>CM057341.1:618359068-618959068 GCA_030015575.1 Agapanthus africanus
ACTGTATAAAAGACAACAAATCCAACATAATATACAACATCGTCCTCACCAAGTCTCTAAGTCAATATGAAAATAGTAGATGGAGAGTAGAGGGATACAACGAATATACAATACAACGAATAACCACAAAACCCACCTAAGCAAACCGCACACTGTGAGCTGATGCGGTATCCGTAGCAAAAGATGATAGATGAATAGCCAGCCTCGACTATTCTGGGGAACACTCTGTAACACCTGTGGCACAACGGGGTGAGTTGCCAACTCGTGAATAGTAAATAACATATGCAGGTAATCGTAATAATGTACGTACAGCATGAATCTAATATATGACAATTGCAGTAATAACAGGTCATGAGTACGAAATAATGGAAAGTACACTAACAAGTACCACCAATATATAAAGCAATAATGATATGACAACAGTATGCAATAATCATGCACTGGGGATATGAGAAAGTAAATGTGCAACACTCATGAAAGGTACACTCATAGGTACTCCTAATACATGGAACAGTGCACAAGTATATAAAGATGAGGTATGGAGTGAAATATGTCATTTCCATGGAATCCTGACATCGTGGTAGGATCACAATCCAGCAAGACATATCAAAATCCCAATTCCTCAAATCAGCCCCCAAATTGGCTCTCATATCATCTAAGTGTCATATCGTCTCAACTGCACAATATCAAGTATATCTCGCATATGTATCGAATGTACAACATCAAGTAGATCTCACCTATCTAGTATGTACAATATCAGGTATATCTCACATATATCAAATGTACAACATCAAGTGGATCTCACATATCTCGTATGTACAATATCAGCATATCTCACATATATCAAATGTACAACAGCAAGTGGATCTCACATATCTCGTATGTACAATATCAGTATATCTCACATATATCAAATGTACAACAGCAAGTGGATCTCACATATCTCGTATGTACGATATCAGTATCCAATCCCAATGAATCTTTTAAGTCCCAAATCAAATCTCCAGCACAGTTCTAACATCCTAATATAATGTCATAAATAAATATGATGAGGGCAATACACATATATTAGCGTCCCATTCCACTAATATTGGTGTAAGGGTATATATAACAGCGGCTCAATCCCCTGTTATATATACAAAAGAGTAATTGGAAATATCATGAAACCAATGTGCCAAGTATCGACACAGAAATTCCGATCCATCAGGTGCGGTCTCCATGACTGGCCCCCCTGATGGGTACGTATCATACGCTATCCCGAAAGCTCGAGTGCCTAGCTCTGACCCTCGCCTCTCGACGTATCCATACGTACATGACTCCCGTCGGTATCCACTCGATAGCCGATGGGTCAATGGTCCTGTCACCGGAAAGTATGGTTCCCCTAAGCCTCATCGCCTAGCACCGCGATGTCGACTCACACAGCGACAACGTTCTTGCTTCAGGGTACCTCCGGGCCCCACCATGTACCCATACACGGATCCCTCCTTTCCTCGCGTATGTTATATATATCAGCACCGATAAATCTCATGGTGGCTGCTAAAATATCATATCAAGGAAACCGGGTTTTTCAATGTATGCATAATTTCATGAACTACCACGGTTCCCAAATCCAGAAAACATCATGAAAAATCCATATAACAATATGATAATTCATGAATAAAGTATACGCAACATAAAAACTGTAATGAAAGCGTATAAAAGAAAAGCATAGCATTCACCAGATATAAATGAACACATGAATGGTATAGCAGAAATATAGGTATCTACCTATATGATGATGTGATATGCCTATCAGCTATAAGTAAAGTATAAAATGCAAGTACACCTGTAGCTATGTCCTTAGGTGTGTATGTACCTATCACTAATGGTACAAAACCCTATAGGTAAACAGATAACTGTATGTCAATGTGATAAGAAATATGAATCAATATCACAATGTCCCTAACCAAGCAATATAACATCTATAAGTGGTTATGTGTGTGACATGGTAATTATTGACGGTGTGTAGCATAAAAACAGTGCTAGTGCAACATAAATCGTCAATAATATGTGCAGTGTCCTACTACTACTAGTCCAGGCACACTACAATCTAACTAATAGGGTAAAAAATGCGCAATTCTAAACATGACATAGAATATGTGACAATGTAAATATTTCTAGCCCAGACGCATAACGCCATGCGGGCGATTCCCCTGTAGATGTAAAATCTACTCACCAACGCTCCAAGCTAGGTGAAGCCTACCACCTGTTTTCCCCTTGTCGTAGCGTCCGAAGTCCCCGCTTGCGAACCTTCAATTTCACAAACACATCACATAAGCATATATTCTACATCGACGAAAAGATATCGAAACGCAAGAATAACGCCCTGAAAATTACACTGCGCGCTTAGCGCATCTATCGTGCACGATACCGGCCAAAACCCTAATTGGGGTCGCTAAACTACAAAACACCAATTCTGGACCCCGATCGTCCCGATCGCGCAACACAACTCAAAAATTACGAGGAATACACTGGATATAACCTCGCAACTACCAAAAGAACCCTACGTCGGAAAAACCCCGAAATCTAGTAAGCAACCTATCGCAATATATCGCACTAGATTCAAGATAGCACAAATCTAACAATTACAAATACCTTAAAATAGCTTAACTAAGCTATCTAAACTAATCCTATATTTTTAAACTTTCTTAATTAAGTTTTAGCAAAAATCTTGTAAGCAAAAATCCTTAATTAGACAAAATAGCAATTAGCAAAAATTAGCATTTTCCACTAGGTTAAGCTTTTCTAATTCACAAATTAACACTTAAATTAAATATTAAACACTTAAATTAAGCTTTAATCTTAACTTGAATTTCTAAAACCATTTCTAGAATTTTGAAACATGAAATTTAAAGCTTAAACTAATATCTAATTAAGCTAGCATAAAGTATTAAGCAACTAAAAAAAAGATTAGAGTAAAGGTTTTATACCTTCAAGAACACTCTTGAATCAAGGATAAAACCAAACATTATCCTCCAAAATCCTCACTAGAATGAAGATCCAAGCAACTTTTGTGAAGAAGAATGAAGGTTTTGGAATTTATTTGAATTTATTTGGATTATTCATGATTATTTTGAAGAAAAATGAGAAGAAATGAGATGAGAAAATTCATGGACAGCAAGAGGAAGGATGTGGCTGGCCAAATGATGAAGGATATGATTTTTGGTGAATTATACAATTTTCTAGAAGAAAAAGGGAATAATTGGATAATAAAACAAAGCGTATGTTCACACTACTTTTCTTTTTCTTTATCTTTAAAAAAAATAAATCCTTTGACCAAAAAAAATCTAGATATTTAAAAAGAACCTTCTAAAATAATTCTAGTGACAAAATTAATTTATTCATAAAATAAAAAATTTCCCGATTTACGTGCACAAAATACCACTTAAAATAATATTTTATTCGGGAAAAAATCTATCTGAACCAAAACCTTCCAAATACTCCCAAAGTTCACGCACAAGTTTTATTTTGGCCAAATTAGGTGTCGGTAAGCTTATACGGTCGTTTGATCGAAATCGGGTTAAAACGGGAAAAACCAACAATTTTGCCCTAAAACGGGAAAATTCGCAAAACGATTTCTGAAACGTTACAATCTCCCCCCCTTATAAAAATTCATCCCCGAATTTAAAATTTTCACTAAGCGTACCTTCAAAGAGAGAATTACTAAACTCTCATATCTCGTTCGCAGCCTCCCAAGTGATTACCTCACTATACGGCTACGTCCAAGAAAACCCTTTACAGATGGCAAGACCCTTGACCGAAGTTTCTCTACCCGCCTAGCCATTAACACAATTGGCTGCTGGTGAACGAAAGATCGTGTCCAAACTAAATGGTCTGGTGCTGAATCATATGAGAAAGGTCATGAAGGTATTTGCAAAGTATCGACACAAGGAATACGGGGTGAATACTCAGTAATCTGGGCAGAAGTGCCAAATTAAAGGCAACAGAACTAACTCACTTTAAGGATCTGGAAAGGACCTACAATTCTGGGTAAGCTTCCCAAAACTCAACACGTCCTTCATCGGAAAAATCCGTAGGAATACATGATCTCCCACTGCGAACTCGAGCATGCGATCACCATGGTTGGCATAAGACCTCTGTCCGCACAGGACTGTCATCATCCTTACCTGAAACAGCTGGATCATTTCCGAAGTCTCTAGACTAGCTGGGGTCCAAAAATCCTACTATGCAGAGTCAGAAAAACAGACTGGAGATCGAAACCACCTAACAAACAAAACTTAAAGGTTGCCAATTGGAATGTCTCCTGATAACAGCTATCAAGAAGTATCCTAACAATGGCGAGTGACGATCCCAACTTCCGCAAACAATTAACACAAACGCACAACAAGACAAACACCTTGAAACGAAACCTGAAATTTCTCTTTACATTCCTGTCCACCCGTAACTATCTCACCAGTCACGTCAATATTGGCGGAACTTGAATGAACATAGAGAGTTGACTGATGTGCTTGCTCTAGAATTTCACGTCTCTACCCAATAATATCAGGTACACAAACGCATTCTTAACTTAGCACAACCTTGTCACAATCACAGACTCCGAATCAAAAGCAAGAACTGATGCAGTTGCTAACTGAATCTTCAACTGCCGAAAACTCTGTACACATGCCTCAGTCCAAAGAAAAGAACCTACTTTCAGGTCTGTACAGTCAACGGTGCAACAATACGCTAGTAATCCTGCACGAAACGGCGGTAAAAACCTGATAAGCCCAAAATCAAAGGACCTCCGTCCTGCACACAAGTCCGGGCCTAAGCTGTACGGTCTCGATCTCCCTCGGAACCATAAGAAATCGTCTCCCGTAACTACAAGACCTAGGAGTCAACACAAACAAGCCTGAAGGAACACTCCGAGAATCTAGCAAACAGCTGGGGCTCTCCCAATGTCTGCAAAACAAATTCTCAAGTACTGCTCCTGTTCCTCAAGACACAAAGTATAGACCAGAATGTCGTCAAAACACAACAGCAACTGGTCGAGGAACGGCCTGAAGAAATCTGGTGCATCATAACTACAAATGCTGCTAGGGCATTGGCGAGTTCAACGACACCACCAAAACACAAACTGCCCATAGCACGCACAAAAACAGTATTCGGAATGCCACCACTCCGAACCCGCAACAATGATAACCTGATTCCAAACAAACTTAGAAAAAGTCTCGCACTGTGGAGCTGATCGAAGAAATCGTCAAAGCGAGGTAAATGATACCTAACCGTACCGTAAGCCGGTTCAATTGACGATCTATCAATCCACAACCACAATCTGTCGTCTTTCTCCTTGACGAACAGAAATAGGAGCTCCCAAAAGCGAAACACTCGGACACACAAACCTCCCAACAAACAACTCTGCAGCAGATCCTTAAGCTCCCTGAATTTCGATAGCTCTCCTGGAATATCGTCGGAAAACTCTCGCACGATAAGTACCCGGTCCAACAATCCCACTGTGGCTCCGGTATCTCGAATGAACGCCAAGAATCCACGACATCTCCTCCAAAGCTGACCAGCGAAAAAGGCTGAATTCAAGCTGTGAGAGGCGACACAACTATCCACCTGCACAACAAGAACTGACTCGTCGGGAAAACAATTCCTGACTGTTTCCACACGGTAGTCCACAGACGCCTAACACATAGCTAACCAATCCATGCCCAGGAGAACGTCAAATCCAACATCTTTAGAAGGATCCAATGACGGCAAAATCTCCCCACCGATTGGCATACGACTGAAATACGTGTCGCGCAACAAAAGAATCGCTGACAGAAGTTAACACAACAAAACGGCTGATCTAACTAACACGATCCTTGTCCCAACCACGGCACAAAGTGCGAAAAACCAACAAGTACATCAAAGAACTTGAACAAGGATACCTGAAAACTCTGCATTGGACGCCTGTGCGTCCGGATGAGTAGAAACAAACTCTCGTGTCTGCCTTCTACCCGGAACTGTCAAAACTCTTCCTCTACCAGACTGACCCCTCTGAGCGAACCTTCCACGCCTACGACCTCTTAGAACACGACTCTGACGCGGCGCTAAGGAACAACCCCTGATGAAGTGGTGAAGGCTCCCACATCGATAGCATCCAATAAAACGCTGCTGACCCTCCGGGGGATAAGAGCTGAACGTCTGTCCACGTCCTATGCCTCTGCTGCTCCCGCGATGGTCACGAAATCTATCTCGACGACTAGGCATCTGTCCCTGGACTGGCACACCGGTATGGGTCCTCCATTGTCCTGGAACTCGCAAAGTCTCTGGGATACGTGTTTCGTCGACTGGGGCTACATCCACTGGTGCTACGTAGGTGACAGACTGCTGCATGCTGATCCTAAGTAACAACTGAGTAACAGGGGTGTCGACCTCCTGTCGCTGTGCTCGAATGGCATCAACCAATGATCTCATCGTCTGGCGCAAGTCCTGCATCTCTGTCACAAGCCTAGCGAGATGATCTGTCGAAGGCTGAACCGTCTGCACCTGTGCAACAAAAGTGCCATCCTGGTCAGTGCTCGTCTCACCCGAGCTAACTCTAACCTCGGCCCTCGCTGCACCACTCTGAGTCCCCATAGTCATCGGCGGCAAGGCTATAAATAAAGATAGAATTCGATAAGAACAAGGAAATCGAATCACAAGGATATGAATCATCAAGGAAGGAATTTCAAACAATTTGTACTTAGGCACTTTAGGCGAAATACTGCATCGTGAGTATGCTGCAGACATACACACACTACGTTACTCTGCTTAGGTTACCTACTCCATCATACCAAGGTCATCCTACACTCCGAAAGGTAAAACCGCGCTCTGATACCAACTTTGTCACGACCCGAAATTGGCACGTGACGGCCCTAATACTACGCAACGTCTACAGGCGTAACGCAGTAAAAGAAAGCCAAAACCCAGAAATCTAAACCATTAAAATACCAGAAAAGATAAGAAACATTGTTTAAAAGTCTTTGAAATCACAACCCAAATTCTTTAAAAGTCCAACTTTATTTTCTTTAAAATTTTGGCAGCACCTCCTTTGTAAAAGCTAGCCCCAAAAATGGGTACAACATAAATATAAAGTAAAGCATCCCAAACGGGAGCAAAATCCACGCCCAACGGCGGAAAACAACACCACAACAGATATACGACGCCGTAGCGAAGAAATAAGAGACAAAAGAAAGGAAACTGTATAAAAGACAACAAATCCAACATAATATACAATATCGTCATCACCAAGTCTCTAAGTCAATATGAAAATAGTAGATGGAGAGTACAGGGATACAACGAATATACAATACAACGAATAACCACAAAACCCACCTAAGCAAACCGCACACTGTGAGCTGATGCGGTATCCGTAGCAAAAGATGATAGAGGAATAGCCAGCCTCGACTATTCTGGGGAACACTCTGTAACACCTATGGCACAACGGGGGTGAGTTGCCAACTCGTGAATAGTAAATAACATATGCAGGTAATCGCAATAATGTACATACAGCATGAATCTAATATATGACAATTGCAGTAATAACAGGTCATGAGTACGAAATAATGGAAAGTACATTAACAAGTACCACCAATATATAAAGCAATAATGATATGACAACAGTATGCAATAATCATGCACTGGGGATATGAGAAAGTAAATGTGCAACACTCATGAAAGGTACACTCATAGGTACTCCTAATACATGGAACAGTGCACAAGTATATAAAGATGAGGTATGGAGTGAAATATGTCATTTCCATGGAATCCTGACATCATGGTAGGATCACAATCCAGCAAGACAAATCAAAATCCCAATTCCTCAAATCAGCCCCCAAATTGGCTCTCATATCATCTAAGTGTCACATCGCCTCAACTGCACAATATCAAGTACATCTCGCATATGTATCGAATGTACAACATCAAGTAGATCTCACCTATCTAGTATGTACAATATCAGGTATATCTCACATATATCAAATGTACAACATCAAGTGGATCTCACATATCTCGTATGTACAATATCAGCATATCTCACATATATCAAATGTACAACAGCAAGTGGATCTCACATATCTCGTATGTACAATATCAGTATATCTCACATATATCAAATGTACAACAGCAAGTGGATCTCACATATCTCGTATGTACGATATCAGTATCCAATCCCAATGAATCTTTTAAGTCCCAAATCAAATCTCCAGCACAGTTCTAACATCCTAATATAATGTCATAAATAAATATGATGAGGGCAATACACATATATTAGTGTCTCATTCCACTAATATTGGTGTAAGGGTATATATAACAGCGGCTCAATCCCCTGTTATATATACAAAAGAGTAATTGGAAATATCATGAAACCAATGTGCCAAGTATCGACACAGAAATTTTGATCCATCAGGTGCGGTCTCCATGACTGGCCCCCCTGATGGGTACGTATCATACGCTATCCCGAAAGCTCAAGTGCCTAGCTCTGACCCTCGCCTCTCGACGTATCCATACGTACATGACTCCCGTCGGTATCCACTCGATAGCCGATGGGTCAATGGTCCTGTTACCGGAAAGTATGGTTCCCCTAAGCCTCATCGCCTAGCACCGCGATGTCGACTCACACAGCGACAACGTTCTTGCTTCAGGGTACCTCCGGGCCCCACCATGTACCCATACACGGATCCCTCCTTTCCTCGTGTAGGGTATATATATCAGCACCGATAAATCTCATGGTGGCTGCTAAAATATCATATCAAGGAAACCGGGTTTTTCAATGTATGCATAATTTCATGAACTACCACGGTTCCCAAATCCAGAAAACATCATGAAAAATCCATATAACAATGTGATAATTCATGAATAAAGTATACGTAACATAAAAACTGTAATGAAAGCGTATAAAAGAAAAGCATAGCATTCACCAGATATAAATGAACACATGAATGGTATAGCAGAAATATAGGTATATACCTATATGATGATGTGATATGCCTATCAGGTATAAGTAAAGTATAAAATGCAAGTACACCTGTAGCTATGTCCTTAGGTATGTATGTACCTATCACTAATGATACAAAACCCTATAGGTAAACAGATAACTGTATGTCAATGTGATAAGAAATATGAATCAATGTCACAATGTCCCTAACCAAGCAATATAACATCTATAAGTGGTTATGTGTGTGACATGGTAATTATTGACGGTGTGTGTAGCATAAAAACAGTGCTAGTGCAACATAAATCGTCAATAATATGTGCAGTGTCCTACTACTACTAGTCCAGGCACACTACAATCTAACTAATAGGGTAAATGCGCAATTCTAAACATGACATAGAATATGCGACAATGTAAATATTTCTAGCCCAGACGCATAACGTCATGCGGGTGATTCCCCTGTAGATGTTAAATTTACTCACCAATGCTCCAAGCTAGGTGAAGCCTACCACCTGTTTTCCCCTTGTCGTAGCGTCCGAAGTCCCCGCTTGCGAACCTTCAATTTCACAAACACATCACATAAGCATATATTCTACATCGACGAAAAGATATCGAAACGCAAGAATAACGCCCTGAAAATTACACTGCGCGCTTAGCGCATCTATCGCGCACGATACCGGCCAAAACCCTAATTGGGGTCGCTAAACTACAAAACACCAATTCTGGACCCCGATCGTCCCGATCGCGCAACACAACTCAAAAATTACGAGGAATACACTGGATATAACCTCGCAACTACCAAAAGAACCCTACGTCGGAAAAACCCCGAAATCTAGTAAGCAACCTATCGCAATATATCGCACTAGATTCAAGATAACACAAATCTAACAATTACAAATACCTTAAAATAGCTTAACTAAGCTATCTAAACCAATCCTATATTTTTAAACTTGCTTAATTAAGTTTTAGCAAAAATCTAGTAAGCAAAAATCCTTAATTAGACAAAATAGCAATTAGCAAAAATTAGCATTTTCTACTAGGTTAAGCTTTTCTAATTCACAAATTAACACTTAAATTAAATATTAAACACTTAAATTAAGCTTTAACCTTAACTTGAATTTCTAAAACCATTTCTAGAATTTTGAAATATGAAATTTAAAGCTTAAACTAATATCTAATTAAGCTAGCATAAAGTATTAAGCAACTAAAAAAAAGATTAGAGTAAAGGTTTTATACATTCAAGAACACTCTTGAATCAAGGATAAAACTAAGCATTATCCTCCAAAATCCTCACTAGAATGAAGATCCAAGCAACTTTTGTGAAGAAGAATGAAGGTTTTGGAATTTATTTGAATTTATTTGGATTATTCATGATTATTTTGAAGAAAAATGAGAAGAAATGAGATGAGAAAATTCATGGACAGCAAGAGGAAGGATGTGGCTGGCCAAATGATGAAGGATATGATTTTTGGTGAATTATACAATTTTCTAGAAGAAAAAGGGAATAATTGGATAATAAAACAAAGCTTATGTTCACACTACTTTTCTTTTTCTTTATCTTTAAAAAAAATAAATCCTTTGACCAAAAAAAATCTAGATATTTAAAAAGAACCTTCTGAAATAATTCTAGTGATAAAATTAATTTATTCACAAAATAAAAATTTTCCCGATTTACATGCACAAAATACCGCTTAAAATAATATTTTATTCGGGAAAAAATCTATCTGAACCAAAACCTCCCAAATACTCCCAAAGTTCACGCACAAGTTTTATTTTGGCCAAATTAGGTGTCGGTAAGCTTATACGGTCGTTTGATCGAAATCGGGTTAAAACGGGAAAAACCGACAATTTTGCCCTAAAACGGGAAAATTCGCAAAACGATTTCTGAAACGTTACACACACGGTACGTCACTTACTGAAGTCACCTACTCCATCAACCAATGTCAACCTACGCGACGAAAGTTCGGGTCTAATACCCCCTCGACTAAGTCAAAGTTCCGAAAGTTCAAGCCTAACTTCCGAATATATACAAACGCTATAGGCTCCGCATAGTCAAACTTAGACTTGAACCAAGGTTAACCTAGCTCTCTGATACCAACTTTGTCACGACCCGAAATGGCACATGACTGGCACTTGAATCATATGAAGTCTATAGGACCCCATCTAATTCAAGTAAACCAAAAATCCCAGAAATCTAAACCATTTTAAGGAAGAAGTAAATAAAACTAGTTTTAAAACAAGTGTTTTTAAATAACATAAGCCGAATATGCATTTGAAAAATCCCAAGTCTTTTCTGAAAATTTCGGCAGAGTTTCCTTTGTAAATACTGGCCCCGAACAGGGTACAACATGAATAATATATACATCAATAATAAAAGGCATCCCCAAGCGGGAGCTAGCTCTTCGTCAATCGACGGTCACAACCACGCAAGCAATATAACATACAACGCCGAAAGGCAAGGATTAAAACGCAAAAGGAAACTCAAAATCATTAAGAAAACCATAATACTACAACGCGCGACTCTAAGGTCGAAATAATACACAACTAATTTTCTAAGTCTGAAATAAATATACAAGTCCGGTTGATGGAATTTTACTAGATACAACTGAAAATAAATAAGAACAATGGTGGTCACGATGCAAGTGAACCCACCTACCAAAGCAATCACCCAGAAAGGAAGCAGTGTTCCAGAAAGCCGCAAGAACCTGTACGGCAAAACCTGCAAGAAACTGTGGCACAGCGAGGGTGAGTTGCCAACTCGTGAGTAGAAAACATCACAGAGCAGAAATCATATGTATGACTCAATCCTAGGTCAAATGATCAGTAATAATATATATCTTCAAAATGATAAAGTCTAAAGCATGATAAGGTGGCAAGGGTAAACA
Organism: Agapanthus africanus; assembly: GCA_030015575.1. Taxonomy (NCBI): domain Eukaryota; kingdom Viridiplantae; phylum Streptophyta; class Magnoliopsida; order Asparagales; family Amaryllidaceae; genus Agapanthus; species Agapanthus africanus. The sequence continues at coordinate 618,370,895 of CM057341.1, forward strand.
TCTATACATCAGTGTAATACCAAGTGCTTGTGTCAGTGCCTCAGGTAGCAACATATCAAAAAAATATGAGGTAAGGTCAATGTAATCAACTGGAATCAATGTCAACTGTATCATGAAGTCTATAAGTATGTGGATATCATCCAACTATGTAATCAATATTTGTATGAATGTGGATCTTGTCCATGTGTCAACCAATGACACAAAACAGCATGCATGTAAATATCATAAAGCATATGCATGGAAGTATGAGGATATAAATCAACTGTGTCCCTCGCGACACATCAAAATCATGGAACCTGAGTGTCCAGCATCAACACTCGAAAACATCATGAAACCTGTGCCCAACATCGGCACGTAAATCCTCATATATATATAGGGCTCCGTCAGTCCGGATCGGCCCGTAACATCTCTCAACTCCGGTCGATATCCTCCGGATATCCGCCGAGCTCAATACAATCACCGGTAGGTAGTAGTCCCTCTGCCAGGCTCACCGTCTGTATACACAACATCCCTTTCTTGCCCCGGGGTACCATATCGAGTCCACCATGTACCCGCAATCGGCCTCATCCAACTCCTCGAATCGGGTTTCACATGTCATACGTCTCAGAACCGAGAAAAAACATGGTGGACGCACTGAAATATCATATCAAGAGAAACCGGGTTTTTAAACAGTACATACTTTCTTTTGAAACAGCCACAGTTCTCAAATCCAGAAATCTCATGAAAACAGCATATCTCAATGCATATAATCACAAAGCATGATGTATGCGACATATAGTAGAAATGTAAGCATATCCGTATATCATGCAACATAAAACAGTAATATGCACACATCGAGGGAAAACCGCTCATTGAAATGAATCCAGTTTTAAAATATATCTTGCGGTTCCCAAATCTCCAAAATCAAGCCAGAATCATCTATGCATGTGCAAATACGTATGTATGCAAGTATGGATGTACAATATGTGTGTACGCAAGTATGAGTGTACAATATGTCTGTACGCAAGTATGGATGTATAAGTAGGTATATACGAAAGTATGAGTGTACAATGTGCCTGTGTGCCAATATGTTATACAAGGAGGTATATACGCAAGTATGAGTGTACAATATGTCTGTACGCAAGTATGAGTGTACAATATGTCTGTGCACAAGTATGAGTGTACAATATGTTTGTACGCAAAATATGGGTGTACAAGTAGATATATACGCAAGTATGAGTGTACAATATGCCTGTGTGCCAATATGTTATACAAGGAGGTTTATCCTGATGCAACAATTCTACTGTGTAGTGACATGAAAATTATCGATGATGAGCAGGTGTACGTGGAACATACGCATTATCGATAATGGTGCTGGTGTCCAGACAGCATGGGTTTAATATAACAATAAACACATTTACACATGCAATGCGATGCAAATAGCAAGAAATGCGGAAATCGAATAATAAACGCAACAGTGAAGAATCTACATCATTATGTATATGTCATACAGTTTTGCCATTTGAAATAAGACGAATCGTGGCATTTAGAAAAATAAGGGCTACGGTGTTTTTAAGAAAAGATGCGTATTTTGAAAATATCCGTAGAATCCCTTGGCCTGTCTTTAAAATACTCACGATTCTGTAGTTTTTGAAATAGGTATGACTTGGGTCTAGTCTAACATCTACTAAGTAAACTACAGATCTAACTAACAAGCTAATCGAAAGGGTATGGAAACCACCTAAATCTGAGTCGATACACATATAAATATAATAGTCGGTGATCCCGCCTCAATAGTATCACATACAATACAATATAAAATATGGCATCCTCGAGTTAAGAGTGCGGATATATCATCAATATATATCTCGTACGTAAATCCGTCGTACGGCATCCCAATCTGGGTACGGGTCAAATATCGCATTCATCTCATCATTTATCTGGTATCCTTATCATCATATCTCATGAACTGGGGTACTGATCTAAGTCTTGTATAAACTGATACCCACTGCATATATATGCATGTATGAAAACACACGCCTAAAGGCCCGCTAAAATCTCATGTCGTATCTCCTAATACGAACCGCATCATATCACCGATCTCGTGGCACCATGCCCAATCTCATCGACCCATCTCCAAATATCATATACAATCCTTATCATCCATGTGTAGATATACGTGTATATATATATACATATTCCCATACCTATGTGTGTGTGTGTGTATACGTATCCCTATATACGCACAAGTATAACAAAGTATGCATGTATGTGCATGTGGGTGTAAATCTCATTCTAGGGTTCACGACTAAGAAGCTAAACCAAGTTATTTCTAACTACCCTAAACTAAACCATGAACCCAACTCATATCTTGAATATCCATGTCCTACATAAAAGATATCATATATATATAGTATATATATAGTATATATATAGCATACTATACATCGAACTGCGGGGGTGCTAAACGCCATCCACCTGACTTCCCCCGTTGATATAATCTACTCACCTTGCTTTTCGCTTTCCGTTGCTGACGTCGCCACGCACTTGCTTGTCGTCTTGAAGTCTTCATGGGATACCTACACATCATAACGTATCGTGTCGCATTAAAACCCAATTCAAAACCAAAACGACACGCTAAAAGCCTATAGGTTAGAACATATGGACTACGCTTTCAAAACCACCAAATAACACTCGATTTCGACGTACAAATGTCAAATGATTGAATACAACACAAATCACAAAAATCCAGAATTCAAAATACGCAAAACGAAACCCCGAATCAAAACAGCAACTCTTGAAAATGGTCCATGATTTTACCCTAGGTCAAATTGGTCAATTTTGCATATGCCAAGAGTCTAGTTTACAGGAGATGGAGCTACAGACCAAACACGAACCCATTTAGACCAGGTCTGGCTGTAATTTGCAGCCAGAAAGATTATATTTGCGGCCAAAAGGTGGAGTCAGGGGCTGGGGTCTTGGGGTTAGCTTCCTAGGTGCTTGCACACTCCTCTGTACTTGCTAAATAATTTTCAGAGGCCCCGGGTGATAGCAGATTTCATTTTACACTCGCAGAATCCAAAAAATTCCTCGGATATCGGGTTTCTAAGTTCGTATTCCAGGGTTCTAGTCTCTGGTTTGGGTCTGAATTCTAGCACTAGGGGGTTTGTGTGGCCTCTACTAAACTCAATTACACATCACAACTCAAGAATTCCATAAGCCCTAACTAGAAATTTCCAAATCTCACTAAACGACACCAAATCGGTTCTAAACAAACATGGATGTAAAAGCAATGGAAATACTAGGCTAATGGTTAAGAGAATACCTCATTTGGCAATTTAAGAATTTTCTTGAGTTGCCCCAAGTGTCCAAAATGCAAGCTTTCTTGGTCCAAAGTGTAGCTAGTGAGCTCATGCACATTTTTTATGAAATGGAGATGAGGTTTTGATGAATTTTTCATGGAGTTGTGGGGGTTTTGAGATGGGGGGAGGAAGAGGGCAGCAGCCCAAGTGAGAGGAGAAGAGAGAATGATGAAGATGAGAAAGAAAACAAGGGTCTTGGTCAATTAGAGACCCCTTGTTAGTTGTATGTATGCCCTAAAGGCAGTATTGTACAAATGATGTATATTATATTGGATGCTTGGATATATATAGAGAGGACTTTCTTTCTCGATATGATAGTATGCTATCTGGTTGCTCTTTATCTTAACATGTATACTTGTCTCTTGATACTGTCTTATAGTTACATATTGGTAAAGCCCTTAGAATGGGTACTTGACTACCAGGACTATGATGTAGATCATATTAGTGGGGCCATGGTAGTCCATAAGTTCATCCTTTAATGTTCCTAGTCATGGGTGTATCGAGACAGGGCATCGATATACCAGATTAGACTAGCGTATACGCTTCTCAACCCATGAGATGGGCGATGGATGATCCCATATCCATTGGTGTTTGACATCAGAGATGGTATACGGGTGCTCAGTGGAGACTGGGTACACTGGACGAACACGCCGAGAACTCCCAGATAGTATTATACCTCACGTCAGATGTTAGTTCTCTGGTGACACTTGTACAGGTTAGTCTGTAGACCTGAGATCGTCATAGAGTCTTGTGTGATTCCCACTGTGCTTTGATTTCCACCTTACCACGTCCAAGAGGGCATGCAAAACGGTGGTTTTTGGGTACAGTCCCGAGTCACATGGAGGCAATGAGCGATAGGAGGGGTTTCGTCTCTCCCGGTATTGGGGGTTGATGTTGCGTTGTGCTCGATTGGCCATAACAGGGAAGTCCCTGGCCAGGGCCGATTTAGAGATTTACTGGTAAGTGTTACCGGTAGTTTCTCGACCCGTTATGAGCCTCACATCGGCATAACTTATCGGTTATTGGGGTCTGATGTTTACCACCCCTAGACTTGATATGCAACATATCAGACGAGGAGACCGGACTGAACGGCAAGTGTTACCGTTAGGCTTTTACAGGAGTTGGAGTGGGCTTGCTTGCTAATCTTCTGATCACTCAATACCCGGGTAGCCGTTACGTCCAGCTAATACCGCTGACGGCTTGTGGGTGCTTAATGTGATCATCATTTACTGCCGGCGTATTGACGAGTCTTTAGAGTCCTACATAGAGGTTTTACTGGCTCAGGTAAAACGAAATAGGAGCACATATGTGATATGTGCGGGACCGAGAATAATGCATGTATGAGATACCGTAATTTATTCTCGCGACTTTTGTATCGGTCGGTTATATATGATATAGCCGGGTTGTCAAATCAAGTGTTGATTCGATAAGTCGATACATTGGATGTTAGTCGGTTATATATGATATAGCCGGATTATTAAGTCAAGTGTTAATTTAATAATTTAGTGTATAATTGTATATGTGATATACTAATTTACATTAACTAACATTGGTTCACTTAAGCATTTGTTTTTTCTCACTTGTGCACAACTTAATATATATGTGATATATATTAATTTGTGTTTTGATTATTGTATCATGGTTGTTGATACATCTTTCATGGGTGTGTAAGAAATACACCATTTTAATTATGATGGTGGGGTTTTATTATTTAAGGTAATTACAAAATAAGTGGAGGTTTTGTCACAAGCATGAAGCTTGTTGAAGCTAGGGTTTGCTTTGACAAAGTCCACTCACTTTGTTTTTACCTTAGATATTTAGTAATCTAACCATCACACTTAGCCATGGTTTTGGCTCTACATAGGTTAGTATATGATACCCACTCACCCATGGTTAGCTCACTCAATCATTATCCTCATCTCATTATTTGTTCATCTTCTTCCATGAGCTCAAAAGCTCTCTAGGTTTTGATTAAGTGAGAAAGAAAAGTGAGAAAACAAATTCTAAAGTGAGCTCACTTCTTTTTTCTCCATCCTCTACTAGATTAGCACTTTAGTATAGGGTGTTTGCATCACTAATTCTTTAGTTAGTGAAGTAATAGCTTGAGTTGGCATCCCCTCGACGTAGATCATCTTTGATCTCGAAGACTTCAAGTAAGGTCGCTCCTTTCGCCTCGTGAAGCCATGCATGAGTCCGGGAGAACCACGATCGCAGCGAAGGGACTACAACAAGGAGCTATTGAAGTGAAGGACCGATCAACAAAGGTTGTATTTCATTTTCACTTAGTTGTAAATGGTTTACATTTGTTTCCGTATTATGTTTCTAGTTAACGATTCTAGTTTAGAGTTCCTTTTAACGGCAAATTTTTAAAAATGGTATGGACGATACCTCCCGAAACCTTGCTGCCGTCAAGAGGAACCCTACAGTGGTATCAGTGCCTAGCTAGGAAATTATACGGATAATGTTAGATTACGAACACGAAACAAACTCCGAACTTGAAACCCTAAAAATCATGTTTCTGTCGAATTTAAAACGAGCCCTAAAAATTTTTTAAACAGGTACAGAATCATAAATATGTGATAACATGAACATTGATGAAATTTGGAGGCATTTGGCCACTTTTGGGCCGACGAGACCCCCCCTCCAAATTTCTCCAGTGTTCTATTACATGGGTTTTGGTGCTTCAGGTGTTGTTTATTTTTGTTAAATTGTCATGTGATGTTAATTTACTATAATAACAACTCGGAGTGTTTCGTGGTCGTATTTTAACTGTTTTCTGGTTACTTTAGACGATATTAAAAAGTTCAATCGGATGTCAAATACCAACTTTTTCCCTTGCCGGAAAATTTTCCAAGTGTTGGATTTTTTTTCCCGTAGTTAAAAAGCTTTCAAAGATCATGCAAGTTATGCGATGAACCCTATAGAAGAACAAAACCTTAACTTGATTATGTGACCGTCAAAACCGCCACTGAACCCTCGGATTTGTGGTGGTTCAGCGGTGCCACATGTGAGGCGTTGGTTTGGCCCTTCTACGGCTGGTTCGTTGGTACTGTGGCATGTGCTGAATAACTTTAAAACTACGCTCAAGTGTTGAGTTTTATGGGTAATTGTGGTGTTTGTTGATTTGATCGGAATGTTTAACACCGTCTAGTTTTTCTGGGACCGTAAGTGTAATATGTTATATCGCCGGTTCGTTGCTATATGTCAACGACAATTGGGATGCACATATTTACTTACGTTGATGACATGTGATGTTATGTGTTGCTGTTGGATATGTTATATTGGATCGCCGCGTTTTGAATAGCCGGGGGTTTTATGTGAGATGAGAGTTTTTTTATTTTCATTCATGTAAAATTAAATGTATGTAATATTCATTTATTGGGGCACTTCCGGGTTGAGGTTGTTGTCACCATTGATGTATATTATTTACTTTTCCGCATTAGGATAGACCCAAGGAGGAGAGCACAAGTAACCGGGTTCTAGAGTTCAGTAGGAGACCAACTCGAGGAGTCGAGTCCGGGTCTCCTAACTCTAGAATTGGTAGGGTTTATTGTCTCTCTCGTAGGGGTCTAGGGATGTGGGTTTGGCTATTCATCGCGACCGTGGAATCCGTTTTTATAGAGGCTCAAAATAAAACACGGACCTCCTAATATATCCAATATTTCATATGTTTCTTCTGCTGCGATATCTGTGATGTGATCATTTGATATGTTGTGATAGATACTGTATATAATACATATGATATATTATATAGACATTACTTATGTTTTACACCCGCGCTAGCCCTGCCCCACTCTGCCGTTAGTTACCTAACCTAACGGTGCATGACGGGACATCGAGGCGAATGCGGATGGCATAAGTGTACATCGTATTTATCTGTAATGTTTAGGTGACTTAAATGATGGGACCTCATTAATGTGATTAATGAAAGAAAAGAAACCTAAAAGATGTTGTAGAATCAAATTTTTCAAAAAGGCTAGCTACAGTTTTTGCTTTGCATAGTGATATATTTGATATATCCCGCACCTTATTCGATGAGGAAAGAGCCGAGATCCCTTCACCGGGAATGACCTCTTTAGAAAAACTGGTAGATGCTACAACACTCGGTTTGTCTTTTGATTGCTTTTGGAGTTTTGCTTTGCATAGTGATATATATGATATATCCTGCACCTTATTCGATGAGGAAAGAGCCGAGATCCCTTCACCGGGAATGACCTCTTTAGCGAAACTAATGAAAGCCTCAAAAACACTCCTTTTCTAAATTCACTTGTTTCTAGAACGATATCAAGTTCATTACGCAATAGGTTTTCAGAAAAAACTGTCGTAGCCCTCCGTCAATTCAGATAAGTCCTACTTAGTATTCGTGCTACGTTTGTTGGCCTGCGTCAACGCGTTGTGTGCGGTAGATAACTAGTATTTATCTGCTTATGCATATGATGCAGATTGGATTAGAATAGTCGTGCGACTTTGTTGGCCTGCGTCAAGGGTCGTGCGGGTGGGTTTAATTCAATCAAGAAATGACAGGTTGAACTTGACTAGCGCACTATAGTTTGCTGGCCTGCGTCAAGGTCATGGGACGCTAGGGGAAAAATATTATCGGGAATTTTAAGTGTTGAAATTTGCAATGAGATTGCATACCTTCTATGAGATAGTTGGATCCCGATACCCACTGCGAGTAACTGTTACTCCTGGGAGAGTTTTACACAGGACAATTAGTCGATCAAGTAGGTGTCTGGAAAGGTGTCAATGGGGTTATGCCTCTGGGAAAACGAAGTTTATTTTAATTAGGTCCGTGTGAAAGGACGGGGAACTTCCCTCAAAGTACCGGCACTGGCCTGGCTAAAAGATTGGCGAAATTGTAGGGTGTAATTAATCCCGGCTAGTCTTTCCTTTTAGGGTTTGAAGGAAAATTTGATAAAAACAGTGGGAGCCATCCTGATTAGATAAAATAATAACCAATCTGATCTTGCAAGAGCATACGCTAAAGTGTTTTCTTCTCTCTCTCCAGGTAACGACCATATCATGCCTTAATCAAGATAATAATATGGATGTATTGACCGAACCTGCATGTTATACTGTGCTGGGGAACGTTGGTTCCGTTCTTTCTTATAAGAGTTATAAGACTGAACAGGATATAGGGGAATACCAAGATTCCCATGCCACCTGAATGAAGAAAGTACATGTTGATGCATTTTCTTCGGGTGTGTTCATTACAGAGAACTGTTTCTCCATTTGCTCTATGTCCTGGGTATTAGATACCGGGTCAGGATCACATATATGTAATCAGTTACATGGGCTGAGAAAAGGTATAGAACTTGGAGAAGGTGATAAAGACATAAGGGTTGGAAATGGTGCAATTGTTGCAGCTAAAACCGTCAGGGAATATCACCTTGTATTACCAACTGGTAATACATTGATTCTGAACGAATGCTATTACATGCCGAACCTGATATGCAACATTATATCGGTTTCTTTATTGAGTAAAGATGGATATAATTTTGTATTACAGGATAATGTTATGAACATTTTCCTGAACCAAAAGTTGGTTGGATCAGGCACGTTGTGCAATGGCATTTATGTTCTAAATCAATCAACAGTTCTGAGTATAACAAACACACGCAAGAGGAAGAGTTCAGAAATGAACGAATCTTTCTTGTGGCATTATAGACTTGGCCATATCAATGTGACACGACTAGCTAAGTTGCATAAGGATGGATATTTGAATCCGTTTGAATTTTCATCTTATGACACTTGCCAGTTATGTCTCAAAGGCAAGATGACCGAAACTCCGTTTACGGGACACGGAGAAAGAGTTACGGAACTCTTGGGGCTGGTACATAGTGATGTATGCGGCCCCATGTCTATACATGCCAGGAATGGTTCTGCATACTTCATTACATTCACTGAAGATCTCTCTAGATTCGGATACGTGTTCCTGATGAAACACAAATCAGAAGCTTTTGAGAAATTTAGAGAATATAAACAAGAAGTCGAGAACCAAACTGGGAAAAGTATTAAAATCATTCGATCAGATCGAGGAGGTCAATACTTAAGCAATGAGTTCCTGGACTTCCTAAAAGAGAATGGGATTCTCTCTCAGCTAACTCCTTCATATACACCACAGCACAACTGTGTATCGAAACGTAGGAACCGCACCCTATTAGATATGGTGCGCTCTATGATGAGCACAGCTGAGTTACCTATTTCCTTCTGGGGGTATGCACTGGAAACAGCTGCAGACCTATTGATTATGGTTCCCACCAAATCTGTGCCAACCACTCCATATGAGATATGGAAAGGAAAGAGACCATATCTTAATTATGTTATGATATGGGGTTGTCCGGCATATGTAAAAACGCAAAAAATCCGGACAAACTCGCGGCAAGGTCTATTCTGTGTAAGTTTATTGGATATCCCAAACATTCGCGCGGGTATATCTTCTACCACACCGAGGAACAAAAGGTGTTTGTTTCTCGACATGCCATCTTTTTAGAAAAGGAATTTCATGAAAAAGAGATTAGTGGCAAGGAGGTAGAACTGGAAGAGGTTCCAGCAATACAAACTACAACAGAAGATTTGGTGGAACCGGAGGATTCGGTAGTTCCCGATAAACCCCAGCCACTCCGCCGATCTAGTAGGGTTCCTCACCCACCTGAGAGATACTACATTTTTCTCATGGATGGTGGGAGCGAGGATTGCATCATGGAGGATGATGACCCAAGTAGCTTCGAGCAGGCCATCACGAGTAGTGACTCAGTGAAATGGCTGGATGCAATGCGGTCCGAGATAGAATCCATGTACACCAACAAAGTATGGACTTTGGAAGATGCTCCTAAAGAGGTAAAACCCATTGGGAGCAAGTGGATCTTCAAGAAAAAACTTGGTGTAGATGGGAAAGTGGAGACTTTCAAAGCTAGACTTGTTGCAAATGGTTTTCTGCAGGGTTGCTAGGCACGCGCACAAGGGTCTACGAGGCAACAACCATGCCCGATTAAAAAATTAGCCATGCCGAACAACCCGAATACGGATCTTTAAACTAGAGATTAGGCGAAAACTAGCATGCTAAACATTTTAACACTAAGTAAGAGGGATTACAACCTTTATAGATCCGGTCCTTCACTTCATAAGCTCCATGTTGTGGTCCCTTCGCTGCGATCATCGGGTTCCGGACTCTCGAGAGGTTCCATGAAGAGAAAGATGCAGTCTTGCTTCCGATCTTCGATACAAAGATGATCTACCTTGAAGTTTCATTAACACAAGCTAACACTCACTAAAATTGAGTGAACACTCTCATCTAAAGGGCAAGGGAAGATGAGGATGATGAAGTAGGATTTTTGCTCTCTTTATTTATCTTTTTCTCACATTTATTCATCACTTGGAAAAATCTAGAAAGCTTTTTCATGAAAGAATGAAGGAAGAAGATGAAGAATTATGATAGAATTCCTTTTGTGATGAATAATGCAAAGGAGATAATGATGAATTATGCAACCATGGTCAAGTAACCATTGTAGAGATTGAACTAGGGTTAAAGGGTGTGGTTGGGTTAAGAAATATCATGCAAAAATATCTTTTCCAAAAAAAAAAAGAAAACCTTCTAGAAACATCTAGAAAGGTTTAACCCTAATCAAACCCTAACCATGTTTAATCTCTACTAAACATGTTGCATTAGTAATCATATCATGTTACAATATTATATATCACATATATAATATTTATCGTAACAAAATAAAATAATACATTTAACATATATCGCATATATATATCAATGTATTACCCGAGTGATAAAAAGAATCTTTTAGTGAGCTAATATTAGTTAATGTAATTTAATATATCATATATATTATTATACATTAAATTATCGAATCAATACTTGATCCGACAATCCGGCTATATCGCATATAACCGACTAATATTTATCCGTACCGATTCATCGAATCAACACTTGATCCGATGACCCGGCTGATATCAAATATCGCGAGAATAGAATACGGTATCTCATATCGCATTACCCTCGATCCCGCACATATCACATATGTGCTCCTACTCCGTTTTGCCTGAGTCAAGAAACCTCTGTGTAGGACTCTAAAGAATCGTCAATACGCCGGCAGTAGGTGATGATCATATCAAACACCCACAAGCTGCAAGCGGTCAGCTAAACGTAACAGCTACCCAGGTATTGAGCGCTCAGAAAATCAACAAGCAAGCCTGTACATTCTCCTGTGAATCCAAACAGTAACACTCCCGTACAGTCCGGTCTCGTCGTCTGATATGTCGCATATCTCTCCTAGAGGTGGTAAACGTCAGACCCCAGTAGCTTGATAAGTCGTGTCGATATGAGGTCTATAACAGTTCGAGAAACAACTGATAACACTTATCAGTAAATCTCAGCAACCCTGGCCAGGGATTTCCGGTTATAGCCAATCGAACACAGCACAACATCAACTCCCTATACCGGGAAAGACGAATCCCCTCCTATCGCTCATTGCCTCCATGTGATTCGGGACTGTACCCAAAAGCCACCTTTTTGCACGCCCACTTGGACGTGGTATGATGGAAATCAAAGCGCGGTGGGAATCACACAAGACTCTATGACGATCTCGGGTCAACAGACTACTCTGTACCAGTGTCACCGGAGAACTGCCATCTGACGTGAGGTATAATACCATCTGGGAGTTCTCGGCGAGTCCGTCCAGTGTACCCAGTCTCCACTGAGCACCCGTACACCATCCTTGATGTCAAACACCGATGGATATGGGATCATCCATCGCCCATTATATGGGTCAAGATGCGTATACGCTAGTCTACTCTGGTGTATCGATGCCCTGTCTCGATACACCCTCGACTAGGAACAGTTATAGGATGTACTCGTCGACTACCGTGGCCCCACTAGTATGATCTCATCATAGTCCCAGTAGTCGAGTACATATCCTAAGGGCTGTATCAACATGTAACATAGAGACAATCAGAGTACATGTTAAGATAAAGTACAACCAGATAGCATACTATCATGTCGAGCAAGAAAGTCCTCCCTATATATGTCCTAGCATCCACTACAATATACATCGTATGTACAGTAATGGCCTCTAGCGCATACATATAACTAACAATCTCCCACTTGCACTAGGGCCATCTGTTATGGTATCGCATACCCAACAATTAGCTGCGGTTGAAGTATCTCATACTCAACCATCCCATAAAAGTCTCTACTGGGAAAAAGGCCTTTGTGAATGGATCCGCGCTGTCGTCCTCTGTGTCTGCTCTCCTAACCTCGATCTCCCTGGAGATCAACAATCTCCATGATCAGGTGATACTGCCTAAGAATTATATCTGGATTTCTGATGGGACGGAAGTTCCTTGGCTAAAGCCACAACTCCATTGTCACACAATGGTAGGAACGAAGTTCATCTCATGAACTTATATGAATCCAGACAGCCTCTTTGGTAGCATCCTTGGTAACGATGTATCTTGCCTTTAATCGTCTAGTATGTCACGGTATCTAGCTTGGAACTCTTCCAACATACCGTCCCTCCACTGAGGGTGTAGACAATGCCTGCGACTGACATTCAGTCGTCCTTATCACCCTGGAACCTTTCCAGTGATTCTCTTCAGGATTGATTGATACCATCTCACTACAACTAGTGAGTATCCTAACATCCAATTAGATCTATCTCATAGATCCAAAACCCCGGATTTAGGAGGTATCACTTTGATCCTATATGGAGAATCCTTGTGATAAGCGGAGATTGACCGAGCGTAGCATAGGAAACTCCTTCCCTATCAAGAGTATGTCATCCACGTACTCTACGAGGATCACCGCCATACTCTCTACTACCTTTTTTGTATATACAAGGTTCATCTACCATTTTGATGAAGTCAAACTCTTTGACTGCCACATCAAAACAGATGTTCCAACTCCGCGATGCCTGTTTTATCACATAAAACATCTTGCACACGTTTCCGCTGCTCCCACTGTCTACGAAGCCCTCTGGCTGTGTACTTATAGACGCACTTTTCTAAAACATCATTTAGAAAAGCAGTCATGACACCCAACCACCAGATATCGTAGTCATGGTATGTAGCCGTGGCAAGTAGGATCTGGATGGACCTAAGCATAGCATTGAAAGTCTCAACTTTTCCATGTACATCAAGTAATCTTCTCAAGATATACTCGCTCCTGATGGGGATTTAACCCTTCAGATAAAGCAACCAAAGTCCATACTTTGTTGGTGTATAAGGATTCCATCTCAGATCGATAAGCATCCATCCATTCTTACAGAGTCCCACTCCTGATGGCCAGCTCGAAACTAGTTGGGTCATCATCTCATGATGCAATCCTCGCTCCCACTATCATAGAGAAACCGAAGTGTCTCTCAGATGGGTAAGGAACCCTACTAGATCGGCGGAGAGGCTGAGGTTCGTTGGAAACTATTGAATCCTTTGGTTCTACCAAATCATCAGCTGCAGTTTGTATAGCTTGAACCTTTCCAGTTCTACATAACAGACCTTGCCTCGAGCTTGTCCGGATTTTGATTTTTAGACATAGGCCGGACAACCCCAAATCTTAACTAACTTAAGATATGGGCTCTTCCCTTTCCATATCACATATGAAGTGGTAGGCAACTGATTTGATTTGAACCCTATTCAATAGGTATGCAGCTTCTCAAGTGCATAACTCCCAAAAGGAAATAGGAAACTCAGCAGTACTCATCATAGAGCACACCATATCATATAGGGTGTGATTGCTCCGTCCCGATACACCGACATGCTGTGGTGTATACGGAGGAGTAATGCCGAGAGAGAATCTCATTCTCCTTTAGAATAGTCCAGGAATTCCGTGCTCAAGTATTCTCCTCCTTGATCTCATCAAAGGACATAATACTTATACCCGCATTTTGGTTCTCTACTTCTAACTTATATTCTGTGAATATCTCAAAAGGTTCGGACTTGTGTTTCAGCAGGAACATATGTCTGAATCTTGAGAGATCATCAGAGAATGTAATGAAGTACAAAGAACCAGTCTTGGCATGTGTAGACAGGAGACTTTCATACATCAGCATGTATCAATTCCCAAGAGTTCACTAACTCTTTCTCTGTTTCCAATAAACAGAGCTATGGTCATCTTATCTTTGTGACATGACCGGCAAGTTTCACAAGATGTAAATTCAAACTAATTTAAATATGCATCTAAATGTAACTTCAGCCAGTCGGGTCGCATTGATATGACCTGGTCTACAATACCTCAAGAAGGATTCGTTCATTTCTGAACTCTTCCTCTTGTGTGTGTTCTATATACTAAGAACTGTGGTTTGATTTAGAACGTCAATGCTTTCAGATAACGTGTCTGAATCGATCAACTATTGATATAGGAAATGTTCAAAACATTATCCAACAATACAAAATTATATCCTTTCTTTACTAATAAAGAGACTGATATGATTTTGTATATCAGGTTCGGTATCTAATAACATTTGTTCAGAATCAATGTATTCTAGTAATACAGGGTGATAGTGACCAACAGACTTGGCTGCAACATTTGCACCGTTTTCTGTCTCATGAAACTTATCACCCGTTCTCAGTTCTTTACCTTTCTGTAGCCCATGTAATATATTACATATGCGGGATCCTGATCTGGTATCACATACCCAGGTCGTAAAAGATACTGAGAAACAGTTCTCTGTAATGAACACACCCGAAGATGATGCATCAACATGCACTTTCTTCGTTTGGGCGGCACGGGAAATCTGGTATTCCCCAATTTCCTGCTCTGTCTTATAACAATTATAAGTTGGAGCGGGACCAACGTTCCCCAGCTCAGTATAACAAGCGGGTTTGGTCAATACATCCGTATTATTATCTTGATTAAGACGTGATATGGTCGCTACCTGGAGAGAGAGAGAAGAAAACACTCAGCGTATGCTCTTGCAAGATTAGATTGGTTATATAATATATCTAATCAGGATGTCTCCCACCGTTTTAATCAAATCTTCCTTCAAACCCTAAAAGGAAAGATTAGCCGGGATTAATTACACGCTACAAGTTCGCCAATCTTTCAGCCAGGCCAGTGTCGGTACTTTGAGGGAGGTCCCCCGTGCTTTCGCACGAACCTAATTAAAGTAAACCTCGTTTTCCCAGAGGCGTAACCCCGTTAACACCTTTCTAGACACCTACTTGATCGGCTAATTGTAATGTGTAAAACTCTCCCAGGAGTAACTCTTACTCGCAGCGGGTATCGAGATCCAACTATCTCATAGAAGGTATGCAATCTCATTGCAAATTTCAACACTTGAAATTCCCAATAATATTTTGCCCCCAGCGTCCTATGACCTTGATGAAGGTCAACAAACCATAGGCTACTAGTCAAGTTCAACCCGTCATTTCCTGATTGAATTAAACCCATCCGCACGACCCTTGACGGAGGTCAACAAGGCCGCACGACTACCCTAATCCAATCTGCATCATATGCATAAGAAGATAAATACTAGTCAGCTACCGCACACTACGCCTTGACGGAGGTCAACAAACGTAGCACGAATACTAAGAAGGACTTATCTGAAATGACGGAGGGCTACGACAGGTTTTTCAGAAAACCTATTGCGTAATGAACTTGATATCGTTGTAGAATCGAGTGATTTTAAATGGAGTGTTTTTTAGGCTTTTCTAGTTTTGCTAAAGGGGTCACTCCCGGTGAAGGGATCGTCGGCCCTTTCCTCATCGAATAAGGTGCAGGATATTTCACAAATATCACTATGCAAAGCAAAAACTACAGAAGCAATCAAAAGACAGACCGAGTTTTTAGCATCTGCCAGTTATTGCTAAAGGAGTCACTCCCGGTGAAGGGATCTCGGTCCTTTCCTTATCGAATAAGGTGCTGGATGTTCTACAAGGAACACCGCTATGCAAAGCAAGAACTAGAGCTACCAAGTTTTTTAAACAAGTTTCTACAACATCTTAGGTTTCTTTTATTTCATTAATCTCATTAATGAAGTCACATTTTATTATGCTTCATAAGCATCTCATTTGAAACGAAATCTACAATATAACATATATCTCATATATATAATATAAACATTCGTCACAGGCAGTAATATGATCTCATCACAGAACATTGCAGCAGAAGAACATATATGAAATATTGGATATACTAGGACGTCCGTGTTTTCAATACGAGCCTGTATAAAACACGGATTCCACGGTCACGATGAATAGCCAAACCCACATCCCTAGACCCCTACGAGAGCGGCAAGTAACACTGCCAATTCTAGGGTTAGGAGACCCGGTCTCGACTCCTCGAGATGGTCTCCCACTGGACCCTAGAACTCGGTTACTTGTGCTCCCCGCCTTGGGTCTACCTAATGCGGAAAAGCAAATAATATACAAGGGTGACATCTTCCGCAACCTGGAAGTGCCCCAATAAAAGAATATTACATACAAATGAATTTTACATGAATGAAAAAGAAAAAACTCTCATCTCACATAAAACCCCCGGCTATTCAAACGCGACGATCCAATACAACATATAACAGCAACACATAATATCTCATATCATCAACGTAAGCAAGTATGCGTATCCCGATTGTCAATGATGTATAGCAACGAAGCCGGCGATACACCACATACTACGCTTACGGTCACAGAAAAGAAAGTGTAAAACTACAACAGTTGGAATCCGCAACCTATTTAGACATCGCATGCCTAACCAAATGAACTTCTTAGACATCACATGCCTAACAATTATAAACCCCACATTTTAGTCTCATTATCGAAAACTCTTTTCAATATCAAGTAGGGCAATTCAACAAGATTCCCGACGTCCTGATCGAATGCTCGTCGCAAACTTTAGTAGACGGCCGCACCCCCAGATGCCGTCGACAAAGTGCACTAAGGCGGAACACCGCTGCCGCGAGCACCCGAACGGATGCTTTCGCCGACGGGGTTCTCCTACAGTCACTTGGTCGGGGCTTCGGGGCATGGCTGTCTTTTAAGTTTACCCGGCGAGTATCCGCGTACGCTACGTGATTGTGACGGACTTTTGATCACATCAAAATTTCGTGGCAACTGATCAACTGAGACTGAACTGGTAGATTTATAATATTCAAATTAGTTATCTCATAACTACCTGTGGATTCCAAATATTGTATCACATTCCAGATAAATAGACAAACTTAAACTTTCCGATCGAATAATCAAACACCCAAGATTTCCCCAATATATCTCAACACTTGAAGTCATTTAAAAAACATCGATCACATGCCACAGTACCAATGGTCCAGCCATAGAAGGATCAAGCCAACGCCTCACATGTGGCACGCCGTACTGCCCCAAACCCTAAGGTTCAAAAGGCAGTTCAAGACGGTCACATAATCGAGTTAAGGTTTGTTGTCTTCTAGAGGGTCCACCGCGTTACTTGCACGACTTAGAACGTTCTTAAACACTAGAAAAAAAATCCAACTTTTGAAAAATTTTCCGACAGGGGAAAAAGTGAGTTATTGATATCCGCCCGAACTTTTTAACAATTTCTAAAATTATCCGGACAAACTAAACAAAATTAAATTATCCGATCGAATCAACGATTCCCCAATACAACCCTTGAAAAATCAACACTTGAGTGGAATTAAAATATTCCCAGAAAAAATTAACAAGAAAGGGCCTAAAAATAATTACATGAAATTTCAGGGACTAAGTCCAAAATTTGGCCGCGGAACCGCGGCAAAACCTATGGTTTCGCCGCCGTTCCGCGGTCAAATTTTCGAGTTAGAGGTCCGTACTTCACCGTAATTTTTAGTTTTTCCTACTTAATTTTCAGAGAATTTTTAATTCAGAAAAAACCTCATTTTTGAAAAATGTACAGAGAGGGTTCCGTATCGGGGTTTCGGCGTTCGATCGGACTTTAAACTTCATCTAGACTTCGCCTAAAACTCTAGCTTGGCTCTGATACCACTGCAGGGTTGCTAGGCACGTGTACAAGGGCCTACGAGGCATCAACCATGCCCGATTAAAAAATTAGCCATGCCGAACAACCCGAATACGGATCTTTAAACTAGAGATTAGGCGAAAACTAGCATGCTAAACATTTTAACACTAAGTGAGAGGGATTACAACCTTTGTAGATCCGGTCCTTCACTTCATAAGCTCCGTGTTGTGGTCCCTTTGCTGCGATCATCGGGTTCCGGACTCTCGAGAGGTTCCACGAAGAGAAAGATGCAGTCTTGCTTCCGATCTTCGATACAAAGATGATCTACCTTGAAGTTTCATTAACACAAGCTAACACTCACTAAAATTGAGTGAACACTCTCATCTAAAGGGCAAGGGAAGATGAGGATGATGAAGTAGGATTTTTGCTCTCTTTATTTATCTTTTTCTCACATTTATTCATCACTTGGAAAAATCTAGAAAGCTTTTTCATGAAAGAATGAAGGAAGAAGATGAAGTATTATGATAGAATTCCTTTTGTGATGAATAATGCAAAAGAGATAATGATGAATTATGCAACCATGGTCAAGTAACCATTGTAGAGATTGAACTAGGGTTAAAGGGTGTGGTTGGGTTAAGAAATATCATGCAAAAATATCTTTTCCAAAACAAAAAAGAAAACCTTCTAGAAACATCTAGAAAGGTTTAACCCTAATCAAACCCTAACCATGTTTAATCTCTACTAAACATGTTGCATTAGTAATCATATCATGTTACAATATTATATATCACATATATAATATTTATCGTAACAAAATAAAATAATACATTTAACATATATCGCATATATATATCAATGTATTACCCGAGTGAGAAAAAGAATCTTTTAGTGAGCTAATATTAGTTAATGTAATTTAATATATCATATATATTATTATACATTAAATTATCGAATCAACACTTGATCCGACAATCCGGCTATATCGCATATAACCGACTAATATTTATCCATACCGATTCATCGAATCAACACTTGATCCGATGACCCGGCTGATATCAAATATCGCGAGAATAGAATACGGTATCTCATATCGCATTACCCTCGGTCCCGCACATATCACATATGTGCTCCTACTCCGTTTTGCCTGAGTCAAGAAACCTCTGTGTAGGACTCTAAAGAATCGTCAATACGCCGGCAGTAGGTGATGATCATATCAAACACCCATAAGTTGCAAGCGGTCAGCTAAACGTAACAGCTACCCAGGTATTGAGCGCTCAGAAGATCAACAAGCAAGCCTGTACATTCTCCTGTGAATCCAAACAGTAACACTCCCGTACAGTCCGGTCTCGTCATCTGATATGTCGCATATCTCGCCTAGGGGTGGTAAACGTCAGACCCCAGTAGCTTGATAAGTCATGTCGATATGAGGTCTATAACAGTTCGAGAAACTACTGATAACACTTACCAGTAAATCTCAGCAACCCTGGCCAGGGATTTCCGGTTATAGCCAATCGAACACAGCACAACATCAACTCCCTATACCGGGAGAGACGAATCCCCTCCTATCGCTCATTGCCTCCATGTGATTCGGGACTGTACCCAAAAACCACCTTTTTGCACGCCCTCTTGGACGTGGTATGATGGAAATCAAAGCACGGTGGGAATCACACAAGACTCTATGACGATCTTGGGTCAACAGACTACTCTGTACCAGTGTCACCGGAGAACTGCCATCTGACGTGTGGTATAATACCATCTGGGAGTTCTCGGTGAGTCCGTCCAGTGTACCCAGTCTCCACTGAGCACCCGTACACCATCCTTGATGTCAAACACCGATGGATATGGGATCATCCATCGCCCATCATATGGGTCAAGATGCGTATACGCTAGTCTACTCTGGTGTATCGATGCCCTGTCTCGATACACCCTCGACTAGGAACAGTTATAGGATGTACTCGTCGACTACCGTGGCCCCACTAGTATGATCTTATCATAGTCCCAGTAGTCGAGTACATATCCTAAGGGCTTTATCAACATGTAACATAGAGACAATCAGAGTACATGTTAAGATAAAGTACAACCAGATAGCATACTATCATGTCGAGCAAGAAAGTCCTCCCTATATATGTCCTAGCATCCACTACAATATACATCGTATGTACAGTAATGGCCTCTAGGGTATACATATAACTAACATTTTCGTCAAAGACCAGGTGTGGACTATGACGAAACCTTTTCTCCAGTGGCTATGCTTAAATCCATCCGGGTCATGCTTGCCATCGCTGCATATCATAACTATGAAATCTGGCAAATGGATGTTAAGACCGCCTTTCTAAACGGTGATTTAGAAGAGAGAGTGTACATGACTCAACCAGAGGGCTTCGTATCTAGTGGGAGCAGCGGGAAGGTGTGCAAGCTGCTTAAATCCATTTATGGATTAAAGCAAGCATCGCGAAGTTGGAACATCTGCTTTGACGTCGTTATCAAAGAGTTTGATTTTGTCAAAAATGTAGATGAACCTTGTATATACAAAAAGGTAGCAGAGAGTAAGGTTGTCTTTCTCGTATTGTACGTGGACGACATACTCTTGATAGGAAATGACATTCCTATGCTGCAATCGGTCAAGCTCTTCTTATCACAACGATTCTCAATGAAAGATCCAGGGGATGCCTCTTACATCTTGGGGATTAAGATCTATAGAGATAGATCTAAACGGATACTGGGATTGTCCCAATCCAGGTACATTGACACCATACTAAAGCGGTTTAGTATGGAAGAATCCAAGCGTGGGTTTTTACCCACGATCTCTGCACTCACTCTCTCTAAAGAGATGTCTCCCAAGACTGATTTGGAGAGAGCTCGCATAAAAGAGATACCCTATGCTTCGGCTGTAGGCTCTATCATGTACGCGATGCTATGTACCAGACCCGATGTAGCACACTCACTAAGTATAGTGAGTAGGTATCAAGCTGATCCTGGAGAGTCACTGGACAGCTATGAAGAGCATTCTCAAGTACTTACGAAGGACTAAAGTGATGCTCTTGGTGTATGGTAATGGAGAACTCCAAGTGGAGTCCTTTACCGATTCGAGCTTCCAGAGTGATAAGGAAGACTCTAAGTCGCACTCGGGATTTGTCTTCACCCTTTACGGAGGGGCGGTAAGCTGGAAGAGTTCCAAGCAGGAAACCGTGGCAGACTCGACGATGGAGGCTGAATACATCGCTGCCAACGATACTGCCAAAGAGGCTATCTGGATCAAGATGTTCATAACTGAACTTGGAGTGGTTCCATCCATTAAGGATCCAATACCTTTGTATTGTGATAACAATGGAGCGGTGGCTTTAGCTAAGGAACTCAGGTCCCATCAGCGATCCAGGCATATTCTGAGACGGCATCACCTGATCCAGGAGATAGTTGATCGCCAGGAGACCGAGGTCAGGAGGGTTGACACGAAGAACAACACAGTGGATCCACATACGAAGGCCATTCCCCAGATACAGTTTGAGAGAATCTTCGGGATGCTTGGTATGCGATACTACAGCAGCTGGCCCTAGTGCAAGTGGGAGATTGTTAGTTGTATGTATGCCCTAGAGGACAGTATTGTACAGATGATGTATATTATATTGGATGCTTGGACATATATAGAGAGGATTTTCTTGCTCGATGTGATAGTATGTTATCTGGTTGCTCTTTATCTTAACATGTATACTTGTCTCTTGATACTGTCTTATAGTTACATGTTGGTAAAGCCCTTAGAATGTGTACTTGACTACCAGGATTATGATGCGGATCATACTAGTGGGGCCATGGTAGTCCATAAGTTCATCCTTTAATGTTCCTAGTCGTGGGTGTATCGAGACAGGGCATCGATATACCAGAATAGACTAGCGTATACGCTTCTCGACCCATGAGAAGGGCGATGGATGATCCCATATCCATTGGTGTTTCACATCAGAGATGGTATACGGGTGCTCAGTGGAGACTGGGTACACTGGACGGACTCGCCGAGAACTCTCAGATGGTATTATACCTCACGTCAGATGGCAGTTCTCTGGTGACACTTGTACAAGTTAGTCTGTAGACCCGAGATCGTCATAGAGTCTTGTGTGATTCTCACTGTGCTTTGATTTCCACCTTACCACGTCCAAGAGTGCATGCAAAATGGTGGTTTTTGGGTACAGTCCCGAGTCACATGGAGGCAATGAGCGATAGGAGGGGTTTCGTCTCTCTCGGTATTGGGGGTTGATGTTGCGCTGTGCTCGATTGGCCATAACAGGGAAGTCCCTGGCTAGGGATGATTTAGAGATTTACTGGTAAGTGTTACCGATAGTTTCTCGACCCGTTATGAGCCTCACATTGGCATGACTTATCAATTATTGGGGTCTGACGTTTACCACCCCTAGACTTGATATGCGACATATTAGACGAAAAGACCAGACTGAACGGCAAGTGTTACCGTTAGGCTTTTGCAGGAGTTGGAGCGGGCTTGCTTGCTGATCTTCTGATCGCTCAATACCCGGGTAGCCATTACGTCCATCTAGTACCGCTGACGGTTTGTGGGTGATTGATGTGATCATCATCTACTACCGGCGTGTTGACGAGTCTTTAGAGTCCTACATAGAGGTTTTACTGGTTCGGGCAAAACGAAATATGAGCACATATGTGATATGTGCGGGACAGAGAATAATGCGTGTATGAGATACTGTATTCTATTCTCGCGATTTTTGTATCGATCGGTTATATATGATATAGCCGGGTTGTCGAATCAAGTGTTGATTTGATAAGTCAATACATTGGATGTTAGTCGGTTATATATGATATAGCCGGATTATTAAGTCAAGTGTTGATTTAATAATTTAGTGTATAATTATATATGTGATATACTAATTTACATTAACAAACATTGGTTCACTTAAGCGTTTGTTTTTTCTCACTTGTGCACAACTTAATATATATGTGATATATATTAATTTGTGTTTTGATTATTGTATCATGGTTGTTGATACATCTTTCATGGGTGTGTAAGACATACACCATTCTAATTATGATAGTGGGGTTTTATTATTTAAGGTAATTACAAAATAAGTGGAGGTTTTGTCACAAGCATGAAGCTTGTAGAAGCTAGGGTTTGGTTTGACAAAGTCCACTCACATTGTTTTTACCTTAGATATTTAGTAACCTAACCATCACACTTAGCCATGGTTATGGCTCTACATGGGTTAGTATATGATACCCACTCACCCATGGTTAGCACACTCACTTGATCATTATCCTCATCTCATTATTTGTTCATCTTCTTCCATGAGCTCAAAAGCTCTCTAGGTTTTGATTAAGTAAGAAAGAAAAGTGAGAAAACAAATTCTAAAGTGAGCTCACTTCCTATTTCTCCTTTCTCTACTAGATTAGCACTTTAGTATAGGGTATTTGCTTCACTAATTCTTTAGTTAGTGAAGTAGTTTCTTGAGTTGGCATCCCCACGACGTAGATCATCTTCGGCCTTGAAGACTTCAAGCAAGGTCGCTCCTTTCGCCTCGTGAAGCCATGCATGAGTCCGGGAGAACTACGATCGCAGCGAAGGAACTACAACAAGGAGCTATTGAAGTGAAGGACCGATCTACAAAGGTTGTATTTCATTTTCATTTAGTTGTAAATGGTTTACATTTGTTTCCGTATTATGTTTCTAGTTAACAATTCTAGTTTGGAGTTCCTTTTAACGGCAAATTTTTTAAATGGTATGGACGATGCCTCCCGAAAGCTTGCTGCCGTCGAGAGGAACCCTACACCCCTCACCTCTCACTCTCTCACTTGCCCATCCCTTACTTCTTTATTCATATCCCTTTTCTTTTCTTTTCTTTGCTTTTCCTTTTCTTTTCTTCTCTTTAATTTATAATCATGCATGATAAAAAGAAGAAAGTATGAAAGAAAAATGTAACAAGTGCTAAAAAAAAGACATGTGCATGTTTTGCACAAAACAAGCTTAATGCGCGATTAGCGATATTTAATCGCGATTAGCATTAAATTTGTGTATAATAAATCATAAAATTTCATAATTTGCTTACTTCATATAAAGCACCCTCATTGCAGTAATTTGCATAATTTTCCAAATTTTTCCCAATTTATCAGGATTTAATTATACCACCTTATTAAAATATTCAATATATTTATTATTTAATTATAAAAAAATCCCAAAAATAATATTTTACTTTTCTGAAATTTTACAGGTCTCTTCATCAGATATGTCGCATATTACAGCATGGGGTGGTATAACGTCAGACCCCAATAGCCTAATAAGTCATGCCGATGCAAGGTCCATAACGGTTCGAGAAACTACTGATAACACTTACCGGTAGATCTCAGCAACCCTGTTCAGGGATTTTCTGTTATAGCCAATCGAGCATAGCGCAACGTCAACTCCCAATACCGGGAGAGACGAATCCCCTCCTATCGCTCATTGCCTTCATGTGACTCGGGACTGTACCCAAAAACCACCTTTTTGCACGATCTCTTGACCGTGGTATGGTGCAAAATCAAAGCACAGTGGGAATCACATTAGACTCTATGACGATCTCGGGTTGACAGACTAACCTGTACTTGTGTCACCAGAGAACTGCTATCTGACGATAGGTATAATACCATCTAGGAGTTCTCGGCGAGTCCGTTCAGTGTACCCAGTCTCCACTGAGCACCCGTATACCTTCTCTAATGTCAAACACCAATGGATATGGGATCATCCATCGCCCATCATATGGGTCAAGAACCGCATACGCTAGTCTACTCTGGAGTATCGATACCCTATCTCGATACTCCCAGGACTAGGAACAATTGAAGGATGTACTTGCCGACTAACTCTGCCCCACTAGTATGTCCGCATCATAATCCTGGTACTCAAGTACTCATCCTAAAGGCTTTATCAACATGTAATAGAGAGACAATAATTGTACATGTTAAGATAAAGTGCAACCAGATAGCATACTATCATGTCAAGCAAGAAAGTCCTCCCTATATAAGCCCAAGCATCCACTACAATATACATCGCATGTACGGTAATGGTCTCTAGGGTATACATATAACTAACAATCTCCCACTTGCACTAAGGCCATTTGTTGCAGTATCTCATACTCAACGTCCTATAGAAGTCTCTCTAAGGTAATGCCTTTATGAGTGAATCCGCGATGTTTCCTTCACATCAACTCTCCTGACCTCGATCCCTAGGTGATCAACCATCTCCCTGATCAGGTGATACTTGCCTCAGAATATGTCTGGAACGCTGATGGGACCGGCATTCCTAGGCCAAAGCCACAACTCCATTGTTGTCACAATAACAGTTATTGGACGCTCAATGGTAGGAACCATGTTCATCTCATGAACAATAAATGCCCAGACAGACACTTTGGCAACATCATTGGTAGCAATGTATTCAGCCTTTATCGTCTAGTATGTCACGGTATCAAGCTTGGAACTCTTCCAACATACCATCCCTCCACTGAGGGTAAAGACAATGCATGTGACTGACTTTCAGCCGACCTTATCACTCTGGAAGCTCGAACCAAGAAAATTCATTTAGTACTTCTCAAGTACTTAAGAATGTCCTCCACAGCTTTCCAGTGATTCTCCCAAAATCCGATTGATTCCTGATCACTACACCTAGTGAGTTAGCTACATCTGGTCTGGTACATAACATCGCATACATGATAAATCCTACTGCCGAAGCATAGGGTATCCCTTGCACGCGAGCTCTCTCCAAATCAGTCTTAGGAGACATCTTTTTGGATAGAGCGATCCATGAGTAAGTGGGCGAACCACCACGCTTAGAATCTTCCATACTAAACCCCTTTAGAATGGTGTTAATGTACCTGGATTTAGGACACTCCCAACATCCACTTAGATCTATCACCATAGATCATTAACAACAAGATGTAGTAGGTATCATCCAGATCTTCTATGGAGAATCCCCGTGATAAGAGGAGCTTGACCGAGTGTAGCATAGGAAACCATTTCCTATCAAGAGTATGCCATCTACATATAATACGTCTAAGACAACCTCACTCTCTACCACCTTCTTGTATATACAAGGTTCATCTATCTTTTTGATGAAGTCAAACTCTTTGACTGCCATATCAAAACGGATGTTCCAACTCCGCGATGCGCGCATTGATCCTGATGGACTTAAGTGTTGGATATGTATGCCCTAGAGGCCATTATTGTATATGTATACATATGGATACTTGGACATATATGTAAGCCCGCGGCGGCGCCCCGGTCGTCGTTCCGACGCCGGAAACGCGGAAACAAAAACTTTGCAAAAGCTTGCAACCGGCACCACCGCGCACTTTTCACCCAGATCGGGCCATTAACCTAGCAACTAGCAAAATAGAAAAGAGTACAGATGCTATACCAAGCGATCCGTGTCCTTCGGTCTTCGTCTCCACTCCGATCTCCCGCGGAAAGTCCGTCCATCACCTCCTCATCGGAAAGGGCACCACGTAGCCGGGTTCGTATACGGGCTCCCGCCTCTTGACCGAGGCAACTCGGGTGTGAAGTTGGCTAGCCGACGCGTCCAAGACTTGCTATAGAATAGTGTAGAATGCTATATCTCTTTATGGGGTTAGAAGTTGCCATGGATGTGGAGGTGAGAAAGAGCTTTGGAAGAATGATGGTGTATATGTTTTTCAAGCATGAAAATGATGTGAATTTCTTTTCCTCATCCAAAGTGAAAACTCTCTCTCTCTCTCAAGCATAGTGGCCGGCCCTCTCTAAGAAAAATGGGTTATGGAATAATGCAAGTGAGATATATGAATGAATAAACAATAGAAGAAAAGCTATGATGATAAGAAAATGGTCACACCATATCAAACTCACATCCATTCACCAACCATCATGATAAAGGGAAAGGATGAGACCAATATGGAATCTCATGATTAAAGAAGCCACAATAACAATAAAACCCCTCCACAAATACTAATTTGCACAATTGCAAATTAGCCCCTCCAACGGAAAATCCGGCCGGGAAGGAACAAATGAAAACCGGCCGAAACGGAATGCAAACTGGCAACTTCAGAAAACTGATCCCGTAATAAATTACAGGAAAACCCCGCTACTGCAAATACATGCCCGCATTTGTATTCCCACTGAACACAAATGGAAAGAGACAAAACTACACTACCTAATACTAGGATCCGGCTTAAGCCAAAGCCGGCTAGTAAAAACCGTCCGATCACGATCCGTGCAATACCACACGTATCTGATCGAACACTGCCATATCTCCATACGGCCTCTACAGCGTTTCGCCCGAAACCTGAGTAACTGTGTGTGGTGGACTCTAAAGACTCGTCAATACTATGGCTGTGGATTTAACCACTAGCACGTCAGAGGTATAAGCCAATACGTGACGGGCTACCAGGTATTGACCAAAAGGGATGTCGATGAGTGAACTCATCCTGACACCCTACTGAGCCTGTCAGTGACAATATCCGTACAGTCCGTTCCGTTCGTCTATGAGCATCGCATGGCGGGCCTAGGGGGTTGGTAAAAGTCAAACCCCCAAAAGCGGTACAAGTCGTGTCGGAGTGCAGCGCAGAACACCCTGAGATACTACTGGAATACCTACCAGCAAATCTCCTGTCTTGGCCAAGGACTTTTCATGTTCTGGCTCTCCTCGACACAGCGCGACCTCACCCCCAATACCGGGAGAGACGAACCCCTGCAGATCCGCTCACTACCTCCATGTGGCTCGGGACTGTACCCAACTAAAACCTGTTTGCATGACTCCTTTGAGCCGTGGTAGGGTAGTAATCAAAGCACAGTGGGAACTCACACGAGACAAATGAAGATCTCAGGTCGATGAACTAACCTGTACATATGTCACCAGGGAACTGCTATCTGACGTCTGGTATAAACCCAACTAGCAGGTTCCCGGCGAGTCCTGTCCGGTGTACTCATAACCCAATGAGCACCTGTATACATCTTAGGTGAACCAACTGACACCAGTGGCATGTGAGACCGGTCACCGCCCCTCGTCGGGGTCTCGACTGTATACACTAGTCTACTCTGGAGAATCGATGCCCTGTCTCGAAACTCCCACGACTAGGGACCTTTTAAGGATGTGCTTATAGACTCCAGCTCTCACTTATATGATCGCCCTCATACTGCTGGTAGTCAAGCAAGAATCCTAGGGGCTCTATCAACGTGTAATAGCGACTCATAAGGTCACCTAAAATAGTACACGATGATAAAGATAAACCAGATAGCATACTTTCATCTTGAGTAAGACTGTCCTACTGGGATAGGTCATCCCCTCAATCATTGCAATCACGTGCCTGTGATCCAATAATTGACTATGAGGGCACTATCTCCAACAATCTCCCACTTGTACTCAAGGCTAATTATTGCGATGTCGCATACTCACAGCCCGTGTGATACCGAACACCCAACTCCTCTACTAGTCAGTCTCACAAAACTCGTTTGCGAAACTATTGTGTTCGAGGAATAGCCTCAGTGAGTGGATCCGCTGTGATGTTTCTTTCTATGTCTCTCTATATCTCAAGTTCGCGGAGAAAGCCATCTCCCGAAATGAGCAATACCTGTCTTAGAATGTGTCTGGATGTCTGATGGGACCTAGCTCATAAATGAACTCCAAATCCAAACTTCTTAGACTGTATCGTCAACCGAACTTAATTAGTATCCTGCGCCATGCCTTCCCTCAGTATCCACCTGGACCAACTGTCCAAAATACTGCCCCTCGTCAGAGGGAAAACTATAACTCTGACAACCTCTCTGTCATCTAGGTCACCTTGGAAGCCTGGAATGATAACTGTCTCCCGAAGGAGAATGCTGTTATCATATCCCTAGAACATCAACTTATGTTCTAAAACTGCTTCCGAATGTTCCCCCAGGATTGGATCAATATCAACTTATTGCATCCACTGCAAGAACAACATCTGGTGTGGTACTTGACATCTCATGATTGACTCAATTGCCTAAGCAAGTGATCTGCCAATCATGCGTACCCCTCTCCCCTTTAGTCTGTAAGACACCTTTAGAGAGGGTGACTCCATTACCTGCAGGTACACTACCATGCCAGGAGTCGTCCATTCTAAATACTCTTAGAATGCGGTCAAAGTACCCAGATTAGGAAACCACCCAAATCTAGATCTAATACCATAGATCTAGTGACCAGAATGTACGATATAATATCCAATTATTTTGTGGAGAAAACACTGTGTGACGACCAAAGTATAACCGATCGTAGTATAAGAATATCACTTCCTACTCTGTGTATGTCATCAAATATCAGGACATCACACTCTACTACCTTCTTAACAGATCCATCCCCTATTCTGATGAAGTCAAACCCATGACTGTCACATCAGAAATAGATGATCTATCTCCGCTATATCTGCTTTAGTCTAGAAATAGACATAAGCCTGATGTCCACCAATGCTTCCGCTGCTCCCACTGACTACGACAACCCTCTGGCAGAGTCATATAGACGTACACTTCTAAAGCTAGTTTAGAACGACGCTATACTCATCCTCCTGCCGGGTCTCACAGTCTGGAACAACAGCAATGGCAAGTCTGGGTAAACAAGAACCTCCCTGCCACCGTTCTTGAGCATACCGAAGTACCTCTCGAGTGCCTGAGGTTACCCACCATATCTGCGGAGTGGCCTAGTGGAATGTCAAACCAGATTGAATCTTTAGGTTCTCATTAAATCTTCTGTAATCGTTTGCGGTTCTGGAATCACTACCAGTTCTACCATACTCCCACTACTGTTTTCTGAAAAAATCCATTTTTATTAAAACTGTGGCGAGTCAAGAACAATATCACTATTGATCTTCCAGATGGTAGAAAATCAACCCTAGTCATAGCCCGGGTCAACCCACAAACAACCATTACAGAAACGTGCCTTGAGTAGTCCAGTGTCTGGTTTTAAGCATAAGCCAGACAACTCCCCGTACCTTAACAATGTCAAGATATGAACTGTTCTATATCTAATATAGAAACAGAGGCACTGATTTAATTGTACCAGATTCAAATCATGCAACTGTCTCTAGTGCATGTCTACTAAATGGAAGGAGGCCGATCAGCGTTACTCAACTTAGGAATGCTTCCAATTATGAGTAACCTGAAAGAGAAGCAAGTTCTCTTAACCATTACTATCAACTGAATACCATATACAAGTATCTACATCTTCGATCACCTTGAAGAATCCCGATACTTGCAATATCTGGTTCTCTACTTTATTCTTATACCCATAACTTCTCAAAACTTGGACCTTGTGTTTCTACGAAACACTTGTCTAAGAACCAGAGAAGTCATAAGTAAACCGAATATAGTACGAGGACCAACCCCTCTGTCCTAATGGACACTGGACAATATACAATACTCTGTACAAGTCCCTTGAGTCTAGTGACTCATTCACTGTGTGTCGTAGGTTGAAAACTGTACTATGGTTATGAAGAATTACACCACCGTTTAATGCTCCTTACCTAACCATCCACTGATATAGGTAAATGTCATAGACATAATTTCAAAAAGGTATATCTCACTCTATAAAAATAGAAGTACAGATATATCAATTTGAAATTGGTGCATAACAACGGATATTCAAAACCAAATATTTGCCGCCCGGCAAACAACCCAGGTGACTTCCTTAAATATCACCAATTACAACGAACCCCGATAAAATGAGGATGGTCACCTAATTCCCAATAACTTACTCCCACTCATCATCTGTAAAACCATACAGATGTGAGAATCATACCTGGTAAATACATACCCTGGAGCAAGTGTCTAATCAAGAAATCAGTTTTCTTTTAACAGTAGACAGTGAACCTGAAACATTAAAATATTTCGATGGGGTATCCTGGTATTCCTAGTAATGCCTCTTCCATTATCCAGATTCATAACTGTAACCATATAATTCTTTGCCACTTCACCAAATCCCTTTTTATGTCTTTAGTCATTACCTTCTGTACACCCTTTTAGGCCAAATGGTTTTCTTCCTTCCCTACCGTTCGGCACCAGCCTATGGTTTGGAAGAAGACTATCCAATAAGCATAATGGGTGTACTGTCCTAGTCCTAGGAACACTCGCAATGCGAAAGAAGGTGAAGATAAAAGACACCTGAATGAACTTTATTCCTATTTCTCCTAAACCAGGATCCATCCCCGAACTGGAACAAGTTCCTTTCGAGTTCGTATATAACTATACGATGGATTATCCAATAAACTGGGATCTTCGTAGTGATACGGAGTGTCCTGGAGAAATACAAAGGTGATTTAGGATTGACGAAGAAATACTTGGTTTGGTCGTGAATAGCAGTCGCAATTTACTTTGCCCTCTTACTAATCCCTTTCTTTGTCTTTATTTAATACCTTCTGTACACCGTTTAGGCTAATTAGTTTTCTTCATTCCCTACCGTTCGGCACCAGCCTAAGGTTTGGAAGAAGACTATCCAATTTGCGTAATAGGTGTACTACTCCTAAACCAAGGAGTACTCGCAACCTGAGAGAAGGTAAAAGAAAAAGACAACTGAATAGTCCTATTCGTTTTCTCCAGAACCAAAAACCATCCTCGAATTCCTTCGAGTTCGTATATAACCATACGATGGTTTTGTCCATTGGAAGTGGACGTTCGTAGTAATACGGGGTGTCCTGGACAAAAGGGTAAAAGTAGGAGTGGCAATGAGGGTTGCAACTCTGACAATCCAAAAGCCAGTGTTAAGAAGGTTCGGTCAACTTGGTCACTGAGTCATAGTCTAGGGTCGGGTCAATGGTCGCTGCCAAAGAGAGAGAGAAAAGAAACACTCAGCGTGCACTCTAACCTAGATCAGAATGGTTATCACTTTATCTAATCTGGAAACCTCCCACTGTAACGTCAAATTCTTCCCCAAACCTGAAAGAAGAATTAGCCGGGATCACCCGAGGAGTAAACCAACTCATCAGTGGGAATCGGGATCCAACTATCATCACATGATAACGTGACGGAATCCGCTCACGCTATCACACTCCAGAAGGTATGCGCATATCTGGCAAGTTTCAGTACTTTTGAAACTCCCGATGTGGATTTTTACCCCATGCACTTATGACCTTGACTTTGGCCAACATATCATAAGTCACATGTCAAGTTCTACCCGTCATTCTCCTGGTTAATTTGAACCCATCCATACCTACCCTTGACTTTGGCCAAAATGGCAGTACGACTGTCCCAAACAAACGCATCTATCTATGCTGCATATGAATACCCAACAGCTACCAAATACTGTGCCTTGACTTTGGCCAACATACACAGCTTGAATACTATTGACTATCCATATGAAACGACGGAGGGCTACGAATGGTTTCTGGCGAAAACCTTTAACGTAATGAACTTGATATCGTTGAAGGAACGGATAGCTTTAAAAAAATATATATATAGTGACGAAAACCTTTGGTAAAGAGGTCACTCCCGGTGAAGGGATCTCGGCTCTTTCCCCGTAGAATGAGGTGCAGGATATTCCAACTGAATACCACGATGCAAAGCAAAAGTAATCGGCTATAGTGAAGTTATTGCCCTGACGCAAACTTTTGTCCAAGGGGTCACTCCCGGTGAAGGGATTTCGGCCCTTGCCTCGTCGACTGAGGAGCAGGATATTCCAACTGAATACCACGGTGCAAAACAAAAGAGAACGCCCTTGCAATAACAGCCTTTTGAAAAGTGTTCCAACAACATCAGAATAGGTTTGTTTATCTTGCATTGATCCGAATCAACGCAGTCCCATCAATTGATCACACCACAAAGAACGAAAATATACTGATGTATGTATATGCCATCCGCATTCGCCACACGGTCCCGTCATCACCCGTTAGGTTACTTAACTAACGACAGAGCGGGGACTGGACTAGCGCGGATGCAAAACATATACAACATCTACTAGTATATATATAATATATAATTTTCGCTCAAGGCGTGATAAAAATGCAACAGCATAGAAATGTACAGCATCACAGAGCAATACAGATATCTGGGATCCCCGGGTTTCACAGAGCCGCTGCTGAAACCCGACGTTCCCCTGGTCGTATGGATAGCCTGTGCAATGAAATCCTAGACCCCTACGGGCGCGGCAAGTCACCCGCCAAAACCTGAAGCGAGGCAACCCCCTTCAGCAACGTGAATGGACCACCCAGCACTTCATGGAATCCGGTAACTTGGGCACCCCTCCTGGGTCAACCTATACCCCCTACGAGTGCGGCGAATAGCCCTGCCAATTCCAGAGTAAAGCCCCCTCCGTCTCAAAGCCATGAGATGCGGGCTTGTTGCCCTCTAGAATCCGGCTATCCGTGCACCCCTCCGCGGGGTAATCCTAGTACAGAAAGTAAAATATACATACAACGGGTACATCGACCGCAACCTGGTCGTGCCCCAAAATAATAATACAGACAGGCAGTGACGGCAGTCCACATGTCGGACGCTCGCCCCGCAATATCAAATGTACATATAAAACAGAACTGTACTAACATTGCATCCAGGCTATCCCCCACGACCGATCCGCAACAACACAGCACAATCACAGAACATCAACGTGAATGTCACGTTCGCAAATCCGTCTAAAAGGGCTATAGCAGATAGACTGGATTTACCGATCAAGTGACATTCACGGTCGCAGATATAATGTAAATACTGTGAACTAGCATGTTTAAAATATCCGATCGAACAAATTTATCAAAGCGGGCCCCAAGCAATACTGTAGCACTTACAGAAAATATAGGCCCAAAAAATAATATCCCAAAAACCCTAGTTCCAAGTCTAAGACCTACTGGAAAAATTTGGCCTGCTGATCAGTTAAAAGCGCGGCGGAACCGCGGCCCAAGCATGAGTTTGGCCGTGGTTGCGCGGCGGTATAGAGTGATCTCACGACCAAATTTTCACAGAACTCTTAGATTTTCATGCACAGTATTCTGAAACAACCTGAAAATTTTTGGAGCAGAAAAAATTTCGACAGAAACACGATGCATTGGAAAATACGGTTTTTGGGGATTTTCTGTTCGATCGAGTTCTAAACATGCTAGAGCAAGCTAGGTTAAGTTAATGCCGTGGCTCTGATACCAATGTAAGCCCGCGGCGGTGCCCCGGTCGTCGTTCCGACGCCGGAAACGCGGAAACAAAAACTTTGCAAAAGCTTGCATCCGACACCACCGCACACTTTTCACCCGGATCGGGCCATTAACCTAGCAACTAGCAAAATAGAAAAGAGTACAGATGCTATACCAAGCGATCCGTGTCCTTCGGTCTTCGTCTCCACTCCGATCTCCCGCGGAAAGTCCGTCCATCACCTCCTCGTCGGAAAGGGCACCACGTATCCGGGTTCGTATACGGGCTCCCGCCTCTTGACCGAGGCAACTCGGGCGCGAAGTTGGCTAGCCGACACGTCCAAGACTTGCTATAGAATAGTGTAGAATGCTATGTCTCTTTATGGGGTTAGAAGTTGCCATGGATGTGGAGGTGAGAAAGAGCTGTGGAAGAATGATGGTGTATATGTTTTTCAAGCATGAAAATGATGTGAATTTCTTTTCCTCGTCCAAAGTGAAAACTCTCTCTCTCTCTCTCTCTCAAGCATAGTGGCCAGCCCTCTCTAAGAAAAATGGGTTATGGAATAATGCAAGTGAGATATATGAATGAATAAACAATAGAAGAAAAGCTATGATGATAAGAAAATGGTCACACCATATCAAACTCACATCCATTCACCAACCATCATGATAAAGGGAAAGGATGAGACCAATATGGAATCTCATGATTAAAGAAGCCACAATAACAATAAAACCCCTCCATAAATACTAATTTGCACAATTGCAAATTAGCCCCTCTAACGGAAAATCCGGCCGGGAAGGAACAAATGAAAACCGGCCGAAACGGAATGCAAACTGGCAACTTCAGAAAACTGATCCCGTAATAAATTATAGGAAAACCCCGCTACTGCAAATACATGCCCGCATTTGTATTCCCACTGAACACAAATGCAAAGAGACAAAACTACACTACCTAATACTAGGATCCGGCTTAAGCCAAAGCCGGCTAGTAAAAACCGTCCGATCACGATCCGTGCAATACCGCACGTATCTGATCGAACCCTGCCATATCTCCATACGGCCTCTACAGCGTTTCACCCGAAACCTGAGTAACTGTGTGTGGTGGACTCTAAAGACTCGTCAATACTATAGCTGTGGATTTAACCACTAGCACGTCAGAGATATAAGCCAATACGTGACGGGCTACCAGGTATTGACCAAAAGGGACGTCGATGAGTGAACTCATCCTGACACCCTACTGAGTCTGTCAGTGACAATATCCGTACAGTCCGGTCCGTTCATCTATGAGCATCGCATGGCGGGCCTAGGGGGTTGGTAAAAGTCAAACCCCCAAAAGCGGTACAAGTCGTGTCGGAGTGCAGCGCAGAACACCCTGAGATACTACTGGAATACCTACCAGCAAATCTCCTGCCTTGGCCAAGGACTTTTCATGTTCTGGCTCTCCTCGACACAGCGCGACCTCACCCCCAATACCGGGAGAGACGAACCCCTGCAGATCCGCTCACTGCCTCCATGTGGCTCGGGACTGTACCCAACTAAAACCTGTTTGCACGACTCCTTTGAGCCGTGGTAGGGTAGTAATCAAAGCACAGTGGGAACTCACACGAGAAAAATGACGATCTCAGGTCGATGAACTAACCTGTACACATGTCACCAAAGAACTGCTATCTGACGTCTGGTATAAACCCAACTAGCAGGTTCCCGGCGAGTCCTGTCCGGTGTACTCATAACCCAATGAGCACCTGTATACATCTTAGGTGAACCAACTGACACCAGTGGCATGTGAGACCGGCCACCGCCCCTCGTCGGGGTCTCGACTGTATACACTAGTCTACTCTGGAGAATCGATGCCCTGTCTCGAAACTCCCATGACTAGGGACCTTTTAAGGATGTGCTTATAGACTCCAGCTCTCACTTATATGATCGCCCTCATACTGCTGGTAGTCAAGCAAGAATCTTAGGGGCTCTATCAACGTGTAATAGCGACTCATAAGGTCACCTAAAACAGTACACGATGATAAAGATAAACCAGATAGCATACTATCATCTTGAGTAAGAATGTCCTACTGGGATAGGTCCTCCCCTCAATCATTGCAATCACGTGCCTGTGATCCAATAATTGACTCTGAGGGCACTATCTCCAACAATATATATGTACAGGACAGTCTTGCTCGATATGATAGAATGCTATTTGGTTTAACTTTATCTTAGCATGTGTATGTTTTACTTGCTATTACATATCTTTTATACATGTTGATAAAGCCCATAGGATCAATGCTAGACTACTTACGTTGTGATGGCGATCATACTTGTGGGAGCTGGGTAGTCGGTACGCACATCCTTAAATGGTCCCTAGTTATGGGAGTATCGAGACTGGGCATCGATATTCCGGAGTAGACTAGTGTATACGTTTCTAAACCCCGAGGAGGGGCGATGGTTTGGTCCTGCAACCATTGTTCTTCAGACCTAAGATCGTATTCAGGTGCTCACTGGGGATGAGTACACCGGACGGACTCGCCGAGAACTTCCAGATGGTACTATACCTATCGTCGGATGGAAGTTCTCAGGTGACATGAGTATAGGTTAGTCCTTAGATCTGAGATCCTCATTTGTCTCGTATGAGTTCCCACTGTGCTTTGATCACTACCCTACCACGGCTCTACTGAGTTATGCAAACAGGTTTTGGTTGGGTACAGTCCCGAGCCACATGGAGGCAGTGAGCGATTGTCGAGGATTCATCTCTCCCGGTATTGGGAGTCGATATCGCACTGTGTTCGATTGGTCAGGACCATAAGAACTTGGCCAAGGAAGTTGGGATTTACTGCTAGGCTGATTAGTAGTTTTCTGGATTGGTCCTGAGCCGCATCAGCACGAATTATCAGGTTGTCAGGGTCTGACGTTTACCACCCCCTAGACCCGGTATGCGATTCTCTCAGACGAAGAGACCGGACTGTACGAAGATTGTCACAGATAGGCTCAGTAGGGATCCGGATGAGTTTGCTCGTCAGCCTTTCTTTTCGACAGGTACCCGAGTAGCCGTTACGTATGCTAGTGCCGTTGACGTGCTTGTGGGATTTATCCAGTAACTCACTGCCGGCGTACTGTCGGGTGTTTAGAGTCCCATACAGAGGGTATCCCTGGTTCAGGCGAAATGATGTAGTAGCCGTATTGGATACGTGCAGGGTTTCGATCGATTGATGTACTTTGTACCCGGACTTTCGATCGGACAGTTAGTAATACTAGCCGTCTCGGGTTTGAGCCGGATAATTAAATCAGGTATTGATTTGATTATTTACATATATGTATTTCGATATGTATATTTTAGTATTAAGTTCTTCATGTTATTCTATCTCTTTGGGTATTCGTATTTTTATCCGAATACAGGTATGTATATACAGCAGGCTGTAATCCGTATTTATTACAGATTATTTTCTAGAAGGTGGCCACCTCATTATGCTTTTTCCATTTATTTGATAAATGGAAATGAGGTGGAAATTAATTAGAGTGAGTGGCATGGCTTTAATATTCATTTGTGGTTACTATTGAAGCATGGCTACACTTGTTCATTGAAACAAATTCATACACAAAACTTAGGTATTGAATTTCTCTCTCATGGATGCTTCATTATTTTCTTGAGCTCCCATTTTCTTCATCTCCTCCCTCCTCTTCCATTTCTTCCACCTTCATCATCTTCCTCTTTCACTACCCTCTCATGAGTTGAGAAATAAGTGAAGAGGCAAGATAGAGATAGTAGAAAACATAGATCTTCATACTACATCCTAGAAAACTTGGATTAGCATCCCAAGTTCTCTAGTTGCTCCTTTTTATTACTTAGTTAGGAGCTAGAGCCATGGATCGCATCCCTCGGTGGATCATCTACGACAAAGGAGGGCTGGAGAACAAGCTCGATCCCGGAGGACCGATGGAACCGAAAATAGAGATCAAACAAGTTCACGGTGGCCACTTGGAGCACATGACGAGGAAAGAAGACCGAAGGACTTGGGTCGCTTGGTGAGAATTCTTTCCATAGTAAATAGCACTACTTTAGATTTGCTAGTTAGGTTTATTGTAAGATCCGGGTTAAAAGTTAATCTAGTGCCATGTTTTAATCGTTAGAAAAAAATTTATTCCGCATTTGGTCACGGAAGTAGGCCGGGGCACTACCATAACCTTTCATTAAGCATAGCTTCGAAAGTCTCAACTTTTCCATCTACACCAAGAATTTTCTCAAGATCCATTTGCTCCCAATGGGTTTTACCCCTTCAGGTGCAATATGCAAAGTCATACTTTATATGTGTACATGGATTTCATCTTTGATCGCATAGCATCCATCCTTTTCACAGAGTCTCCACTCGTGATGGCCTGTCTGAACCTAATTGGGTCATCATCTACACCCACTGTCACCGAGAAGACCGTAGTATCTCTCAAGTGGATGAGGAACCCTACCAGATTCATGGAGAGGCTGAGGTTCGTTGGAGACTATTGAATCCTTTGGTTTCACCAAATCATCAGTTGTTAGTTTGTCTAGCTGGAACTCCTTCCAGTTCTACCTTATAACCACAAATTTCTTCACAAGAAATTCCTTTTCTAAAAATGTGGCATGCTGAGAAACAAAACACCTTTTGCTCCTCAGAGTGGTAGAAGATATTCCCTCGCAAATTTTTAGGATATCCAACAAACTTATACAGAACTGACCTTGCCTCGAGTTTGTCCAGATTTTGCTTTTCAACATATGCCGGACAACTCCATATCTTAACTCGTTTAAGACATGGTCTCTTCCCATTCCCTATATCATATATTGTGGTAGACACTAATTTGGATGGAACCTCATTCAATAGTTATGCAGCTTCTCAAGTGCATAACTCCTAATATGAAACAGATAACTCAACAGTACTCATCATAGAGTGCACCATATCTCATAGGGTGCGATACCTCCGCCCCGATACACCGTTGTGCTATGGTGTACTCGAAGGAGTAAGCTGATAGAGAATCACATTCTCCTTTTAGAAACTCCAGGAACTCCATGCATAAGTATTCGCCTCCTCGATCACATCGTAGGATTTTAATACTTATACCCGTCTGGTTCTCAACTTCAATCTTATATTCCTTGAATTTCTCAAAAGATTCAGACTTGTGTTTCAACAGTAACATATGTCCGAATCCTGAGAGAAGATCAGTGAATATAATGAAGTATGAAGAACCAACCTTAGCATTTGTAGACTTAGGACCGTATACATCATCATGTATCTGTCCCAAGAGTTTAGTAACTCTTTCTCTGTTTCGAGTAAACGGAGTATAGGTCATTTTACCTTTGAGACAAGACTGACAAGTATCATAAGATGAAAATTCGAACAGATTCTCATATTCATCCTTATGTAACTTAGCTGGTCGTGTCGCATTGGTGCGACCCAGTCTACAATGCCACAAGAAGGATTCGTTCATTTCTGTACTACTCCTCTTGTGTGTGTTCTAGATACTTTGAACTGTGGTTTGGTTTAGAACGTATATGCTATTATATAACGTGCCTGATCCAATCAACTCTTGATTCAGGAAAATGTTCACAACATAATCCTCTTATACATAATTATATCCTTCTTTAATACATTAAAGAAACCGATGCAATGTTGTATATCAAGTTCGGTATGTAATAACATTCGTTCAGAATCAATGTATTAATACAAGATGATATTTGCCAACTGGTTTGGCTGCAACACTTGCACTATTCTTTACACTTAGAGATATGTCATCCATTCTCAGTTCTCTAACTTTCTGTAGCCCATGTAAAATATTACATATGCGGGATCCTGATCCGGTATCACATACCCAGGACGTAGAGGATACTAAAAAACAGCTCTCGGTAATGAATACACCCGAAGAAGATACATCAACATGCACTTTCTTCGATTGGGTGGCATGGGAATCCGGATATTCCCCTAT
The DNA here is from genome assembly GCA_030015575.1 of Agapanthus africanus. NCBI lineage: Eukaryota > Viridiplantae > Streptophyta > Magnoliopsida > Asparagales > Amaryllidaceae > Agapanthus > Agapanthus africanus. The sequence goes on from CM057341.1 coordinate 618,411,154, forward strand.
TTCCTGCTCGGACTTATAACAATTATAAGATAGAGCAGAACCAATGCTCCCTAGCACAGTATAATAAGCAGGTTCGGTCAATACATCCATATTATTATCTTAATTAAGGCGTGACATGGTCGCTACCAGGAGAGAGAGAGAAGAAAACACTCTGCGTGCGCTCTTGCGATATCAGATTGGTTATAATTTTATCTAATCAGGATGGCACCCACTGTTTTAATCAAATTTTCCTTCAAACACTAAAAGGTAAGACTAGCTGGGATTAATTACACCCTACAAGTTCGCCAATCATTCGGCCAGGCTAGTGTTGGTACTTTGAGGGAGGTTCCCCGTGCTTTCGCACGGACCTAATTAAAATAAATCTCATTTTCTCAAGGGCGTAACCCCATTAACACCTTTCTAGACACCTACTTGATCGGCTAGTTGTAATGTGCAAAACTCTCTCAGGAGTAACTCTTACTCGCAGTGGGTATCGGGATCCAACTATCTCATAGTAGTTATGCAATCCCATTGCAAATTTCAACTCTTGAAATTCCCGACAATATTCTTCCCCTAGCAACTTATGACCTTGGCTAAGGTCAACAAATCATAAGTGCTAGCCAAGTTTAACCCGTCATTTCTTGATTGAATTAAACCATCCGTACGACCCTTGGCTAAGGTCAACAAAGCCATACGACTACCCTAACTCAATCGCATCATATGCTTGCAGATAAGCACTAATTAGCTACCGCACACTACGCCTTGACTAAGGTCAACAAACGCAGCACGAATACTAAAAATTACTTATCTGAAATGATGGAGGGCTACAACAGCTTTTTATGAAAACCTTTTGCGTAATGAACTTGATATAGTTATAGAATCGAGTGAATTTTAAAAGGAGTGTTTTTGAGGTTTTTACTAGTTTTTCTAAAGAGGTCACTCCCGATGAAGGGATCTCGGCTCTTTCGTTATCGAATAAGGTGCAGGATATTTCACAAATACCACTATGCAAAGCAAAAACTATAGAAGCAATCAAAAGACAAACCGAGTGGGTTGTAGCATCTGCCAGTTTCGCTAAAGAGGTCACTCCCGGTGAAGGGATCTCGGCTCTTTCCTTATCGAATAAGGTGCTGGATATTCTACAAGGAATACCGCTATGCAAAGTAAGAACTAGAGCTACCTTTTTTAAAACAAGATTCTACAACATCTTTAGGTTTCTTTTATTTCATTAATCTCGTTAATGAAGTCCCGTCATTTATGCTTCCTAAGCATCACATAAGAAACGAAAGCATCAATATTTATTATATCTCATATATATAATATAAGCAATCGTCTCAACATATCAAGTGATCACATCACAGAATATCAGCAGCAGGAGAACATATATGAAATATTGGATATACTAGGAATTCCGAGTTTTAAATTAAGCCAATAAAAAACACGGATTTCACGGTCGCAATGAATAGCCAAACCCACATCCCTAGACCCATACGAGAGCGGAAAGCAACCCTACCAATTCTAGAGTTAGGAGACCCGGTCTCGACTCCTCGAGATGGTCTCCCACTGGACTCCAGAACCCAGTTACTTGTGCTCCCCGCCTTGGGTCTATCCTAATGCGGAAAATTAAATAATATACATCAATGGTGACATCATCCTCAACCCGGAAGTGCCCCAATAAAAGAATATTACATACAAGATTTTACATGAATGAAAATAAAAAAAACTCTCATCTCACATAAAAAAAACTCGGCTATTTAAAACACGACGATCCAATATAACATATCACAGCAACACATAACATCGCATGTCATCAACGTAAGTAAATATGCGTATCCCAAATGCCGTTGACGTATAGCAACGAAACCGGCGATACACCACATATTACACTTACGGTCGCAGAAAAGAAAATGAAAAACTACAACAATTGGAATCCGCAACCAACTTAGACATCATAAACCCAATATATCACATACTTTGGATTTCATGCCTTACCTCTTGAATTCCTTAGACATCACATGCCTAAAAATTATAAACCCCGCACTTTAGTCTCGATATTGAAAACACTTTCCAATAACCTGTCGGGTAATTCAACAAGATTCCCGATAATATGATCGAATGCTCGTCGGAAACTTTAGTAGACGGCCGCACCCCCGATGCCGTCGACGAAGTGCATTAAGGCAGAACACCGCGGCCGCGAGCACCCGTAGGGATGCTTTTGGCGACGGGGTTCTCCTACAGTCACTTAGTTGGGGCAATGGGGCATGGCTATCTAGTAAAGTTACCCGGCGAGTATCCGCGTACACTACGTAATTACGACGGACTTTTGATCCACATCAAAATTCCGTGGCAACCGATCAAATGAAAATAAATTGCTAGATTTATAAAATTCAAACTAGTTATCTCATAACTAATTATGTGGATTCCAAATATTATATCATAATCATAGATAGCTAGACGATGTTAAACTTTTCGATCGAATAAGCAAGCACCCAAAATTTCCCAATAAGCTCAACACTTGGACGGAGTTCAAAAAGTACCCAGAACACGCCACAGCTCCTATGAACCATCCGTAGAAGGGCCGACCCATGCCTCACTCATGTCGCCACGGAACTGCCGCAAACCCTACTATATGACCGCGGTTCCGCGATCCAAAAAGTCAAGTTTGGGTATCATTCTTCTAGAGGGTCCACAGAATCGCTTGCATGATTTTCTGAAGATTGTAAACTCGGAAAAAATCCAACTCTTGGAAAATTTCCAGCAGGGGAAAAATTGGGTTATTGATATCCATTCTAACTTTTTAACGTCGTCTAAATAACCCGAATAGATGTTAGAATTACGATTACGAAACACTCCGAATTGGCTTTGCAGAAAGTTAACATCACATGTAAATTTAGCAAAAACTAGAAACACCTGAAACACTAAAACCCAGAGACTGGAACACCATGAAAATTTGAAGCCAAAAACCCACCTTTTGTAACGCCTTAGATTTCGGTTAGTGTTCGTTTAGACGTTAATGCGGGTTTACTGTAAAAAGTTTACCAATTCGGGTTCCTCACATTTTATAACATTTAATTAATAATTTAATATTATTTATTATAAGCATGCACGCGCGTGTGCATATAAATGTGGGTTTTGTTTGTGCTAGTTTTGATCTTAGCAACCTTGACACTTAACCTGATCCTTGTTTAATCAGTCCTTAATCTTTTCCTAGATATTTGTTGAGTGAGAAGGAGATATTTGTTAGGGTTTTTATTTGTGTGATTGGTGGCATGGTGACTTGTGTGAAGGCATTAAATGGGAGTTAATGCTATGGGTGCACTCACCTCTCACCTCACCATACACTCACCTCCCTCTCTCCTTATCATTCTCTCTCTCTCATTTCTTTATCTCTTTAGCATTATTTCTTTACCTCCTCATTCCTCAAACTGAACACTTAGCTTCTCTTCACCATTTCTTCACAAATCCATCACTAAACATCAAAAATCACATCTTTTTCCATCACTTGCCTCTTGGATGCCTTGGAATGTGCAAAGCTTGGATCTTTGAGTTCTTTTGTGTAGGTATTGATCTCTTTCTGTTCTTTAGGTGTTTATTGTGTACCTTAGCTTTAAAGTTGCTGTTTTTATCGCATATCGTATCGTTTCGGGTAAATATCGTATTTTTAGTGTTGTTTTGGGGTCTCGGATGATCTGCTGTTAAACCAGGTACTTGTTGCAAAACTTGACTTGACAGTAACCTGGTGTAGTGACCTAGAACCTACCCTCAAAATACGAGCCCATTTCCCCATACTACGGCCGTAGATTTATTGGTTCTGGCCGCAATTTGTGGCCAGAGTAGGGAGTTAGGGTTTGGGTTTTTGGGTAGGGGTCTCTACGGTTGTTTGTGATCTCATGGTACTTGCAATTTTTACAAATTACTGGTACAGAAAAATCTGGGACCACTTGTGTGTTTCTCATATTTCGTTTCACACGATACGTTATCCGATACGATGTGTGTTCTGTGTTGCTGTTGCTCTGAGTTGGTTTCGTAGTGTCGCTATACACGTTAGCTACAATACGAAACCTTAAGAGTACGTTGTGTTGTCGTGTTGGTCCGTGTAGATTATACGTGTTTTGGGTCTATTGCTAATATATATCTATTATATCGTATTATGTTGCAGGTTCGCAGGCGGGGACTTCGGACGCTGCTACAAAAGGAAAACAGGTGATTGGCTTCACTTAGCCAGGAGCGTTGGTGAGTAAATTTAACATCTACAGGGGAATCGCCCACATGGCGTTATGCGTCTGGGCTAGAAATGTTATTTCTGTCGTATATTCTATATCATATTTAGAATTGCGCATTCACCCTACTGTTTAGTTAGTGTTGTGCTTGGACTAGTATCCTTAGGACACTGCACTATTATTGACGATTCATGTTGCACGAGCACTAATTGTATGTCACACACACCGTCAATAATTGCCATGTCACGCACAACCCACTTATAGATATGATATTGCTTGGTTAGGGACATTGAAACATTGATTCATAATTCTTATCGCATATGACATATAGCATACATGTATATCCACATGCTTATATATATGTCTTCACATACTTACATCTAGATACCTGTATACCTATAGGGTATTGTACCATTAGCGATAGGTACACACACTTCATGACATAGCTACAGGTATACCTTGCACATATATTTCACTTATACCCAGGGGGTATATTACACCATTACTTATAGGTAGATACATATATCTTGCTATACCCTTATGTTTACACATACATTTGGTTATAGCTACATGTTTACCTTTACTTGATGTTATTTTAGAATTGGAGAAAATTAGGAACCGCATGATATTTATATTAACTTGTTGCAGTTAATTAGCGGCTTTTCCTTTATATGCTTACATTTCAGTTTTATATTGCATATATTATATTCATGGACTTTCGCATTGTGATATGGATCTTTCATGATATTTTCTGGATTTAGGGACCGTGGGAGTTCATGAAATTATGCATTATTTGAAAAACCCCGGTTTCCCTTAATATGATATTTCAGCGGCCACAATGAGATTTATCGGTTCTGATATATATATACCCCACGCGAGGAAAGGAGGGGTCCGTGTGCGGGTATATGGTGGGGCCCGGAGGTACCCCAGGGCAAGAAGTTCGTGGATCAGATGATGAGTTAGTGGAGGAACCATACCTACCGGTGACATTACCAATGACTCAGCGGTTATCATGGGGATACCGACGGGAGTCATGTGCGTATAGATACGTGGAAAGACGAGGGTCAGAGCTAGGCACTCATGCATTTTGGATAGCGTGTGATACGTACCTATCAGGGTGCCAGTCGTGGTGACAGCACCTGATAGATCAGTATTTCTGTGTCGATGCTTGACACGTTGTTTTCATGATATTTCTTTTTACTTCTTTGTATATATAACAGTGGAATGGGACGCTGTTATATATGCCCTTACACCAATATTAGTGGAATGGGACGCTAATATATATGTATTGACATTAATTTATATGCATCATCATCTTTATTCATGCAAATATATTTAGGATGGTAGAATTTTACTTGATATTGGATTTGGGATATAGGGCATTTATTTGAGATTCGATACAGGATATTTATGAGATTGCTAATTTTGTACATTCAGGATATATGAGATTTATACGATATTGTACATTAAGAATTTGTGAGACTTATATGATATGAGAGCCAATTTGGGGGCTGATTTGAGGAAATTTGGAATTTGGATTGTCTTGATGGATTGTGATCCTACCACGATGTCAGGATTCCGTGGAAATGAAATATTTCATTCCATACTCCACATTTATTGTTTATGCACTGCTTCATGTATTAATAGTACCTGTTAGTGTACCTTTCATGACTGTTGCATATATACATTTTCATATCATTATTGCATGATTATTGCATACCGATTGTCATATTATTATTGCTTCATGTATTAGTAGTACCTGTTAGTGTACCTTTCATGACTGTTGCATATATACATTTTCATATCATTATTGCATGATTATTGCATACCGATTGTCATATTATTATTGCTTCATGTATTAGTTGTACCTGCTAGTGTACCTTTCATGATTATTGCATTCATATGACCTTTTATTGCTATTAACTGCATATGTCAAATTTGCGCCGTACATGCATACTTGCGATTACCTGCATATGTTATTTACTATTCACGAGTTAGCAACTCACCCCCGTTGTGCCACAGTTTGTTTTGCAGGGTGTTCCCCAGAGTAGTCGAGGCAGGCTATTCATCCATCTTATCATCTTTTGCTACGGATACCGCATCGGCTCACAGTGTGCAGTTTTTGCTTAGGTGGGTTTTGTGGTTATTCATGTTGTATTGTATATTCGTTGTATCCTTGTACTCTCTATCTACTATATTTTCACGTTTGACTTAGAGACTTGTGTGAGGACGATATTGTATATTATTTGTGGCTTGTTGTCTTTTATACAGTTTCCTTTCTAGCGTCTTTTATTTCTTCGCTTCGGCGTCGTATATTTGTTGTGGTGGTTGTTTTCCGCCTTTGGGTGTGTATTTTCTCCCATTTGGGGATGCTTTATTTATATTTATGTTGTACCCATTTTTGGGGCTAGTTTTTACAAAGGAGGTGCTGCCAAAATTTTAAAGAAAGAAAGTGGGACTTTTAAAAAATTTGGGTTGTGATTTCAAAGACTTTTAAACAATATTTCTTATCTTTTTTTGGTTTAGATTTCTGGGTTTTGGCTTTCTTTTACTGCATTACGCCTGTAGACGTTGCGTAGTATTAGGGCCGTCACGTGCCAATTTCGGGTCGTGATACCTTTGGACCGGTGAGCTCGGTTTTTAGGGATATGTGGCCGGCCAAATTGCTTCAAATTTTCACAGCGTTTATGTTATATCTCACACAACATTCTGCAGTCGCTAAAAAAATTTTAGAGGTCATTTAAAATTCGACAGAAACTAGGAATTTGTATCGGGTGTTTCGAAGTTGTTTCGATTTCGTAATCCTAAACAACATCATCTAATTCTCCAGCATGTCTCTGATACCACTGTAGGGTTCCCTAGGTCGGCAGCAAGGTTTCGGGAGGCATCGTCCATGTCGTTTTCAAATTTTTGCCGTTCTAAAGAACCCTAACCCTAGAATCTTAACTAGAGATTTAAACAAACAACATGCAAACAACTTTGCAAACAAAGTGAATGAGGAATACAACCTTTGTAGACTGGTCCTTCACTTCTAAAGCTCCGTGTAGTAGTCCATTCGCTCCAAGTAGTGAACACCCGAACTTTAGTAAGGGTTCACATGAAGAAATGAACAAGCTTGCTCGAAGTCTTCGAAGCCGAAAATGGTCTACGTCGAGGAGACCCAAGCTCATGCTACCTCTTCACTAATTGTAGATTAGTGAAGCAAACATCCTAAAATAAATGGCTAATATAGTAGAGGATGATGAAGTAGGAAATGGGCTCACTTTAAATTTATTTTTCTCACAATATTTTCTCACCTTGAGAAAAGCTAGCAAGCTTTCTCAATGAAAAAGAAGATGAAGTGATGATGAGAATGAACTCATGAGGTGAGAATAGCAACCATGGGTGAGTTAGTGTCATATACTAACTCATCTAGAGAATAAACCATGGCTAATAAATAATGGTTAGGTTAATAAATACCTTAAGTGAAAACAAATGAGTAGACTTAGTCGATTATTCCACAAGCTTCTCAAGCTTCAACCATTAATCCAATTTCCATTAATTTATGAATTACTAAAATAAATATAAACCCTAGGATTATCATAACCATGGTGTAAGTCCCATACACCCATGTTGCATGTGGCATCAAGCATGATACAAAATAATATACATTAATATATATCACATATATACTGAGTGTACACAATGTGAGAAAAAGAAATGTTTAGTGAGCTAATATTAGTTAATGTAAGTTAATATATCAAAAATATAATTATACATTAAATTATCAAATCAACTCTTGATTTAATAATCTGGCTATATCACATACAACCGACTAATATCAAATGTAACAACTTATCGAATCAACACTTGATCCGATAACCCGGTTACATCACATATAACCGAACGATATCATATATCATGAGAATAGAATGCAGTATCACATACGCGCATTAATCTCGGTCCCGCACATATCACATATGTGCTCCTACTTCGTTTCGCATGAACCAGGAAACCACTGTGTAGGACTCTAAAGACTCGTCAATACGCCGGCAGTAGGTGATGATCATATCAAACACCCACAAGCCACAAGCGATCTGCTAAACGTAATGGCTACCCAGGTATTGAGCGATCAGAAGATCAACAATCAAGCATGCTCATACTCCTACGAATCCAATCAGTAACACTACCGTACAGTCCGGTCTCTTCGTCAGATATGTCGCATATCACAGCTTGGGGTGGTATAACGTCAGACCCCAATAGCCTGATAAGTCATGCCGATGCAAGGTCCATAACAGTTCAAGAAACTACTGATAACACTTACCAGTAGATCTCAGCAACCCTAGCCATGGATTTCCTGTTATGGCCAATCGAGCATAGCGCGACATCAACTCCCAATACCGGGAGAGACGAATCCCCTCCTATCGCTCACCGCCTCCATGTGACTCGAGACTGTACCCAAAAACAACCTTTTTGCACGATCTCTTGACCGTGGTATGGTGGAAATCAAAGCACAATGGGAATCATACAAGACTCTATTACGATCTCGGGTCGATGGACTAACCTGTACTTGTGTCACCAGAGAACTGTTGTCTGACGATAGGTATAATACCATCTAGGAGTTCTCGGCGAGTTCGTTCAGTGTACACAGTCTCCACTGAGCACCCGTATACCTTCTCTGATGTCAAAAACCAATGGATATGGAATCATCCATCGCCCATCATATAGGTCAAGAAGCGCATACGCTAGTCTACTCTGGAGTATTGATGCTCTGTCTCGATACTCCCAAGACTAGGAACAATTGAAGGATGTACTTGTCGACTACCTCTGCCCCACTAGTATGATCCGCATCATAATCCTGGTAGTCAAGTACTCATCCTAAGGGCTTTATCAACATGTAATAGAGAGACAATAAGTGTACATGGTAAGATAAAGTGCAACCAGATAGCATACTATCATGTCGAGCAAGAAAGTCCTCCCTATATATGTCCAAGCATCCACTACAATATACATCGCATGTACAGTAATGGCCTCTAGGGCATACATATAACTAATAGAATTGTCCCAATCCAGGTACATAAACACCATACTAAAGAGGTTTAGTATGGAAGATTCTAAGCGTAGTAATTTACCTGCTTGTTTAGGAATCACCCTCTCCGAAGAGATGTCTCGCAAGACTGGTTTGGAAAGGGCTCGCATGAACATGATACCCTATGCTTCTGCAGTTGTGTCACGGCCCGAAATTTAGTTCGTGACCGGCACTTAAATCACGCAACGTCTAAAAGCGTAACGTAAATTAAGTAAGCCGAAGCCCAGAAATCTAAACCTTTTAAAGAAAATAAAAGAGGTGAAGTTTTGAAATAAAGGTATGATGAAAATCAAACTTTTTATTAAATGCTTAGATAATGGAACATGAAAATGCAAATGGATTATACTAGTTGAAAACATGTTTCGTCTTTTAAAAATTTGGGCAGCACCTCCCTTCTATATTTTGAACCAAAACTACATATACATGATAATATAAAAGGCATCTCCAAGTGGGAGCTAGCTCTTCGCCAATCGGCGAAATCACAACCATGCAAGTCAGGAAAATATGTATACGACGCCCAACGGCGAAGATCAACACAAAAGGATAATGTAAATAAAGCATGACATCAATCCACCAAGCGAACATATAACCCATCGATCTAATTCTCGCAACCACAAGTCTTGCTAAGTCTTACTATTTATACAAATACTAGTTTCTGATTGATAGAGTTGAATAGATACAACAGGAATAATAAATACAAGAGTGGGCACGATCCAACATGTTCCACCTACCAAAGCATATCACCCGAAAGCAAGCTGTGTGCCAGCGATACCGGTATTGATCCATGAGGTCAATCTGCAAGAACTGTGGCATAACAGGGGTGAGTTGCCAACTCGTGAGTAGAAAACATCAGCAGGTAGAAATCGAATAAAACAACGATTCCTAGGTCAACTATATCATAAATGTAATACTATGATATCTAGGGTGACCGTGTATGCATATATGCCAACAATATAATCAATACCTGTATGCATGTGAATATAATCTACGTGTCCATAAAAACCACAACAACATCATGGAACCTGAGTGTCCAACATCGACACTCGAAATATCATGAAAGCATATGCATGTAAATATGAGGATATCAATCAACGTGTGTCCATCAACGACACATCAAAATCATGGAACCTGAGTGTCCAACATCGACACTCGAAATATCATGAAACCCGTGTCCAACATCGACACGCAAATCCTCATATCTCGGGCTCCGTCAGTCCGGATTGGCCCTCGGGCTCCGTCAGTCTAGATCGGCCTATATCATCTCACGACTCCGGTCGGTATCCTCCGGAGAACCGCCGAGCCCAAATACTGTCACTGGTAGGTAGTAGTCCCTCTGCTAGACTCATCGTCTACTGCACAACTGTAACATTTCAGAAAAATTAAATATTATTTTTGGGAATTTTTATAATTAAATAATAAATATTATGAATATTTTAATGAGGCGGTATAATTAAATACCGATAAATTGGGAAAAATTTGGAAAATTATAGAAATTACTGAAATAAGGGTGCTTTAGGTGATTTATGCAAATTATAAATTTTTATGATTGATTATACACTATTTAATGCTAATCGCGATTAAATATCACTAATCGTGCATTAAGCTTGATTTGCGCACATGACATGCACCATGTCACATTTTAGCACTTGTTATATTTTATCATGGCTTTTATTTTGTATTTTCATTCATGGTTTTGTTTTATAAGAGAAAAGAAAAGAAAAGAAAAGAAAACAAAGAAAATGAAATGAATAAGATAATGAGGGATGGGCATGAGAGAGAGTGGGAGAGGGTGAGGGTTTTGTTGACTTGGCCATTCTCTCCTCCATCATTTTCCTTCATCTTTTCCCTCCTTCTTCAACCCATGGCAGCACCTTCTCCTCCACCATTTTCAACCTTCATAAACAACCCCAAATCAAACCCTAAACATCATTCCAACTTCACAAGAAACATGCACAAGCTCATAGCAAACACTTTGGACCAAGCAAAATCTGATTTTGAAGACTTGGGGCAACTCAAGAAAATTCTTGAGTTGCCAAATGAGATAATTCCTACACCATTAAAGTAGTATTACATTCACTTTTGCTTCCATGCATGTTTAGAAGTGTTTTGATATGGTTTAGCGAACTTTGAAAATTCCAAGTTAAGCTTAGGGTTTGATTTGAATCCAAAGGTGTAATTGAGGCTTAGTAATGACCTTAAACCCCTATAGGGATTGCATAGTGGGCTAAATAATAGACTAGAACCCTGCAACACGAAACCAGAAACCCCGACATCGGAAAATTTTGTGAATTGTGATGGTATTTTGGAATCTGGAGTAACCCGGGTGACCTGAAAATTATTTAGCAAACACAGGGAGATGTGCAGGTGATATAGAGCATACCCTAAAGACCCGAGCCCCTAACCCAAAGCCCATGCCGCAGATTTATTCCATCTGGCCGCAAATTGCGGCCAGTATGGGTTGGATTTGATCCGTGCTTGTTCTGTAGCTCCATCTCCAGTAAACTAGACCCTTTACATATGCAAAATTGGCTAATTTCGTCTAGGATAAAATCTGGGAGCACATCGGGGTGTTTTTGGCTATGTTTTCCGTATTTTGGGATGCTTGGTTTTGATATTGGGATTTGTATTTGGTCATGTGGCGTTTGAACGTCAACAACTAGGGTTATTGGTCGTGTTTTGCACGCGAAGCTATAGGTTTTAACCTATGAGCGAAACTTGTGCCGTTTTGGTTTTCCGCCTTGATTTTTAATATGCATTTGCGATTGTGTATTGGTTGTAGGTATCCCATGTGGAATTCGAGATGACGAGGAGAGCGTGGCGTCATCGACTCCAGCAAACGAGGATCAAGGTGAGTAGATCTATATCTACGGGGAAGTCGGGTGGATGGCGTATAGCACCCCCGCACACTTTGATGGAAACCGATTTATATATAGATTATGGCTAATGGAACCTTTAATAGAAAACTATAGATAGAGATAAAAAGTAGTTAGAGAACTATATTAGGAACTAAAGGATAGTTAGAAGTGATATGATACGGCAAATATGTGATGACGGGATTTGAGGATGACATTTGATGATATTGCCGTTTAGGGTACTATAGGACTAGATAGTCGACGTAGATGTGTCATCCGCACCATACCTATTTCCAAACTGAAGAATCGTATGAATCTTTTAAACAGATACCGTGAGGGACGTTACAGATTTTTAAATGATATATTTTCCTTAAAAACACCGTAGCCCCTACTTTCAAAACTACGATTCGCATCTTTCAAAAACTGTTTGTATGGTTCGGGTGTGTATGTTAGATTAGATACTTATGCTTATAGTAAGATAGAATGTTTATGTAGAATTAATTCGATGTGAGAGATAAATGTGATGAAAAGAATGTACGATGCGATATGATGACTTGGTGATATGTTGGTATACGGATGCGAGTCGATTGTGGTGATTGATACCTTGCCAGTCCCCTGATACGAGAATGTTATGGATGTGACCTGGGACATAGGTATATAGATATATATATATATATAGAATGTTGTGAATCATGTGTGATAGCCGTACGAGACGTTAGGTCCGTACCCTCCTCGTCTTATAGGTTGATAGGATCCATGTTAACTTAATGCCGTCGTACGATGATTTTCCGTGCATGATGAGTTTGACTTGATGATTGATCCTACCCTTGACTAGAGGTTGTCGTACGATGGATTATACCGTACGCGATGTTGTTAGGCTGGATGCCGATTGATAGATTCACCGACTCGATCATGTTGGATATGTATACCTTATAGCTTTTAGTTGACGATTTACCTTATGATGCATCCATTTTATTCGCATCGCATTACTTATGCCTGTGCTAATACACTTACACCATTATCGATGATGCGTATGTTACACGTACACAGATTTGCCGGCACACACACTTTATCATCGATAATTGCCATGTCACTACACAGTAGGGTTGCTGCATCATGATATACATATTGTACACCATACTTGCGCGCATATATATTGTACACCATACTTGCGCGCATACATATTGTACACCATACTTGCGCGCATACATATTGTACACCATACTTGCGGACATACATATTGTACACCATACTTGCGGACATACACATTTATACGTCCATACTTGCGTATATGTACATATGCACCTTTATATGGTATTGCATTCGATTTTGGAGATTTGGGAACCGCATGATATATTTTAAAACTGGATTCATTTAAAAGAGTGGTTTTCCCTCGATATGTACATATTACTATTTCATGTTGCATGATATACGGATATGCTTACATTTCTATTATATGTTGCATACATCATGCTTTATGATTTTACGCATTGAGATATGCCGTTTTCATGAGATTTCTGGATTTGAGAACCGTGGCTATTTCTAAAGAAAGCATGTATTGTTTTAAAAACCCGGTTTCTCTAGATATGATATTTCAGTGCGTCCACCATGCGTTTTCTCGGTTCTGAAACGTGTGATATGTGAAACCTGATTCGAGGAGGCGGATGATTCCGTTTGTGGGTACATGGTGGACCCGATATGGTACCCCAGGGCGAGAGAGAGATTTCGTGTGGATGACGATGAGCCTGGCAGAGAGACTACTACCTACCGGTGATAGTATTTGGGCTCGACGGATATCCGGAGGATACCGACCGGAGCAGAGAGATGATATGGGTCGATCCGGACTGATAGAGCCCGTGGGCCGATCCGGACTGACGGAGCCCGTGGGCCGATCCGGACTGACGGAGCCCGAGATATGAGGATTTATGTGTCGATGCTGGACACGGATTTCATGATGTTTTTGGGTGTCGATGTTGGACACCCAGGTTCCATTATTTTGATGTGTCGCAAGGGACACCGTTGATTTATATCCTCATACTTTCATGCACACTCTTTTATGATATTTACGTGCATACAGACATGGATTATATGGTTGGACGAGATCCACATGCATACATACATTGATTATATAGTTGGACGAGATCCACATGCATACATACATTTATTATATTGTTGGATTATATCTGCATACATATAGGTATTGATTACATTGTTGGCACATATGATGACCCGGTCAACCTAGATATCATAGTATTACCTTTATAATATAGTTGACATAGGAGTCGTTGTTTATTCAATTTCTACTTGTAGATATTTTTCTACTCACGAGTTGGCAACTCACCCCCGTTGTGCCACGGTTCTTGCAGGTTGACCGCATGGATCAGTAGCGGCATCGCTGGCATATAGCTGCTTTTTGGTGTTTTGCATTGGTAGGTGGGGCATTTGTATCGTACCCACTCTTGTATTTATATTTCATTTTGTATCTAGTCAACTCCATCAATCAAAATTAGTAAATTGTATAATTAATGAGACTTAGTGAGATTGTGGTTGCGATACTTAGAGCGAGGGGTTTTCCGCTAGTTGTGGTTTTGATGTCTTGCTTATTTCTTTATCTTTCTATGGTGAACTTCGCCGTTGGGCGTCGTATACTTACATATACTGTCTTTCGTGGTTGTGATCCACCGTTTGGCGAAGAGCTAGCTCCCGCTTGGGGATGCCATTATTCTTGTTATGTATTCGTGGTTTTGAATCAAAATATACAAAAGTGGTGCTGCCCAAATTTTTAAAAGACGAAACACGTTTTCAAACTAGTAGATTTCACTTGCATTTCTATGTTCCTTTTCTATGCATTAAGAAAACTTGATTTCATTATACCTTTATTTCAAAACTTCACCTCCTTTATTTTCTTAAAAAGGTTTAGATTTCTGGGTTTCAGCTTACTTAAATTACGTTACGCCTTTAGACGTTGCGTGATTTAAGTGCTGGTCATGAGCTAATATTTCGGGTCGTTACAACAACATACCTTTCTTGCCCCGGGGTACCATACCGAGTCTACCATGTACCCGCAAACAGCTCATCCAGCTCCTCAAATTGGGTATCACATAACTCATAACCGAGAAAACACATGGTGGACGTCTCGAAATTTCATATCAAGAGAAACTGGGCTTTTAAAACAATACATACTTTCTTTTGAAATATAACCACGGTTATTAAATCCAGAATCTCTTGAAAACAACATCTCAATACATATAATCGTAAAGCAAGATGTATGCAATATAGAACAGAAATGTGAGCGCATCGGTATATCATGCAACATAGCATAATGATGTGAGCATAGCAAGTATATCATGCCAAAGAGTCATGTGACAGTACTGAACAATTAAGAGTAATAGCATGATGTGGCAATTCTACTGTGTAGATGACATAGCAATTATCGATAATGAAAGTGTGTGAGCCGGAAATCTGTGTAAGTGTAACATAGGCATCATCGATAATTGTTTGGGTGTACCGGCACAAGTATATGTAATGCAATGAGAATATCATGAACGAACCATAAAGTACATCATATGCGAAATGCTATAGGGTATACGTATCTAATCTAGCATCTACGTAAAGGCTAAACTAAGCGGTGTAGACAGGGATTAGATATTTATAATATCTCCGAGTCGGTGAATTTATCAATTGGCATCCAGCCTCACAACATCACGTACGGTATAATCCATCGTACGGCATCTTCTAGTCAAGGGTATGGATCAATCATCCGGTAAAATATCGCGTGCGGTAAACCATCGTGCAGCGACAACAAATAGAATAGGGATTCTATCGACCTATACAACAATGAGGGTTCGGATCTATATTCATATCAGAATTTTGCATTATTATATTCCCCATTCTTAATCATATTGCAAACAAACAGGTGCTTTTGATCCATGTCTGTTAAATAGTTGCAGATAACAGGTTCTCGGAACAATACAGTGAAAATGATGAAAAAAACGCTACAAAAGTGAGACTACGACCAACAAATAGAAGAATCTTTATCATGCCGCCTACAGATGGCGAGCTCCGCGCTCGGGTTCAGCTCCCGGTAGCGAGGCCTCCGGTGGAAGATGGCGAGGGGAGCAGGGCGCACCCCTGGTGGCGAAATCTCTGGTGGTAAAGCCCCCAGCAGGCCGTGATGCCAGCGGTGAAGGGACCGAAGTAAGCCTCCGGGCAGTTTGTAGGGCTGGGGAGCCCCAGAATACCCTTTGTAAAAACTTTTCCTTTGGTAATAAAAGAAAATTCTTATTTCATCGGTTTGCATTTCATCTTCTGTTTGTAAAATATCTCTGCTTGCACTGTTGGGTCGGCTATCTTTCTATTGATCGTTCGTCGAGTTGATTTCGATCACTTGCCAAGCGCTGCTGACCTCGTATCTCCATCACTTGCCAAGCGCTGCCGAGGAGGCATCTCCATGTCCCCAGAGTCGAGGGGGGATCGCTTAGACTTCGATAGACTTGTTACCCCTTTTTGGGGCCTTGAATCCTCTGCGTTGGTGTGGCTGTAAGAAGCCCGCTAAGGATAACCGGGCAGTGAAGCTGCGCGGTCGCCTTTTTGTGAGGGCTTTGATCTTTGGCGTCGCGGGTAGGCAACTAACAGCCTGGGATGACCGAGCGGGGCAGCCGCTCGGATGCCTCTTGCGAGGGCTTCGATCCCTGGCGTCATGGGCAGGGAGCTACCAGCCGGAGATGACCGAGCAGGGTAGCTGCTCGGTTGCCTCTTGCGAGGGATTTAATCCTTAGTGTTGGAGGGGCTGTAGGAATCCCACTAAGGATGACCGGGCAGTGAAGCTGCGCGGTTGCCTCTTGGGGAGGGATTGGGTCTCTGGCGTCGTGGGTAGGCAACTACCAGCCTGGGATGAAGGAGTAGGGTAGCCGCTCGGGTGCCTCTTGCAAGGGCCTCGATCCCTGGCGTCTTGGGTAGGAAGATACCAGCCGGAGATGACCGAGCAGGGTAGCTACTCGGTTGCCTCTTGCGAGGGCTTTGATCCTTCAGGATGGGGACCGAGCAGGTTTACTGCCCAGTGCCTCTTGATGAGGACTTTGATCCCTGTCGGTTGTAGTAGGAAGCTACCAGCCGGGGATAGCCGAGCAAGAACTCGACTACCTCTAGGAGGACTTTGGTCCTTAGCGTGGGAGGGGATGTAAGAAGCCTACCAATGACCCTTAGCCGGGAAGGGTTTCTGCCCGGTGCCTCTTGGCGAGGGCTTTTGTCCTGAAGGATAGCCGACCGAGGGATCCTCGGGCTCGACTGCCTTTAGGAGGGCTTTGTGATCCCTGTCGGTCGTGGTAGGAAGCTACCAGCCGGGGATAGCCGAGCAGGGTAGCTGCTGAGCTGCCTCTAAGGAGGGCTTTGGATCGCAAAGACAAAACTTTACTTGCAATGTTTCGAGGTTTCTTTATTCGAATGGAAAGGATTTTCGGAAAGCGTTTACATCGTCTTTGTGAAAGGAGGGGTACACACTTGTTGGCCTTGGCCTCATTGGTATAGCTTGAGCTTCTCGGCGTTGTAAGGCCGCGGGAGCTTGCGCCCGTCCGCATCTTGCAGGCGATAGGCCCCGCCGGGGAGGACCTCAGAGACGAGGAAGGGGACCGTCCCACCTCAGGGAGAACTTGTCTCGCCTGCTTTGATCGACGAACTCGTTTCTTCATAGGACCAGATCCCCATTCTGGAAGGAGCGGTGCTTGACCCGAGCGTTGTAGTATCGGGCCGTTTACTGCTGATAAGCGGCAGCTCTGATCTGGGCCCGGTCTCTCTTCTCCAACAAGATGTCCAGATTGGTTCATAGCGCCGAGGTATTCGCATCGTTGTCGAAGTGCTCGACCCGATGGATGGGTAGCCCGATCTCCGTTGGGACCATCGCCTCTGTCCCGCAGCAGAGACTGAAGGGGGTTTCCCCGGTGGGGGTCTTCTTTGACGTGTGCAGGGCCCATAAGACCCGGGGTAATTCTTCGACCCAACTGCCTTGTCGCCCTTCCAGGCGGGTTCGGAGGCCCCGGAGGACGTCTCGGTTAGCGACTTCGGCCTGCCCATTGCATTGGGGATGCACGACCGCGGCGAACTTCATGAGGATATGGTATTATTTTCAGAAGTTTTTCACTTTCTCGTTCTTGAAGTTCGTCCTGTGGTCAGTGATGATACATCTCGGGATGCCGAACTGGAGTATCAGATTGTTTTGCAGGAACTTGATAGTGGTGGTGGCGTCCGGTTTTCTGATGGGGATGGCCTCGATCCACCTGGTGAAGTAGTCTACTGCGACGAGGACGTATTTGTGCCCACCCGTACCGATTGGGAACTGGCCGATCATGTCCAATCCCCACTGGGCGAACGGCCATGGGGATGTTAGGGCGGTCAACTCGGTGGTGGGGAGGCAAGGGATGCTGCCGTAGAGCTGGCAACTCTTGCATCTTTTGACTAGCTTCTGGGCGTCCTCATGAATAGTGGGCCAGTAGTACCCCTGGAGCAACGCCTTTTAGATCAAGGTTTGGGCTCCTTGGTGCGCACCGCCAACCCCTTCATGGATTTCCTGGAGGACGTAGTCGGCTTCGTGGGGATCAACGCATCGGAGAAGGGGTTGAGTGAAGGACTTTTTGTAAAGATTTCCATTGCTCCAGATGAAGTGGCAGGCTTTGGCCCGGAGGCGGCGGGCGGCCCCCCGGTTAGTCGGGAGCGCACCATCCTTCAGGAATTCTATGAGGGGCTTCCTCCAATCTCAGTCGCCTTCTTGCGCCGCATACACTGGAGCGTGGCTGCTCCGTCTTCCAAACTGGGCTGAGGCAAGGTTTCGAAGAGAATAGACCGCTTATTGTTGGCTGAGTGTGATGAAGCCAGCTTGCTCAAGGCGTCGTCTTGGGCATTCAGCTGCCTGGGTATTTGTTCTACTTGGACTTCTTCAAAGTTTCTCCGGAGTTTCCTCACCTCATCCAGGTATTTCACCATCAGAGGATCCTGAGCTTCAAAGCGGCCAGTCACTTGTCCGACAACAAGGGCCGAGTTGCTGCGGATTCGAATTATCTTCAGCCCCAGCTCGGCGGCCATGCGCAGTCCGGCCAGATGGGCCTCGTACTCTGCCGCGTTGTTCGAGGCCTTGAAACCGAGTTTCAGAGAGTACTCCATTTCTGCTTCGTTCGGGCCCCGGATAATGAGGCCGGCACCACACCCTTCTTCGGTTGAAGATCCGTCGACGTAGATGATCCACTCAGGAACAGAGCCGAGCCTCCCCGCGACGGAACACTGAGTCACGGGGGGCAGTGTGGACTCCGGTCCTTTGAGAGGGATTGTGCACTCAACGATGAAGTCGGCCAGGGCCTGTGCCTTGATGGCCTGCCTCGGGCGATATTTCACATCAAACTGGGATAGCTCCCACCTCCACTTTTCTAAGCGGCCCGAGGATTCTGGTGACGCAAGAATGGCCCCCAACGGGCGCTTAGTAAGGACGATGATGGTGTGTGCTTGGAAGTAGTGTCGCGGCTTCCTTGAGGCTACCACGATGGCTAAGAAAATCTTCTCTATGGCCGGGTACCTCATTTCCGCATCCTTAAATACATGGCTCACATAGTATACCGGCTTCTGCGCTCCCTCGACCTCCCGGACGAGCACCGAGCCTGCTGCTTGATCGGATACCGCCAGATACAGCGACAGCTTGTCTCCTTCAAAGGGTCGGGTGAGCAGTGGCGGCGTCGCGAGGTGATTCTTCAATTGGTCGAAGGCGTCTTGGCACTCTTCCGACCATTCGAACCTCGGGATCTTTCTCAGGGCCTTAAAGAACGGGAGGCATTTCTCTCCTGACTTGGACATGAAGCGGCTCAGAGTGGCGACTCATCCTGTGAGCCGCTTGATTTCGACGTTGGTTTTGGGTGCGGCCATGTTGAGGATAACGTCGATTTTCTCTGGGTTGGCTTCGATTCCACGGTGAGTAACCATGAACCCGAGGAACTTTCCCCCGGTGACTCCGAAAGCGCACTTGGTGGGGTTCAGCTTCATCTTGAACTTGCAGAGCACTTCGAAGGCCTCGCCCAGATCCCTGGCATGGTCTGCCGTCGAGACGGATTTGACGAGCATATCGTCGATGTAGACCTCCATATTCCTGCCGATCTGTGGCTTGAACATGTGATTGACCAATCGCTGGTACATGGCCCCGGAGTTCTTAAGGCCGAAGGGCATCACCTTATAGCAATATACCCCCCGGTCCGTTGTGAATGCGGTGAGATCTTCATCTTCCGGATTCATGCGGATCTGGTTGTAACCGGAGAAAGCATCCATGAAGCTCAACAGCTCGTGGCCGGCTGAGCTATCGACGAGCTGATCTATCCGAGGGAGCAGATAGTTGTCCTTGGGGCAGACCTTATTGAGGTCGGTGAAGTCGACACACATGCTGTAGGGTTGCTAGGCACACTCAAGAGGTTCCACAAGGCATCAACCATGCCAAATTCAAATTTTACATGTGCCGTGAAACCCTAATTTGAGATCGTTAACTAGAGATTAGGCGAAAAGCAAGCAAGCAAACAACTTTGCTACTAAGTGAATGGAAATACAACCTTTGTAGATCCGGTCCTTCACTTTTTAAGCTCCGTGTTGAGGTCCCTTCGCTGCGATCATCGTGTTCTGGACTCTCGAGAGGCTTCACGAAGAGAATGATGCAACCTTTGCTTCCGATCTTCGATACTAAGATGATCTACCTTCAAGTTTCATTAACACAAGCTAACACTCATATATGAAGTGAACACCCTCATCTAAATGGCAAAGATAGATGAGGATGATGAAGTACGATTTTTGCTCTCATTTATTATCTTTTTCTCACTCACTTTCATCACAAAAGGAAGCTTTTTCATGAAGGAACTCAAGGAAGAAGAAGCATGAATGAAGATGATAACCTTAATCCTTTTGTGATGAATAATGAATTATTGTAGTGGTTAAAAATCTAACCAAGGGCTAAGCATGAGAGAGTTAACCCTTGTAGAGAGTTAACTATAGTTAATGGTTTGGATTGGGTTAACATAATATCTCACAAAGTCAAAGCTTCATGAAGCTTCATAAAAGCTTCATGAAGCTTCATGGAAGCTTCATGCAAAAGCTAACCCTAATCCAAACCCTAACCAAGTTTAAACCCTAATCCAACGTTAAATTTGTAACCCGAACATGTTACAATATTATATATCACATATACAATATATTTTGTAACAATAGAAAATAACAATTAACATATATCTCATATATATCAATGTATTATCCCGTGAGAAAATGAATCTTTTAGTGAGAAAATATTAGTTAATGTAATTTAATATATCATATATATTATTATACATTAAATTATCGAATCAACACTTGATCCGATAATCCGGCTATTTCACAAATAACCGACTAATAGTATGACCCGGCTATATCACATATACCCGGTCGATATCTCATATCGCGAGAATCCAATACGGTATCATATACCGCATTATCCTTGGTCCCGCACATATCACATATGTGCTCCTACTCCGTTTCGCCTGAGCCAAGAAACCTCTGTGTAGGACTCTAAAGAATCGTCAATACGCCGGCGGTAGGTGATGATCATATCAAACACCCACAAGCTGCAAGCGGTCAGCTAAACGTAACAGCTACCCAGGTATTGAGCGCTCAGAAGATCAACAAGCAAGCCTGTACATTCTCCTGTGAATCCAAAACAGTAACACTCCCGTACAGTCCGGTCTCGTCGTCTGATATGTCGCATATCTCGCCTAGGGGTGGTAAACGTCAGACCCCAGTAGCTCAATAAGTCGTGTCGATATGAGGTCTATAACAGTTCGAGAAACTAATAATAACACTTACCAGTAAATCTCAGCAACCCTGGCCAGGGATTTCCGGTTATAGCCAATCGAACACAGCGCAACATCAACTCCCTATACCGAGAGAGACGAATCCCCTCCTATCGCTCATTGCCTCCATGTGATTCGGGACTGTACCCAAAAGCCACCTTTTTGCATGCCCTCTTGGACGTGGTATGATGGAAATCAAAGCACAGTGAGAATCACACAAGACTCTATGACGATCTCGGTGTTAGTTATATGTATGCCCTAGAGGCCATTACTATACATAGGATGTATATTGTAGTGGATGCTTGGACATATATAGGGAGGACTTTCTTGCTCGACATAATAGTATGCTATCTGGTTACTCTTTACCTTAACGTGTACACTGATTGTCTCTCTGTTACATGTTGGTAAAGCCCTTAGGATGTGTACTTGACCACCTGGACTATGATGCGGATCATACTAGTGGGGACATGGTAGTCCATAAGTACATCCTTCAAGGTCCCTAGTCGTGGGTGTATCGAGACGGGGTATCGATATACCAGAGTAGACTAGCGTATACCTTCTCGACCCATACAGATGGGCGATGGATGATCCCATATCCATTGGTGTTTGACATCGGAGATGATATACGGGTGCTCAGTGAAGACTGGGTACACTGGACGGACTCACCGAGGACTCCCAGATGGTATTATACCTTACGTCAGATGGCAGTTCTCTGGTGACACTGGTACAGAGTAGTCTGTTGACCCGAGATCGTCATAGAGTCTTGTGTGGTTCTCACTGTGTGACAGTGTGGCGAAGCATAGGCTCTTACCCCCAAGGTGTCCCGAGACCGGAAGGTGTTCCGGCGGGTTGTAGTCCTCGCGAGGGGGCATGCGTAAAAAGTAGCTACTGAGGGACCCGTTGGTGCCACGGTGACCCCGTTGGATGGGGTCGTCGATCTTCTGATCGCTCAATACCCGAGTGGCCGTTACGTTTAGCAGACCGCTTGCGGCTTGTGGGTGCTTGATATGATCATCATCTGCTGCCGGCGTATTGACGAGTCTTTAGAGTCCTACACAGAGGTTTCCTGGCTCAAGCGAAACGAAATAGGAGCGCATATGAGATATGTGCGGGACCGAGAATAATACCAGTATGTGATACTGTATTTGATTCTCGCGATTTATGACATTGATCGGTTATATGCGATATAGCCGGGTTATCGGATCAAGTGTTGATTCGATAAGTTGTTACTATTCATATTAGTCGGTTATATGTGATATGACCGGATCATTAAGTCAAGTGTTGATTTAATGATTTAATGTATAATTATATATTTGATATATAACTTTACATTAACTAATATAGGTTCATTTTAAAAGGATTTTCTCACTTGACATACACATTGTATATGTGATATATTTTTTGTATGCACTTGTTTGTATCATATTTGATGATACATGCTCACTTGGGTTTGTGTAAAGATTAAACCATGGTTGTGTAATGGTTAGGGTTTTAATTTTCTTATCTATTTATTTATTTATTATTCCTTTTGAAATGATAAAGATAAAATGGTGGCTTTCTTTGTTTGTAGTTGAAGCTTCATGAAGCTTTGACTAAGTGGCCATTTTGTCTTCATGCTTAACCCTAACCATTCCACTTAACCCTAGTTCATTCTTTACACTTGACCATGGTTGCTATATGATAAGTATTCCTTTTATTTTCTTTTTTGGGAAATACTTATGATATTCTATCATCTTCTTCTTCATCTTCATCAAGAAGAAATGCTTGCCTCCATCAATAGCAACTAGTGAAAAAGAGTGAGAAATCCAATTCTAAAATGAACCCACTTCCTATTTCTTCATCCTCTACCACTTGCCAAGTAGTATAGGGTGTTTTCTTCACAAGTTTCATGACTTGGTGAAGTTAGAGCTTGATCTTGTGCTGTCTCGACGTAGATCATCTTCGGCGTCGAAGTCGACGACCTAGCCCGACCATTTCTCCGATGAAGCCGACGCTAGAGCCCGGGATCCGATGATCGCAGCGAGGAGACATCATCACAGAGCTATGGAGGTGGAGGACCGGATCTACAAAGGTTGTATTTTCCGTTAACTCATAGTTAAGATGTTAACTAGTTATTGTTTTCGCCTAAATTCTAGTTAACGATCCGTATTAAGGTTTCTCGGCACTTGTAAAATTTGAAATTGGCATGGTTGATGCCTTATGAGACCTCCTTAGTGTGCCTAGGAACCCTACAGTGGTATCAGAGCCTAGCTAGAGCCTTAGGCGATGCGTAGACGGAGTTAGAAGTCCGATCGAACAGAAACCCTAACTCCAATATGCTCTCTGTACATTTTTGAAATTCGTGGAATTTTGTAAATTAAAAATGCTTAAAAAATTCAGCAGGAAATTCTAAGAATTACGGTGCGAAAATTACCTAATGATTTGTCTAAAGCGCGGCGGAACCGCGGCATTAGCCGCCTATTGCGACGGTTCCGCGCCCATTTAGTCTCTTCAGTCAACCATTTTTGCACAGTAACTTCTTTATTTAAATTCTGAGTTTTATGGGAATTTTTAATTTGCACTCAAGAGTTGAGTTTTCTGGGGTGTTTTGGAGCTTCGATGATTCGATCGGAAATTTCAAATTTTGTCTATGTGCTTTTCCGGGTAATTTTAGAATATGTTAAAAAGTTCGACCGGATATAAATACCCACTTTTTCCCCTGCCCGGAAATTTTCAATTGTTGGATTTTTCCGTAGTTTAAAGACGTTCTAAGTAGTGCAAGTAACGCGATGGACCCTCTAGAAGACAACAAACCTTAACTCGATTATGTGACCATCTTGAACTGCCCTTTGAACCTTAGGGTTTGGGGCAGTACGGCGTGCAACATATGAGGCGTTGGCTTGACCCTTCTACGGCTGGACCGTTGGTACTGAGGCATGAACTGGATGTTTTTAAACTTGTTTCATGTGTTGATCTGTTTCGGGAAAACTTGGGTGTTTGAATGTTCGATCGGAAAGTTTAACATTTTCTATTTATCCGGAATGTGATACAACATTTGGAATTCACAAGTAGTTATGAGATAACTGAATGAATGTTATAAACATAGCAATTTAGTCTCACTTGATCGGTTGCCACGGAATTTTGATGCGATCAAAAGTCCGTCGCAATCACGTAGCGTACGCGGATACTCGCCGGATAAACTTAATAGACAGCCTCACTCCATAGCCTCGACCAAGTGACTGTAGGAGAACCCCGTCGCCAAAAGCATCCGTTCGGGTGCTCGCGGCAGCGGTGTTCCGCCTTTGTGCACTTCGTCGACGGCATCTGGGGGTGTGGCCGTCTACTAAAGTTTGCGACGAGCATTCGATCAGTTTTTCGGGAATCTTGTTGAATTGCCCGACTTGAAATTGAAAAGAGTTTTCGATAATGAGACTAAAATGCGGGGTTTATAATTGTTAGGTATGTGATGTCTAAGGAATTCATTTGGTCAGGCATGCGATGTCTGAAAAAGTTGCGGATTCCAACTGTTGTAGTTTTACACTTTCTTTTCTGTAACCGTAAGTGTAATATGTGATATCGCCGGTTTCGTTGCCATATGTCAACGACAATTGGGATGCGCATATTTACTTACGTTGATGACATGTGATGTTATGTGTTGCTGGATATGTTATATTGGATCGTCGTGCTTGAATAGACGGGGTTTTTTATGTGAGATGAGTGTTTTTCATTTTCATTCATGTAAAAACTTGTATGTGATATTCTTTTATTGGGGCACTTCCAGGTTGTGGGAGATGTCACCTTTTGTATATTATTTACTTTTCCGCACTAGGATAGACCCAAGGAGGGGAGCACAAGTAACCGGGTTCTGGAGTCCAGTGGGAGACCAACTCGAGGAGTCGAGTCCGGGTCTCCTAACTCTAGAATTGGTAGGGTTGCTTGCCGCTCTCGTAGGGGTCTAGGGGTGTGGGTTTGGCTATTCATCGCGACCGTGGAATCCGTGTTTTATACTGGCTCATATTGAAAACACGGACGTCCTAGTATATCCAATATTTCATATAAATCTTCTGCTGCGATATCTGTGATGTGATCATGTGATATGTTCTGTGATAGATACTGTATATAGTATATATGATATATTATATAGGCGTTACTTATGTTTTACACCCGCGCTAGCCCTGCCCCGCTCTACCGTTAGTCACCTAACCTAACGGTGCACGAGGGGACATCGAGGCAAATGCGGATGGCATAAGTGTACGTCGTATTTATCTGTGATGTTTAGGTACTTAAATGATGGGACTTCATTAATATGATTAATGAAAGTAAAAGAAACCTAAAGATGTTGTAGAGTTGAATTTCAAAAATAAAACAGGTAGCTACAGTTCTTGCTTTGCACAGCGGTATATATGATATATCCTGCACCTTATTCGATAAGGAAAGGACCGAGATCCCTTCACCGGGAGTGACTCCTTTAGCAATAACTGGCAGATGCTACAACTCTCGGTTTGTCTTTAGATTGCTTCTATAGTTTCTGCTTTGCACAGTGATATATATGATATATCCCGCACCTCATTCGACGAGGAAAGGACCGACGATCCCTTCACCGGGAGTGACTCCTTTAGCAAAACTAGAAAAGCCTCAAAAACACTCCATTTCAAAATTCATTCGATTCTATAACGATATCAAGTTCATTACGCAATAGGTTTTCAGAAAAACCTGTCGTAGCCCTCCGTCATTTCAGATAAGTAGTAGTTAGTATTCGTGCTGCGTTTGTTGGCCTTTGTCAAGGCACAGTGTGCGGTAGCTAATTGGTGCTTATCTGCTTATGCATATGATGCAGATTGGGTTAAGGTAGTCGTGCGACCTTGTTGGCCTTTGTCAAGGGTCGTGCGGGTGGGTTTAATTCAATTAGGAAATGACGGGTTGAACTTGACTAGCATCCTATGGTTTGTTGGCCTTTGTCAAGGTCATAGGAGGTTAGGGGCAAAATTATCGGGAATTTCAAGTGTTGAGATTTGCAATGAGATTGCATAGCTTCTATGAGATAGTTGGATCCCGATACCCACTGCGAGTAAGAGTTACTCCTGGGAGAGTTTTACACATTACAATAAGTCAATCAAGTAGGTGTCTAGAAAGGTGTTAACGAGGTTACGCCTCTGGGAAACCGAGGTTTACATTAATTAGGTTCGTGCGAAAGCACGGGGGACCTCCCTCAAAGTACCGACACTGGCCTGGCTGAAAGATTGGCGAAATTGTAGTGTGTAATTAATCCCGGCTAGTCTTTCCTTTTAGGGTTTGAAGGAAGATTTGATAAAAACAGTGGGAGCCATCCTGATTAGATAAAATAATAACCAATCTAATCTTGCAAGAGCGCACGCTGAGTGTTTTCTTCTCTCTCTCTCTCCAGGTAGCGACCATATCACGCCTTAATCAAGATAATAAAACGGATATATTGACCGAACCCACTTATTATATTGAGCTGGGGAACGTTGGTCCCGCTCCACCTTATAATTGTTATAAGACAGAGCAGGAAATTGGGGAATACCAGATTTCCCGTGCCGCCTAAACGAAGAAAGTACATACTGATGCATCATCTTCGGGTGTGTTCATTATATAGAACTGTTTCTCAGTATCCTTTACGTCCTAGGTATTTGATACCGGATCAGGATCCCAGATATGTAATATGTTACATAGGGCTACAGATAGGTAATGAACTGGGAACGGGTGAGGCAGAAAACGGGGCAAGAGTTGCAGCCAAGTCTGTTGGTCACTGTCACCCTGTATTACCGATACATTGATTCTGAACGAATGTTATTAGATACCGAACCTGATATACAAAATCATATCACTCTCTTTATTAGTAAAGAAATGATAAAATTTTGTATTGTTGGATAATGTTTTGAACATTTCCTATATCAAAAGTTGATCGGTTCAGGCACGTTATCTAAAAGCATTGATGTTCTAAATCAAACAACAGTTTTTAGTATACAGAACACACACAAGAGGAAGAGTTCAGAAATGAACGATTCCTTCTTGAGGTATTGTAGACTAGGTCATATCAATGCGACCCGACTAGCTAAGTTACATTTAGATGCATATTTAAATCAGTTTGAATTTACATCTTGTGAAACATGCCAGTCATGTCACAGAGATAAGATGACCATAGCTCTGTTTACTGGAAACAGAGAAAGAGTTAGTAAACTCTTGGGATGATACATGTTGATGTATAAAGGTCCCCTGTCTACACATGCCAAGACCGGTTCTTTCTACTTCATTACATTCTCTGATCATCTCTTTAGATTCAGACATATGTTCCTGTTGAAACACAAGTCCGAAACTTTTGAGATATTCACAGAATATAAGTTAGAAGTAGAGAACCAAAAAGGGTAAAAGTATTATGTCCTTTGATGTAATCGAGGAAAAGAATACTTGAGCACGGAAATCCTGGACTATTCTAAAGGAGAATGAGATTCTCTCTCAGCATTACTCCTCCGTATACACCATAGCACGATGGTATATCGGGACGGAGCAGATACACCCTATATGATAAGGTGTGCTCTATGATGAGTACTACTGAGTTACCTGTTTCCTTTTGGGAGTTATGCACTTGAGAAGCTGCATACCTATTGAAAAGGGTTCAAATCAAATCGGTTGCCTACCACTTCATATTTGATATGATATGGGAAGAGCCCATGTCTTAAGCTAGTTAAGATTTTGGGGTTGACCGGCCTATGTCTAAAAGCAAAATCCGGATAAGCTCAAGGCAAGGTCAGTTATGTTGAACTGGAATGGTTCCAGCTATACAAACTATAGCTGATGATTTGATAGAACCAAAGGATTCAATAGTCACCGACGAACCTCAGCCTCTCCGCCGATCTAGTAGGGTTCCTCACCCATCTGAGAGATACTTCGATTTCTCTATGACAGTGGGAGCGAGGATTGCATCATGAGATGATGACCCAACTAGTTTCAAGCAGGCCATCGAGAGTAGGGACTCTGTAAGAATGGCTGGATGCTTAGCGATCTGAGATGGAATCCTTATACACCAACAAAGTATGGACTTTAAATGCTTTATCTGAAGGGTTAAATCCCCATCAGGAGCAAGTATATCTTGAGAAGATTACTTGGTGTACATGGAAAAGTTGAGACTTTCAAAGCTTGACTTGTTAAAGGTTTTCGTCATCGACCAGGCGTGGATAATGATGAAACCTTTTCTGGGGCCTATGCTTAAGTCCATCCAGATCCTACTTGCAACGGCTACATACCATGACTACGATATCTGGTGGTTGGGTGTCATGACAGCTTTTCTAAATGATGTTTTAGAAGAGGGCGTCTATAAGTACACAGCCAGAGGGCTTCGTAAACAGTAGGAGCAGCGGAAACGTGTACAAGATGCTTTATAAGATAAAGCAGGCATCGCGGAGTTGGAACGTCTGTTTTGATGAAGTAGTCAAAGAGTTTGACATCATCAAAATAGTAGATGAACCTTGTATAAACAAAAAGGGTAGTAGCGAGTATGGTGGTGATCCTCGTAGAGTACGTGGATGACATACTCTTGATAGGGAAGGAGTTTCCTATGCTACGCTCGATCAATCTCCGCTTATCACAATGATTCTCCACATAGGATCAAAGTGATACCTACTAAATCCTGGGTTTTGGATCTATGAGATAGATCTAATTGGATGTTAGAATACTTACTAGTTGTAGTGAGATGGTATCAATTGATCCTGGGGAGAATCACTGGAAGAGTTCCAGAGTGATAAAGACGACTGAATGTCAGTCACAGGCATTGTCTTTACCCTCAGTAAAGGGACGGTATGTTGGAAGAGTTCCAAGCTAGATACCGTAGCATACTAGACGATAAAGGCAGGATACATCGCTACTCAAGATGCTACCAAAGAGGCTGTCTGGGTGTATATTAGTTCATGAGATGAACTCAGTTCCTCCCATTGTGTAACAATGGGGTTGTGGCTAATGCCAAGGAACGTCCGTCCCATCAGTGATCCAGACATATTCTAAGGCAGTATCACCTGATCATGGAGATGGTTGATCTCCAGGATGATCGAGGTTTGGAGAGTAGACTCAAAGGACAACACGGCGGATCCACTCACAAAGGCCTTTCCCAGAGAGAGACTTTTATGGGATGGTTGAGTATGAGATACTACAACCACTGCTACAGATGGCCCTAGTGCAAGTGGGAGATTGTTAGTTATATGTATGCCCCAGAGGCCATTACTATACATAGGATGTATATTGTAGTGGATACTTGGACATATATATTGAGGACTTTCTTGCTTGACATAATAGTATGCTATCTGGTTACTCTTTACCTTAACGTGTACACTGATTGTCTCTCTGTTACATGTTGGTAAAGCCCTTAGGATGTGTACTTGACTACCTGGACTATGATGCGGATCATACTAGTGGGGACATGGTAGTCCATAAGTACATCCTTCAAGGTCCCTAGTCGTGGGTGTATCGAGACGGGGCATCGATATACCAGAGTAGACTAGCGTATACCTTCTCGACCCATACAGATGGGCGATGGATGATCCCATATCCATTGGTGTTTGACATCGGAGATGATATACGGGTGCTCAGTGAAGACTGGGTACACTGGACGGACTCGCCGAGAACTCCCAGATGGTATTATACCTTACGTCAGATGGCAGTTCTCTGGTGACACTGGTACAGAGTAGTCTGTTGACCCGAGATAGTCATAGAGTCTTGTGTGGTTCCCACTGTGCTTTGATTTCCACCTTACCACGTCCAAGAGGGCGTGCAAAACGGTGGTTTTTGGGTACAGTCCCGAATCATATGGAAGCAATGAGCGATAGGAGGGGATTCGTCTCTCCCGGTATAGGGAGTTGATGTTGCGCTGTGTTCGATTGGCTATAACCGGAAATCCCTGGCCAGGGTTGCTGAGATATACTGGTAAGTGTTACCAGTAGTTTCTCGAACTGTTATAGACCTCATATCGACACGACTTATCGAGCTATTGGGGTCTGACGTTTACCACCCCTAGGCGATATATGCGACATATCAGACGATCAGACCGGACTGTACGGTAAGTGTTACTGGTTGGATTCACAGGAGTGTGAGCGGGCTTGCTCGTCGATCTTCTGATCACTCAATACCCGGGTGGCCGTTACGTTTAGCAGACCGCTTGAGGCTTGTGGGTGCTTGATATGATCATCATCTGCTGCCGGCGTATTGACGAGTCTTTAGAGTCCTACACAGAGGTTTCCTAGCTCAAGCGAAACGAAATAGGAGCGCATATGAGATATGTGTGGGACCGAGAATAATACCAGTATGTGATACTGTATTTGATTCTCGCGATTTGTGACATTGATCGGTTATATGCGATATAGCCGGGTTATCGGATCAAGTGTTGATTCGATAAGTTGTTACTATTCATATTAGTCGGTTATATGTGATATGACCGGATCATTAAGTCAAGTGTTGATTTAATGATTTAATGTATAATTATATATTTGATATATAACTTTACATTAACTAATATAGGTTCATTTTAAAAGGATTTTCTCACTTGACATGCACATTGTATATATGATATATTTTTTGTATGCACTTGTTTGTATCATGTTTGATGATACATGCTTACTTGGGTTTGTGTAAAGATTAAACCATGGTTGTGTAATGGTTAGGGTTTTCATTTTCTTATCTATTTATTTATTTATTATTCCTTTTGAAATGATAAAGAGAAAATGGTGGCTTTCTTTGTTTGTAGTTGAAGCTTCATGAAGCTTTGACTAAGTGGCCATTTTGTCTTCATGCTTAACCCTAACCATTCCACTTAACCCTAGTTCATTCTCTACACTTGACCATGGTTGCTATATGATAAGTATTCCTTTTATTTTCTTTTTTGGGAAATACTTATGATATTCTATCATCTTCTTCTTCATCTTCATCAAGAAGAAATGCTTGCCTCCATCAATGGCAACTAGTGAAAAAGAGTGAGAAATCCAATTCTAAAATGAACCCACTTCCTATTTCTTCATCCTCTACCACTTGCCAAGTAGTATAGGGTGTTTTCTTCACAAGTTTCATGACTTGGTGAAATTGGAGCTTGATCTTGTGTTGTCTCGACGTAGATCATCTTCGGCGTCGAAGTCGACGACCTAGCCCGACCATTTCTCCGATGAAGCCGACGCTAGAGCCCGGGATCCGATGATCGCAGCGAGGAGACATCATCACGGAGCTATGGAGGTGGAGGACCGGATCTACAAAGGTTGTATTTTCCGTTAACTCATAGTTAAGATGTTAACTAGTTATTGTTTTCGCCTAAATTCTAGTTAACGATCCGTATTAGGGTTTCTCGGCACTTGTAAAATTTGAAATTGGCATGGTTGATGCCTTGTGAGACCTCCTTAGTGTGCCTAGGTGTAAGTCCATGCTACTTCTCCCGGTACTTTCGGGAATGCGGAATTTGGTAAAAAACGATTTTTACGGAGGTGGTAACATGGACCTAAAACCCGGATCTTGGTTAAACATCTATCTAACAACCTAACTATGAGTTTCTAGCTACTCGGTTAGGGGGTTATACCTTGCTTGTCTTGAACTCCTTCGTCTTCAAGCTCCGATGGTGGTCCGGATTGGCTTCTTCTCGTCGTCTCCGTACGCCGAAGATAGATCCACCTGAAAGCTCCAACCTTTGGCTCCTTCTTCGTTCTTTGAAGAAACTAGTTCACTCGGTTTGCTAAACCTTGTGAACTAGAATGAGTAGAGAATAGTTTGTGTGGGATTTTATCTATGGTTCTTGATTCTCAACTCATGAGACAAGAGAACCATAGATTAAAGAGAGGGAAAAAGAGCAAGAGGGTGAGAGCAAAAGGAGAGCTCAAGAACAAGAGAGAGAATGAGCAAGAAAGAATGAGCAAGTCTTTTGTCTCTCACCCTCTCATAATCCAAAGTCATGATAACTCATCATACTAAAAAAAAGTCTGATGTGATGGTTGAAGCAACCATAACCATATCATTTCATGCACTCATTTTACACAAATGAGCAAGCAAACAAAAGTCTTTGCCATGAAATGATGGCTATGGTTATCATGATGGTCAACTAGTCAAGCCTAGTCAACCGGTCAACAAGTCAACAAAAGTCAACAAGTCAACAAAGTCAACAAGTCAACAACCATGTCACCATAATACTTAATTAATATAATAGTTAATCACATATCATATTCTCATTAGGGTTGAACAAAAAGTCAAATAGTCAACGGTCAACTGTCAACAACCCTAATGAGAATCCGCTGCCTCTGTCTCCCTGTCAACTGTGCATACGCACCCGCATCCGCGTTCCGAGGAACACGAATGCACACTGGATAAATCCAATCCCAAAAGGTACACTAGGATCTGGCTTATTCCAAAGCCCGCTAGTGTAAACTGTCCGGACACTGTACGTGCACAAGTGCACGGATGTGACCGAACCCTGTCGCAAAACCATGCGACCTGTCGCAATACCATGCGACCTCTACTCTTTTGCCTAAAGGCGAAAAGCTTTCTGTGTGGGACTCTAAAGACTCGACACTACGCTGGCAGTAGGTTTAACCACAGACCGCAAGCGGCACTAGCTGTGCGTAACGGTCCCCAGGTAGTGCCGACAAGAAGACCGACGAGGCGAAACCCATCTGAACTCCTACTGAGCCTGAGTGTGACAATCTCCGTACAGTCCGGTCTGTTCGTCTGATACATCGCATGGCGGGCCTAGGGGGCGGTAAACGTCAGTCCCCCAATAGCGGTACAAGTCGTGCCGGAGCGAAGCCCAAAACACCCTGAGATAACACTGGAAACCTACCAGTATATCTCGTTTGCCCTGGCCAGGGACTACTCGTGTAATGGCTCTCCTAGACACAGCGCGATGTCAACCCCCAATACCAGGAGAGACGAATCCTGTCTAACCGTCACTGCCTCCAAGTGCTTCGGGACTGCACCCAACCACCACCTGTTTGCACGACTCCTTTGAACCGTGGTAGGGTAGTGATCAAAGTACAGTGGGAACACACTCGAGGCGAAGTGACAGTGTCAAGTCAGCGGACTAAGCTGTACTCATGTCACCTGGGAACTGATAACTGACGATAGGCATAATACCAACTAGTCAGTTCCCGACGAGTCCTGTCCAGTGTACCCGTAACCTAACGAGCACCCGCATACTATCTCAAGTATGACGTACTGACGGCTGTGGGACAGACCGTCTCCCACACTGGGATGAGAAGCGCATGCGCTGGTCTACTCCGGAGTATCGATGCCCTGTCTCGATAGTCCTGCGACCAGGGACCTGCATAAGGATGTGCTTATAGATTACCCAGCCCCACTAGTGTGACGGCCATCAAATCGCTGGTAATCAAGCAAAGATCCTAAGGGCTCCACTAATGTGTATAGGCGATATACAAAAATAAACACATGTACACATTGAAGTAGAAACAAACTAAGTAGCATACTACTATTTTGAGCAAGATTGTATATACAAGGTGAATATCCCAAGCTTCCATTAAGTAATATACAAACTAGTATGATACAGTAATGGCCTCTAGGGCATATACACTAACAATCTCCCACTTGCACTAAGGCCATGTACTGGCGTATCGAAGACCTATCATCTCGATCAGCCGCTCGAACTGAGTCTGGGGCAGGGCCTTGGTGAATGGATCTGCAGTGTTATCTTCTGAAGCGACTCTCCGAACCTCGATCTCCTGGCGATCTACGATCTCCCTGATCAGGTGATACCGCCTCAAGATGTGCCTGGATCTCTGATGGGACCTGGGTTCGTTCGCTAAAGCTATAGCCCCGTTGTTGTCGCAATACAGAGGTATTGGATCAACAATGGACGGAACCACCTGAAGTTCTTTCAAGAACTTCCTCATCCAGACAGCTTCTTTTGCGGCATCAGATGCAGCGATGTATTCCGCTTCCATCGTCGAGTCTGCAACGGTTTCTTGTTTGGAACTCTTCCAACACACCGCCCCTCCATTGAGGGTAAAGACAAAACCCGACATGGACTTGGAATCATCCTTGTCACTCTGGAAGCTGGAGTCAGCAAAGGCCTCGATCTGGAGGTCTTTTCCGCCATACACCAAGAATATCTCCTTAGTCCTTCTCAGGTACTTGAGAATGTTCTTTACCGCTATCCAGTGTTTCTCCCCCGGGTTTGACTGATACCGGCTTACCACACTCAGTGCATAAGCTACATCCGGTCTGGTACACAACATCGCATACATTATAGAGCCTACCGCAGAAGCGTAGGGTATAATAGACATGCGATCCCTCTCCAAATCAGTCTTGGGAGACATCTCTTTAGAGAGGGTGATCCCGTGACAAGCCGGTAGGTTACCGCGCTTGGAATCTTCCATACTGAATCTTTTCAGTATGGTGTCGATGTACCTGGACTGTGAAAGTCCTAATATCCTCTTGGATCTATCACGATGGATCCGGATCCCCAGGATGTATGAAGCATCACCCAGGTCTTTCATGGAGAACCTGTGTGACAAGAACCCCTTGACAGATTGTAGCATAGGAATGTCATTTCCTATTAAGAGAATGTCATCCACATATAAAACGAGGAATACTACAGTTCTCGCTAAAAATCTACTATAGATACATGGTTCATCTGGATTTTTGGTAAAGCCAAATTCTTTGACCGTCTCATCAAAGCAGATGTTCCAACTCCGCAATGCCTGCTTCAGTCCATAGATGGACTTAAGCAACTTGCACACCTTTCCGCTGCTCCCACTCTGAATGAAACCCTCTGGCTAGTCCATATAGACACACTCCTCCAAATTTCCATTTAGAAAAGCGGTCTTTACGTCCATTTGCCAGATCTCATAATCGTGGAAGGCAGCAATGGCAAGAAGGATCCGAATGGATTTCAGCATGGCTACTGGAGAAAAGGTTTCGTCATAGTCCAAGCCAGGTCTTTGACGAAAACCCTTTACTACCAGCCTAGCTTTATAGGTCTCAACCTGTCCATCTACACCAATCTTCCTTTTGAAGATCCACTTGCATCCTACGGGTTTTACCCCGTCTGGAGCAATGTCCAACGTCCATACCTTGTTGGTGTACATGGACTCCATTTCGGTCCGCATTGCATCCAGCCATTTCACTGAGTCAACGCTCTGAACGGCCTGCTGGAAGCTAGTAGGCTCATCATAATCTATGATGCAATCCTCTCTATCCCCGTCTATGAGAAAACCGTAGTATCTCTCGGGCGGATGAGTCTGCCTACTACTCCTGCGGAGCGGCGTAGGAATGTCATGTTCTTTCGAACCCTCTTGTTCCACTAAGCCTTCAGTAACAGTCTGTGGTTCTGGAACTTCTTCCAGTTCTACTGCGCTCCCACTAATTTCCTTTTCTAAGAACTGGTGTTCTAGAAAGTGGGCATTACGAGAAACAAGGACTTTTTGTTCCTCTGCGTAGTAGAAAAGATACCCCCTGGTGTTCTTTGGGTATCCCACAAACTTGCACAGTACTGAGCGTGCCTCGAGTTTGTCCGCATGCTGCTTTTTGACAAAAGCCGGACATCCCCAGATCTTCAGATATTGAAGATAGGGTTTCTTCCCACTCCATAACTCATACGGTGTGGTAGGCACAGTCTTAGTGGGAACTCGGTTCAAAAGGTATGCGGCTGATTCTAGCGCATATCCCCAGAATGATCGCAGTAACTCAGCGTTACTCATCATGGACCGCACCATATCCAATAGGGTGCGGTTCCGTCTCTCCGATACACCGTTATGTTGCGGAGTGTATGGAGGAGTAAGCTGAGAGAGAATTCCGTTCTCTTTTAAATAGTCCAGGAACTCGGCACTTAAGTATTCTCCACCTCGATCCGATCTTAGAATCTTAATACTTTTGCCGGTCTGTTTTTCTACTTCATTCTTATACTCCTGGAATTTTCCAAAGGTTTCGGACTTATGTTTCATTAAGAAGACATGACCGTACCTTGAGAAGTCATCCGTAAAAGTAACGAAGTAAGAATAACCGCTTCGCGCATGTGTAGACATTGGACCGCACACGTCACTGTGTACGAGTCCTAAGAGCTCGCTCGTTCTTACTCCGTGTCCAGTGAACGGAGTCTTTGTCATCTTTCCTTTGAGACAGGATTGACAAGTGGCATACGATTGATATTCGAACGCATTCAAATACCCTTCAGTATGTAACTTCGTCAACCTTCTCTCATTGATGTGACCCAGTCTACAATGCCACAAGAAAGTCTAATTTATTTCTGGAGACTTTCTTTTGTGTGTATTCTGGACATTGAAAATCTGTGGTTGGTTCAATACATATATACCATTACTCAATGTACCTGACCCAATCAAAACTTGATTAAGGTGAATGTTTACAACATTACTTACAAACGCAAATTCATAACCTTCTTTAGAAACTAAAGATACAGAAATGATATTACAAGTTGCGTTGGGTACAAAAAAGCAATTACGCAAAACCAAAACATGTCCATCTGACATTCCCAGGTGATAGTCCCCCACGGCTTTAGCATCCATGCTAGCTCCGTTCGCAACTCTGAGGGTCATGTCACCTGCCTTCAAAACCCTACGGTTTCTCAACGCCTGCAAAGAATTACAGATATGAGATCCTGATCCGGTATCCAATACCCAGGAAGTAGAGTTTATTGAAAGACAATTTTCAATAACATACACACCTGAAGCTGAAGCTGCAACTTGCTTCAATTCCTGTGTTCTGGCCTTCCAGGCCCTGCAATCATTCTTCCAGTGTCCTTTCTTATGACAATAGAAGCATTCTTCCTTATCCACAAGCTTCCCCGCTTTCTTTGTTGCTTTAGCTTTTCCCTTCGTATCCATCTTACTAACACCGCCCCTTGGTTTGGCGGGGGCTTTCTTCTTCTTTCCCTTGGCTTTCGCCTTGGACCTAAAAGAAGATGATCCTCCTACAAACAAAGTGGATGTTTCCCTACCTTTCTGTAGGGTGCCCTCTGCGCTCCTCAGCATGTTGAGGAGCTCTGAAAGTTCAACCTCTTTTTCTTGTAAGTTGAAGTTCAGTATGAACTGGGCGTAAGTGGAAGGAAGGGACTGGAGAACTATGTTCGTATAGAGTTCACTCTCCAATGTGGTCCCTAAGTCTGCGAGCTCCTCAGTGTAGCTGATCATCTTTAGCACGTGCTCGGCTACTGATGATCCGACGGCCATCTTTGTCGAGAATAACTTTTTCGACGCTTCGTATCTTGCGATACGAGATTGCTCTACATACAGTTCTTTTGTATGGAGAAATATGGATTCAAGGTCCATATTCTCGTGCCTCCTCTGATGTTCGTTGTCCATCGAGGCAAGTACGAGGCACTTGGCCTTCGCGCTATCAATCTCCCAAGTCTTGCGGATTTCCTTATCCGCGACGCTGGAAGTGGGACCAGGGACAGGGGGAGCTTTGGTGGTAAGAAGATACCCTAGCTTGTCGTAAGTGATTGCCATTTTGACATTCCTGAGCCAATCTTTATAGTTTGGCCCTGTCAGTATGTTTTTATCTAGAAGTAACTTAAGTCCAGTCATGTCGATTGGTCGCTGCAATTAGGAGAGAGAAGAAGAAACACTCAGCATGATGCTCTTGCAAGTTTAGAGTGGTTTTTAGTTTGTCTAAACAGGATGGCTCCCGCTGTTTCTCGAATCCCTCCTCAAACCATAAAGGAAGAATTAGTCGGGATCAATCCCACCGCACAATACTTGCTTAACCGTTCAGCCAGGCCGGTGTCGGTACTTCGAGGGAGGTTTTCCAACGCTTTCGCGAAGTTCCTTAATTAAAGAACCTCTTTTCCCTGGGGGCGTAGCCCCGCTAACACCTTTCTAGGCACCTACTAGGTTTATAGCATTGATCGATTAGTGAGAAATTTCCCGAGGAGTAGCATATACTCACAGTAGGATCGGGATCCAAATATCATCGCGTGACGAAACTGAAGGAATCCTACCAGAATCATCACACTCCAAATGGTATGCAAATCTAGCAAGTTTCAGTACTTATGAAACTCCCGATGTGGATTTTTGCCCCATGCTCTTATGACCTTGGCGTGAGGTCAAAATGTCATAAGTCACATGTCAAGTTCGTCCCATCATTATCCAGGTTAATTTGAACCCACCCGTACATACCCTTGACGTAGGCCAAAATGGCAGTACGACTGTCTCAAACCAACGCATTCTATCTATGCAACAGATAAATATCCGGCAGCTACCAATCACTATGCCTTGGCGTGCGGTCAAAATACATAGCTTGAATACTACCGAATATTTAACTGAAATGATGGAGGGCTACGGATGGTTTTGGCAAAACCGTGAACGTAGTGAACTTGATTTGGTCGATGGAACGAGATAGCTTTTAAAAGGAGTGGCTCAAGCTCCGCATTTAAAAGTTGGTTTTGAAAAGAACCGAGTAGTTTTTCGAAAGTGTTCCAACGACTTTAACTTGGTTTATTATCTTGCATTAGTTCTTTTAATGCGTGATATTCTTGCATTAGTTCTTTTAATGCGTCCCATCATTTAATCCTACCATTGCAGAAAACAACCAAAATATAACGTACGCTTATGCCATTCGCATTCGCCACGGGGCCCCGTCATTACCCGTTAGGTTACTTAACTAACGACAGAGCGGGGGCTGGGCTAGCGCGGCTGTAAAACATAAGCAACGCCTAAATAATATCATATATAGATATACTGCAATGATAAACATTTCAGATCACAGATGAATACATTGGATATACTAGGAATC
Organism: Agapanthus africanus; assembly: GCA_030015575.1. Taxonomy (NCBI): domain Eukaryota; kingdom Viridiplantae; phylum Streptophyta; class Magnoliopsida; order Asparagales; family Amaryllidaceae; genus Agapanthus; species Agapanthus africanus. Next base: position 618,450,827 of record CM057341.1, read on the forward strand.
TGTAATTCGCACGAGCCTGTAACGAAAAACAGATTACACGGTCGCGGTGAATAGCCAAATACCCCACCCAAGACCTCTACGGGTGCGGCAAACTACCCGCCAAGTACCCGAAGCGTAGTAACCTCCCTCATCTCCATGAGTAGGCCACTCGACACTTCGGCATACCCGGTAGTTTGTGCACCCCCTCCATGGGTCTATCCTAGGAGCAAAAACAGTAAAAAGAAATTATACAATGACGGCTACAACCCCGACCCGGTTGTGCGGCCATACAAATAATTATTACATCAATTTACAAATTTACATGAATTGAAAGAAAAGAAAACTCTCGTCTCACAACCCCCGGCTATTCACCCGCGCCAATCCAACATATTCATATACACATTCCAGCAACATTACAGATCACAGATTTGTATAACCCCCACTAATCGACATATAGCGATTAGTAGACGTTCAATACAAATATCACATTACAGAAAACCCGTTAGCTTAAGTCTTTTAGAAGTTCGATCAAAAATACGGATTTTCGGGACCCCAAAATAAAATTTTCGTTCTGGAAAATCTGGGCAGAAAATATATATTCCAAAAATCCCAAAATACCCCTGCAAGTACACTGTAGCAAAAAACCACCAGAGAGGGGCCAAGGAGGCCGCGGAACAGCGGCAATAGCAAGCTATTGCCGTGTTTCCGCGGTCGTTTAAGGGGATCTCTTGGTGATTTTTCTACAGTGGCTTTTAAAAACCCTGAGCCGATTTTAGGTGTAAAAATAATCAACTTTTGAACAGTAAAAAAATCGATAGAAAGTTCGAATTTCGGAGTTCGTTTTCGGGAATTTTTCTTTGATCGATCTTCTAGTTACTTGCTAACATGTTAGATAGAGTTTAACTAGGCTCTGATACCACTGTAAGTCCATGCTACCTCTCCCGGTACTTTCGGAAATGCGGAATTTGGTAAAAAACGATTTTTACGGAGGTGGTAACATGGACCTAAAACCCGGATCTTGGTTAAACATCTATCTAACAACCTAACTATGAGTTTCTAGCTACTCGGTTAGGGGGTTATACCTTGCTTGTCTTGAACTCCTTCGTCTTCAAGCTCCGATGGTGGTCCGGATTGGCTTCTTCTCGTCGTCTCCGTACGCCAAAGATAGATCCACCTGAAAGCTCCAACCTTTGGCTCCTTCTTCGTTCTTTGAAGAAACTAGTTCACTCGGTTTGCTAAACCTTGTGAACTAGAATGAGTAGAGAATAGTTTGTGTGGGATTTTATCTATGGTTCTTGATTCTCAACTCATGAGACAAGAGAACCATAGATTAAAGAGAGGGAAAAAGAGCAAGAGGGTGAGAGCAAAAGGAGAGCTCAAGAACAAGAGAGAGAATGAGCAAGAAAGAATGAGCAAGTCTTTTGTCTCTCACCCTCTCATAATCCAAAGTCATGATAACTCATCATACTAAAAAAAAGTCTTATGTGATGGTTGAAGCAACCATAACCATATCATTTCATGCACTCATTTTACACAAATGAGCAAGCAAACAAAAGTCTTTGCCATAAAATGATGGCTATGGTTATCATGATGGTCAACTAGTCAAGCCTAGTCAACCGGTCAACAAAGTCAACAAGTCAACAAAAGTCAACAAGTCAACAAAGTCAACAAGTCAACAACCATGTCACCATAATACTTAATTAATATAATAGTTAATCACATATCATATTCTCATTAGGGTTGAACAAAATGTCAAATAGTCAACGGTCAACTGTCAACAACCCTAATGAGAATCCGCTGCCTCTGTCTCCCTGTCAACTGTGCATACGCACCCGCATCCGCGTTCCGAGGAACACGAATGCACACTGGATAAATCCAATCCCAAAAGGTACACTAGGATCTGGTTTAAACCAAAGCCCGCTAGTGTAAACTGTCCGGACACTGTACGTGCACAAGTGCACGGATGTGACCGAACCCTGTCGCAAAACCATGCGACCTGTCGCAATACCATGCGACCTCTACTCTTTTGCCTAAAGGCGAAAAGCTTTCTGTGTGGGACTCTAAAGACTCGACACTACGCTGGCAGTGGGTTTAACCACAGACCGCAAGCGGCACTAGCTGTGCGTAACGGTCCCCAGGTAGTGCCGACAAGAAGACCGACGAGGCGAAACCCATCTGAACTCCTACTGAGCCTGAGTGTGACAATCTCCGTACAGTCCGGTCTGTTCGTCTGATACATCGCATGGCAGGCCTAGGGGGCGGTAACCATCAGTCGCCCAATAGCGGTACAAGTCATGCCGGAGCGAAGCCCAAAACACCCTGAGATAACACGGGAAACCTACCAGTATATCTCGTTTGCCCTGGCCAGGGACTACTCGTGTAATGGCTCTCCTAGACACAGCGCGATGTCAACCCCCAATACCGGGAGAGACGAATCCTGTCTAACCGTCACTGCCTCCAAGTGCTTCGGGACTGCACCCAACCACCACCTGTTTGCACAACTCCTTTGAGCCGTGGTAGGGTAGTGATCAAAGTACAGTGGGAACACACTCGAGGCGAAGTGACGGTGTCAAGTCAGCGGACTAAGCTGTACTCATGTCACCTGGGAACTAATAACTGACGATAGGCATAATACCAACTAGTCAGTTCCCGACGAGTCCTGTCCAGTGTACCCGTAACCTAACGAGCACCCGCATACTATCTCAAGTACGACGTACTGACGGCTGTGGGACAGACCGTCTCCCACACTGGGATGAGAAGCGCATGCGCTGGTCTACTCCGGAGTATCGATGCCCTGTCTCGATAGTCCTGCGACCAGGGACCTGCATAAGGATGTGCTTATAGATTACCCAGCCCCACTAGTGTGACGGCCATCACATCGCTAGTAATCAAGCAAAGATCCTAAGGGCTCCACTAATGTGTATAGGCGATATACAAAAATAAACACATGTACACATTGAAGTAGAAACAAACCAAGTAGCATACTACTATTTTGAGCAAGATTGTATATACAAGGTGAATATCCCAAGCTTCCATTAAGTAATATACAAACTAGTATGATACAGTAATGGCCTCTAGGGCATATACACTAACACTAGGAACCCTACACTCGGGTCAACAGACTACTCTGTACCAGTGTCACCGGAGAACTGCCATCTGACGTGATGTATAATACCATCTGGGAGTTCTCAGCAAGTCCGTCCAGTGTACCCAGTCTCCACTGAGCACCCGTACACCATCCTTGATGTCAAACACCGATGGATATGGGATCATCCATCGCCCATCATATGGGTCAAGATGCGTATACGCTAGTCTACTCTGGTGCATCGATGCCCTGTCTCGATACACCCTCGACTAGGAACAGTTATAGGATGTACTCGTCGACTACCGTGGCCCCACTGGTATGATCTCATCATAGTCCCAGTAGTCGAGTACATATCCTAAGGGCTTTATCAACATGTAACATAGAGACAATCAAAGTACATGTTAAGATAAAGTGCAACCAGATAGAATACTATCATGTCGAGCAAGAAAGTCCTCCCTATATATGTCCTAGCATCCACTACAATATACATCGTATGTACAGTAATGGCCTCTAGGGCATACATATAACTAACAATCTCCCACTTGCACTAGGGCCATCTGTTGTGGTATCACATACCCAACAATTAGCTGCGGTTGAAGTATCTCATACTCAACCATCCCATAAAAGTCTCTACTGGGAAAAAGGCCTTTGTGAGTGGATCCGCGCTGTTGTCCTCTGTAGGGTTCCTAGGCACCCTAATGAGGTCTCACAAGGCATCGAACATGCCATTTTCAAAAATTCTAGGTGCCGAGAAACCCGACTACGGATCGTTTGCTAGATGTTTAGGCGAAAACATAAACTAGTTAACACTTAACTAAGGGATACGGATATACATGTAAGTGCACGGCGGCGCCCCGGCCGTCAATCCGACGGCCAAATGCGGAAACGGTGATAAACTTTAATTTTGCGAACTTTGCAAACCGGCACCACCGCGCACTAAACCCCGGATCGGGCCATTAAACTAGATCTAGCTAACTACAAGACGGGTTAGAGATATACCGAGTGATCCGAGTCCTCCGGTCTTCTCGTCATCGTCCCGATCTCCCGCGGAAACTCCGGTCGTAGCCTCCTTGCCGGAAGGGCACCACATCGCCTATATCTTTTACGGGCTCCCACCTCAATACCGAGGCAACTCGGGCACGAAGCTGGCAAGTCGACGTGCCCAAGATATGCTGTAGAATGTAGTGTAGATGATGCTTGTCTCATTTGGGGTTTGTAGTTGCCTTGATGGAGGAATTAGGTTATGGAAAAATGGTGCTTTCATTTTTCCAAAACAAAAATGAATGAGATGAAGAAATATGTGCCATAATAAAAAGGAAATTTCTCTCATCCCCTCACTAAAATGTGGCCGGCCAATACATATGGAGAATGGTGGAGGGATATGAAACAAAAAACAAAGGGAGGTAAGTGTAGGAAAAAGGTGGAGGTGACCATATCATAAAGCAAAGCTCACATCAACACCTTAACAAAACCCATACCCATTCAAATCACCATTAAAGCACCATTATGGATGAAAGATATCATAATCCCACATATGCAAGAAACCCCCTTCACAAATGTTATTTGCACAATTGCAAATAACCCCCTCCATCGGAAAAGTCCGGCCGGGAAAGAACAAACGAAAACCGGCCGGAACGGAATGCAAACTGGCAACTCCAGAAAACTGGTCCCGTAATAAATTACGGGAAAACCCCGATACTGTGCATACACACCCGCATCTGTATTCCGTCCGGATACAAATGCAAAGAGACAAAATCTACACTGTACTAAACTAGGATCCGGCTTAAACCAAAGCCGGCTAGTAATGTTCGTCCGATCCTGATCCGTGCAATTGTTCAGACCATAATATTGCATTTATCATTCCCCTATTTCTTATCTTTTTATAAATAAACAGGTACTCTTGACGCACGTTTGTTGCATATTGCAGGATACAGGTTTCTGGAGCAAGTACAGTGAAAAAGACACAAAACAACAGAAAAAGGGACTTTTGACCAACAATTAGACGGATCTCAGTCAAGCCCAGTTCATATGGGTACAAGACAACACAAGTCAAGGGGAAACGGTTAAAAGACCAACATAAATCTTCACTGAAAATCTGGAGAAGATACAGAAGCCCTACAGAGAAAAGAACAGTGAAAACAGAGAGCCCAAGAGAAGAATAACCAAGCACAGAAATTTGGTGGCCCAAGACCACCAATGGGCCGCGGATCCGCGGCCCAAGCCAACAAATGCCGCGGATCCGCGGCCATACAAGGCCCGTGTCGGTGCAGTTTCTCTGTGCTGTTGCGACTGTTCTGGTGTTGGGATTCTAAGGGGTCAAATCTGTAAATTCACATGCGCGAGAGTCTGTAACCCTAGGTTTCCTATTTTCCTATAAATTGTAATTTTAGATCTAAAAATTGTATGCCTCTTTTCAATAAATAAAATTCAGCAATTCTGGAAGTGACATTCAGATCTGTTCTTTATCGCTTGGAGGGAGCCATCACCATTAGTAAGTATTTTATTCTTTAATTATAATGTCTTCTCATCCCCTAATGAGCGAGTAGTCTCCTCGCTTGTTAGGGTTAGCCTTAGGGAAAGGGTTGAGAGATGAGATCTCTCACCCCTTTCAATGCCTAACCCATTAAGAACTCCATGCATGCACGCACAACCGCTCCCTGCGGCACCCTACCCCTCGAGGTAACGGTGAACCGCAGTATAAAGGGCCGGTTGCGCGCGTTTTCCATGGGGGTTAGGGTAATTAACAATAAAGGAAGGATACGAATCTAGAGGAAGAAAACATCTTCCCAAAAGAGTCGTATCCACTTTATCGATAATTACTATAACACCTAATGGATCTATAATACGGCATTGAAAGCGGTGAAGGAAACATCAATCTCCAAAACTTCCTCTAAGCCTAACCCTAGCAAGAATTTAAATTAGATTAATTAAGTTTTAGATCTAGATTTTTATAAAACCAAAACGACAAATAGAATCAACTCGTTAAAACACACTAAAGGAATTTACCCGTCTCTGTGGATCGACCCGCACTCACCGGCTAGCTGCGAAGCGACGCCGTTTCTGATTGCGGTAATTATATTTTTGATCGTAAAATCCCTACTAATCAAATGGCGCCGTTGCCGGGGACGGCGCAATCTTTCTTTTTGTGAATTTTCAGGTTGATACAAATTTTAAAAATTATAAAAATCTGAAAATATTTAAAAAATAAAAAAAATAATCAAATTTGATCGGTTTGAAGGGTGTATCTTTTGAATCTTGCAGGAACAGCAAAGAATCACGGATCTGGAATTTTACAGAGGGCAAATAAAAATTTGGTACATAAGAACAGAGAGAAATTGCAAGTCCAGAGCAGTGAAATTTTTTCCAGAGGCTGATCCCATCATTCCGCCGCCCATCCGCCGCCTAAACCCTATAACTGCCGCGGATCCGCGCTTGACTTGACACGTCAGCGCACAAAATCTTGCTGGTTTGACTTCTCCTTCTCCCCTCTGTCAACCTCCATATATCTCTCTGTAAAAGGTTTTCTGCAGGAATTCTTTGCGTAAAGAGTCTTTCTCCCCCTTCTAAATAACAGATCTCTGCAGGTTTCTTTGCGCCGCGCTAAAAAATTTTGATTGCAAGTGAAATTTTATTTGTTTTGCATAATTTAACCGGACTCTAAGGGGCTATTTGACCAAATCCAGATTGGGTGGGGATTTCATCACCCTTCCCAGGACCCCAGAAAACACTTAAGCATTTTGCATCGACCACCTTTAATTAAAAAAGATTAGACTCAGACCTAAGGACAGCGAGCTCAATAGGAAAAGGACTAGGGTAGGCATCGGCCGTTTATCCTAACCGACATTGCGGTGTCTAGGCTAGTGGTTTTTAATTAGGCCCACTGTAGTGGTGGTTCCTTCCCACTTACCTGGCCGTATTTGTCTGTGAAGAGGCGGTTTGAGGTCTATTTCTAGCCCTAGTTAGGAGCTGTCTAGTAGACCTAGGCAACCCTAGATCTAGGTCTGATTGTGCATGTGTGGTAGATACATTTTTTGTGTCACGAGTCCCGTTTTCAAAAACCTCCTTGCAAAACTCACAAATAAAAAAAATAAAGAAAAATCTTTTCAAAAACTTGCAACTTGCCGCTAAAGAAAATTTGCAAACCACTTCCACCACTTCTTCTCACTGACGTTATCTTACCCCCACCTTCTGTTTTTCTCTTTTTTTCTGACTGCACTACCCTTTAGTGTATGTCATTTTGGACTAGGGATTCTAACGCCTGATTAGTCCGTGTTTCGTTGGTACCGACCAACGAACCCTTCGGCGAACCCTTCGTCGAAATTCCCTCCATTTCCTTACCTCCACCTTTAAATTCTTCTTTCGAAGATATGTCGGGATTCAACCCCAACGATACCTTGCCGACGGGAATGATTCCACCTCCGCCAGATGCGAATAACCCGAATCTACCGCCTGTTGTAGCGCCCGCACGAGTTGCGCTCCAGGACCTCTTCTACCCCGTTCGCACTTCTTTACCCACATGTCTTTCACCCCCACCGGCAAATGGGGATAATTTTGAAATAAAACCACACTTCATCAATATGCTGCCTAAGTTTCATGGTTTGGAATCCGAAGATGCATATATTTTCATTAATAAATTCCAAAACGTTTGCGCCATGATGAAGACAACCCAATTAAGTGATGACGCGATAAGGCTAAGGGTCATTCCTTTTACCTTATGTGACCTAGCCGAGAAGTGGCTATACAGCACCGCATCACATTCCATTAGAAATTGGGACGAGTTTGTGAGAGCTTTTCTGAAAAAGTTCTACCCTCATCATAAAACTGCTAGAATCAGAAACGAAATCATACAATTTTCACAGCTTCCTTCCGAACCATTTTGGAAGTGCTTCGAGAGATTTAAAGACCTACTTGTTCAATGCCCTCATCATGGGATAGAAAATTGGCAACTTTGCCAAACTTTATACGAGGGATTGAACGCAGCAACGAAGCAGTTGCTAGAAACAATATGTCAAGGTCATTTTCTCTCCAAGTCTAGCGACGAAGCTTGGCAGTTTCTTGAGGATCTAAGTGAGCAAACAATTCAGTGGGAGAGTACCAAGACCACATCATCTTCTTCAATTGGTCAATCTAGGGCAGGCATACATCAAATAGATATGTCGATAGCTATGAAGGCCGAGATGGCCTCACTTATGAAAAAGCTAGAAGCCATTGAGACCAAAATCTCATCGACTTCTCCTGCCCCTACTCTACCCACACGAACTGTTTGTGCTTGTTGTTCGAACCCGTCGCACCTAACCGAAGAGTGTCCTTATAATGCACCTATTCAAGGACAGGATCAAGTCAATGCTGCATTCCAGCAACGACAAAGAAATGATCCTTACTCTTCGACATACAATCAGGGGTGGAGGAGTCACCCGAATTTCGCTTGGAACCAAAATCAACAAGTCTAAGGGAATAATAATTTTCAAAGACCTCCTCCACAACAACAACAAGCACCCTTACAAACTCAAAACCAGCAACCTTTCCAACAACAACCTTATACAAATCAAACGAACAATTTGGTTCAACCTAATGATGATAAGGTTAGCTCGCTCGAGAAAAGTCTTGAAGCATTTCTCAAGCAAACCACAGAATCCGCAGCAAGATTTGAAAGTTATGTGCAATCTTTAATGAATAACAATGCCTCACACGATCAAAGTATCAAATCTATTGAGGCACAAATTGCACAATTAACTGCTGCGTTGAGCGAGAGAGAAAAGGGAAAGCTTCCATCTCAACCATTGCCCAATCCCGGTCACGCACAAAACGCATATCACAATCACAATGTAAATGCGGTGACCACGTTGAGATCCGGAAGAGAGTTGCAAAATAATGTGGAAACTAGTGATGACATCCCCACCGGTGGTTCTTCTTCCCCTTCTTCATTTTCTTCACTTCCTTCTTCACCTTTTTCTTTAGAGCCTATTCTCCACCCTTCACACGGCTCTACTTCTTCTGACTCGAACGGACCCATTTCTAACAACACGAACACATCCACACTGGGATCCGTTCCTATTCCACATTCTACTCCACAGACTTTTGACTCAACAAATTTTCAGAATGCACCATTTCCAAACAGGTTGAGTCCTAATAAACCAAATACACAAGTGGAGAAGATTGTGGAGATATTTAAGCAGGTTAGCATAAATATACCTCTCTTGGATGCTATCCAACAAGTCCCTTCATACGCGAAAATCTTAAAGGGATTATGCACTTCAAAGAGAAAAGCATCTCAAGTACCCAAGAAAGTGCTAGTGGCTAGTGCAGTGAGCAATGCTATTAACCACCATCAAACCTTACCCCAAAAACGAAAGGACCCCGGCTGTCCTACGATTTCAATTACAATTGGGGATAAGAAAATTAATCAGGCACTTTTAGATCTTGGGGCTAGTGTTAACCTGATTCCCTACTCCGTGTACGAACAATTAGGGGTTGGAGAGTTGAAACCCACTCGTTGCACTCTCCAAATGGCTGATCGATCAATCACCTATCCAAGGGGTCAACTAGAGGATGTGTTGATCAAAGTTGGGGAGTTCATATTCCCCGTTGATTTTATCGTTATGGATACACAACCTGTTGCTAACCCAATAAACCAAATTCCGGTGATTCTTGGTCGACCATTTTTGGCCACTTCCAATGCCGTAATAAATTGTCGCAATGGCTCCATGACCCTATCCTTCGGAAAGAGGTCTAGTGAGTTCAATATTTATAAGATAGGAAGTCTGCCCCCCGTGCCTAAAACTAGTACACGAGAAGTTTGCTCTATTCATGAAATCACGCAGGAGGACTGCGAGCTTGAAAGATTTCTATTTGATGAAAACAGTTTTGACGCCACTAGTGTGTCCCTCCTTGAGCCTACTGCCGTTGACACAACCGATGCTGATTATGAATGTTTCACTTTTTCGGATGACGACAACTCACAGCCCGAATATGAGTCGTTTGAATTTTTGGATGAGTCAGTCGAACCATCCGAATCGGTTGTTTGCAGTGATTTCGAACCTATGTTGGAGTCCTTTGAGTTCGAGGTAGATTCCGCAATGGTTCTTTCGCCTCAGAAATTCAAACTCATGCCCTTGCCGTCTCACCGTAGATATGCTTACATAGGTAAGAATGAGACTTTTCCCATTATCATATCAGCCTCTCTAGCCTTCGAGCAAGAGAACGCTATTTTAAAAGTCTTACAAGATAGGCGGCAAGTTTTCGGTAGGACTATGGCGGACATCGAGGAGATCAGTTCCCTCATAATTGAATATCATACACAATTGATGGATGATGCCATGTCAATAGAGGACCCACAGGAACATCTTGGGGGTATTGTGGTGAGCCAACTTCCTCCCTTAGAAGTTGAAATACCCTCATTTCTTTTAATAAGGTACGAGAATGCCAACACTCCACTGATTGCTGATCACTTACATTCTCGTATCGATGCATCACCATCACCTGTATATTTACCTCCACACCTCCCATACCACTACTTCTATCTTCCCAAATTCTTTGCGGACCACCACAACTTATTTTTCCACCACCCAATATTCTTTACTGATAAATTTTTCAACTGGTTGGTGTTGACTTTTGGCCGATGCAAGGTTTGGCAGTATTGTCTAACATAGTTTAAATGAAGTTTGGGGGAGGGTCTTTTTGTATATATTTTTGTTTTTCTTAACAATAAAAAAAACTATAAATAAATAAACAGGGGAGTATCGGTATTTTGACCCTCTTGATTTAGCATGACAGTGAGGACACTGTCAAGTTCAAGTTTGGGGGTATGCTCGGTACATCTTCTTCCTTCGCATTCATTTGTACATATTTTTGCACTTGCATACTTATTTGAAAACCCATAAAAATTGAAAAATTTCAAAAATTATAAAAATTAATGTATTCAATTTTGGCTAATTGACTTGAGTTTGACTAATAGGTTAACTGGCTAGGAACAACTAGATCTTAGACTTAGTGAATTAAAAACCCTAAAAATAACATTCCTTAAAGTTTAACGGTAGAAAATATATGCCTTGTAGTTTATTTAGAAATAGGAAAATTTTGGGTTCACTTCTTGGACTAAGTCGAAACAAGGGAAGAGTATTGATGTTCTTATTAGAGTATAAGTTTGAAAAATAGTTCCTAGCTTAAGTCTAAATTCTGAAAATGTATACCCTACAATTTGCACATTCACGCACCTTGAAACTTGGAATAGTAGAAGAGACCTTGAAATGCTCTTGTCTAAAGTCCTTAGTACAATGAAAATAAAAAGAAAAAAAAAGTGAATAAAGAAAAAATGGACACTGGTTTTTGTGATTACTTAAGGCTGTAAAAAATGGAAAAATATTTAGCGAGGGTGCTTCATCACCTAGTGCCTTAGACCAACTGGTTTGGGAGTCACTGCTAAAGCCTTGGGTGTTGCAAGGACTAGGAAGTACGCTTTAAAGTGCAAACGCATTTTGTAATCGGTCGTTGGTACCTCAAGAAGTATTAACGGTCGCATGAAGGATGTGTAAGCAAATTTCATTCACCAACTAATTAGTACTTTGGACAATGGACAAGGGCATAATTGCTTGAATTGAATTTCCAAGTGTAGGGTGGATCTATACACACACGTGGGGGTATGTGATTGGAATTTAGATAAAAGAGAGGAATGAAAGATAGAATTTGTATCTTTAATGGAGTTGATAGAAAATTCCTAAGTAGAGATGAAACCCTAGAAGGAAGACTTAAGAGATGCTGAAAGCTAAGTAGATCTACATAACATATATAATCTTAAGTTAAATAATGAGGAAGTGTGAAGAATATGGGTGGATAATTTACAAGTATAAGATAATAGAATTCCTTGTTAGAAAACTTAATTGGAGAACAAAAGTCAAATGGGCCAAATTGATAGGATTTTGTGGGTGTAATCCGCTGAAAACCCTCAGGAGACAACACTCCTCCTACTAGGGACACCTAGAGGTTTAACGGCTTGTTGCACGTGCTCAGTGCAATCGCGTTTCCCTGCGAAAGTGCGGTTAGGATTTTAGAGAATAAAATAATAAGTTTGCTCGAGGACGAGCAAAAGGTAAGTTTGGGGGTATTTGTTCAGACCATAATATTGCATTTATCATTCCCCTATTTCTTATCTTTTTATAAATAAACAGGTACTCTTGACGCACGTTTGTTGCATATTGCAGGATACAGGTTTCTGGAGCAAGTACAGTGAAAAGGACACAAAACAACAGAAAAAGGGACTTTTGACCAACAATTAGACGGATCTCAGTCAATCCCAGTTCATATGGGTACAAGACAACACAAGTCAAGGTGAAACGGTTAAAAGACCAACATAAATCTTCACTGAAAATCTGGAGAAGATACAGAAGCCCTACAGAGAAAAGAACAGTGAAAACAGAGAGCCCAAGAGAAGAATAACCAGGCACAGAAATTTGGTGGCCCAAGACCACCAATGGGCCGCGGATCCACGGCCCAAACCAACAAATACCGCGGATCCGCGGCCATACAAGGCCCGTGTCGGTGCAGTTTCTCTGTGCTGTTGCGACTGTTCTGGTGTTGGGATTCTAAGGGGTCAAATCTGTAAATTCACATGCGCGAGAGTCTGTAACCCTAGGTTTCCTATTTTCCTATAAATTGTAATTTTAGATCTAAAAATTGTATGCTTCTTTTCAATAAATAAAATTCAGCAATTCTGGAAGTGACATTCAGATCTGTTCTTTATCGCTTGGAGGGAGCCATCACCATTAGTAAGTATTTTATTCTTTAATTATAATGTCTTCTCATCCCCTAATGAGCGAGTAGTCTCCTCGCTTGTTAGGGTTAGCCTTAGGGAAAGGGTTGAGAGATGAGATCTCTCACCCCTTTCAATGCCTAACCCATTAAGAACTCCATGCATGCACGCACAACCGCTCCCTGCGGCACCCTACCCCTCGAGGTAACGGTGAACCGCAGTATAAAGGGCCGGTTGCGCGCGTTTTCCATGGGGGTTAGGGTAATTAACGATAAAGGAAGGATACGAATCTAGAGGAAGAAAACATCTTCCCAAAAGAGTCGTATCCACTTTATCGATAATTACTATAACACCTAATGGATCTATAATACGGCATTGAAAGCGGTGAAGGAAACATCAATCTCCAAAACTTCCTCTAAGCCTAACCCTAGCAAGAATTTAAATTAGATTAATTAAGTTTTAGATCTAGATTTTTATAAAACCAAAACGACAAATAGAATCAACTCGTTAAAACACACTAAAGGAATTTACCCGTCTCTGTGGATCGACCCGCACTCACCGGCTAGCTGCGAAGCGACGCCGTTTCTGATTGCGGTAATTATATTTTTGATCGTAAAATCCCTACTAATCAGCAATACCGCACGTATCTGATCGAACCCTGCCATATATCTATACAGCCTCTAGTACAAACCGTCCGATCCTGATCCGTGCAATACCGCACGTATCTGATCGGACCCTGCCATATCTCCATACGGCCTCTACAGCGTTTCGCCCGAAAGCTTGAGTAACAGAATGAGTGGTGGACTCTAAAGACTCGTCAATACTATGGCTGTGGATTTAACCACTAGCACGTCAGAGGTATAAGCCAATACGTGACGGGCCACCAGCTATTGACCAAAAGGGACGTCGATGAGCGAACTCATCCTTACACCCTACTGAGCCTGTCAGTGACAATATCCGTACAGTCCGGTCCGTTCGTCTATGAGCATCGCATGTCGGGCCTAGGGGGTGGGTAAAAGTCAGACCCCCAAAAGCGGTACAAGTCGTGTCGGAGTGTAGCCCAGAACACCCTGAGATACTACTGGAATACCTACCAGTAAATCTCCTGCCATGGCCAAGGACTTCGTGTAATGGCTCTCCTAGACACAGCGCGACCTCACCCCCAATACCGGGAGAGACGAACCCCCGAAGATCCGCTCACTGCCTCCATGTGGCTCGGGACGGTACCCAACTAAAACCTGTTTGCACGACTCCTTTGAGCCGTGGTAGGGTAGTAATCAAAGCACAGTGGGAACTCACACGAGACAAATGACGATCCCCAGGTCGATGAACTAACCTGTACACATGTCACCTGGGAACTGCTATCTGACGTCAGGTATAAGACCAACTAGCATGTTCCCGGCGAGTCCTGTCCGGTGTACTCATAACCCAATGAGCACCTGTATACATCTTAGGTGATCCAACTGACACCAGTGGCTTATGAGACCGGCCACTGCCCCTCGTCGGGGTCTCGACTGTATACACTAGTCTACTCTGGAGAATCGATACCCAGTCTCGAAACTCCCACGACTAGGGACCTTTTAAGGATGTGCTTATAGACTCCAGCTCTCACTTATATGATCGCCCTCATACTGCTGGCAGTCAAGCAAGAATCCTAGGGGCTCTATCAACGTGCAATAGCGACTTGTCAGGTCACCTAAAGCAGTACACGATGATAAAGATAAACCAGATAGCAAACTATCATCTCGAGTAAGACTGTCGAACCGGGATAGGTCCTCCCTCAATCATTGCAATCACGTGCCTGTGATCCAATAATTGACTCTGAGGGCACTATCTCCAACAATCTCCCACTTGCACTCAAGGCTAATTATTGCGATGTCGCATACTCACAGCCCATGTGATACCGAACACCCAACTCCTCTACAAGTCAGTCTCACAAAGCTCGTTTGCGAGACTACTGCGTTCGAGGAATAGCCCCTGCGAGTGGATCCGCTCTGAAGTTTCTTTCTATGTCTCTCTCTATATCTCAAGTTCGCGGAGAAAGCCATCTCCCGAAATGAGCAATACCTGTCTTAGAATGTCTGGATGTCTGATGGGACTTAGTTCATAAATGAACTCCAAATCCAAACTTCTTAGACTGTATCGTCAACTGAACTTAATCAGTATCCTGCGCCATGCCTCCCTCAGTATTGCCTTGGATCACCTGTCCAAAATACTGCCCCTCGTCAGAGAGAAAACTATAACTCTGATAACATCCTTGTCGTCCATGTCACCTTGGAAGCCTGGAATGATAACTGTCTCCCAAATGAGGCTGTCGTTATCATATCCCTAGAACATCCACTTATGTTCTAAAACTGCTTCCGACTGTTTCTCCAGGATTGGATCAATGTTAACTTATTGCATCTAGTGCAAGAACAACATCTGGTGTGGTACTTGACATCTCATGATTGACTCAATTGCCTAAGCAAGTGATCTGCCAATCGTGCATATCCCTCTCTACTTTAGTCTATAAGACACCTTTAGAGAGGGTGACTCCATCACCTGCAGGTACACTACCGTGCCAGGAGTCGTCCATTCTAAATACTCTTAGAATGCTGTCAAAGTACCCTGATTGGGAAACCACCCAAATCCAGATCTAAAACCATAGATCTAGTAACCAGTATGTCTGATATAATGTCCAAGTCCCATGTGGAGAAACCACTGTGTGACGACCAAAGTATAACCGATCGTAGTATAGGAATGTCACTTCCTACTTTGTGTATGTCATCCAAAACCCGGATATCACACCCTACTACCGTCTCAACAGATCCATCCCCTATTCTGATGAAGTCAAACCCATGACTGTTATATCAGAAATAGATGATCTATCTCCGCTACATCTGCTTTAGTCTATAAATAGACATAAGGCTGATGTCCACCAATGCTTCCGCTGCTCCCACTGACTACGACAACCCTCTGGCAGAGTCATATAGACGTGCACTTCTAAATCTATTTTAGAACGACGCTATACTCATCCTCCGGCCGGGTCTCGCAGCCTGGAACAACAACAATGGCAAGTGTGGGTAAACAAGAACTTCCCTGTCACCGTCCTTGAGGCTACCAGAGTACCTCTCGGGTGCCTGAAGTTACCCACCTTATCTGTGGGGCGGCCAATGGAATGTCAAATCAGATTGAATCTTTAGGTTCCTTATCAAATCTTCAGTAATCGTTTGCGGTTCTGGAATCACTTCCAGTTCTACCATACTCCCACTACTGTTTTCTGAAAAAATCCATTTTTAATAAAACTGTGGCGAGTCTAGAACAATATCGCCATTGTTCATCCAGATGGTAGAAAATCAACCCTCGTCATAGCCTGGGTCAACCCACAAACAGCCATTACAGAAACGTGCCTTGAGTTATCCAGAGTCTGGTTTTAATCATAAGCCGGACAACTCCTCGTACCTTAACAATGTTAAGATATGAATTGTACTATATCCAATATAGAACAAGAGGCACTGATTTAATTGAACCAGATTCAAATCATGCAGCTGTCTCCAGTGCATGTCAACTAAATGGAGAGAGGCCGATCAGCGTTACTCAACTTAGGAATGCTTCCAATTATGAGTAACCTGAAAGAGAAGCAATTTCTCTTTATCATTACTATCAACTGAATATCATACACAAGTATCTACATCTTCGATCACTTTGAAGAATCCCGATACTTGCTATACCTGGTTCTCTACTCTATTCAAATACCTATAACTCCTCAAAACTTAGACCCTGTGTTTCTACGAAACACTCGTCTAAGAACTAGAGAAGTTAAAAGTAAACAGAATATAGTATGAGGACCAACCCCTCTGTCCTAATGGACACTGGACAACATACAATACTCTGTATAAGTCCACTGAGTCTAACAACTCTTTCACTGTGTGTCGTAGGTTGAAAACTGTACTTATGGTTAAGAAGAATTACACCATTGTTTAATGCTCCTTACCTAACCATCCACTGATATAGGTAAATGTCATCGACATAATATTAAAAGGTATATCTCACTCTATGAAAATAGACATACAGATATATCAATTTGAAATTGGTGCACAACAGCGGATATTCAAAACCAAATATTTGCCGTCCGGCAAACAGCCCAGATGATCTCCTCAAATATCACCGATTACAACGAATCCCGATATAATGAGGATGATCACCCTATTCCCAATAACTTACTCCCACTCATCATCTGTAAAACCATACAGATGTGAGAATCAAACCTGGTAAATACATACCCTGGAGCAAGTGTCCAATCGAGAAATCAGTTTTCCTTTAACAGTACACAGTTGAACTGAAACATTGAAATATTTCGATGGGGTATCCTGGTATTCCTAGTAATGCCTCTACCATTATCCAGATTCACAACTATAACCGTATAATTCTTTGCCACCTCTCCAAATCCCTTTATATGTCTTTAGTCATTACCTTCTGCACACCCCTTAGGCCAAATGGTTTTCTTCCTTCCCTACCGTTCGGCACCAGCCTATGGTTTGGAAGAAGACTATCCAATAAGCATAATGGGTGTACTGTCCTAATCCTAGGAGCACTCGCAATGCGAGAGAAGGTGAAGATAAAAGACAACCGAATAAATCTTATTCCTATTTCTCCTGGACCAGAATCCATCCCCGAACTGGAACAAGTTCCTTTCGAGTTCATATATAACCATACGATGGAATATCCAAATAACTGTGGATCTTCGTAGTGATACGGAGTGTCCTGGAGAAATACAAAGGTGATGTGGGAGTGGTAATGAAATACTTGGTTTTGTCGTGAATATCAGTCGCAATTTACTTTGCCCTCTTACTAATCCCTTGCTTTGTCTTAATCTTAATACCTTCTGCACACCATCGTTATGCTAATTGGTTTTCTTCATTCCCTACCGGTCGGCACCAGCCTAAGGTTTGGAAGAAGACTATCCAATTTGCGTAATAGGTGTACTATCTCCTAAACTAAGGAGTACTCGTAACTTGAGAGAAGGTAAAAGGGAAAAGACAACTGAATAATCCTATCCGTTTTCTCCAGAACCGGAAACCATCCTCGAATTCCTTCGAGTTCGTATCTAACCATACGATGGCTTTGTCCAATGGAAGTGGACGTTCGCAGTAATACGGGGTGTCCTGGAGAAAGGGGTAAAAGTAGGAGTGGCAATGAGGTCTGCAACTCTGATAATCCAAAAGCCAGTGTTAAGAAGGTTCGGTCAACTTGGTCTCTGAGTCATAGTCTTAGGGTCGGGTCAATGGTCGCTGCCAGAGAGAGAGAGAAAAGAAACACTCAGCGTGCACTCTAACCTAGATCAGAATGGTTACCAATTTATCTAATCTGGAAACCTCCCACTGTACCTCAAATTCTCCTCCAAACCTGAAAGAAGAATCAGTCGGGGTCACCCGAGGAGTAAACCAACTCATCAGTGGGAATCGGGATCCAACTATCATCGCATGATAACGTGACGGAATCCGCTCACGGTATCACACTCCAGAAGGTATGCGCATATCTGGCAAGTTTCAGTTCTTTTGAAACTCCCGATGTGATTTTTACCCTATGCTCTTATGACCTTGACGAAGGTCAACAAATCATAAGTCACATGTCAAGTTCTACCCGTCATTGTCCAGGTTAATTTGAACCCACCCGTACAAGCCCTTGACGAAGGTCAACAAGGCCATACGACTGTCCCAAACCAACACATCTATCTATGCAGCAGAAAGGTAACAAGCAGCTACCATACACTATGCCTTGACGAAGGTCAACAAACATAGCATGAATACTACGTGCTACCCGTCTGAAACGACGGAGGGCTACGAATGGTTTCTGGTGAAAACCTTTAACGTAATGAACTTGATATCGTTGAAGGAACTGATAGCTTTTTAGAAAATATAGTGACGAAAACCTTTACTAAAGAGGTCACTCCCGGTGAAGGGATCTCGGCTCTTTCCCCGTAGAATGAGGTGCAGGATATTCCAAACGAATACCACGATGCAAAGCAAAAGTAATCGGCTATAGTGAAGTTAATGCCCTGACGCAAACTTCTGTCCAAGGGGTCACTCCCGGTGAAGGGATCTCGGCCCTTGCCTCGTCGACTGAGGAGCAGGATATTCCAAATGAATACCACGATGCAAAACAAAAGTGAAAGTCCTTGCAATAACAGCTTTTTGAAAAGTGTTCCAACAACATCAGAATAGGTTTGTTTATCTTGCATTGATCCGAATCAATGCAGTCCCATCAATTGATCACACCACAAAGAACGAAAATATACTGACGTACGTATATGCCATCCGCATTCGCCACTGGGTCCCTTCATCACCCGTTAGGTTAGCTAACTAACGGCAGAGCGGGGACTGGACTAGCGCGGATGAAAAACATATACAACATCTACTAATATATATACCAATATATTATATTTCGCTCAAGGCGTGAATAAAATGCAACATCACAGAAATGTACAGCATCATAGAACAATACAGATATCTGGGATCCCCGGGTTTCACAGAGCCACTACTGAAAACCCGACGTTCCCCTGGTCGTGTGGATAGCCTGTGCAATGAAATCCTATACCCCTACGGGCGCGGCAAGTCACCCGCCAAAACCTGAAGCGAGGCAGCCCCCTTCAGCACCATGAATGGACCACCCAGCACTTCACGGAATCCGGTAACTTGGGCACCCCTCCTGGGTCAACCTGTACCCCCTACGAGTGCGGCGAATAGCCCGCCAATTCCAGACTGAAGCCCCCTCCGTCTCAATGTCCTGAGATGCGGGCTTGTTGCCCTCTAGAACCCGGCTATCCGTGCACCCCTCCGCGGGGCAACCCTAGTACAGAAAGTAAAATATACATACAACGGGTACATCGACCGCAACCTGGTCGTGCCCCAAAAGAATAATACAAACAGGCAGTGATGGCAGTCCACATGTCGGACGCTCGCCCCGCAATATCAAATGTACATAATACAACAACACTGTACTAGCATTGCATCCAGGCTATCCCCCACGACCGATCCGCAACATCACAGCAAAACACAGAACATCAACGTGAAAGTCACGTTCGCAAATCCGTCTAACCGGGCTATAGCAGTTAGACTGGATTTACCGATCGAGTGACATTCACGGTCGCAGATATAATGTAAATACTGTGAAATAATGTGTTTAAAATATCCGATCGATCAAAAATTAACAAGTGGGCCCCCAAGCAATACTGTAGCACTCACAGAAATTCTGGGCCCAAGTTTAATATTCCAAAACCCCAATTTTAACCCCAGAAAGCTACTGAAGAAATTTGACACAGCAAGGACACTGTTCGGCGGCGGAACCGCGGCCCAAGGGGGGGTTTTGCCGCGGTTCCGCGCTCCGTTGGTCGACTTACTGTGTCGAATTTCTACAGTATGCTTATAGAGTCCAGTACATCACTATTTTACAACCTGAATAATTTTTGGACACCAAAAAATTTCAACAGAAACTGATGTGAACTAAAATTGGGTTTTTGGAATTTTGGTCGATCGGAACTGAAAAACACATCAAACGAAGCTAGACGAAGTTAATGGCGAGGCTCTGATACCACTGTAAGTGCACGGCGGCGCCCCGGCCGTCAATCCGACGGCCAAATGCGGAAACGGTGATAAACTTTAATTTTGTGAACTTTGCAAACCGGCACCACCGCGCACTAAACCCCGGATCGGGCCATTAAACTAGATCTAGCTAACTACAAGACGGGTTAGAGATATACCGAGTGATCCGAGTCCTCCGGTCTTCTCGTCATCGTCCCGATCTCCCGCGGAAACTCCGGTCGTAGCCTCCTTGCCGGAAGGGCACCACATCGCCTGTATCTTTTACGGGCTCCCACCTCAATACCGAGGCAACTCGGGCACGAAGCTGGCAAGTCGACGTGCCCAAGATATGCTGTAGAATGTAGTGTAGATGATGCTTGTCTCATTTGGGGTTTGTAGTTGCCTTGATGGAGGAATTAGGTTATGGAAAAATGGTGCTTTCATTTTTCCAGAACAAAAATGAATGAGATGAAGAAATATGTGCCATAATAAAAAGGAAATTTCTCTCATCCCCTCACTAAAATGTGGCCGGCCAATACATATGGAGAATGGTGGAGGGATATGAAACAAAAAACAAAGGGAGGTAAGTGTAGGAAAAAGGTGGAGGTGACCATATCATAAAGCAAAGCTCACATCAACACCTTAACAAAACCCATACCCATTCAAATCACCATTAAAGCACCATTATGGATGAAAGATATCATAATCCCACATATGCAAGAAACCCCCTTCACAAATGTTATTTGCACAATTGCAAATAACCCCCTCCATCGGAAAAGTCCGGCCGGGAAAGAACAAACGAAAACCGGCCGGAACGGAATGCAAACTGGCAACTCCAGAAAACTGGTCCCGTAATAAATTATAGGAAAACCCCGATACTGTGCATACACACCCGCATCTGTATTCCGTCCGGATACAAATGCAAAGAGACAAAATCTACACTGTACTAAACTAGGATCCGGCTTAAACCAAAGCCGGCTAGTAATGTTCGTCCGATCCTGATCCGTGCAATACCGCACGTATCTGATCGAACCCTGCCATATATCTATACAGCCTCTAGTACAAACCGTCCGATCCTGATCCGTGCAATACCGCACGTATCTGATCGGACCCTGCCATATCTCCATACGGCCTCTACAGCGTTTCACCCGAAAGCTTGAGTAACAGAATGAGTGGTGGACTCTAAGACTCGTCAATACTATGGCTGTGGATTTAACCACTAGCACGTCAGAGGTATAAGCCAATACGTGACGGGCCACCAGCTATTGACCAAAAGGGACGTCGATGAGCGAACTCATCCTTACACCCTACTGAGCCTGTCAGTGACAATATCCGTACAGTCCGGTCCGTTCGTCTATGAGCATCGCATGTCGGGCCTAGGGGGTGGGTAAAAGTCAGACCCCCAAAAGCGGTACAAGTCGTGTCGGAGTGTAGCCCAGAACACCCTGAGATACTACTGGAATACCTACCAGTAAATCTCCTGCCTTGGCCAAGGACTTCGTGTAATGGCTCTCCTAGACACAGCGCGACCTCACCCCCAATACCGGGAGAGACGAACCCCCGAAGATCCGCTCACTGCCTCCATGTGGCTCGGGACGGTACCCAACTAAAACCTGTTTGCACGACTCCTTTGAGCCGTGGTAGGGTAGTAATCAAAGCACAGTGGGAACTCACACGAGACAAATGACGATCCCCAGGTCGATGAACTAACCTGTACACATGTCACCTGGGAACTGCTATCTGACGTCAGGTATAAGACCAACTAGCATGTTCCCGGCGAGTCCTGTCCGGTGTACTCATAACCCAATGAGCACCTGTATACATCTTAGGTGATCCAACTGACACCAGTGGCTTATGAGACCGGCCACTGCCCCTCGTCGGGGTCTCGACTGTATACACTAGTCTACTCTGGAGAATCGATACCCAGTCTCGAAACTCCCACGACTAGGGACCTTTTAAGGATGTGCTTATAGACTCCAGCTCTCACTTATATGATCGCCCTCATACTGCTGGCAGTCAAGCAAGAATCCTAGGGGCTCTATCAACGTGCAATAGCGACTTGTCAGGTCACCTAAAGCAGTACACGATGATAAAGATAAACCAGATAGCAAACTATCATCTCGAGTAAGACTGTCGAACCGGGATAGGTCCTCCCTCAATCATTGCAATCACGTGCTTGTGATCCAATAATTGACTCTGAGGGCACTATCTCCAACAATACAACCTTTGTAGATCCGTTTGTCCACCTCCATAGCTCCATGAAGAAGTCATCTCCGCTGTACAAATCCGAAATCCAGGCTCTTGCGTCGGCTTCATCGGAGAAGAAGCGGGCTAGGTCATCGACGATGTGCCGAAGATGATTTACGTCGAAGCATCACTAGATCGAGCTCCACCTTCACCGAGCCATGATGACTTGTGAAGGAAACACACTCTACTACTTGGCAAGAGGTAGAGGATGAAGAAATAGGAAGTGGGTAGACTTTAGAATTGGATTTCTCACTCATTTCATCAATCCACCATTGATGTAGTCAAGCTTTTCTTCTTGAAATGAAGAAGAAGAAGAAAGCAAGAAGATGATAATTATTATGATAAGATAAAAAGAATAGAAAAGAAAATTCAATCTTATCATAACACTTACCATAGTTAAGTGTAGAGAGTTAACCAAAGTTAGTGAGTGGTTAGGGTTTGGCATAAAACAAAAATGGTGGACTTTTCAAAAGTTCAAGAAACTTCAACAAAAGAAATAAATAAAGCCACCATTTTCCTTTTGCCAAAAATAAATAAAACAATAAATAAATCATTTAAAACCCTTAACCATTAACTAACTATGGTTTAAACATACATTTAACCAAGTATTGCATGTATCATCAAACATGATACAAGCAAGTGCACAAAATCATATCGCATATGCAATGCGCACACCCGAGTGAGAAAATCCATTTAAAGTGAACCGATACTAGTTAATGCAAAGTAATATATCAAATATATAATTACGCATTAAATCATTAAATCAACACTTGATTTAACGATCCGGTCATATCGCATATAACCGACTAATATCAACAGTAACAACTTATCGAATCAACACTTGATCCGATAACCCGGCTATATCACATATAACCGATCAATGTCACATATCGCGAGAATCGAATACAGTATCACATACTGGTATCATTCTCGGTCCCGTACATATCTCATATGCGCTCCTATTTCATTTCGCTTGAGCCAGGAAACCTCTGTGTAGGACTCTAAAGACTCGTCAATACGCCGGCAGCAGATGATGATCATATCAAACACCCACAAGCCGCAAGCGGTCTGCTAAACGTAACGGCCACCCGGGTATTGAGCGATCTGAAGATCGACGAGCAAGCCCGCTCACACTCCAGTGAATCCAACCAGTAACACTACCGTACAGTCCGGTCTGATCGTCTGATATGTCGCATATCTCGCCTAGGGGTGGTAAACGTCAGACCCCAATAGCTCGATAAGTCGTGTCGATATGAGGTCTATAACTATTCGAGAAACTACTGGTAACACTTACCAGTAAATCTCAGCAACCCTGGCCAGGGATTTCCTGTTATAGCCAATCGAACACAGCGCAACATCAACTCCCTATACCGGGAGAGACGAATCCCCTCCTATCGCTCATTGCCTCCATGTGACTCGGGACTGTACCCAAAAACCACCGTTTTGCACGCCCTCTTGGACGTGGTAAGATGGAAATCAAAGCACAGTGGGAACCACACAAGACTCTATGACGATCTCAGGTCAACAGACTACTCTGTACCAGTGTCACCAGAGAACTGCCATCTGACGTGAGGTATAATACCATCTGGGAGTTCTCGGCGAGTCCGTCCAGTGTACCCAGTCTCTACTGAGCACCCATATATCATCTCTGATGTCAAACACCAATGGATATGGGATCATCCATCGCCCATCTGTATGGGTCGAGAAGGCATACGCTAGTCTACTCTGGTATATCGATGCCCCGTCTCGATACACCCTCGACTAGGGACTTTGAAGGATGTACTTATAGACTACCATGTCCCCACTAGTATGATCCGCATCACAGTCCAGGTAGTCAAGTACAGATCCTAAGGGCTTTACCAACATGTAACAGAGAGATAATCAGCATACACGTTAAGGTAAAGATCAACCAGATAGCATACTATCATGTCGAGCAAGAAAGTCCTCCCTATATATGTCCCAGCATCCACTACAATATACATCCTATGTACAGTAATGGCCTCTAGGGCATACATATAACTAACAATCTCCCACTTGCACTAGGGCCATCTGTAGCAGTGGTTGCAGTATCTCATACTCAACCATCCCATAAAAGTCTCTCTCTGGGAAAAGGCCTTTCGTGAGTGGATCCGCTGCGTTTGTCCTCTGAGTCTACTCTCATAACCTCGATCCCTTGGAGATCAACCATCTCCATGATCAGGTGATACTGCCTTAGAATATGTCTGGATCACTGATGGGACGGACGTTCCTTGGCATAAGCCACAACTCCATTGTCACACAATGGGAGGAACATGGTTCATCTTATGAACCAATATATACCCAGACTGCCTCTTTGGTAGCATCTTAAGTAGCGATGTATCCTGCCTTTATCATCTAGTATGTCACGGTATCTATCTTGGAACTCTTCCAACATACCGTCCCTCCACTGAGGGTAAAGACAATGCCTGTGACTGACATTCAGTCGTCTTTATCACTCTGGAACACTTCCAGTGATTCTCCCTAGGATCGATTGATACCTTCTCACTACAACTAGTGAGTATCCTAACATCCATTTAGATCTATCTCATAGATCCAAAACCTAGGACTTAGGAGGTATCACTTTGATCCTATATGGAGAATCATTGTGATAAGCGGAGATTGATCGAGCGTAGCATAGGAAACTTCTTCCCTATCAAGAGTATGTCATCCACGTACTCTACGAGGATCACCACCATACTCCCTACTACCTTTTTGTTTATACAAGGTTCATCTACCATTTTGATGATGTCAAACTCTTTGATTAATCCATCAAAACAGATGTTCCAACTCCGCGATGCCTGCTTTATCTTATAAAGCATCTTGCACACGTTTCCGCTGCTCCCACTGTCTACGAAGCCCTCTGGCTGTGTACTTATAGACTTTCTCTTCTAAAACATCATTTAGAAAAGCAGTCATGGCGCCCAACCGCCAGATATCGTAGTCATGGTATGTAGCCGTGGTAAGTAGGATCTGGATGGACTTAAGCATAGCCACTTGAAAAGATTTCATCATTATCCACACCTGGTCGATGACGAAAAGCTTTAACAAGTCTAGCTTTGAAAGTCTCAACTTTTCCATGTACACCAAGTAATCTTCTCAAGATATACTTGCTCCTGATGGGGATTTAACCCTTCAGATATAGCAACCAAAGTCCATACTTTGTTGGTATACATGGATTCCATCTCAGATCACTAAGCATCCAGCCATTCTTACAGAGTCTCACTCCTGATGGCCAGGTCGAAGCTAGTTGGGTCATCATCTCATGATGCAATCCTCGCTCTCACTGTCATAGAGAAACAGAAGTATCTCTCAGGTGGGTGAGGAACCCTAGTAGATCGGCGGAGAGGCTGAGGTTCGTTGGAATCTACTGAATCCTTTGGTTCTATCAAATCATCAGCTGTAGTTTGTATAGCTAGAACACTTCCAGTTCTACATAATAGACCTTGCCTCGAGCTTGTCCGGATTTTGCTTTTAGACATAGGCCGGACAACCCCAAATCTTAACTAGCTTAAGACATGGGCTCTTCCCATTCCATATCACATATGAAGTGGTAGGCAACTGATTTGATTTGAACCCTATTCAATAGGTATGCAGCTTCTCAAGCGCATAACTCCCAAAAAGGAAATAGGTAACTCAGTAGTACTCATCATAGAGCACACCTTATCATATAGGGTGTGATTGCTCCGTCCCGATATACCATCTTGCTATGGTATATTCGGAGGAGTAATGCCGAGAGAGAATCTCATTCTCCTTTAGAACAGTCCAGGAATTCCGTGCACAAGTATTCTCCTCCTTAATCACATCAAAGGACATAATACTTATACCCGTAGTTTGGTTCTCTACTTCTAACTTATATTCTGTGAATATCTCAAAAGGTTCGGACTTATGTTTCAACAGGAACATAGGTCTGAAACTCGAAAGATCATCAGAGAACGTAATGAAGTATAAAGAACCATTCCTGGCATGTGTAGACAGGGGACCTACATACATCAACATGTATCATCCCAAGAGTTTACCAACTCTTTCTCTGTTTCCAGTAAACGGAGCTATGGTCATCTTATCTTTGTGACATGACTGGCGAGTTTCACAAGATGTAAATTCAAACTGATTTAAATATGCATCTAAATGTAACTCAGCCAGTCGGGTCGCATTGATCTGACCTAGTCTACAATACCTTAAGAAGGATCCGTTCATTTCTGAACTCTTCCTCTTGTGTGTGTTCCATATACTAAGAATTGTAGTTTGATTTAGAACATCAATGCTTTTAGATAACGTGCCTGAACCGATCAACTTTTGATATAGGAAATGTTCAAAACATTATCCAACAATACAAAATTATATCATTTCTTTACTAATAAAGAGACTGATATGATTTTGTATATCAGGTTCGGTATCTAATAGCATTCGTTCAGAATCAATGTATTACAATACAGGGTGACAGTGACCAACAGACTTGGCTGCAACTCTTGCCCCGTTTTCTGCCTCATGAAACTTATCACCCGTTCTCAGTTCTCTACCTTTCTGTAGCCCTATGTAACATATTACATATCTGGGATCCTGATCTGGTATCACATACCCAGGACATAAAGGATACTGAGAAACAGTTCTTTGTAACGAACACACCCGAAGATGATGCATCAGCATGCACTCTCTTCGTTTGGGCGGCACGGGAATTCTGGTAATCCCCAATATCCTGCTCTGTCTTATAACAATTATAAGTTGGAGCGGGACTAACGTTCCCCAGCTCAGTATAACAAGCGGGTTCGGTCAATAATCCGTATTATTATCTTGATTAAGGCGTGATATGGTCGCTACCTGGAGAGAGAGAGAAGAAAACACTCAGCGTGCGCTCTTGCAAGAATAGATTGGTTTTTATTTTATCTAATCAGGATGGCTCCCACTGCTTTTTATCAAATCTTCCTTCAAACCCTAAAAGGAAAGACTAGCCGGGATTAATTACACACTACAAGTTCGCCAATCTTTCAGCCAGGCCAGTGTCGGTACTTTGAGGGAGGTCCCCCGTGCTTTCGCACGAACCTAATTACTGTAAATCTCGTTTTCCCAGAGGCGTAACCCCGTTAACACCTTTCTAGACACCTACTTGATCGGCTAATTGTAATGTATAAAACTCTCCCAGGAGTAACACTTACTCGCAGCGGGTATCGGGATCCAACTATCTCATAGAAGGTATGCAATCTCATTGCAAATTTCAACACTTGAAATTCCCGATAATATTTGCCCCTAGCTCGCTATGACCTTGACGAATGCCAAACAACCCATAGTCCACTAGTCAAGTTCAACCCGTACATTTCTTGATCGAATTAAACCCACCCGCACGACCCTTGACGAATGCCAAACAACGCCGTACGAATACCCTAATCCAATCGCATCATATGCTCAAGCAGATAAATACTAGTTAGCTACCGTACACTACGCCTTGACGAATGCCAAACTACCGCAGCACGAATACTAACTAGTACATATCTGAAATGACGGAGGGCTACGACAGGTTTTTCTGAAAACCTATTGCGTAATGAACTTGATATCGTTGTAGAATCAAATGATTTTAAAATGGAGTGCTTTTGAGGCTTTTCTAGTTTTGCTAAAGGAGTCACTCCCGGTGAAGGGATCGTCGGTCCTTTCCTCGTCGAATGAGGTGCGGGATATATCATATATATCACTGTGCAAAGCAAAAACACTTAAAAGCAATCAAAAGACAAACCGAGTGTGTAGCATCTGCCAGTTATTGCTAAAGGAGTCATCCCGGTGAAGGGATCTCGGTCCTTTCCTCTTCGAATAAGGTGCAGGATATATCACATATACCTCTGTGCAAAGTAAGAACTGTAACTACCTGTTTTATTTTGAAATTCGATTCTACAACATCTTAGGTTTCTTTTATTTCATTAATCACATTAATGAAGTCCCATCATTTAAGTACCTAAACATCACAGATAAATACGACGTACACTTATGCCATCCGCATTCGCCTCGATGTCCCCTCGTGCACCGTTAGGTTAGGTAACTAACGACAGAGCAGGGCAGGGCTAGCGCGGGTGTAAAACATAAGTAACGTCTATATAATATATCATATATACTATATACTGTATCTATCACAGAACATCACATGATCACATCACAGATATCGCAGCAGAAGAAACATATGAAATATTGGATATACTAGGACGTCCGTGTTTTCAATACGAGCCAGTATAAAACACGGATTCCACGGTCGTGATGAATAGCCAAACCCACACCCCTAGACCCCTACGAGAGCGGAAAGCAACCCTGCCAATTCTAGAGTTAGGAGACCCGGACTCGACTCCTCGAGTTGGTCTCCCACTGGACTCCAGAACCCGGTTACTTGTGCTCCCTTCCTTGGGTCTATCCTAGTGCGGAAAAGTGAATAATATACAACGGGTGACAACTTCCGCTACCTGGAAGCGCCCCAATAAAAGAATATTACATACAAGTTTTTACATGAATGATAATGAAAAACATTCATCTCACATAAAAAAAAACCCGGCTATTCGTACACGACGATCCAATATAACATATCCAGCAACATATAACATCACATGTCATCAACGTAAGTAAATATGTCCATCCCAATTGTCGTTGACATATAGCAACGAAACCGGCGATATCACATATTACACTTACGGTCACAGAAAAGAAAGTGTAAAACTACAACAGTTGGAATCCGCAATCTTTATAGACATCGCATGCCTAATCAAATGAATTCCTTAGACATCGCATGCCTAAAAATTATAAACCCTGCATTTTAGTCCCATCATCGAAAACACTTTTCAATATCAAGTCGGGCAATTCAACAAGATTCCCGACAGCCTGATCGAATGCTCGTCGCAAACTTCAGTAGACGGCCGCACCCCCGATACCGTCGACGAAGTGCACCAAGGCGGAACACCGCTGCCGCGAGCACCCGAACGGATGCTTTCGGCGACGGGGTTCTCCTACAGTCACTTGGTCGGGGCTATGGAGTGAGGCTGTCTATTAAGTTTACCCGGCGAGTATTCGCGTACGCTACGTGATTGCGACGGACTTTTGATCACATCAAAATTCCGTGGCAACCGATCAAGTGAGACTAAACTGCTATGTTTATAACATTCATTTAGTTATCTCATAACTATTTGTGAATTCCAATTATTGTATCCTATTCCGGATAAATAGAAAATGTCAAACTTTCCGATCGAACAATCGAACACCTAAGTTTTCCCGATACAGCTCAACACATGAAATAAGTCTAACAACATTCAGTTCGTGCCTCAGTACCGACGGTCCAGCCGTAGAAGGGTCAAGCCAACGCCTCACATGTGGCACGCCGTACTGCCCCAAACCCGAAGGTTCAAAGGGCAGTTCAAGACGGTCACATAATCGAGTTAAGGTTTGTTGTCTTCTAGAGGGACCATCACGTTACTTGCACTACTTAGAACGTTAAACTACGGAAAAATCCAACGCTTGGAAATTTCCGGACAGGGGAAAAATTGGGTATTTATATCCGGTCGAACTTTTTAACATATTCTAAAATATCCGGAAAAACATAAACAAAGTTAAATTATCCGATCAAATTAACGAATCCCCAATAAAACCCTAGAAAACTCAACACCTGAGTGGAATTAAAAAATTCACATCAAAAATTGCCAAGAAAGGACCTAAGAATAAATATATGAAATTTGAGGGACTAAGTCGAAATTTGGGCCGCGGAAGCGCCGCCAAACCCCTTGTTTGGCCGCGGATCCGCGCTCCAATTATTGAATTAGTCGACCAAACTTCACAGTAATTCTTAGTTTTTCCTGCTTATTTTTCAGCATATTTTTAATTCACAAAATACAACAGTTTTGAAAAATGTACAGAGAGCGATTTTGCTTGGGGTTTCGCGGTTCGATCGGATATCTAACTTCGTCTACCGATCGCCTAAGGCTCTAGCTAGGCTCTGATACCACTGTTGGTCAGGCAGCCACCCCATCCAATGGGGTCGCCGTGGCACCAACGGGTCCCTCAGCCGCTACTTTTTACGCATGCCCCCTCGCGAGGACTACAACCCGCCGGAATACCTTCCGGTCTCGGGACACCCTGGGGGTAAGAGCCTATGCTTCGCCACACTGTCACACAGTGAGAACCCCCCATAGGTCGACATCTAATGCCTAGTAGCTCTGATACCACTGTAGGGTTCCTAGGCACCCTAATGAGGTCTCACAAGGCATCGAACATGCCATTTTCAAAAATTCTAGGTGCCGAGAGACCCGACTACGGATCGTTTGCTAGATGTTTAGGCGAAAACATAAACTAGTTAACACTTAACTAAGGGATACGGATATACAACCTTTGTAGATCCGTTTGTCCACCTCCATAGCTCCATGAAGAAGTCATCTCCGCTGTACAAATCCGAAATCCGGGCTCTTGCGTCGGCTTCATCGGAGAAGAAGCGGGCTAGGTCATCGACGACGTGCCGAAGATGATCTACGTCGAAGCATCACTAGATCGAGCTCCACCTTCACCGAGCCATGATGACTTGTGAAGGAAACACACTCTACTACTTGGCAAGAGGTAGAGGATGAAGAAATAGGAAGTGGGTAGACTTTAGAATTGGATTTCTCACTCATTTCATCAATCCACCATTGATGTAGTCAAGCTTTTCTTCTTGAAATGAAGAAGAAGAAGAAAGCAAGAAGATGATAATTATTATGATAAGATAAAAAGAATAGAAAAGAAAATTCAATCTTATCATAACACTTACCATAGTTAAGTGTAGAGAGTTAACCAAAGTTAGTGAGTGGTTAGGGTTTGGCATAAAACAAAAATGGTGGACTTTTCAAAAGTTCAAGAAACTTCAACAAAAGAAATAAATAAAGCCACCATTTTCCTTTTGCCAAAAATAAATAAAACAATAAATAAATCATTTAAAACCCTTAACCATTAACTAACTATGGTTTAAACATACATTTAACCAAGTATTGCATGTATCATCAAACATGATACAAGCAAGTGCACAAAATCATATCGCATATGCAATGCGCACACCCGAGTGAGAAAATCCATTTAAAGTGAACCGATACTAGTTAATGCAAAGTAATATATCAAATATATAATTACGCATTAAATCATTAAATCAACACTTGATTTAACGATCCGGTCATATCGCATATAACCGACTAATATCAACAGTAACAACTTATCGAATCAACACTTGATCCGATAACCCGGCTATATCACATATAACCAATCAATGTCACATATCGCGAGAATCGAATACAGTATCACATACTGGTATCATTCTCGGTCCCGCACATATCTCATATGCGCTCCTATTTCGTTTCGCTTGAGCCAGGAAACCTCTGTGTAGGACTCTAAAGACTCGTCAATACGCCGGCAGCAGATGATGATCATATCAAACACCCACAAGCAGCAAGCGGTCTGCTAAACGTAACGGCCACCCGGGTATTGAGCGATCTGAAGATCGACGAGCAAGCCCGCTCACACTCCAGTGAATCCAACCAGTAACACTACCGTACAGTCCGGTCTGATCGTCTGATATGTCGCATATCTCGCCTAGGGGTGGTAAACGTCAGACCCCAATAGCTCGATAAGTCGTGTCGATATGAGGTCTATAACTATTCGAGAAACTACTGGTAACACTTACCAGTAAATCTCAGCAACCCTGGCCAGGGATTTCCTGTTATAGCCAATCGAACACAGCGCAACATCAACTCCCTATACCGGGAGAGACGAATCCCCTCCTATCGCTCATTGCCTCCATGTGACTCGGGACTGTACCCAAAAACCACCGTTTTGCACGCCCTCTTGGACGTGGTAAGATGGAAATCAAAGCACAGTGGGAACCACACAAGACTCTATGACGATCTCAGGTCAACAGACTACTCTGTACCAGTGTCACCAGAGAACTGCCATCTGACGTGAGGTATAATACCATCTGGGAGTTCTCGGCGAGTCCGTCCAGTGTACCCAGTCTCTACTGAGCACCCGTATATCATCTCTGATGTCAAACACCAATGGATATGGGATCATCCATCGCCCATCTGTATGGGTCGAGAAGGCATACGCTAGTCTACTCTGGTATATCGATGCCCCGTCTCGATACACCCTCGACTAGGGACTTTGAAGGATGTACTTATAGACTACCATGTCCCCACTAGTATGATCCGCATCACAGTCCAGGTAGTCAAGTACAGATCCTAAGGGCTTTACCAACATGTAACAGAGAGACAATCAGCATACACGTTAAGGTAAAGATTAACCAGATAGCATACTATCATGTCGAGCAAGAAAGTCCTCCCTATATATGTCCCAGCATCCACTACAATATACATCCTATGTACAGTAATGGCCTCTAGGGCATACATATAACTAACATCCTCTGTGTCTACTCCCCTAACCTCGATCTCCCTGGAGATCAATCATCTCATCTCCATGATCAGGTGATACTGCCTAAGAATTATATCTGGATTTCTGATGGGACGGTAGTTCCTTGGCTAAAGCCACAACTCCATTGTCACACAATGGTAGGAACGAAGTTCATCTCATGAACTTATATATCCAGACTGCCTCTTTGGTAGCATCTTTGGTAACGATGTATCTTGCCTTTAATCGTCTAGTATGTCATGGTATCTAGCTTGGAACTCTTCCAACATACCGTCCCTCCACTGAGGGTAAAGACAATGCCTGCGACTGACATTCAGTCGTTCTTATCACCCTGGAACCTTTCCAGTGATTCTCTCCAGGATCAATTGATACCATCTCACTACAACTAGTGAGTATCCTAACATCCAATTAGATCTATCTCATAGATCCAAAAACCCAAGCTTTAGGAGGTATCATTTTGATCCTATATGGAGAATCCTTGTGATAAGCGGAGATTGACCGAGCATAGCATAGGAAACTCCTTCCCTATCAAGAGTATGTCATCCACGTACACTACGAAGATCACCACCATACTCTCTACTACATTTTTGTATATACAAGGTTCATCTACCATTTTGATGAAGTCAAACTCTTTAACTTCCACATCAAAACAGACGTTCCAACTCCGCGATGCCTGTTTTATCACATAAAACATCTTGCACACGTTTCCGCTGCTCCCACTGTCTACGAAGCCCTCTGGCTGTGTACTTATAGACGCTCTCTTCTAAAACATCATTTAGAAAAGCAGTCATGACACCCAACCACAAGATATCGTGGTCATGGTATGTAGCCGTGGCAAGTAGGATCTGGATGGACTTAAGCATAGCTTTGAAAGTCTCAACTTTTCCATGTACACCAAGTAATCTTCTCAAGATATACTTTCTCCTGATGGGGATTTAACCCTTCAGATAAAGCAACCAAAGTCCATACTTTGTTGGTGTATAAGGATTCCATCTCAGATCGATAAGCATCCAGCCATTCTTACAGAGTCCCACTCCTGATGGCCAGCATGAAACTAGTTGGGTCATCATCTCATGATGCAATCCTCGCTCCCACTGTCATAGAGAAACCGAAGTATCTCTCAGGTGGGTGAGGAACCATACTAGATCGGCGGAGAGACTAAGGTTCGTTGGTTACTATTGAATCCTTTGGTTCTACCAAATCATCAGCTGCTGTTTGTATAGCTGGAACCTTTCCAGTTCTACATAACAGACCTTGCCTCGAGCTTGTCCGGATTTTGTTTTTAGACATAGACCGGACAACCCCAAATCTTAACAAACTTAAGATATGGGCTCTTCCCTTTCCATATCACATATGAAGTGGTAGGTAACTGATTTGATTTGAACCCTATTCAATAGGTATGCATCTTCTCAAGCGCATAACTCCTAAAAGGAAATAGGAAACTCAGTAGTACTCATCATAGAGCACACCATATCACATAGGGCGCAATTGCTCTGCCCCGATACACCGAGGTGCTGTGGTGTATTCGGAGGAGTAATGCTGAGAGAGAATCTCATTCTCCTTTAGAATAGTCCAGGAATTCCGTGCTCAAGTATTCTCCTCCTTGATCACATCAAAGGACATAATACTT
Source organism: Agapanthus africanus (assembly GCA_030015575.1). Lineage (NCBI taxonomy): Eukaryota > Viridiplantae > Streptophyta > Magnoliopsida > Asparagales > Amaryllidaceae > Agapanthus > Agapanthus africanus. The sequence goes on from CM057341.1 coordinate 618,485,488, forward strand.
TTACCCGTATTTTGGTTCTCTACTTCTAACTTATATTCCGTGAATATCTCAAAAACTTCGGACTTGTGTTTCAACAGGAACATATGTCTGAATCTTGAGAGATCATCAGAGAATGTAATGAAGTACAAAGAACCAGTCTTGGCATTTGTAGACAGGGGACCTTCATACATCAGCATGTATCAATCCCAAGATTTCACTAACTCTTTCTCTGTTTCCAATAAACAGAGCTATGGTCATCTTATCTTTGTGATATGACCGGCAAGTTTCACAAGATGTAAATTCAAACAAATTTAAATATGCATCTTAATGTAACTTCAGCCAGTCGGGTCGCATTGATATGACCTAGTCTACAATGCCTCAAGAAGGATTCGTTCATTTCTGAACTCTTCCTCTCGTGTGTGTTCTGTATACTAAGAACTGTATTTTGATTTAAAACGTCAATGCTTTTAGATAACGTGCCTGAACCGATCAACTCTTGATATAGGAAATATTCGAAACATTATCCAATAATACAAAATTATATCCTTCTTTACTAATAAAGAGACTGATATGATGTTGTATATCAGGTTCGGTATCTAATAACATTTGTTCAGAATCAATGTATTCTGGTAACACAGGGTGATAGTGACCAACAGACTTGGCTGCAACACTTGCACCGTTTCTATCTCATGAAATTTATCACCCGTTCTCAGTTCTCTACCTATCTGTAGCTCATGTAACAGATTACATATGCGGGATCCTGATCCGGTATCACATACCCAGGACGTAAAGGATACTGAGAAATAGTTCTCTGTAATGAACAAACCCGAAGATGATGCATCAACATGCACTTTCTTCGTTTGGGCAGCACGGGAAATCTGGTATTCCCCAATTTCCTGCTCTGTCTTATAATAATTATAAGTTGGAGCGGGACCAACGTTCCCCAGCTCAGTATAACAAGCGGGTTCGGTCAATATATCCGTTTTATTATCTTGATTAAAGCGTGACATGGTCGCTACCAGGAGAGAGAGAGAAGAAAACACTCAGCGTATTCTCTTGCAAGATTAGATTGGTTATCTAATATATCTAATCAGGATGTCTCCCACCGTTTTAATCAAATCTTCCTTCAAACCCTAAAAGGAAAGACTAGCCGGGATTAATTACACGCTACAAGTTCGCCGATCTTTCAGCCAGGCCAGTGTCGGTACTTTGAGGGAGGTCCCCCGTGCTTTCGCACGAACCTAATTAAAGTAAACCTCGTTTTTCCAGAGGCGTAACCCCGTTAACACCTTTCTAGACACTTACTTGATCGGCTAATTGTAATGTGTAAAACTCTCCCAGGAGTAACTCTTACTCGCAGCGGGTATCGGGATCCAACTATCTCATAGAAGGTATGCAATCTCATTGCAAATTTCAACACTTGAAATTCCCGATAATTTTGCCCCTAGCGTCCTATGACCTTGATGGAGGCCAAACTACCCATAGTCCGCTAGTCAAGTTCAACCCGTCATTTCCTGATTGAATTAAACCCACCCGCACGACCCTTGACGGAGGCCAAACAACGTCGTACAAATACCCTAATCCAATCGCATCGTATGCTAGCAGATAAGCATTAGTTAGCTACCGTACACTACGCCTTGATGGAGGCCAAACTACCGCAGCACGAATACTAACTAGTACTTATCTGAAATGACGGAGGGCTACGACAGGTTTTTATGAAAACCCTTTGCGTAATGAACTTGATATCGTTGTAGAATCGAATGATTTTGAAATGAAGTGTTTTTGAGACTTTTCTAGTTTTGCTAAAGGGGTCACTCCCGGTAAAGGGATCGTCGGCCCTTTCCTCATCGAATAAGGTGCTGGATATATCATATATACCGTTGTGCAAAGCAAGAACTATAAGAGCAATCAAAAGACAAACCGAGGGTTGTAGCATCTGCCAGTTATTGCTAAAGGGGTCACTCCCGGTGAAGGGATCGTCGGCCCTTTCCTTATCGAATAAGGTGCAGGATGTTCTACAAAGAACACCGCGATGCAAAGCAAGAACTGTAGCTACCTGTTTTTGAAAATTCGATTCCACAACATATTTTAGGTTTCTTTTTCTTTCATTAATCATATTAATGAAGTCCCATCATTTAAATCACCTAAACATCACAGATAAATACGACGTACACTTATGACATCCGCATTCGCCTCGATGTCCTATCGTGCACCGTTAGGTTAGGTAACTAATGGCAGAGCGGGGCAGGGCTAGCGCGGGTGTAAAACATAAGTAACGCCTATATAATATATCATATATACTATATACAGTATTTATCACAGAACATCAAATGATCACATCACAGATATCGCAGCAGAAGAATCATATGAAACATTGGATATACTAGGACGTCCGTGTTTTCAATACGAGCCAGTATAAAACACGGATTCCACGGTCGCGATGAATAGCCAAACCCACACCCCTAGACCCCTACGAGAGAGGCAAGCAACCCTACCAATTCTAGAGTTAGGAGACCCGGACTCGACTCCTCGAGTTGGTCTCCCACTAGACTCCAGAACCCGGTTACTTGTGCTCTCCACCTTAGGTCTATCCTAGTGCGGAAAAGTAAATAATATACAAAAGGTGACATCTTCCGCTACCTGGAAGTGCCCCAATAAAAGAATATTACATACAAATGAATTTTACATGAATGAAAAAGAAAAAACTCTCATCTCACATAAAACCCCCGGCTATTCAGAACGCGACAATCCAATATAACATATCACAGCAACACATAATATCTCATATCATCAACGTAAGCAAGTATGCGTATCCCGATTGTCGTTGATGTATAGCAACGAAGCCGGCGATACACCACATACTACGCTTACGGTCACAGAAAAGAAAGTGTAAAACTACAACAGTTGGAATCCGCAACCTTCTTAGACATCGCATGCCTAACCAAATGAATTCCTTAGACATCGCATGCCTAACAATTATAAACCCCGCATTTTAGTCTCTTTATCGAAAACTCTTTTCACTTATTTAGCTACTGGGGTTTATAAACCCTGCATTTTAGACACCGCATGTTAGCTTCGATTTTCATTCTTGATCTTGCGAAGTTGCTAGCTTGGACAAAGCGGACTCCGGGTGGATCATCGGCATGACTTATCAGTTATTGGGGTCTGACGTTTACCACCACAACACCATTATTTTCTCACTTCAAAATCCTATCTTGATGAATATTTTGCTCACTTGAAAATTCAAGAGAGCAAGAGCTCAAGGTTGAAGAAGATGATGGATATTTTTCAAGAAGAGAAGAATAACTCTAAAGAGAAAAAGAAAAACATAAGAATATATATTTTTATTTCTTCATCTCAAACCATGGTTATCTCTTTATGGATATTTTATTTTACTTTAGTTAAACACAAGAGAAAGATTAAACCATGGTCAAAAGTTAGGTGCAAAAATAGAAATAAATATCCATAAAATAACCCATAGTGTGAGTCTTATATATCCACCATTTTCTATGTATAAACAACCATGATAGATGATGTATGTATGTATGTGTGCATGCACAGGCGAAAAGCAAGCAAGAAAACAACTTTGCTACTAAGTGAATGGAAATACAACCTTTGTAGATCCGGTCCTTCACTTCTTAAGCTCCGTGTTGAGGTCACTTCGCTGCGATCATCGTGTTCTAGACTCTCGAGAGGTTTCACGAAGAGAATGATGCAACCTTTGCTTCCGATCTTCGATACTAAGATGATCTACCTTCAAGTTTCATTAACACAAGCTAACACTCATAATATGAAGTGAACACCCTCATCTAAATGGCAAAGATAGATGAGGATGATGAAGTACGATTTTTGCTCTCATTTATTATCTTTTTCTCACTCACTTTCATCACAAAAGAAAGCTTTTTCATGAAGGAACTCAAGGAAGAAGAATCATGAATGAAGATGATAACCTTAATCCTTTTGTGATGAATAATGAATTATTGTAGTGGTTACAAATCTAACCAAGGGCTAAGCATGAGAGAGTTAACCCTTGTAGAGAGTTAACTATAGTTAATGGTTTGGATTGGGTTAACATAATATCTCACAAAGTCAAAGCTTCATGAAGCTTCATGAAAGCTTCATGAAGCTTCATGGAAGCTTCATGCAAAAGCTAACCCTAATCCAAACCCTAACCAAGTTTAAACCCTAATCCAATGTTAAATTTGTAACCCTAACATGTTACAATATTATATATCACATATACAATATATTTTGTAACAATAGAAAATAATACAATTAACATATATCGCATATATATCAATGTATTATCCCGTGAGAAAATGAATATTTTAGTGAGCAAATATTAGTTAATGTAATTTAATATATCATATATATTATTATACATTAAATTATCGAATCAACACTTGATCCGATAATCCGGCTATTTCACAAATAACCGACTAATAGTATGACCCGGCTATATCACATATACCCGGCCGATATCTCATATCGCGAGAATCCAATACGGTATCATATACCGCATTATCCTCGGTCCCGCACATATCACATATGTGCTCCTACTCCGTTTCGCCTGAGCCAAGAAACCTCTGTGTAGGACTCTAAAGAATCATCAATACGCCGGCGGTAGGTGATGATCATATCAAACACCCACAAGCTGCAAGCGGTCAGCTAAACGTAACAGCTACCCAGGTATTGAGCGCTCAGAAGATCAACAAGCAAGCCTGTACATTCTCCTGTGAATCCAAAACAGTTACACTCCCGTACAGTCCGGTCTCGTCGTCTGATATGTCGCATATCTCGCATAGGGGTGGTAAACGTCAGACCCCAGTAGCTCAATAAGTCGTGTCGATATGAGGTCTATAACAGTTCGAGAAACTACTGATAACACTTACCAGTAAATCTCAGCAACCCTGGCCAGGGATTTCCGGTTATAGCCAATCGAACACAGCGCAACATCAACTCCCTATACCGGGAGAGACGAATCCCCTCCTATTGCTCATTGCCTCCATGTGATTCGGGACTGTACCCAAAAGCCACCTTTTTGCACGCCCTCTTGGACGTGGTATGATGGAAATCAAAGCACAGTGGGAATCACACAAGACTCTATGACGATCTCGGGTCAACAGACTACTCTGTACCAGTGTCACCGGAGAACTGCCATCTGACGTGATGTATAATACCATCTGGGAGTTCTCGGCAAGTCCGTCCAGTGTACCCAGTCTCCACTGAGTACCCGTACACCATCCTTGATGTCAAACACCGATGGATATGGGATCATCCATCGCCCATCATATGGGTCAAGATGCGTATACGCTAGTCTACTCTGGTGCATCGATGCCCTGTCTCGATACACCCTCGACTAGGAACAGTTATAGGATGTACTCGTCGACTACCGTGGCCCCACTGGTATGATCTCATCATAGTCCCAGTAGTCGAGTACATATCCTAAGGGCTTTATCAACATGTAACATAGAGACAATCAGAGTACATGTTAAGATAAAGTGCAACCAGATAGAATACTATCATGTCGAGCAAGAAAGTTCTCCCTATATATGTCCTAGCATCCACTACAATATACATCGTATGTACAGTAATGGCCTCTAGGGCATACATATAACTAACAATTGCTCCACTTCCTGCTTGACTTCTTGACCAGAGCTACGTTTGCCATCCATTCCGAGTACGGTACGTTCCGGATGAAGTTGGCGGCGAGAAGTCGATCAATCTCATCTTCGATAGCCTTCTGTTTGACGGGGGCGAAGCTCCACTTTTTCTGTCTGATGGGTCGGGCCGTAGGATCAACTCCGAGCCTGTAAGAAATGATTTTGGGGTCGATCCCGGGCATGTCGGCGGGCGCCCAGGCGAATACGTCGGAGTTATTTCTGAGGAAGCTGACCAGGTCGTCTCGCCGAGCCCCTGTCAGGAGTGATCTGATCTGGACGGTTTTTTCATTGTCTCCTTCAGTGAGGGGCACCTCAATCAGTGGTTCGACCGGCGTTCCCCGGACCTCCTTCTGCTCATCTTGGGTGTCCAAAGAACCCTTGATGTCATCTTTTCCTTCAGCGTTGTCAGTCGGTCGCTCGGATGAAGATGTTTCAGTAAGGCATATCTTCGTGATCCGCTGGTTTCCGTAGACTCGACCCGTTCCGCCCTGATCGAGAGGGAACTTCATCGCTGGGTGGTAGGTCGATATCTGGGCCTGGAGTGAGTTGAGCGTCGGGCATCCGAGGAGGACATTGTAGGCAGATAGGACCTTTACTACGATGAAGTCCACAGGCAACGTACGGGTGCAGCCGGGCTCACCGATGTTGAAATGCAGGGTGACCACCCCTTGCGCGGGAATGGAGTAGTTGGTGAACCCTGATAGGACATGTGAAGTTGGCCTCAAGTCCGCTGAGGTAAGTCCCATGCGCAGGAAGCAGTCGTGGAAGAGGATGTATGCCGAGCTGCCCGAGTCGACAAGTATCCGGTGGACCTCGTACCGGTGGATCCGGGCTGTGATCACCTGAGGGTCGTTGTGGGGCATGGAGATGCCGTGGAGGTTTCCGTCGCCAAAGGTGATAGGCTCGTGGCCCCTGGCCCATTTGTTCGGGCGGTCGCCGGAGCCTGTGAAACGGCAGCCAGCGGGGGAGCCGACGACATTCGGTGAGGGCTCGCCCGCGCCTCCGTTGAGAGGGAGGCGACAGCGGGTGTTTGGATCTTCAGGGGGATCGGTTGCCATGTGGGCGGAGATCGGAAAGCCAACTTTGTGTTTTGTGGAGTTGGTTCCCACAGACGGCGCCAACTGATGGAGGTCCTTTTCGGATCTCCGTCAAATGTTGTCTTCCGTTGATCTCCCGGTGGTGATCTTCTGTTGCGTGTGGGTCTCAATGGGTTTTGAGGAGATTGGTGATTTAAGGAGTTTAGCGCCGAGTACCTGCAATGAAGTCCCGGGGTGGTTTGGTACCACCGAGGACCCTCCGACGATCAAGTTAGAGAGGAAATCCGAGCAGAGTAACGGCTAAGTGAAGTAAAAAATGGCTTACTTGACCCCTCTGTGATGGGGGTTTATATAGCGGCGGCGGCACGCGGCAGCAGGCGCGAGAATCTCGCCGGCAGTCACGCTCCCGACGTCACGCCCGCGTAAAGAGCGGATCGCCCATTAATGGAGATCGTGATGGCGTGGAACGTGGGACGTTGCTGGCGGAGAATCTGCGCGCGGCGAGATTTGCGGAGCGGCGGTTACGCCTGTGAGTGGTGGAGTTGGTCAGTCGGGGGGACCGAGGAAGACGGCCTCGGCTGGGGAGCTCGGAACCGAGCAAGAGGGCTAAAGAGTCTTGGTCCTGTGGCAGCTCGGGGCGAGCTGAAGGGCCGAGGAGGCAAATTTGCAGGAGGCCCCAAGGAGGGCCAGCTTGTGCTCGCAGGTCGGGTACAAGGGTGGCTTGGTCGGCCTCTGTGGGCCCTTTCTTCTGGGTCTTGGGACATGTCATCCGCCACGTGTCCTGATCTCGCATCACCAATATTGAGCATCATCACCCACCATCAAAATTCATCCTATGAACTTAAGAAGATGATTAAATTCATGTTTCTTTAATAGATATAGTTTATGAAAATACTCTTTTTTAGATTATAGAGGAAATCCTATCTTCTGCATATATAAGAATATAGACCTTAAAAGGTCTATTTTCTTCACAAAGAGCCTCAAAAATACGGAGAGAAACTCCGACAAAATTTTAATAAAATTCAAAAGGAAATGAGCAGATTTTTTGTAATTGACAATTCTTGAAAGAAAACTAGGATGCACATATTTTCTAAAATGGACATCTCCATATTAAGTTCTTGCTATAGAAGAACTCAATTTTCACTCTACAAAACACAAAACAGGTATTCTTAGAAATACCCGCAGTCGGGTATTCTCAAAAAGATACCCGTATATATTGTTCTTGGTTAGATATTCTCTTCAAAGATATTCGCATCTCTTTAAATATGAAGCGGATCCCACTTGGAGTTACCTTATCCATATTTCAAGTAAAATATGTCGTGGGTCTCACATAAAAGGACCCCGCAAGTCAAAGTTTAGGTCCCACAAATGAAAGTATCCACTTAAACTTTGAAAATGATACTAACTTTGATGTTAAACTTCCCCTTTACTTTTCAAAATATACTTGTATTGCTTTGTGTTTCTTCTTGTATGAAGTTGAAGTATATCAAAATTTGTATACCAATCAATATAAATAAAATCTCTTCATGACTTCTTTCATATTTTCTTATATGGCAATTACACATATGTTTAATATGATCTTTATTTTAAAATGATGTGATTTAGAGAATAGCTTAAGAAGCATCCCGTCTAGATATTTCTTAAGAATTAAAGCTAAGTATTTGCGCTTATCAAAAGTTTGGAACCCCAGGATATTTTAGTTATACTCTACTTTTTTTTTAACGTTCGATCGTGAAAGCTTCTATGTAAACAATGCCCAGTAAAAAATCATTTACAGCATTACATTAAATCAAACAATAACTTGGTTTAAAAAGTCGGCACAAGTTTCTAAAAATGAGGACGCGGTTTATAGAGATTTTGCAATAGGTCTAAAATATTTAATGTGCTGTAGGTTTGCAGAATAGGTTGAATTCAAATGGTTTTACAAAATATGAATAAGGACAAACATTATTAAATCCTAGAGATTTTATAAACAATTCACATTATGCATGGTCGCGGGTCCCTCTAAGAAAGCAAACCATACATGCATTGAACTAAGATAAATTAATATATCGATTTATATTTGCTTGTAAATTGCAATTTAAAAATACAAAACATTATCGAAATATTAAGTAAAAATAATATTTGGCGTCAGTACGTAACCAGTTGAATTTACTCGACACTAATTTTGTCATAAAACAAGATAATAATTTTTAACACATTCTGTAATATAATAAAATTATTTCCAGTTTAGATAATTATTAGAAAAGTAATATAAGTATTCGAAAACCCATGAAAAATATTTTTGGAGCTTAAGAAAAATTCATTGATCGTGATAATATATAATTTGTCAAATTTTGATATATGATGAATGAAAAATGATATTTTATTTTCGAATAAAATATTGATACGAAATGCACATGCGATGTTGTGTGTGTATCTCCTGAGCATATTTGTCCCTTTATATTTGATTCCTAAATATTTAGGTAAAATAAAAGAAACAAATTCAAAACTCAAATTGCGAGTCTTCTTCTTCATGTGTTAATCATTGTGTAGCATGTATACCATGTTTGGGTCAAAAATTACATCCCTGTTGACCAAGCCAAGGTCAAAGTCAAGTCAAGTGGGCACAAGCCCAAGCCAAGTCAAGTGGGCGCAAGCCCAAGCCAAGTGTGCCCATGCCCAAGCCGAGCCCAAACATGAAGAGGCTGGCCTCCCCATGCCAAGAAGAAAATTATATAATAAATAAGTTTGGTGTAATTTTCATACATGAATGTAAAATAAATGGGCAAAAACCTAAATTTTTGTAAAGCGCATGTCTCATATAAAAAAAAAATAAGCACATAAGGTATAAGATAGGCAAAATACCATTTTGTAAACACCAAGAGCCTAAATGTAAAAGATGTAAGTCTATAAAAGAATCCAATGATGATTTGAAGAAGATCAGAATCTTGATTCTCTAAAAAAACAAAATCTTGAATTTTGAGCCATTGTTTATTACGCAAGTCTTTCTCCTTCCTCCTTTATTTTTTTCAAGTTGCGCACGTCAGGAGGCCTAAAAAAAGGAGGAAATGCCCTTTTTTGATCTTCAAAAGTCAAGATCTTAGTGTCTTTGGACTGTTGCTTCATTGGTTTCGACCCTACTTGCACCGTGCTAGGTGCTCATTTAACTAAGTGCGCATCCCTTTGGATGCATATCGAGTCAAGTGCATACCGGCCCAGATGTGTGCCTCGCTAGGCGCGCACTCCCTTGATTGTGCACCTTGCTAGACATTTTGACCTATTCGGGACCTTTGGCCCCCTTCACTCTCTCGTGCATTGCCAAGTGCGCATCTTGCTAGACATGCGTCTCGATAGGTGCACGCTTGTCATGTGCGTTTCTTTACAAGGTGCGCACCTTGCTAGATGTGTGTTTTGGCAGGTGCGCACCTTACCACGTGTGCACTTGACATACATACACTCATCATTTCTCCCGTTAGAAAAAAAATTTCTAACGGGATGCTGCCTCACATCCCGTAAGGGGGCCGCTAGCCCTCTTAACCCCCAGCCCGCTGTCCGTGTAGCGGAACCTCCGTAAAAACTCGGCGAGGCCTCCGATATGTCCGAAGATTCCTTAAACTTGTTCCCAGATACAACGCGTACATATTGCATATTGAGTTCGCATGATTTGTTTGACTTATTAATCGGAGATTCTCTCGCTCCAAAAACAAGGGGTAATTAACGGCTGCTTAGTTCGCGATTGTCGGAGATTCGGATCCTCACAATTATTAAACCCCAGTCTACCCCAGACAGGAAGAATCTATAATATGCCTGACAAGCGACGCGCATTCGTATGTCAATTGGGTGACGAAAAACACTCTACATACCAACTCGTTTTGATTTTTACGGGTTTCAAATTTTATACAAATATTTGGTCTTTTGAAATCCCAACTTGTCCTCAAACCTCTTTGGATATAATAATGTAGCTCTTTTTGCCGTCCTTCACCTAATGATTTAAACAGAACAGTGATCTATAAAAGTTCAGTATTATATGGAACAATTTATGAGGCAATAATCAAAGCTTTTAATGGGGTGTGGCCAGCCCAAACAGTACCTTTCTTAAACTAAATGGCCGACTTTTTGATGATCAAGCAAAGTTGAGGGGTTCCTACAATTTAACCTTCAAACTTTACCAAACTTAATGTGAGATTAATTTGTATGTTGGGTATAATACATCCTAGTTCTAATAAAAAATGGAAAATTTCGGATATCATTTAGACAACCTGATGGAATTTATACTCTTATTTCTTTATTTTTAGTTAACGGATACACATGCCCGTCACATGTAGAACTTTTCTAACTCGATATAATAATTTGTCCTTTTCTTGTTGCCCACCTTCAGAAAGCTAAATCAGCTTGTTTTGTTCTACAGGTGCCTCAATTTCTTCAATTTCATTTTTAGATTTCTGAGAGAGAGCCTTGTATAGTATTACTCAAGTATGCTTATTGGATATTATTGTTAGTGCGATTTGCTGTGTCAACTGGATCAAGCTCAATGATAGAATTTTCATTTCTCCTTCCAAAACCAGAGGGACTTTTATGTATCGATGATTCAACCATTTCGCTTTGGACAGGAGCAGCGGCGGCTAGAGTGAGGAAGATGGATCGACAGGACTATAAGGTGGAGGAGTCGCAGCTCATCACAATTCAGGTTGGACGGCTACAAATAGCTGCAGATCCCTCGGCGGAAGACATACATACATAGGTCGTGGAGGTGGTGCTATTTGCTTTGGTATATTGCGGTGTGGAGGCTACTCGTCTTTAGCTTGATTGTATTATTGTGCACTTCGATGTATCTTATTTTTATTTCCTCGTATCTAACTTAGCTATTCTGTTTTCTTAAAGTTATTTTTAATCAAACATGGGGGCTTCGTTTAACGTTCCTCTAATAAAAAAACAAAGCATGCTCTTTGGGAACAAAAGCCGATTTATTCTACAAAATAGTAGTCTTCATTTTATAAAATAGTAGTCCCAAGGTTGAAAACGTAGAATATTTGTTATTTTTAAGATGTTACCGATTGAATTTTTCAACGAAGTCTTGTTACAACATTATTTTAACTTTAACTTCATGTGAGCGTTTCTCTAAAACTTAATTATATATGGATTTTTTTACTTCTATCCTCCCAACAAAACATAGCAAATTCCTTTTTAACCTTTCAAAACTTGGTATTTACTTTTCACCCACAAAACTAATAAGTTATATCATTTTACCCTCTATACGATTTCCGTAAGAAAAAAACCCCGTTGGCTTTAAGTTTAATTTTTCTCTATAAATTTTAGGTTTACCATTTACCCGAATACAACAAGTAAAGCCGCAGAAATATTCAACTTCTTCATAGCTAGAGAGGGATGTTGAAAATACTTCTGATTTTATGATCGATTTTGAGAAAGTTTATGATCGATTTTGATAAAGGTGCGGCAGAAATATAAACCCTAATTTCAATTTGAGGATGGAATTGAGTATTTCCAAATAAGAGTGCTTGAGATATTTTAAAGAAAAACTTGATGTTATGCCGTTAAAAGTTGACGGAAATTATAAAGGGGGATAAAATGATATATAATATTAATTTTTTTTGGAGGTAAAATGTAAATGCCGAGTTTTTGGAGGTAAAAAAGAATTTGGTATGTTTTGAAGGACTACAAGTAAAAAACCTTATATATATATATATATATATATATATATAAGCAGTAATGTCTTTAAGCTATATTACACTTAATTATGAACTAATTGAACTTTTAATCATTAACTTAATTAAGAGCAACAGGATGACTATGCCATTTCCCCTTTTTTATTATCTTAAAATAAATGAATAAATTATTAATCAGTATTAAATTATGTGCAACAGTCCAATGAAGGAGGGTCATCATCCTAAAACATTAGACCAATGTTGAGCCTGCACCCTGCCTTTCCTAGTTTCCAAAATTTTATGTCACTAGCTTTGATTTATTTGGTCACCAACTGCAAACAAATTACATCTGACCAAAAGAACATCTTTTGAATTGATTTTGAGGCCAAGGTGAGTTGAATTTAGCTTTCCCACTGCAATCACCTCCTCTTCAGTTCCATCCTCACATCTGTTGAATAATTTCAGACACTGACAAACGGTCTAGTTATTATCAATATAAACCCTTCAAAAGATCAAATTCAATGTTGGTCTAAAATTTTAGCATTTGCAAGTGACACGGTAACCCAATGGCAAAACCTCTTCATGTTGAGCAAGAGGTCTGGGATTCACGTCTCAGCTTGTATCGTGGCACGACCTAATATTCAAAGAAGAAAGATTAAACTTTGCTATTAATTAATGATAAGAAACGAAGAGATCAAATGAATAGGAAGGATTTTCTTTTCTATATTGATCAAAAAGTAAACTTTTCAAAACTTTTATTGAGAGCTCATCGTGATCAAACACCTATTCTAAGTCATATACACATATGACCAATGGGCAACAGCTCAATCGGTATAGCACTTCCTCTTATGGGGAGAGTTCGAGATTCGAACCCCGAGAGGGGAAGCAGCCACACATTAACATTTTCGAGGAAAATTTGTGGGTCTCTTGGGTTCGTGTGTATGATGTGTGTTTGTGTGTGCTGTGTGAGTAGGTGTGTTGTGTGCTTGGTTGAGACTTACGAGCCAATTCCAAAAAAAAGTCATATACACATAAAAAATTGTATAGTTTCGATACTTCTTGCACATGTATCAAGAGTCATAAATCTAATGGTTTAATAGTAATAGAATATTTTTCATAACTAAATCAGCAGTTAAAATAAGCATAGAAAACACAGGGAAATTAGCATGTATACTTTTAAATCATAAAGACCGAGAGGTACAATGTCAATTATTGAAAGACTAATGAAAATTTGACCTTTTTGACCAAATTTTGTCGGGGGAGAGTCTTTCCCTATGCCATTTATGCTCACATTTCCTACTTAACCTAGATCCTCTAAATGTGATGAATTGATTGAAATCGGCACGGATGATGCTTAATATTGGCGATGCGAGATCAGGACACGTGGTGGATGACATGTTCCAAGATCCAGAAGGAAGGGCCCACAGAGGCCGACCGGGCTACCCTTGTATCCGACCTGCAAGCACAAGCTGGCCCTCCTCGGGGCCCTCTGCAAATTTGCCTCCTCGGCTCCTCAGCTCGCCCCGGGCTGCCACAGGACCAAGACTCCTCAGCCCTCTTGCTCGGTTCCGAGCTCCCCAGCCGAGGTCGTCTTCCTTGGCCTCGCCGACCGACCAACTCCACCACTCGCAGGCGTAACCGCCGCTGTGCAAATCTCGCCACGCGCAGATTCTCCGCCAGCAATGTCCCACGTTCTACGCCATCACGATCCCCATTAATGGGCGATCCGCTCTTCATGCGGGCGCGACGTCGGGAGCGTAACGGCCGGCGAGATTCTCACGCCTACTGCTGCGTGCTGCCGCCGCTATATAAACCCCCATCACAGAGGAGTCAAGTAAGCCATTTTTTATTCCACTTAGCCGTTACTCTTCTCGGATCTAGCACTAACTTGATCGTCGAAGGGTCCTCGGTGGTACCAAGCCACCCCGGGACTTCTTTGCAGGTACTCGGCGCTAAACTCCTCAAATCACCAATCTCACCAAAACCCATTGAGATCCACACGCAACAGAAGAGCGCCACCAAAATCCACCGAGAGATCAACGGAAGACAACATCTGACGGAGACCCGAAAAGGACCTCCATCAGTTGGCGCCGTCTGTGGGAAAGCAAACTCCACAAAAACAAAGTTGTCCTTCCGATCTCCGTCCGCATGGCGAGCAACCATCCTGAAGATCCCGGTATCAGCCGCCGCCTTCCCCTCACTGAAGGCGTGGATGAGCCTCCTCCAGCGACCATCATCAACGCCCTCACCAGCCGGATAGATTGGCTACAGTCCCTCGTGGAGGCGCTCGTCCGCGTCCAAGCGGCCGGGCCTGGGCCCCAGATCGCCGCTTCACCGCCTCCAGAAGCTCTGCCCCCATCGGGACGGTTGACCACCAGCAGGCTACGACTCCTGGCCACAGATCTCTCGGGCCGGTACTCTCTGAGGCCCGCTGGGCGCCCCGCGGCTCCACACCAAGGTCCGCCTCCAGAACGCGTTGCTTCGAGCCTCCTCACGACCCTTATCCCCCTGAGGAGATGTCAGACACCTCGCCTGTCCACAGGCATGGTCGACACCACTTCCTTCGGCGGGGCCGCACAGAAGGGGTTCACCTCGGCGGCTCGAGAGCCACCTCGCCCAGGGATCTGAGGCACCTCATCGAAAGGAACCGGGGCCGCTCTCAGACGCAGGTTACCCGTAGCAGAGGCCGGGGATCCCAAGGCGCCGACTCCTCGGGATACCACGGTCGACTCGACGCCCTCGAGAAGAAGATCAAGGGCATGCGCCAGGAGGCTCACCTCTCGAGCGACGGGGCTAAGTACGCCTCTGATTCACTCACAAAGTCGTTCACCGAGGAATTGCTCGCCGTCCACGTCTCCTCGCGCAACAAGCCCCCAAAAGTCTCTCTGTTCGACGGGAAAACCGACCCGAAGGACCATTTGGACGCTTTCACCGTGGGGATGAGCTTTCAGGACCACTCCGACGCCGCCCAGTGCAGGGCCTTCCCGGCCACCCTCATCCTCACAGGTCGGGACTGGTTCCGGGGGCTCGAGCCCCGCTCAATCTCGACCTTCGACGAGCTGGCTACTCAGTTCCTCGGCCACTTCGTTGGGAACCGTCGGAAGAAGCGCACGGTCGACTACCTCTTCACGGTTAAGAGTGGGGACAAGGAGATGTTCAAGGCCTATATCACCCACTTCTACAACGCCCTTTTCGAGGTCCCCGAGCACCGGGACGAGATCGTCATCACGGCGTTCAGATCTGGTCTGAGGCATAAGGAGTAGTTACGCTCCTTCGTGTTGGCACAACCTAAGCCCATGGCCGAGGTCAAGGCGTGGACCGAGCGCGAGGTTCAGCTGGAATCCGAGGTGAACGCAAACCTCCCCCGAGCAGAACGATCCAACCAGAAGAAGAGGGCTCGGGAGGAGAGGCCGGAGCGTCAGCAGCCCTATCACCCGAAGTTCCAGGAGTATACCCCACTCAACGTCTCCCTCGCGGTATTGCTAGAGGAGGCCCAGAACGAGGGATTCTTCAAGTTCCCTCCAATCCCGTGTCAGGCCGCGAAGCGAACCCGGGGCCCTTACTGCGCTTCCACCAGACGCTGGGCTACACCACGGAGGATTGTAAGAAACTCCGCAACTACATCGAGGAGCTCATCCGATCGGGGAACCTCGCCGCCTACTTGAGAGACAAACAACAGGCCGACCGCGAGCAAGAGCAGTGTCCCCCTCCCGCCGAGCTGACCATCGGCCAGATCATGCTCGTTTCGGTAGATAACCTGTCCGACGCTCAGGGAGCCCCGTACCCGGTGCCGTGCATGGAGACCAACAAGCCCCCGGGGAGCTCGGGCCACGCTAATAAGGTCATCTATTAGCATGTACTTTTCCTTTGGGGCAATGTAAACTCTTTCTAGGGTCTGTTGTTAATTTAATAAAGATCAATGGAACATTGCGGAAAAGAGCGAAAGATCTCATTTATTCAAAAAAGATATTATAGGCTCCTCAGCCATACATACAAAAAGAAAAAAAAATTACAACAGCGGGGGAAGGGGGTGCAGAGAGCACTGCTCATGGTACTCGGCAAAGATCTCCACCAGCCGAGGCCTCGCGAGATCCAACCTCTCCCCTTGGTTTCCCCCGCGCGCGTTGACCCCGAGCCTCAACTCGTAGCACTCGCGGACGAGCGCCTCTGAGCGAGCCAACCGGTTTGCGAAGATCAGGCCGAAGCGCCTTAGGGACCGCAGCTTGCCCATGGCCTCGTCATAGAGCTGCTCGGACAGGGGGTTGTAAAGCCCCGGCGATGCCCTCCAGATGGAGTACATCAGCAGCTGCAGCAGGGAGGACCGTCGGCGGAGCAGCCGGCCGAAATGGTCCTCAATGCTCCCATATACCAACTGCACCGTGTACTCGGTGCAGTTCTGGTCGTAAAGGT
Source organism: Agapanthus africanus (assembly GCA_030015575.1). Classification (NCBI taxonomy): domain Eukaryota; kingdom Viridiplantae; phylum Streptophyta; class Magnoliopsida; order Asparagales; family Amaryllidaceae; genus Agapanthus; species Agapanthus africanus. Next base: position 618,502,222 of record CM057341.1, read on the forward strand.
GCACGTCTTTGAAGTGGATGATGTCGGGGATGGTAAACGGGAAGTCTTGCATTTTCGATGACCTGTTTATGAAGGATGGAAGGCCCAGTACTCCTTCAGCCTTATAGAGCCAACTGAGCCCCAACGGAGCTCAATAGTCGCCCGCTTTCACCCAAAAAGTCGCTGCCACGCGGCGGTCATCAATCCTTCTCTGGTGGAATCGAAACGACGTGCCCCTAGCGCTTTGCCTCCCTCCACATTCAATGCACATGCTACGCGCACAACCGCCGCGACCGTTCCTGTTCCCCATGACTACAGCTGGATAGTCGGGCTAAACCTCACGAAGAATTAGCCAAAGCAGCTACCCTGCTCGGCTATACCTGGCCGGTAGCTGATTTGTGTAGGATTTTATAGATCAAAAATAATTTACCGCAATCAAGAACGGCGTCGCTATGCAGCTAGCCGGTGAGTACGGGTCGGTCCACAGGGATGTTGTGAATTTCCTAATCGCTCAAACGAGTTAATTCCTATGGGTGTTCGGATTGATTATTAAATCTAAAAACTAAATCTATCTAAAAACTAAATTAATCTAGATCTAAATCTTTCTAGGGTTAGGTTTAGGAATGGTTTGGAAATGTAAATAAATCTCAACGCTTTCTATACCCAAATGAAGATCTATGAGGAGTTATAGTAATTATCAATAAAAGGGATTAGACCCATTCGGGAAGGTGTTCCTTCCTCTAGGTTCTTGTCCTTCCTTTATCGATCCTTGCCCTAACCTCCATGGAAAACATGCGCAACCGGGCCTTTATACTACGGTATCACCGCTACCTCGAGGGATAGGGTGCCGTAGGGCGCGGTGTGTGCGTGTATGCATGGAGTCCTATTGAAAATACATAATGGGCAAGAAAGGGATGAGAGATCTCATCTCTCAAAAGCCTTCCCCAAAGCTAACATCTAAGGCAAGGAATTAAAATCTAAACTAGAGCAATTAAATAAAACTACTTACAGATGGCTCTCACCAAACATCAACACAGGGTTGTCAGATCTGAATTCATGGATTGAAAAGAGGCACCGATGCTCTCCAAAAGAATTCTAAAATTTATTAATGAAGGGAGGCATAGCCTTTACAATGATTTAGAGTTCCTATTTATAGAAGATAGGAAACCCTAGGTTACAATTGATTCGCGCGTCTGCATTTACAAGAATACCCCTAGGTTTGACTAGTCAGCGCCGCACAAGGTTATGGTAAGATTTTTATCCCCCGATCACTCAACCCCACCGCGGAACCGCGGCCTCAGCCAGGGTTTGGCCGCGGTTCCACGGTCAAACCGGAGAGTTGACTGCTCAGAATTCTTGTGTTGTCTCTAGCTGACTTGTACTTCCTACTTTTACAAGTCTTTTCTCAGATTGGCTTCTACGTTTTCTCCAGATCTTCACAGTGAGTAATTGTATTAAACTTTAACCGTTCGCTTTGTGTCGACGTCTTGAATCTTGCTTTGTGAACTGATCCTTATGTACGCTTGATCAAGAGTCTTCTGTTTATTGGTCAAAGTCCCACTTTTGCATCGTCTTTTGTCTTTTTCACTGTTTTAGATCCAAGAAACTGTAACCTGTAATATGTAGCAGACATGCGTCAAAAGCACCTGTTTATTTATAAAACGAATAAGAATGGGAAATATAATAATGCAATATTATGGTATGAACAGTAGCTTCCCTACTGGCAACGCCAGGATTCAAAGCCCTCACCAAGAGACAACCCAGCAGCTATCCTGCTTGATTGTTAGGAGTTCTGCGTTCAAGTTTTAGTTAAATACCGCAATCAAGACGGTTTCGCTCGTAGCTAGCTGGTTGAGTACGGGTCGTCCGCAGAGAGATGGGAATCTTTTTCTATGTGCTTTAACGAGTTAAGTCCAGTTTTTCAGATTTTGTTGTGATTAGTTAAGCGGTAAAATGATATGTAAAGAGAGCTTGTTAGGGTTAGGATTAGGTTAGTTTGAGTTAGGAGTCTCCACATCTTTCGTTGCCCCTCTTAATATCGGTGTTACGGTAATCGGCAACAACGGGGATTAGCACGACTAGGAAGGAACTTGCGAGTATAAACTAGGCTTTCCAACGCATAAGTTCTTCCTTTTGGTGCTTGTCCGTCCGTTCTTGGCTCTTAGCCATAACCTCCGGTTAATTCAACCACAACCGGTCTCACTACGGAATCACCGCTATCATGTAGGATAGGGTGCCGTAAGGAGCGGATTGTGGTTCAATTAACGGGAGTCGAATTAAGCTGTTGGGTAAGGAAAGAGTGAGAGAGATTTCCTTCTCTCAAACTTCCTTTATCCTACCCTAACAAGTATTAAACTACTCACACATCATGATACGGAAAAATAAAACAAAACAAAAGAGGAAGATAGAAAGAAAGAGATTAGAAGATAACAACTAGCTATTTGCGACCTCACCTTGGCGAGGATCGAGCGTAAGCATCATAGTCGTTTTAAGGATAAAGAAAAAGAGAGAAGAAAGAAACAACACGAAATAACAACAACTAGTTAACAAATGAAAATTACAACAATTATAGAAAGAACAAGACAAGCATGATAATAAAATGAACTTCTTTATTCACCATTCTTCACTCACAAAGCTCACTACAAGTTTTAATGGAGAAGAGATGAGAAGAAGAAGAACATGTATTCTAAAACCTAGAAAAAGAATACAAGATTATGGACCCCTTCTCTTCACAAAGTTCTGGGCTATTTATAGGCTGGAGAATGGAAATCTAGGGCAAAATCCTGGCTCTATACAAAAAGACCAAACTACCCCTGAAATACGACCCTCTGACTCACCAGTATGGCCGCGGATCCGCGGCCTAAGCCTCCTTATGCCGCGGATCCGCCGCACTCTGGCGGAGTCAGGGCATGGGTTTCTTGGTACTTCCCTGGTCTTCTGTTTCCTCTTGTCTGGTGCATGTATTTTCTGAAAATACTTCCACATTTCTTCCAGAATTTCTGTTGAGGGAAAGGTGGACTTTTGTCAAGATTTTCTTGAGCTCCGCGTAGATTTCTTGGAACTTGTATTGCCATTGAGCCTTGTGCATGAAGGTGACAATCGATTTGCCATTTTGTCTCCTAAACTGGTATGTGGCAATAGACGGATAAAGAGCGGAGACCCGTGTTTTATCTGTGGTTGGCAGGAACCCGGATTTTTGTCGTGTTTTCCATGAATTTCACCGTTTTAGAACCGAGAACCTGTATCCTGCAATTGACTAGCAAACACGGCTCAAGAGTATCTACCGATATGCAATGTGATAAAAATTGGGCGGTATGAAAATGCAAAAATCTGATATGAACACTGCTCGGTCATCCCTGGCGGGTAGCTTACCTACCGCAACGCCAGGGATCAGAAGCAGTCAAGCCCAACCGTCGCTCAGCTATCCCTGGCAGGTAGCTTCCCTACCGCAACGCCAGGGATCAGAAAGTCCTCCCAGAGGCAGTCGAGCCCAACCGTCTCTCGGCTATCCCAGGCGGGCAGCTTCCCTACCGCAACGCCAGGGATCAAAAAGCCCTTCCAGAGGCAGTCGAGCCCGAAGATCCCTCGCTCGGCTATCCTTCAGGACAAAAGCCCTTGCTAAGAGGCACCGGGCAGTAACCCTACCCGGCCAAGGGTCCTTGGTAGGCTTCTACAGCCCTCCCGCGCCAAGGACCAAAGCCCTCCTAGAGGCAGTCGAGTCCTTGCTCGGCTATCCCTGGCTGGTAGCTTCCTACCACAACCGACAGGGATCAAAGTCCTCGCCAAGAGGCACTGGGCAGTAACCCTGCTTGGTCCCTGTCCTGAATGATCAAAGCCCTTGCAAGAGGCAACCGGACAGCTATCCTGCTCGATCATCTTCGGCTGGTAGCTCCCTACCTATGACGCCAGGGATCGAAGCCCTCGCAAGAGGCGTCCGAGCGGCTACCCCGCTCGGTCATCCCACGCTAGTAGTTGCCTACCCACGGCGCCAGAGATCAAATCTCTCGCCAAGAGGCAACCACACAGCTTCACTGCTCGGTCATCCCCACTCAGTTATCCCCGGCGGGTAGCTTCCCTACCGCAATGCCTGGGATCAGAAAGCCCTCCCAGAGGCAGTCGAGCCCGAGATTCCCTCACTCGGCTATCCTTCGGGACAAAAGCCCTCGCCGAGAGGCACCGGGCAGTAACCCTGCTCGGTCCCTGTCCAGAAGGATCGAAAGCCCTCGCCAAGAGGCAACCGCACAGCTTCACTGCTCGGTCATCCCAGGCTGGTAGTTGCCTACTTATGACGACCGCGCAGCTTCACTGCACGGTCTTCCTTAGCGGGCTTCTTACAGCCCCTCCAACGCTAAGGACCCGAAATCCTCCCAAAGGCAGTCGAGCCCGACCCTGGCTCGACCATCCTTGGCTGGTGGTCGATGCTCGCATTGCCGGAAGTCAAAAGATGACACCCCTCCCCATAGGGCCACCGAGCAGCTTCCCACTCACGCTAGGCATGAATACGGCGAACAGCGCTCTGCCCGCCACCCGCAGAGGATCCGAGATCCCAGTGAGGGGCATCAAGTCTATCCGGGTCTAAACGATCTCCCCTGGACTTCGGGGCCCATGGGGATATCTCCTCGGCAGTGCATGGTATGCTCGTCGGCAAGTGATCGAAATCAATTCGACGGACGATCGCTAGACAGATGGCCAACCTGACATGAAAACACAACGGTGCAAGCAGAGATATCTTACGAGCATTCTTCACAAACAGATAGTAGAGCGCAATTCGATGAAACCAAAGAAAATTTTTATTACTACCAAAGATAAAGGCTTTACAAAGGGTATTTTTAGGGGGCTCCCCAGCCTTACGAAATTCCAAAAGCAAAGAAATAAAAGGAGGAAGACGGGGGTTCTAGACCTCGGGGCCAGGTGCGACCTGGGGGTCCTCGGCGGTTTCCTCGCCAGGAACCTCATCCCCTTACTTATCGGTGTCCACGAGAGGGAACTCAGCCCGGAGATCTTCGTCGGCAAACTCCGGCATCCGGGCCTTAACGGCATCGAGGGCGTCGTGCCAGATGCGGGTCGTAGCCACAGCCAGGTCATCATAGAAGTCTTTTGACCTCTTATAGCTCTCCACCGCCTTTAGTTCGGCCGACTTGGTCGCCTCGGCCGCCGCCCCAAGCTCCTTCCGGAGGGTCTTCATCGTCCTCTTCTGGTTGCCGGCAAGCACCCGGGCATCCCCGAGCTTGGCCTCGGCAATCACGGCAGCCTCACGGTGCCGGGCTACCTCCCGTTTCCCGGCCTCCACCTCGCCTTCCAAGGCAGCAACCCTCATTGTCACCGCCTCCAGCTCCCGCCTGGAGCTCTCTTCCAGCGAGGCGAGTCGGCCCGCAGCCTCCAGCACCACGGCTACCACCTCGGCTTCCATACGTAAGGCGAGGGCAACGTGCTGGAGAACCTGGGAGATACGAAAGAGATCAGAAAGATGAAGGAGGCACCGAATCTCACAATGAACCGAACGCTTACCTGCACGGACTCTTGGGCGATGGACGCCAGCTGAGCCCTGAAGGTGCCCCCAGGAACTCTACCCCCGGCCGAGGCCTTTATCTCATGCAGAAGGCTATCCGCAACGGATAGCCCCGATGGCACCGTGAAACGGAGGCCCCCTTCCTCCACCATGATCAGCGAGGACCGGCCCTGGGAAGGTCTTTGGGAGCTCCTGTTGAGCGGCTCCGAGGGAGAGCCGATCTCCTCCTCCGAGACCGGGTCCTCCAGAACCAGGGCCCGCTTCCGGCCCGGCACTCTGCTGGGACCCGGGGCGGGATCCGCCCCCGAACGCTCGCAGGACACCACCACCGGAGCAGTAGGAGCCGGGGCGGGCTTCGCGCTGGAAGAGCTGGCGCCCCCAGCCTTCGTAACCTTCCTCGGCTGGCGCATGGAGGCTTTAAGCGAGTCGAAGTCTATGGATCCTGCACAAAACAAATACCCAACAAATCAGCGACACGGGCAATACACAAGCCAAAAAGCAAGCCTAACTTACCCACGAACTCAATGGGGCTGAGCCCGGCCTAACTCAGGACCCTCTTAGACAGCAGCACGTCAGGTCGGGGGATGTGCTCCCACGACGCCACTCTCACCGCGGCGGGGTCATTGGACTGGTTCCCCGGTAGACATTTCTCTCTCGACCACTTGGTAGGCACGGGCCAGTCCTCGCCCTCGGGGGGGGAACGAAGAATTTTTTTTCCTCCAATCATGAATAGAAGAGGGCAAGGCCATGACCCCGGTCCCGGCAGCGCCCCCCGGCCGCTTTCTGAAAGAGAGATAGACCCATCTCGGGTCGCCCGCTCGACCACCAGGGTGACTTTTGAAGACGAGAGAAGAATCGAGAAGGGATAGGCTGAAGGGAACCGCCTGTAACTTCAGGCGAATCAAGAACCTGAGGAGGATCCTCCACGAGTTCGGCACTAACTGGATGGGGGCCAAACCGAAAAAATTCAGCGCTGCGACGACCTCGGGAGAGAAGGGCAGGCGCATTCCGCCCCAAAAAGCTTCCAAATACAAGGCGATCTCCCTGCCCCGTACTTGATCCGTCCTCTCTCCCTCCTAGGCCAGTCGGAGCTTATAACATGAGGGGATGTGGAAGCGAGACCGAGCATTGACGAGCCCGTCCTCATGCCTCACCCAACACGAGGTGCCGGGGGCCGCATCTACTGCCTCCTCCCTGGGGGCTGCCCCCGCCGCACGATCCCGAGGAAAGGATCCGACCCCTGCTCCCTGGGGGGACGCGGACACAACTAAAGGGTCCCTAGAACCTACTCCTACACCCTCTACTGACTCTACAAAGGAAGACATCTAACCTTGAAAAAGGGAATCCTCGAGAACCGAAAGCGGGAGAAAGAAGACAAGCGCCGAGCAACCAGGAGTTAGAAGAAGGAAGTATGAAGGAGTAGGGGCCCAAGGGCGGCCCCACCCCTGTTTATTGCTGCAAGCGGCCTCATCCAACGATGCCCGTCATCTCCCGCCAAAACGACCCCTCGCGTCCAGCGGCTCCGATTGCTCCACGTGTCGATCCTGCGCTGGACCGCATCCCATCAGACGCCGCAGGCCTGCATGTTGGATATAGTGCCCTCAGAGTCAATTATTGGATTACAGGCACGTGATTGCAATGATTGAGAGAGGACCTATGTCGGTAGGACGGTCTTACTCAAGATGATAGTATGCTATCTGGTTTACCTTTATCATCGTGTACTGTTTTAGGTGACCTTACAGGTCGCTATTGCGCTTTGATAGAGCCCTTAGGATTCTTGCTTGACTGCCAGCAGTATGAGGGCGATCATATACGTGGGAGCTGGGGTCTATAAGCACATCCTTAAAAGGTCCCTCGTCGAGGGAGTTTCGAGACAGGGCATCGATACTCCAGAGTAGACTAGTGTATACAGTCGAGACCCCGACGAGGGGCGGTGGCCGGTCTCACAAGCCACTGGTCTCAATTGGTTCACCTAAGATGTATACAGGTGCTCATTGGGTTATGAGTACACCGGACAGGACCCACCGGGAACATGCTAGTTGGACTTATACCTGACGTCAGATAGCAGTTCCCTGGTGACATGTGTACAGGTTGTCTCGTGTGAGTTCCCACTGTACTTTGATTACTACCCTACCACGCTCAAAGGAGTCATGCAAACAGGTTTTAGTTGGGTACAGTCCCGAGCCACATGGAGGCAGTGAGCAGATCTTCAAGGGTTCGTCTCTTCCGGTATTGGGGGTGAGGTCGTGTTGTGTCTAGGAGAGCCATTACACGAAGTCCTTTGCCAAGGCAGGAGATTTACTGGTAGGTATTCCAGTAATATCTCAGGGTGTTCTGGGCTACACTCCGACACGACTTGTACCGGTTTTGGGGTCTGACTTTTACCAACCCCCTAGGCCCGCCATGCGATGCTCATAGACGAACGGACCGGACTGTACGGATATTGTCACTGACAGGCTCAGTAGGGTGTCAGGATGAGTTCGCTCATCGACGTCCCTTTTGGTCAATACATGGTAGCCCATTACGTATGGCTAAAACCTCTGACGTGCTAGTGGTTAAATCCACAACCAAGGTGTTGATGAGTCTTTAGAGTCCCCCACAGACAGTTGCTCAAGTTTTGGGTGAAACGCTGTAGAGGCCGTATGGATATATGGCAGGGTTCGATCTTATACGTGCGGTATTGCACGGATCGTGATCGGACGGACAATACTAGCGGACTTTGGTTTAAGCCGAATCCTAGTATTGTACAATGTAGATTTTGTCTCTTTGTATATGTATTCGGTTAGAATACAAATGCAGGTATGTATATATAGTCATGGGGTTTTCCTGTAATTTATTATGGGATCAGTTTTTTGAAGTTGCTAGTTTGCATTCCGTTTCGGCCAGTTTTCCTTTGTTCCTTCACGGCCGGATTTTTCTGTTGGAGGGGCTAATTTGCAAATGTGCAAATTAGCAATTATGGAGGGGTTTATTTGTAAATGAGAGATTATGATAATTCAAAGCATCTTTGCTTTTTTCTTTCATCATGGCTAGCATTAATGAGGTGGGAATGTAATGAGAGTTGATTTGGATATTGATGTGAGGCTTGCTTTATGAATTATGGTAACCATTTCTTTTTCCTACATTCACCTCCCTTCATGGATTCACTCTCCCATATTTTGTCCGGACACTTCTTGGTGAGGAGGGAATTATTTTTGGTGTGGAAAAATTCTTCATCTCATTCTTTGCATACACCAAAAATCCTAAGCTCATTTTCCATTGTTCATTCCTCCATCAAAATAGCAACTTCAAACCCCAAGAGACAAAACATTCTACACTTATCCTACAATATCCTTGGGCACGTCGGCTCGCCAACTTCGTGCCCGAGTTGCCTCGGTCCAGAGGTGGGAGCCCGTAAAAGAACCCGGTGATGTGGTGCCCGTTCCGACGAGGAGATGAAGACCGGAGATTCCGCGAGGAGATCGGAGTGGAGGCCGAAGACCGAAGGACACGGATCGCTCGGTATAGCTTTCTACCCATTCTCTAGTTTGCTAGGATTAGGTTAATGGCCCGATCCGGGTTTTATAATGCGCGGTAGTGCCGGTTTACAAGTTTCGTAAAATTTTCGTTTCCGCATTCCGGCGTCGGATTGACGGCCGGGACACTGCCGTGCACTTACACTGGTATCAGAGACACGCCATTAATCTAGTCTAGCTTGCTCTAACATGTTTACAAGTTCGATCGATTGGATTTTCCAAAAACCGTATTTTCTAGCATCAGTTTCTGTCGAATTTTTGCAGTGGTCAAAAAATTATTTGGTACATTTTAAAAATACGTGCAGGTTTTTTTTATGTATTCTGTAAAAATTTGGTCGCATGGTATTACTGTTCAGCCGCGGAACCGCGGCCAAACCCATGCTTTGGCCGCGGTTCCGCCGCCACTTTGACTATTCAATGCACCAAATTTTTACAGTGGGCTTCTGACATGGAAATAGAGGTTTTGGTATATTCTGTTTGGGCCCAGAATTTCTTTGAGTGCTACAGTTGTGCTTGGGGTCCACTTCGGTAAATTTAGTCGATCGAAAATTTTAAACATGTTAGTTCACAGTATTTACATTATATCTGCGACCGTGAACGTCACTTGATCGGTAAATCCTGTCTAACTGCTATAGCCCTTTTAGACGGATTTGCGAACGTGACATTCACGTTGATGTTCTGTGTTGTGCTGTGATGTTGCGGATTTGTCGTGGTGGATAGCCTGGATGCAATGGTAGTACAGTTTTGTTTTATATGTACATTTGATATTGCGGGACGAGCGTCCGACATGTGAACTGCCGTTACTGCCTGTTTGTATATTATTCTTTTGGGGCACGACCGGGCTGAGGTCGATGTACCTGTTGTATATATTTTTACTTTCTGTACTAGGATTACCCCACGGAGGGGTGCATGGGTAGCCGAGTTCTAGAGGGCAACGGGCCCGCATCTCATGGCGTTGAGACGGAGGGGGCTTTACTCTAGAATTGGCGGGCTATTCTCCGCACTCGTAGGGGGTACAGGTTGACCCAAGAAGGGGTGCTCAAGTTACCGGATTCCGTGAAGTGCAGGGTGGTCCATTCACTTTGTTGAAGGGGGCTGCCTCGCTTCAGGTTTTGGCGGGTAACTTGCCGCGCCCGTAGGGGTCTAGGATTTCATTGCACAGGCTATCCACACGACCAGGGGAACGTCGGGTTTCTGTAGCGGTTCTATGAAACCCGGGGATCCCAGATATCTGTATTGTTCTGTGATGCTTATTATATTTCTGTGATGTTGCATTTTATCACGCCTTGAGCGAATATTATATATTGATATATATACTAGTAGATGTTGTATATGTTTTGCATCCGCGCTAGTCCAGTCCCCGCTCTGTCGTTAGTTAAGTAACCTAACGGGTGATGACGGGGCCCAGTGGCGAATGCGGATGGCATATACGTACATCATTATTTTCGTTCTTTATTGGTGTGATCAATTGATGGGACTGCATTGATCGGATCAATGCAAGATAAACAAACCTATTCTGATGTTGTTGGAACAATTTTTCAAAAAAAGCTGTTATTGCAAGGGCGTTCTCTTTTGTTTTGCACAGTGGTATTCGGTTATGAATATCCAGCACCTCAGTCGACGAGGCAAGGGCCGAGATCCCTTCACCGGGAGTGAGCCCTTGGACAGAAGTTTGCCTCAGGGCAATAACTTCACTATAGTCGATTACTTTTGCTTTGCATCATGGTATTCAGTTGGAATATCCTGCACCTCATTCTACGGGGAAAGAGCCGAGATCCCTTCACCGGGAGTGACCTCTTTAGCAAAGGTTTTCGCCACTATATTTTTATAAAAAGCTATCCGGTTCCTTCAACGATATCAAGTTTATTACGTTAAAGGTTTTTCGCCAAAAACCATTTGTAGCCCTCCGTCATTTCAGAAAGGTAGCACTTAGTATTCATGCTATATATGTTGGCCTTCGTCAAGGCATAGTGTATGGTAGCTATTTGTTACTTTTCTGCAGCATAGATAGATGCGTTGGTTTGGGACAGTCGTACTACTATTTTGGCCTTTGTCAAGGGTATGTACGGGTGGGTTCAAATTAACCTGGATAATGAAGGGTAGAACTTGACATGTGACTTATGATATGTTGGCCTTCGTCAAGGTCATAAGAGCATGGGGCAAAAATCACATCGGGAGTTTCTAAAGAAACTGAAGCTTGCGAGATATGCGCATACCTTCTGGAGTGTGATAACGTGAGCGGATTCCGTCACGTTATCATGCGATGATAGTTGGATCCTGATTCCCACTGATGAGTTGGTTTACTCCTCGGGTGATCACGACTAATTTTTCTTTCAGGTTTGGAGAAGAATTTGACGTTACAGTGGGAGGCTTCCTGATTAGATAAATTGATAACCATTCTGATCTAGATTAGAGTGCACGCTGAGTGTTTCTTTTCTCTCTCTCTTTGGCAGCAACCATGGCCCGACCCTAGACTATGACTCAGTGACCAAATTAACCGAACCTTCTTAAAACACTGGCTTTTTGGATTGTCGGAGTTGCAAATCTCATTGCCACTCCTACTTTTACCCTTTTTCTCCAGAACACCCCGTATTACTACGAATGTCCACTTCCATTGGATAAAACCATCGTATGGTTATATATGAAGTTGAAGGAATTTATTTGAGGATGGTTTCCGGTTCTGGAGAAAACGAATAGGACTATTCAGTTGTCTTTTCCTTTTACCTTCTCTCAGATTGCGATTGCTCCTTGGATTAGGGGATAGTACACCCATTACGCCTATTAGATAGTCTTCTTCCAAACCTTAGGCTGGTGCCGAACGGTAGGGAATGAAGAAAACCAATTAGCCTAAACGGTGTACAGAAGGTATTAAGTTAAGACAAATAAAAGGATTAGAAGGAGGGCAAAGTAAATTGCGACTGCTATTCACGACCAAACCAAGTATTTCATTACCACTCCCACTTCACCTTTGTATTTCTCCAGGACACTCCGTATCACTACGAAGATCCACAGTTTATTGGATACTCCATCATATGGTTATATACGAACTCGAAAGGAACTTGTTCCAGTTCGGGGATGGATTCTGGTTCAGGAGAAATAGGAATAAGGTTTATTCGGTTGTCTTTTATCTTTACCTTCTCTCGCATTGCGAGTGCTCCTAGGACTAGGACAGTACACCCATTAGGCTTATTGGATAATCTTCTTCCAAACTATAGGCCGGTGCCGAACGGTAGGGAAGGAAGAAAACCATTTAGCTTAAGAGGGTGTACAGAAGGTAATGACTAAAGACATATGAAGGGATGTGGAGAGATGGCAAAGAAATATACTGTTATAGTTGTGAATCTGGATAATAGAAGAGGCATTATTAGGAATACCCGGATACCCCTACGAAACATTTTAATGTTTCAGTTTCACTGTGTACTGTTAAAAGAAAGCTGATTTCCCAATTAGTCCTTACTCCAGGGTATGTATTTACCAGGTTTGATTCTCATATCTGTATGGTTTTACAGATGATGAGTGGGAGTAAGTTATTGGGAATTAGGTAATCTTCCTCATTATATCGGAATTCGTTGTAATTGGTGATATTTGAGGAAATCGCCTGGGTTGTTTGCCGGACGACAAATATTTGGTTTTGAATATCCGCTGTTATGCACCAATTTCAAATTGATACATCTGTACGTCTATTTTTATAGAGTGAGATATACCTTTTTGAAATTATGTCTATGACATTTACCTATATCAGTGGATGGTTAGGTAAGGAGCATTAAACAGCGGTGTAATTCTTATTAACCATAAGTACAGTTTTCAACCTACGACGCACATGGAATGAGTTATTAGACTCAGGGGACTTATACAGAGTATTGTATGTTGTCCAGTGTCCATTAGGACAGAGGGGTTGGTTCTCGTACTATATTCGGTTTACTTATGACTTCTCTAGTTTTTAGACTGTTGTTTCGTAGAAACACAGGGTCCAAGTTTTGAGAAGTTATAGGTATAAGATTAAAGTAGAGAACCAGATATTGCAAGTATCAGGATTCTTCAAGGTGATCGAAGATGTAGATACTTGTGAATGGTATTCAGTTGATAGTAATGATTAAAAGAACTTGCTTCTCTTTCAGGTTACTCATAATTGGAAGTACTCCTAAGTTGAGTAATGCTGGTCGGCCTCTCTCCATTTAGTTAACATGGAGACAGCTGCATGATTTGAATCTGGTTCAATTAAATCAGTGTCTCTGTTTCTGTATTGGATATAGAACAGTTCGTCTATTAACGATGTTAAGGTACGGGGAGTTGTCCGGCTTATGCTTAAAACCAGACTCTGGATAACTCAAGGCACGCTTCAGTAATGGCTGTTTGTGGGTTGACCCAGGCTATGACGAGGGTTGACTTTCTACCATCTGGAAGATCAATAGTGATATTGTTCTTGACTCGCCACAGTTTTAATAAAAATGGATATTTTCATAAAACAGTAGTGGGAGTATGGTAGAACTGGAAGTAATTCCAGAACCGCAAACGATTACTGAAGATTTGATAAGAACCTAAAGATTCAATCTGGTTTGACATTCCATTGGCCACTCCGCAGATATGGTGGGTAACCTCAGGCACCCGAGAGGTACTCCAGTAGCCTCAAGGACGGTGACAGGGAGGTTCTTGTTTACCCAGACTTGCCATTGATGTTGTTCCAAACCGTGAGACCCGGCAGGAGGATGAGTATAGCGTCGTTCTAAACTAGCTTTAGAAGTGTACGTCTATATGACTCTGTCAGAGGGTTGTCGTAGTCAGTGGGAGCAGCGCAAGCATTGGTGGACAGGTGGCTTATGTCTATTTATAGACTAAAGCGGATATAGTGGAGATAGATCATCTATTTCTAATGTGAAAGTCATAGGTTTGACTTCATCGGAATAGGGGATGGATCTGTTAAGAAGGTAGTAGGGTGTGATGTCCTGGTATTTGGATGACATGCACAGAGTAGGAAGTGAAATCCCTATACTACGATCGGTTATATTTTGGTTGTCACACAGTAGTTTCTCCACATAGGAATTGGATATAATATCAAGACATTCTGGTTACTGGATCTGTGGTTTTAGATCCAGATTTGGGTAGTGTCCCAATCTGGGTATTTAGACAGCATTCTAAAGGTGCTTTAGAATGGACGACTCCTGGCACGGTAGTATACCTGCAGGTGATGGAGTCACCCTCTCTAAAGGAGTCTTACAGACTAAAGGGGAGAGGGATGTGCATGATTGGCAGATCACTTGCTTAGGCAATTGAGTCAATCATGAGACGTCAAGTACCACACCAGATGTTGTTTTTGCAGTAGATGCAATAAGTTGATATTGATCCAATCCTGGAGAAACATTAGAAAGCAGTTTTAGAACATAAGTGGATGTTCTAGGGATATGATAACAACAGCTTCTTTTAGGAGACAGTTATCATTCCGGGCTTCCAAGGTGACTTGGATGACAGAGTGACTGTCAGAGTTATAGTTTTCCCTCTGACGAGGGGCAGTATTTTGGACAGGTGGTCCAAGAGGATACTGAGGGAGGTATGGCGCAGGATACTGATTAAGTTTAGTTGACAATACAGTCTAAGAAGTTTGGATTTGGAGTTAATTTATGAGCTAGGTCCCATAAGATATCAAAACATATTCTAAGGCATGTATTGCTCATTTTGGGAGATGGATTTCTCCGCGAACTTGAGATAAAGAGAGACATAGTTAGAAACATCTGAGCGGATCCACTCACTGAGACTATTCCTCGAACGCATTAGTTTCGCAAACAGTTTTTGTGAGACTGATTAGTAGAGGAGTTGGATGTTCGGTATCACACGGGCTGTGAGTATGCGACATCGCAATAATTAGCCTTGAGTGCAAGTGGGAGATTGTTGGATATAGTGCCCTCAGAGTCAAATATTGGATCACAGGCACGTGATTGCAATGATTGAGAGAGGACCTATGCCGGTAGGACAGTCTTACTCAAGATGATAGTATGCTATCTGGTTTACCTTTATCATCGTGTACTGTTTTAGGTGACCTTACAGGTCGCTATTGCGCGTTGATAGAGCCCCTAGGATTCTTGCTTGACTGCCAGCAGTATGAGGGCGATCATATACGTAGGAGCTGGGGTCTATAAGCACATCTTTAAAAGGTCCCTAGTCGAGGGAGTTTCGAGACAGGGCATCGATACTCCAGAGTAGACTAGTGTATACAGTCGAGACCCCGACGAGGGGCGGTGGCCGGTCTCACAAGCCACTGGTGTCAGTTGGTTCACCTAAGATGTATACAGGTGCTCATTGGTTTATGAGTACACCGGACAGGATTCGCCGGGAATATGCTAGTTGGTCTTATAACTGACGTCAGATAGCAGTTCCCTGGTGACATGTGTATAGGTTAGTTCATCGACCTGAGATCGTCATTTGTCTCGTGTGAGTTCCCACTGTACTTTGATTACTACCCTACCATGCTCAAAGGAGTCGTGCAAACAGGTTTTAGTTGGGTACAGTTCCGATCCACATGGAGGCAGTGAGCGGATCTTCAGGGGTTCGTCTCTCCCGGTATTGAGGGTGAGGTCGCGCTGTGTCTAAGAGAGCCCTTACATGAAGTCCTTGGCCAAGGCAGGAGATTTACTGATAGGTATTCCAGTAATATCTTAGGGTGTTCTGGGCTACACTCCGACACGACTTGTACCGGTTTTGGGGGTCTGACTTTTACCAACCCCCTAGGCCCGCCATGCGATGCTCATAGAAGAACTGACCGGACTGTATGGATATTGTCACTGACAGGCTCAGTAGGGTGTCAGGATGAGTTCGCTCATCGACGTCCCTTTTGGTCAATACCTGGTATCCCGTTACGTATGGCTAATACCTCTGACGTGCTAGTGGTTAAATCCACAACCAAGGTGTTGACGAGTCTTTAGAGTCCCCCACAGACAGTTGCTCAAGTTTCGGACGAAACGCTGTAGAGGCCGTATGGATATATGGCAGGGTTCGATCTTATACGTGCGGTATTGCACGGATCGTGATCGGACGGACAATACTAGCGGGCTTTGGTTTAAGCCAGATCCTAGTATTGTACAGTGTAGATTTTGTCTCTTTGCATTTGTATTCGGTCAGAATACAAATGCAGGTATGTATATACAGTCGCGGGGTTTTCCTGTAATTTATTATAGGATCAGTTTTTTGAAGTTTCCAGTTTGCATTCCGTTTCGGCCAGTTTTCCTTTGTTCCTTCACGGCCGGATTTTTCTGTTGGAGGGGCTAATTTGCAAATGTGCAAATTAGCAATTGTGGAGGGGTTTATTTGTAAATGAGAGATTATGATAATTCAAAGCATCTTTGCTTTTTTCTTTCATCATGGCTAGCATTAAT
The DNA here is from genome assembly GCA_030015575.1 of Agapanthus africanus. Classification (NCBI taxonomy): domain Eukaryota; kingdom Viridiplantae; phylum Streptophyta; class Magnoliopsida; order Asparagales; family Amaryllidaceae; genus Agapanthus; species Agapanthus africanus. The sequence goes on from CM057341.1 coordinate 618,518,589, forward strand.
GAGATGGGAATGTGATGAGAGTTGATTTGGATATTGATGTGAGGCTTGCTTTTTGAATTATGGTCACCATTTCTTTTTCCTACACTCACTTCCCTTCATGGATTCACTCTCTCATATTTTGGCCGGCCACTTCTTGGTGAGGAGGGAATTATTTTTGGTGTGGAAAAATTCTTCATCTCATTCTTTGCATACACCAAAAATCCTAAGCTCATTTTCCATTGTTCATTCCTCCATCAAAATGGCAACTTCAAACCCTAAGAGACAAAACATTCTACACTTATCCTACAGTATCCTTGGGCACGTCGGCTCGCCAACTTCGTGCCCGAGTTGCCTCGGTCCAGAAGTGGGAGCCCGTAAAAGAACCCGGCAATGTGGTGCCCGTTCCGACGAGGAGATGAAGACCGGAGATTCCGCGAGGAGATCGGAGTGGAGGCCGAAGACCGAAGGATACGGATCGCTCGGTATAGCTTTTTACCCATTCTCTAGTTTGCTAGGATTAGGTTAATGGCCCGATCCGGGTTTTATAATGCGCGGTAGTGCCGGTTTACAAGTTTCGTAAAATTTTCGTTTCCGCATTCCGGCGTCGGATTGACGGCCGGGACACTGCCGTGCACTTACACTGGTATCAGAGACACGCCATTAACCTAGTCTAGCTTGCTCTAACATGTTTACAAGTTCGATCGATTGGATTTTCCAAAAAACGTATTTTCTAGCATCAGTTTCTGTCGAATTTTTGCAGTGGTCAAAAAATTATTTGGTACATTTTAAAAATACGTGCAGGTTTTTTTTATGTATTCTGTAAAAATTTGGTCGCATGGTATTACTGTTCAGCCGCGGAACCGCGGCCAAACCCATGCTTTGGCCGCGGTTCCGCCGCCACTTTGACTATTCAATGCACCAAATTTTTACAGTGGGCTTCTGACATGGAAATAGAGGTTTTGGTATATTCTGTTTGGGCCCAGAATTTCTTTGAGTGCTACAGTTGTGCTTGGGGTCCACTTCGGTAAATTTAGTCGATCGAAAATTTTAAACATGTTAGTTCACAGTATTTACATTATATCTGCGACCGTGAACGTCACTTGATCGGTAAATCCTGTCTAACAGCTATAGCCCTTTTAGACGGATTTGCGAACGTGACATTCACGTTGATGTTCTGTGTTGTGCTGTGATGTTGCGGATTTGTCGTGGTGGATAGCCTGGATGCAATGGTAGTACAGTTTTGTTTTATATGTACATTTGATATTGCGGGACGAGCGTCCGACATGTGAACTGCCGTTACTGCCTGTTTGTATATTATTCCTTTGGGGCACGACCGGGCTGAGGTCGATGTACCTGTTGTATATATTTTTACTTTCTGTACTAGGATTACCCCGCGGAGGGGTGCATGGGTAGCCGAGTTCTAGAGGGCAACGGGCCCGCATCTCATGGCGTTGAGACGGAGGGGGCTTTACTCTAGAATTGGCGGGCTATTCTCCGCACTCGTAGGGGGTACAGGTTGACCCAAGAAGGGGTGCTCAAGTTACCGGATTCCGTGAAGTGCAGGGTGGTCCATTCACTTTGTTGAAGGGGGCTGCCTCGCTTCAGGTTTTGGCGGGTAACTTGCCGCGCCCGTAGGGGTCTAGGATTTCATTGCACAGGCTATCCACACGACCAGGGGAACGTCGGGTTTCTGTAGCGGTTCTATGAAACCCGGGGATCCCAGATATCTGTATTGTTCTGTGATGCTTATTATATTTCTGTGATGTTGCATTTTATCACGCCTTGAGCGAATATTATATATTGATATATATACTAGTAGATGTTGTATATGTTTTGCATCCGCGCTAGTCCAGTCCCCGCTCTGTCGTTAGTTAAGTAACCTAACGGGTGATGACGGGGCCCAGTGGCGAATGCGGATGGCATATACGTACATCATTATTTTCGTTCTTTATTGGTGTGATCAATTGATGGGACTGCATTGATCGGATCAATGCAAGATAAACAAACCTATTCTGATGTTGTTGGAACAATTTTTCAAAAAAAGCTGTTATTGCAAGGGCGTTCTCTTTTGTTTTGCACAGTGGTATTCGGTTATGAATATCCAGCACCTCAGTCGACAAGGCAAGGGCCGAGATCCCTTCACCGGGAGTGAGCCCTTGGACAGAAGTTTGCCTCAGGGCAATAACTTCACTATAGTCGATTACTTTTGCTTTGCATCATGGTATTCAGTTGGAATATCCTGCACCTCATTCTACGGGGAAAGAGCCGAGATCCCTTCACCGGGAGTGACCTCTTTAGCAAAGGTTTTCGCCACTATATTTTTATAAAAAGCTATCCGGTTCCTTCAACGATATTCGGAGTGGAGGCCGAAGACCGAAGGACACGGATCGCTCGGTATAGCTTTCTACCCATTCTCTAGTTTGCTAGGATTAGGTTAATGGCCCGATCCAGGTTTTATAGTGCGCGGTAGTGCCGGTTTACAAGTTTCGTAAAAGTTTCGTTTCCGCATTCCGGCGTCGGATTGACGACCGGGGCGCTGCCGTGCACTTACACTGCATGCGTCGCGTCGGCCAATCGACGCTTGACACGTGGACCGTCGCTTCAGTGGAAGAATGCACGAACTGGAGCTCCTTCCTTAAATGCAGAGATCTCGCCCTGATTCGCTAGCAGAAAAGACAACCAACGGCCCGAGGACTCGTCCCGACAAAGCCCTAGGAAGGAGCTCACCTCGGGAGGCCTCGCAGTCCACTCCCGACCCGACTCGGTAACTGGTCGGGACAAGAGTGGGGGGCTAATGATGATGCTCAATATTGGCCCTGCGAGATCAGGACACGTGGCGGATGACATGTCCCAAGACCCGGAAGGAAGGGCCCACAGAGGCCGACCAGGCCACCCTTGTACCCAACCTGCAAGCACAAGCTGGCCCTCCTTGGGGCCCCTTGCAAATTTGCCTCCTCAGCCCCTCAGCTCACCCCGGGCTGCCACAGGACCAAGACTCCTCAGCTCTCTTGCTCGGTTCCGAGCTCCCCGGCCGAGGCCGTCTTCCTCGGCCCCTCCGACCGACCAACTCCACCACTCGCAGGCATAACCGCCGCTCCGCAAATCTCGCCACGCACAGATTCTCCACCAGCAACGTCTTACGTTCTACGCCATCACGATCCCAATTAATGGGCGATCCGCTCTTCACGCGGGCATGACGTCGGGAACGTAACGGCCGGCGAGATTCTCGTGCCTACTGTTGCGTGCCGCCGCCGCTATATAAACCCCCATCACAGAGGAGTCAAGTAAGCCATTTTTATTCCACTTAGCCGTTACTCTGCTCGGATCTAGCACTAACTTGATCGTCGAAGGGTCCTCGGTGGTACCAAACCACCCCGTGACTTCTTTGCAGGTACTTGGCGCTAAACTGCTCAAATCACAAATCTCACCAAAACCCATTGAGATCCACACGCAACAGAAGAGCACCACCAAAATCCACCGGGAGATCAACGGAAGACAACATCTGATGGAGACCCGAAAAGGACCTCCATCAGGCACATTTAGCCAGAAGTAATAATGAGTTAGTACAATTTCTTGTCCGGTTATATCATGTTTTAAAAATAACTATTTCACTTTTTTTGTTTATTTCTTCAAACTCTAAATACACACCAACTAACCCTACTTAAAAACAAGACAACGCAATACAATCCTTTTGCTCTCTACACTTTGAGGAAACATGCCAAACTGCAGTAATCTTTTATATGGGCCAGTGGGTCCTACTGACTATTTTGTAATTAGGCCCTGGACCCCATTAGCCCATGTGAAAGGCCACTGCAGTTTTGGGCATGCAGGGTTCTGTAGACCCCGTTTTCTCCTATGCTTAACAAGGTTTCTCACAAGTTAATGGAGAAATCCAGCATTAGAAAGTCCATCATTTCTCTTATTTCACAAAAAAACCAGGGTTTAGCAGAAGTTTAATTATAAATATAAACCTATTTCAAAAGCACAGTATGTCATATGGACTTAACTAACAATATTATCATCAATTCTTATGGAATCCAGAATGTCAGTGTCAGGTCCCATTTCCGAAGATAAATAATAATGATAATAATACGGAAGCGAGGACACGATGAGTCCCACGATGTTTCTATACCAAGAAACATACCTTCCTGTTATACACATGTTAAGCGTCTGTCATGCACTAAGACATCGCAAGAAATATAAAAGTCAATCCGTCAACAACATTTATTTAAAACAAGGTGCTTTCCAAAATGATCACCTTATTACAAGTTCACAAAAAGGTGGCAGGTTTTGAACATTCAAAGATTTATTGCTCGAGCCCAAATGGAATCAAGAACGATCAAGACTGCTCTTGTAACCAACGTGGATTCAAGAGGTGTCCTCCATCCTCAAGACGTAACACTTTGCTCCCCAGACACTTAGTTCCCATACAATAACACAGACCGCCTTCTTGATGTTCCCAACTCTAACTGATGATGCTCGATATCGGTGATCTCCCAGATCATGACACGTGGCAGACGACGTGTCTCAGAGCATACGAGAAAAGACCTACAGTGGCCGACCAGACCACTCCTTTGCCCGTACCACAAACAAGCGCTGAGCCCCCAGCACAATTGGCCTCCTCGGCCTCACGGCTCGTCTCCTGGCTACCGCAGAACCAAGATACCTCGGCTCTCCCGCTCTCCCGCCGAGGTCATCTTTCTCGGTCTCATCGACTGATCAACAACATTGCTCACAGGCGCAACCGCCATCCCGCGAATCTCGCCATGCGCGAGATTTCCGCTGCCCACATCCCACGTTCCACGCCATCACGATCCCCTATTAACGAGCCTGTCTCGTCATTAATGGGAGATCCTGCTCATCACGCGGGCATGACGTCGGGAGCATAACGGCCGGCATGATTCTCGCGCCTGCCCTGCCTGCTGCCACCGCTATATAAACCCCTTCTTCAGACGGTTCAAGTAAGCCATTACTCTGCTCGGATTTCCTCTCTAACTTGACCGTCGGAGGGTCCTCGGTGGTATAACCCCCCGGACTTCCTTGCAGGTAGCTCGGCGCCAACAACCTCAAACCCATTGAGATCCACACGCTTCAGGAGCCGGCCTCCAGATCAAATCTCAGCCGTCCATCGCCGCCATCAGCAGATCAACGGAAGGTAACATCTCAACGCGATCCCGCATGCGTCAGCAGGCGCCGTCTGTGGGAACCCTTGATTCCACAAAACAAAAGTTCATCTTCCAATCTTACTCTAATGGCGAGCGTTCATCATGATGATCCCGGCACTAGCCGCTGCCTCCCCCTCAACGGAGGCGCGGAAGAACCTCCTTCGCCGAATACCATCAACGCCCTTGCCGGCCGGATAGACCGACGCGCGTCTATCGTAGAGGCGCTCATCTGTGTCTAAACGGCAGGGCAAGTTCCCCAGGTCACCGCTTCTCTACCTCGAGACCAGGACCCCTACAGGGGGAAAGAAGAATCCGCACGTGTCGGCACCGCCGACCACCGCCTCGCTACATCCCATAGCCGCAGATCTCCCGGGCCAGTACCTTCTGTGACTCGCTGGGCACCCCACAGTTCAATACCGAGGTCCGTCGCCAGAGCTCCTCACCTCGAGATCCTTCGCGCACCTGTCCCTCCCAAGGAGATGTCGGTCAGCTCGCCTGTTACCAGGCATGACCGACACCCCCTCCCTCGACGGGGTCGCACGGACGGGACTCGCCACGATGGCTCGAAGACTGCCTCGCCGTGGGATATATGGAACCTCATTGAGACAAACTGGGGCCGCGGCCATACACAGGCCTCCAACAGCAGAGGCCAGGGATCAGAATGTGCCGAGTCGTCGGGGTACCACGTTCGACTCGACGCCCTCGAGAAGAAGATCGAGGGCATGCATCGGGAAGGCCACCGATCGAGCGACAGGGCTAAGTACGCCGCCGACTCGCTCACCAAACCATTCACCGAGGAGCTGCTCGCCGTCCACATCTCCTCTCTCAACAAGCTCCCGAAAGTCTCCCTCTTCGACGGTAAATCTGACCCGAAGGACCATTTGGACGCGTTCACCGCGGGAATGAGCTTCCAAGATAACTCCGACGCAGCCCAATGCCGAGCTTTCCCGGCCACTCGCATCCGCGCCGGACGAGACTGGTTTCGAGGACTCGAGCCTCGCTCGATCTCAACTTTCAACGAGCTGGCCACTTAATTCCCCGGCCACTTCGTCGGGAATAGGTGACAAAAATGCACAGTTGACCACCTCTTCATGATCAAGAGCAGGGATAAGGAGACGTTCAAAGCATACGTCAACCGCTTCTACAACGCATTTCTTGAGGTCCCAGAGCATCAAGACGAGACCGTCATCATAGCACTTAGGTCTGGTCTTAGGCACAAGGAGTGGTTACACTCCTTTGCATTAGCAAAACCTAAGACCATGGCTGAGGTAAAATCCTGGACCGAGCGGAGGTCCAATTCGAATCCGAGGTGAATGCAAATCTCTCCCGGACAGAGCAAGCCGACCAGAAGAAAAGGACATAGGAAGAGAGAAGGGGACCTGAGCGGGCAAAGCCCTATCTCCCAAAGTTTCAGGAATACACCCCGCTCAACGTCTCCCAGATAGTGCTACTAGAGGAGGCCAAAGGAGAGGGATTCTTTAAGCTTCCCCCGCGCCTCCCATGGTCCATCCAGTGCTAAGGACCTAAGCCCTCAGGAAGAGGCAGCCGAGCGGCTACCCTGCTCGGCTATCCCTAGCTGGTAGCTCCCCTACCACACAACGCCAGGGATCAAAGCCCTCGCCAAGAGGAAACCGCGCAGCTTCACTGCTCGGTCGATCCTTAGCAGGCCTCCTACGGCGCCCAAAACGCCAAGGATCTAAGCCCTCACGAAGAGGCAACCGAGCGGCTTCACTGCTAGGCTATCCCTGGCTGATAGCTCCCCTACTACGCAACGCCAAGGACCTAAGCCCTCACGAAGAAGTAGCCGAGCGGCTACCCTGCTCGGCTATCCCTAGATGGTAGCTTCCCTACCACGCAACTCTAGGGATCAAAACCCTCGCCAAGAGGCAACCGCGCAACTTCACTGCTCGGTCGATCCTTAGTAGGCCTCCTACGGCCCCCAAAACGCCAAGGATCTAAGCCCCTACGAAGAGGCAACCGAGCGGCTTCACTACTCGGCTATCACTGGCTAGTAGCTCTTCTACTATGCAACGCCAGGGATCAAAGCCCTCAGTAAGAGGTAGCCATGCAGCTTCACTGCTCGGTCGATCCTTAGCAAGCCTCCTACGGCCCTTCCAGCGCTAAGGATCTAAGCCCTCACTAAGAGGCAGCCGAGCGGCTATCCTGCTCGGCTATCCTTGGCTGGTAGCTCCCCTACCCCACAACACCAGGGATCAAATCCCTCACTAAGAGACAGCCGAGCGGCTTCACTTCTCGGTCAATACTTAGCAGGCCTCCTATGGCCCCTCCAACGCCAGGGATCAAAGCCCTCGCCAAGAGACAGCCGAGCGGCTTCACTGCTCGGTCAATCCTTAGCAGGCCTCCCGTGGCCCCTCCGGCGATAAGGATCTAAGCCCTCACCCAGAGGCAGCCGAGCGGCTACCCTGCTCGGCTATCCCCGGTTGGTAGCTCACCTACCACACAATGCCAGGGATCAAAGCCCTCACTAAGAGGCAGCCGAGTGGCTACCCCGCTCAGCTATCCCTGGCTGGTAGCTCCCCTACCCCATAACGCCAGGGATCGAAGCCCTCACCAAAAGGCAGCCGAGCGGCTACCCTGCTCGGCTATCCCTGGCTGGTAGCTCCCCTACCCCACAACGCCAGGGATCAAAGCCCTCGCCAAGAGGCTGTTAGTTATATGTATGCCCTAGAGGCCATTACTGTACATACATTGTATATTGTAGTGGATGCTTGGATATATATATAGGGAAGACTTTCTTGCTCGACGTGATAGTATGCTATTTGGTTACTCTTTATCTTAACATGTACTCTGATTGTCTCTATGTCACATGTTGATAAAGCCCTTAGGATGAGTACTTGACTACCAGGACTATGATGCAGATCATACTAGTGGGGACAGTGTAGTCGCCAAGTACATCCTTCAAATGTTCCTATTCATGGGAGTGCCGAGACAGGGCATCGATACTCCAGAGTAGACTAGCGTATGCGCTTCTTGACCCATATGATGGGCGATGGATGATCCCATATCCATTGGTGTTTGACATCAGAGAAGGTATACGGGTGCTCAGTGGAGACTGGGTACACTGGATGGACTTGCCGAGAACTCCCAGATGGTATTATACCTCACGTCAGATGGCAGTTCTCTGGTGACACCGGTACAGGTTAGTCTTTAGACCCGAGATCGTCATAGAGTCTTGTGTGATTCCCACTGTGCTTTGATTTCCATCATACCACGTCCAAGAGGGGGTGCAAAAAGGTGGCTTTTGGGTACAGTCCCGAATCACAAGGAGGCAATGAGCGATAGGAGGGGTTTCGTCTCCCCCGGTATAGGGAGTTGATGTTGCGCTGTGTTCGATTGGCTATAACTGGAAATCCCTGGCCAGGGTTGCTGAGATTTACTGGTAAGAGTTATCAGTAGTTTCTCGAACTGTTATGGACCTCATATCGACACGACTTATCAAGCTGCTGGGGTCTGACGTTTACCACCCCTAGGCAAGATATGCGACATATCAGACGAAGAGACCGGACTGTACGGGAGTGTTACTGGTTGGATTCACGGGAGAATGTACAGGCTTGCTTGTTGATCTTCTGATTGTTCAATACCTGGGTGGCTGTTACGTTTAGCTAACCGCTTGCAGCTTGTGGGTGTTTGATATGATCATCACCTACTGCCGGCATATTGACGATTCTTTAGAGTCCTACACAGAGGTTTCCTGGTTCAGGCAAAACGGAGTAGGAGCATATATATGATATGTGCGGGACTGAGAACAATACGTGTATGCGATACCGTATTAGATTCTCACGATATGAGTTATCAGCCGGGTATATGAGATATAGCCGGGTCATCGGATCAAGTGTTGATTCGATGAACTGATACAGATTATATTAGTCGGTTATTTATGAAATAGCCAGATTATCGGATCAAGTGTTGATTCGATAATTTAATATATAATTATAAGTTTGATATATTAAATTACATTAACTAATATAAGCTCACTAAAAGATTCTTTTTCTCACTCGGGTAATACATTGATATATATGCGATATATGTTAATTGTATTATTTTATTTTGTTACAAAATATATTATATATGTGATATATAATATTGTAACAAGTTAAGGTTACAAATGCAACATGTTTTGTGGAGTTTAAACATGGTTAGGGTTTGGATTAGGGTTAAACCTTCTTGAAGCTTCTAGAAGTTTTGCTTTTGTTTTTAACTAAAGATATTTTCTAAAGATATTTTAGTTGATATTTGTTAACCCAACCCAACCCTTCACCATGGTTAAGTCTCTACATGTGTTAAGTTATCATACTTAACCCATGGTTGCATTTCTAACCTCACTAGATTTCATTATTCATCACAAAAGGATTGATCATCTTCTTTCTTCTTCTTCCTTGCATGAAAAGCTTTCTAGCTTTTTGTGAAGTGATGAAAATGAGTGAGAAATAGAAAATAAATGAGAGCTAAATTCCTACTTCATAATCCTCATCTATTCTAGCCACTTAGATTAGGGTGTTTAATTTTCTAATACTTGATTAGCAAAGCAAGAGCTTGGGTTTGAGTTTCTTCAAGATAGATCATCTTTGTTATCGAAGATCGGAAGCAAGCTTGCATCTTTCTTTTGTGGAGTCTCACTAGAGTCCGGATACTCGATGATCGCAGCGAAGGGACCTCAACACGGAGCTTTAGAAGTGAAGGAATGGACTACAAAGGTTGTAATCTCTAACTCTTAGAAGTAAAGTTGTTTACTTGCTTTGTTTCGTCTAATCTCTAGTCTAAAATCTTGGTTAGGGTTGTTCGGCACGTCTAAAATTTAAATCGGGCATGGTTGATTCCTTATAGACCCTTATGACAGTGCCTAGTAACCCTGCAGTGGTATCAGAGCTAAGCTAGAGCATTAGGCGATGTGTAGGCGAAGTTTAAAGTCCAATCGAACTCCGAATACCCGTAAAATCCTAGTTTCTGGAAATTTTTTCAAAAGTTGACATTTTTCATATTAAAAATACTCAGAAAATAAAGAAGGTAAATATAAGAATTACTGTGAAGTACGGACCACCAACTCGCTCACGTGACCGCGGAACCGCGGCCAAACCACGCGTTTGGCAGCGGTTCCGCGGCCAAACTTTGGAGTTGGGGCCTGATACTTCAGGTCTTAATTCTTGGGTCCTTTTTCATAGTTCTAGGGATTTTTAATTCTACTCAAGTGTTGAGTTTTCTGGGATGTATTAGGAATTCGCTGATTCGATCGGAAAGTTTAACTTCGTTTCAGTTTTTCCGGGTAATTTAGAATATGTTAAAAAATTCGAACGGATATCAATAACTCACTTTTTCCCCTACCGGAAAATTTCCAAGTGTTGGATTTTTCCTTAGTTAAAGAACGTTCTAAGTCGTGCAAGTAACGCGGTGGACCCTCTAGAAGAATACAACGCTTAACTTGATTATGTGACCGTCTGAACCGCCTCTAAACCTTAGGGTTTGTGGCAGTACGGCGTTGCCACATGTGAGGCGTTGGTTTGACCCTTCTACGGCTGGACCATTGGTACTGTGGCATGTGATGGATACTTTTTGAACTCCGCTCAAGTGTTGAGCTATTTGGGAAATCTTGGGTGTTTGTTTATTCGATAGGAAAGTTTAACATTGTCTATTTATCTGGAATGTGATACAATATTTGGAATCCACAAGTAGTTATGAGATAACTAATTTGAATGTTATAAATCTAGCAGTTTAGCCTCATTTGATCGGTTGCCACGGTATTTTGATGTGATCAAAAGTCCGTCGCAATCACGTAGCATACGCGGATACTCGCCGGGTAAACTTAATAGATAACCACGCCCCATAGCCCCGACCAAGTGACTGTAGGAGAACCCCGTCGCCAAAAGCATCCGTTCGGATGCTCGCGACAGCGATGTTCCGCCTTAGTACACTTCGTCGACGGCGTCGGGGATGCGGCCGTCTACTAAAGTTTGCGACGAGCATTCGATCAGGATGTCGGGAATCTTGTTGAATTGTCCGACTTGACATTGAAAAGAGTTTTCGATATTGAGACTAAAATGCGGGGTTTATAATTGTTAGGCATGCGATGTCTAAGAAATTCATTTGGTTAGGCATGAGATGTCTAAGTAGGTTGCGGATTCCAACTGTTGTAGTTTTACACTTTCTTTTCTACGACCGTAAGTGTAATATGTGGTGTATCGCCGGTTTCGTTGCTATACATCAACGACAATTGGGATACGCATATTTACTTACATTGATGATATGAGATATTATGTGTTGCTGTGATATGTTATATTGGATCGTCGCGTTTTGAATAGCCGGGGGTTTTATGTGAGATGAGGGTTTTTATTTCATTCATGTAAAATTCATTGTATGTAATATTCTTTTATTGAGGCACTTCCGGGCTGAGGATGATGTCACCATTGTATATTATTTACTTTTTCGCATTAGGTAGACCCAAGGCGGGGAGCACAAGTAACCGGGTTCTAGGGTCCAGTGGGAGACCATCTCGAGGAGTCGAGACCGGGTCTCCTAACCCTAGAATTGGCAGTGTTGCTTGCCGCTCTCATAGGGGTCTAGGGAAGTGGGTTTGGCTATTCGTCGCGACCGTGGAATCCGCGTTTTATACAGGCTCGCATAAAACACGGAAATCCTAGTATATCCAATATCTCATATGTTATCTTCTGCTACAATGTTCTATGATGAGATCATATTACTGCCTGAGATGAATGTTTATATTATATATATGAGATATATGTTATATTGCTGATTTCGTTTCAAATGTGATGCTTGTGAAGCATAATAAAATGGGACTTCATTAATGAGATTAATGAAACTAAAAGAAACCTAAAGATGTTGCAGAAACTTGTCTCAAAAAATGGTAGCTCTAGTTCTTGTTTTGCATAGCGGTGTTCCTTGTAGAACATCCAGCACCTTATTCGATAAGGAAAGAGCCGAGATCCCTTCGCCGGGAGTGACCTCTTTAGCGAAACTAGCAGATACTACAAACTCGGTTTGTATTTTGATTGTTTTTATAGTTTTTGCTTTGCATAGTGGTATTTGTGAAATATCCTGCACCTTATTCGATGAGGAAAGAGCCGACGATCCCTTCACCGGGAGTGACCTCTTTAGCAAAACTAGAAAAGACCTCAAAAACATTCCAATTAAAATCACTCGATTCTACAACGATATCAAGTTCATTACGCAAAGGGTTTTTAAAAACCTGTCGTAGCCCTCTGTCATTTCAGATAAGTTCTACTTAGTATTCGTACTACGTTTGTTGACCTCCGTCAAGGCGTAGTGTGTGGTAGCTAACTAGTATTTATCTGCTTATGCATATGATGCAGATTGTTTTAGGGTAGTCGTGCGGCCTTGTTAACCTCCGTCAAGGGTCGTGCGGATAGGTTTGATTCAATCAGGAAATGACGGGTAGAACTTGACGAGCAGCCTATGGTTTGTTGACCTCCGTCAAGGTCATAGGACGCTAGGGGTAAAATATTATTGGAAATTTGCAGTGTTGAAATTTGCAATGAGATTGCATACCTTCTATGAGATAGTTGGATCCCGACACCCACTGCGAGTAAGAGTTACTCCTGGGAGAGTTTTACACATTACAATTAGCCGATCAAGTAGGTGTCTAGAAATGTGTTAACGGGGTTACGCCTATGGGAAAACGAGGTTTACTTTAATTAGGTCCGTGCGAAAGTATGGGGAACCTCCCTCAAAGTACCGGCACTGGCCTGGCTGAAAGATTGGCGAACTTGTAGGGTGTAATTAATCTCGGCTAGTCTTACCTTTTAGGGTTTGAAGGAAGATTTGACTAAAACAGTGGGAGCCATCCTGATTAGATAAATTGATAACCAATCTAATCTTGTAAAAGTGCACGCTGAGTGTTTTCTTCTATCTCTCTCCAGGTAGCGACCATGTCATGCCTTAATCAAGATAATAATACGGATGTATTGACCGAACCCGCTTGTTATACTGCGCTAAGGTACGTTGGTCCCGCTCCAACTTATAATTGTCATAAGACAGAGCAGGAAATAGGGGATTACCAGAATTCTCGTGCCGCCCAAACGAAGAAAGTGCATGCGGATGCATTATCTTCGGGTGTGTTCATTACCGAGAACTGTTTCTCAGTATCCTTTACGTCATGGGTATGAGATACCGGATCAGGATCCCGCAAATGTAATTTATTACATGGGCTACAGAAAGGTAGAGAACTGAGAACGGGTGATAAGTTTCAAGAGTTGGAAATGATGCAAGTGTTGCAGCCAAGTCTGTTGGCAGTTATCACCCTGTATTACCAGAATACATTGATTCTGAACGAATGTTATTAGATACCGAACCTGATATACAACATCATATCAGTCTTTTTATTAGTAAATAAGGATATAGTTTTGTATTGTTGGATAATGTTTTGAACATTTCCTATATCAAGAGTTGATCGGTTCAGGCACGTTATCTAAAAGCATAGACATTCTAAACCAAACTACAGTTCTTAATGTACAGAACACACACAAGAGGAAGTGTTAATAAATGAACGAATCCTTCTTGAGGCATTGTAGATTAGGTCATATCAATGCGACCCGACTAGCTGAAGTTACATAAAGATGCATATTTAAATTTGTTTGAATTTACATCTTGTGAAACTTACCGGTCATGTCATAAAGATAAGATGACCACAGCTCTGTTTATTGGAAATAGAGAATGAGTTAGTGAACTCTTAGGATTGATACATGCTGATGTATGAAGGTCCCATGTCTACAAATGCCAAGACCGGTTCTTTGTACTTCATTACATTCACTGATTATCTCTCAAGATCCGGACATATGTTCCTGTTGAAACACAAGTCTGGAACTTTTGAGAAATTCAATGAATATAAGTTAGAAGTAGAGAACCAAAAACTTGGTATAATTATTATGTCCTTTGATGAGATCAAGGAGGAGAATACTTGAGCACGGAATTCCTGGACTATTTTAAAGGAGAATGAGATTCTCTCTCAGTATTACTCCTCCGTATACACTACAGCATGTCGGTGTATCGGGGCGGAGCAATCGCACCCTATGTGATATGGTGTGCTCTATGATGAGTACTACTGAGTTGCCTATTTTCTTTTGGGGTTAGGCACTTGAGAAGTTGCATACCTATTGAATAGGGTTCCAACCAAATCAAATGTCTACCACTCCATTTGTGATATGGTATGGGAAGAGCCCATCTCTTAAGGAAGTTAAGATTTGGGGTTGTCCGGCCTATATCAAAAGCAAAATCCGGACAAGCTCGAGGCAAGGTTAGTTTTGTAGAAGTTTGTTGGATATCCCAAGCATTCGCAAGGGAATATCTTCTACCACACCGAGGAACAAAAGATGTTTTATTTCTCGGCACACCACTTTTTTGAAAAAAGAAATATCTTGTGAAGAAATTAGTGGTCATAAGGTAGAACTGGAAGGAGTTCCAGCTATACAAACTGCAGCTGATGATTTGGTAAACCCGGAGGATTCAATAGTTTCCAACGAACCTCAGCCTCTCCGCCGATCTGGTAGGGTTCCTCATCCACCTGAGAGATACTTCGGTTTCTCTATGATAGTGGGAGCGATGATTGCATCATGAGATCATGACCCAACTAGTTTCGAGCAGGCCATCGGGAGTAGGACTCTGTAAGAATGGCTGGATGCTTAGCAATCTGAGATGGAATCTTTATACACCAACAAAGTATGGACTTTGGTTGCTTTATCTGAAGGGTTAAATCCCCATCAGGAGCAAGTATATCTTGAGAAGATTACTTGGTGTAGATGGAAAAGTTGAGACTTTCAAAGCTATGCTTAAGTCCATCCAGATCCTACTTGCCACGGCTACATACCATGACTATGATATCTGGCGGTTGGGTGTCTGACTGCTTTTCTAAATATTGATTTGGAAGAGAGCGTCTATAAGTACACAGCTAGAGGGCTTCGTAGACAGTGAGAGCAACGGAAAAGTGTGCAAGATATTTTATGTGATAAATCAGGCATCGCGGAGTTGGAACATCTGTTTTGTTGTGGTAGTCAAAGAGTTTGACTTCATCAAAATGGTAGATGAACCTTGTATATATAAAAAGATAGTAGAGAGTATGGTGATGATCCTCGTAGAGTACGTGGATGACATACTCTTGATAGGGAAGGGTTTTCCTATGCTACGCTCGGTCAATCTCCTCTTATCACAAAGATTCTCCATATAAGATCAAGGTGATACTTCCTAAATCCTGTGTTATGGATCTATGAGATAGATCTAATTGGATGTTAGGATTCTCACTAGTTGTAGTGAGATGGTATCAATCGATCCTGGGGAGAATCACTGGAAAGGTTCCAGGGTGATAAGGACGACTGAATGTCAGTCGCAGGCATTGTCTTTACCCTCAGTGGAGAGACGGTATGTTGGAAGAGTTCCAAGCTAGATACTGTGACTTACTGGACGATTAAAGGCAAGATACATCGTTACCAAGGATACTACCAAAGAGGCAGTCTGGATATATTTTAGTTCATGAGATGAACTTCGTTCCTGCCATTGTGTGACAATAGAGTTGTGGCTTATGCCAAGGAACCCCCATCCCATCTATGATCCAGATATATTATTAGGTAGTATCACCTGATCATGGAGATAGTCGATCTCTAGATAGATCGAGGTTAGGAGAGTAGACACAGAGGACAACAGCGCGGATCCACTCACAAAGGCCTATTTCCCAGTAGAGACTTTTATGGGATGGTTGAGTATGAGATACTTCAACCATAGCTGATTGTTGGGTATGCGACAGATGGCCCTAGTGCAAGTGGGAGATTGTTAGTTATATGTATGCCCTAGAGGTCATTACTGTACATACGTTGTATATTGTAGTGGAGGCTTGGACATATATAGGGAGGACTTTCTTGCTCGACATGATAATATGCTATCTGGTTACTCTTTATCTTAATATGTACTCTAATTGTCTCTATGTCACATGTTGATAAAGCCCTTAGGATAAGTACTTGACTATCAGGACTATGATGCAAATCATACTAGTAGGGACAGTGTAGTCGCCAAGTACATCCTTCAAATGTTCCTAGTCGTAGGAGTGCCGAGACAGGGCATCGATACTCCAGAGTAGACTAGCGTATGCGCTTCTTGACCCATATGATGGGTGATGGATGATCCCATATCTATTGGTGTTTGACATCAGAGAAGATATACGGGTGCTCAGTGGAGACTGGGTACACTGGACGGACTTGCCGAGAACTCCCAGATGGTATTATACCTCACATCAGATGGCAGTTCTCTGGTGACACCGGTACAGGTTAGTCTTTAGACCCGAGATTGTCATAGAGTCTTGTGTGATTCCCACTGTGCTTTGATTTCCATCATACCACGTCGAAGAGGGCGTGCAAAAAGGTGGCTTTTGGGTACAGTCCCGAATCACATGGAAGCAATGAGCGATAGGAGGGGTTTCGTCTCTCACGGTATAGGGAGTTGATGTTGCGCTGTGTTCGATTGGCTATAACTGGAAATCCCTGGCCAGGGTTGCTGAGATTTACTGGTAAGAGTTATCAGTAGTTTTTCGAACAGTTATGGACCTCATATCGACACGACTTATCAAGCTGCTGGGGTCTGACGTTTACCACCCCTAGGCGAGATATGCGACATATCAGATGAAGAGACCGGACTGTACGGGAGTGTTACTGGTTGGATTCACGGGAGAATGTACAGGCTTGCTTGTTGATCTTCTGATTGCTCAATACCTGGGTGGCTGTTACGTTTAGCTGACCACTTGCAACTTGTGGGTGTTTGATATGATCATCACCTACTGCCGGCGTATTGACGATTCTTTAGAGTCCTACACAGATGTTTCCTGGCTCAGGCAAAACGGAGTAGGAGCATATATATGATATGTGCGGGACCGAGAACAATACGTGTATGTGATACCGTATTAGATTCTCGCGATATGAGTTATCGGCCGGGTATATGAGATATAGCCGGGTCATCGGATCAAGTGTTGATTCGATGAACTGATACAGATTATATTAGTCGGTTATTTATGAAATAGCCGGATTATCGGATCAAGTGTTGATTCGATAATTTAATGTTGAATTATATATTTGATATATTAAATTACATTAACTAATATAAGCTCACTAAAAGATTCTTTTTCTCACTCGGGTAATACATTGATATATATGCGATATATGTTAATTGTATTATTTTATTTTGTTACAAAATATATTATATATGTGATATATAATATTGTAACAAGTTATGGTTACAAATGCAACATGTTTTGTGGAGTTTAAACATGGTTAGGGTTTGGATTAGGGTTAAACCTTCTTGAAGCTTCTAGAAGCTTTGCTTTTGTTTTTAACTAAAGATATTTTCTAAAGATATTTTGGTTGATATTTGTTAACCCAACCCAACCTTTCACCATGGTTAAATCTCTACATGGGTTAAGTTATCATACTTAACCCATGGTTGCATTTCTAACCTCACTAGATTTCATTATTCATCACAAAAGGATTGATCATCTTCTTTCTTCTTCTTCCTTGCATGAAAAGCTTTCTAGCTTTTTGTGAAGTGATGAAAATGAGTGAGAAATAGAAAATAAATATGAGCTAAATTCCTACTTCATCATCCTCATCTATTCTAGCCACTTAGATTAGTGTGTTTGCTTTGCTAATACTTGATTAGCAAAGCAAGAGCTTGGGTTTGAGTTTCTTCAAGGTAGATCATCTTTGTTATCGAAGATAGGAAGCAAGCTTGCATCTTTCTTTTGTGGAGCCTCTCTAGAGCCCGAATACTTGATGATCGTAGTGAAGGGACCTCAACACGGAGCTTTAGAAGTGAAGGAACGGACTACAAAGGTTGTAATCCCTAACTCTTAGAAGTAAAGTTGTTTACTTTCTTTGTTTCGCCTAATCTCTAGTCTAAGATCTTGGTTAGGGTTGTTCGGCACGTCTAAAATTTAAATCGGGTATGGTTGATGCCTTATAGACCCTTATGACAGTGCCTAGTAACCCTGCAGAGACACCGGGCTGCAACCCTTCTCGGCCATCCTTAAGGATCAAAGCCCTTGCCAAGAGGCACCAGACAGAAACCTTGCTCAACCATCCTTAGTATGCCTCTTACGGCCCCTCCCGCGCTAAGGATAAAAAGCCCTTGCAAGAGGCAACCGGGCCTACCCTTGCTCGGTTATCCCTGGCTGGTAGCTCCCTACCCCAACACACCAGGGATCAAAGCCCTCGCAAAGAGGCACCGAGCAGCAACCCTGCTCGGCCATCCTTAAGGATCAAAGCCCTCGCCAAGAGGCACCGGACAGCAACCCTGTTCGGCCACCCTTAGTAAGCCTCTTATGTCCCCGCCCGCGCTAAGGATAAAAAGTCCTCGAAAGAGGCAACCGGGCCCGCCCTTGCTCGGTTATCCCTGGCTGGTAGCTCCTTACCCCAACACACCAGGGATCAAAGCCCTCACCATGAGGCACCGGGCAGCAACCCTGCTCGGCCATCCTTAGTAGGCCACTTACAGCCCCTCCCGCGCTAAGGATCAAAAGCCCTCGAGAGAGGCAACCGGGCCCGCTCTTGCTCGGTTATCCCTGGCTGGTAGCTCCCTACCCCAATACGTCAGGGATCGAAGCCCTCACCAAGAGGCACCGGGCAGCTACCATGCTCGGCCTGTCCTTGGTAGGCCACTCACGGCCCTTCCCGCACTAAGGATCAAAGCCCTCACCAAGGGGCACCAAGCAGCTACCCTGCTCGGCCTCGTCCTTTGCATGCCTCTCCGAGCCTCCCACGCTAAGTAACGTGACCTCAACACGAGGCATCCGGTCTGTCTACGTCTGAGCGATCTCCGCCTCGACTTCGGAGCCATGGAGATACCGTCTTTTCACACTGGGCAAATGAACAGATTCAACTCGACGTGTAATCGCTAGACGAAGAACCGACACAACATGAAGGCAGTACTGTGCAAATACAAGTGTTCACCGACAAAAGAAAATACGAGAACAAACACTACTGGAAAAACAAAAATCTTTATTCACAAAGTCCAAGCTTTTACTAAGGTATTGAGGGCTCCCCAGCCTTACAAAACGCCCGGAGGCCTACAAAATAACCGATGCAACAAAAAGAAGAAAAAAAAAGAAGACAATGGGCTTCAGGCCTCGGGGCCAGGCGCAACCCCGGGAAGCTCAGTGCCCACCATAGGAGCCTCGGCGTCGTCCTCGCCGGATATCTCTTCCCCGGCCTCGTCCCCGGGGCCATCCCCCTGCTCATCATCCCCGCGAGGATATTCGGCTCGGAGATCTTCGTCAGCGAACTCCGGCATCCGAGCCTTGACGGCGTCGAGGGCCTCGTTCCAGATAGCGGTGGTGGCCGAGGCAAGGACGGTGTAGAACTGTTTCGACTTCTGGAAGTTCTCCATCGCCCTCGCCGCTCTGAGGTCGGCTCGCTTCGCCGTGTCTACCGCAGCCTCCAACTCCTTCCGGAGGGCACTCACTGACTTCTTCATGGTGCCGACGAGCACTTTGGAGTCCTGAAGCTTGGCCTCGGCGGCCCTGGCGGGGGAACCTGGCAACCTCCTGCTTCACGGCCGCAGCCTCCTGCTTTGCGGCCGCCGCCTCCTGCTTCCTGGCCGCCACCTCACCCTCAAGAGCAGCGACCCTTGCCAACGCCGCCTCCAGCTCCCGCTTCGAGCTCTCCCCAAGCGAAGAGAGCTCGCTCGTGGCTCGCATCACCGGGGCTATCTCCTCCTCCTCCATTCGGACGACGAGAGCGACGTGCTGGAGGACCTGAAGAAATTAGAGGGGGGTCAGAAGGAAAAAGGAGAACAAAATCTCGCGAATGACGAGGCGCTGAGTGAAAAATCAAGTGAGGTACGAGCACTGACCTGCACGACCTCTTGGGCGATGGACGCCATTTGCGCCTTCAGAGTCCCCCCCAGGAACCTTACCTCCGGCCGACCTCTCCATATCGGATAGCAAACTGTCATCGAAGAAAATCCCTGAGGGCACCTCAAAGCGGAGCTCTCCCTCGTCCACCAAGATCGGGGAGGCCGGGGTCCGCGGGACTACGCGGAGGAACCTCTTGAGAGGCGACGGCGGAGAACCAGTCTCCACCTCCGAAGACTGGGCATCCTTTCCCCGAACCCGTTTTCTGCTCGGCGCCTGGCTGGGCTCCGGGGCTCGGCCCGCAGTCGAATGCTGGGGCGAGACGACCGCTGGGGGAACCGGGACAGATGTCGGGCAAGAAGAGCTGGCACTTCCAGCCTTCGGTCCCTTCTTCGGCTTGCTCATGGCTGCTCGGAGGTGGCTCACGTACATTGGTTCTGCACAAGACAAAATACGATGGAATTAGCAACACAAACAGAAATGAAGACAAATGCAAGCTCCTAACTTACCGACGAATTGGGTGGGGCTGAGCCCAGCCCAACTAAGGGCCCGCTCGAAAAGCAGCACGTCGGCCCGAGGAATGGGCTCCCACTCTGCCACTCTCACCGTGTCGGGATTATTGGACGGACTCCCCTGCCAGCACATATCCCTAGACAACTGGGTGGGCACGAGCCAGTCCTCACCTTCCGGCGGCCTAACGAAGAAAAACTTCTTCTTCCAATTGTGGATGGAAGAAGGAAAGACGACGACACCCGACCCGGGTGCGCTCCCCCATTGTTTCTTAAAAGAGGGGTAAACCCACTTCGGGTCGCCCACGCGAGTGCCGGGGTGACTTTTGTAAATAAGAGAGGAGGCAAGGATAGATAGAATAAAGGGGATCATCTGCAACTTCAAGCGGACCAGGAATCCAAGGAGAATCCTCCAGGAGTTCGGTACTAGCTGGTCCGGGGCTAGCCCAAAGTAATTTAGCGCCCTAACAATCTCGGGAGAGAAGGGCATGCGCATTCCGGCCCAAAAGGCTTCCAAGTACAGGGCAATCTCCTTGCCCCATACCTGATCTGCCCTCTCCCCCTCCCCGGCCAAACGCAACGTGTAGCCGGGAGGAATACGGAAACGAGTCCGAGCATTGGCTAGCTCCTCCCCGTGCCTATCACGAACCAAAATAGCACGTGACTGGCACTTGAATCATGTGAAATTTATAGGACCACACCTAATTCAAGTAAGCCAAAAGCCCAGAAATCTAAACCATTTTTTTAGGAAAATGAAAGAAAAACTTGTTAAAAGCAAGTGGTTTAAATAATATGAATGGCATTAAACGTTCAAAAGCAACATCAAATTTTCTCGAAAATTTCGGCAGAGTCTCCTTTGTAAATACTGGCCCCAAACGGGTACAAACATGAATAATATACATAAAGGCATCCCCAAGCGGGAGCTAGCTCTTCATCAATTGACGGTCACAACCACGCAAGCAATATAATATACAAAGCCAAGAGCGAGGATCAAAACTCAAAAGGAAACTCAAAATCATCAAGAAAACCCATAATAATACAACGCGCGACTCTAAGGTCGAAATAATAACAACTGGTTTTCTAAGCCTAAAATAATATACAAGTCCGGTTGATGGAGTTACTAGATACAACTGAATATAATAAATGTATGAGGGTGGTTACGATTCGAGTGAACCCATCTACCAAAGCAATCATCCGGAATGGAAGCAGTGTGCCAGAAAGCCGCAATGAAACCTGTACGGAAAAACCTGCAAGAACTGTGGCACAACGGGGGTGAGTTGCCAACTCGTGAGTAGAAAACATCATCGAGCAGAAATCGTATGCATGACTCAATCCTAGGTCAATACGATCGGTAATATAAATAGCCTCAATATGATAAAGTCTGAAGCATGATAAGGTGGTAAGGGTAAACATCTATACATAAGTGTAATACCATGTGCTCGTGTCCGTGCCTCAGATAGCAACATATCATAAATATGAGGTATGAATGCATGAAAACAGAATGCATCATGAATGTGACAACTGTTTTCTCTAGTAAGATTTCTGTATATTTATAAATTGAGGTATCATCAATGAAATCAACATGAAATCAGTGTCAAGCATCGACACAAAATATAAAACTCAATATCTCAATATCTTAGGCTCCGGCAATTCGGACTGGCTTGTAACCTCGAATCTCAATATCTAGGGCTCCGGCTATCCGGACTGGCCCATAACATCAAATCTCAAAACCTCAGGCTCCGGCTATCCGGACTGGCCTGTACTCCGATCGGTATCCTCCGGATATTCAACGAGTCATAATAAAATCACCGGTCAGTAATGCTCCTCTATCACAGGCTCAACGCCATCATCTGTGACCTTCTCGCCCCGGGGTACCGCACCGGGTCCACCATGCACCCACAGACGGTTCCTCCTCCTCCTCGAATCGGGTATATGATATCACTCAAGAGCCGAGAAAACTCATGGTGGACATATCTCAAATCATATCATGAGAAAACCGCAACTTTCATTTTAAAATGAATTTCAGTTTATAAAATCCTTACGGTTTCTCTAAATCCAGAAATCTCATGGAAATCCGAAATCCAAAACTGAATAATCAATAATAATGAATACTGGGCTCCGGCAATCCGTACTGGCCCTTATAATATTGCATGACAATGAATATATAAATATGCATGAAATATCAAGCAATGAATGCAATAATGAACTAGCATATGAAACAATAACATCTAGGAACTATCCGCTAGCAAGCTATGTCAAGGAAATAATATTCTATAAAGTGTTCGTGACATAGCAATTACCGATGAAGATGTGTGTGAGCCGGCAAGCGAGTGTACATGGAGCATACGCATCATCGGTAATGGTTCTGGTGTCCTAATAACATGTTTCATCATTACTAATGAAAATACATATAAGCATGCAATGCAATGCGAACAGCAGCATAAATGGCAAATGAATAGTAAATGCAGCAATAATATACAGAACATGAATAATAACGTAACATGAACGAATATAAACATTAATGTAAACGAGCCAATACAGTTTTGCCATTTGAAATAACACGAATCGTGGTGTTTTGAAAATAAGGGCTACGGTGTTTTAAGAAAAGATACGTCCTTTGAAATATCCATAGAATCTCTTATCCTGTCTTTAAAATACTCATGATTCATTGATTTTGAAATAGGTATGACTCGAGTCCAGTCTAACATCTACAAGTAAACTACAGGACTAAACTAACAGGCTAATAAAAAAGGTAAGGAAACCACCTAAATCTGAGTCGATATATATAACATATAATAGTCGGTGATCCCGCCTCAATAATATCACATACGATACAATATATAACATGACATTCTCGAGTCAAGAGTGCGGATCTATCATCAATATAGCTCGTACGGTACATCCATCGTACGGCATCCCAAATCTGGGTACGGGTCGAATATCACATTTATCTCATCATTTATCTGGTATCCTTATCATCACATATCGTGAACTGGGGGTACTGATCTAAGTCTAGTACCATACTGATACCATCTACATATATATAAATGCGTGTGTATGAAAACATATCACCCCAAAGACCCGCTATAATATCATGTCATATCTCAAATACGAACCATGTCACATCACCGATCTCATGGCATCATGCCCAATCTCATCGACTCATTTCCAAATATCATGTACTATCCTCATCATCCAAGTATATGTATACGTATATATATGTACATACTCACATACATATATGTATATATATATATATATGTACATATCTACATATACGCATAATAAAATAAAATGTATGCGTATGTGTGTGCGTGTATGCAAATCACTACTCTAGGATTCGCGACTAAGAAACTAGCTAATGACACTATTTTACGAATACACTAACACTAATCCAAAGTCATCTAAAGCATTTCGTATACACATCTCATATCATATAAGTGTGTGTGTGTGTATATATATATATATATATATATATATATATATATATATATATATATATAATAACGCATTCGCATTCTATTCTACGAAACTGCGAAGGTGCTATACGCCATCCATCCGACTTCCCCCGTAGATATATGTCTACTCACCTGATTTTCACTTACCGATGCCGATATCGCTACGCGCTTTCTTGTCGTACCGAAGTCCTCGTGAGGGTACCTACACATCATAACACATTGTATTGCATTAAAATCCGACTCATGATCAAAATGACACGAATCTCACATAGGTCAAAACCTATGGTCCGCTCAAGCAAAAGAACCAAACAACCCTCGATATTGGTGTACAAACGCCGATTGATCGAGAAAAACCCAACATGCCAATTGTGGTTTCAAAACTACCTAATTATATATAAAATGAGTTGTAACTCATCAAAACTAAAAATTTACTCAAATCGATTTATTTCCGAAAACCTAGAAAGCCTCAAATAGCCGTTTTAGTACAAAACTTGATGTTTAAAAAAACTAGTGGCCACAATATTCACTAAATACCTTAACCAAGTCAGACAAACCATAACCATATTTTTATCTCTCCTATTTATATTATTTATAAAAATCTAGTTTGCAATATTATGCAATTTGGAGAATTTTAAATGTAACAATTTAGCAATTGAGCAACTAGATTAGGTTTTCCAAATCTTAAGAGGTTAAACTACCCAATTAAACCATGAACAAATTATGAAAACCCTAACTCAAATCAAAATTCTCACTTGAATTTCCAAACTCTCAAATAAACCCATACTTAAACACCTAATAAATTTAATTAAGCAACTAATCAACAATTAAACCATGGGACAAGGATTTATACCTCACAAAATGAGATCTAGCATGAAAATCTTAGCCTCCAAAAATAGCTTCCATGCTCCTAAATCCATGCTAGATTAGCTAAAGAATAATAGGTAATGCTTGGATTTGGAATTAGCTTTGAATTTGTATGGATTTTGAAGCATTTTTATGGATTTTTTATGCAAAATTGTGTGGGATTTTGGGAGAGGGGCTGCTGCTGCTGGTTGGGTCGGCCATGATAGGAGGAAGAGGTGAGGGAATGCCAAGTAAAGAAAAGTCCAATTCAACCCAAACCCATACCTCATTTTCTCTTTCTTTCTTTTTCCTTTGTTTTCTTTTCTTTCAAAGCCTCATCAAGTGGGGAAAATTTGGGAGGGGCTGCCAAGGGGCTCGGCCAGTAATAGAGGGGGAGGAGAGAGAGAGTGGGTAAGTGTGGATGAGGGAAAAAAAGATAAATATTATACCCCAATTTCCATTTACATTAATTTCACTATTTAAGCATTTTTCTATCATATTTTCTAAAACCGTTTGACAATTTTTTTTTATAAAAAACAACATGTTATATTCTAGTTTAGTGTGTCATGATGCACAAAACTTGTATTAACCCCTTCTAATCTGTAATTATCACTAATCAAATGTATTAGTGACGGCTTAAAATAATATTAAAATAATTAATTTCGGAAAATTTTTCAGTCAACTAGAAATTTTGCAAGTGACTCAATAAACACCAAATACTCGCAATTACATAGCTAGATAGGTATATTTGATTTTATGACCAAAGATAATTATATCTTGATTTTTACGGAAAACACCCGTTATTTTACCGATTCTCCGAAAGTTCACCTAAACGATTTTCAAAAAGTTACAATTTTCCCCTTAAAGAATTTGGTCCCCGAATTTAAATTAAAACTCTCCCAATTACTAAAATATTTCAGCAAAACAATCAAGTCGTCGGGGCTCCGAAATCATAAATACATAAAACATATCGTAACGCAATGTATGCGCATGAAAAAGAGTGTATAACTCAAAAATCAAAACTCCGTCAAGCATCCCACAATCATCGGAGTTATGGTAAAGACACCAATGTCAAAATCCAATACGCAAACCAACATGATATAAATCAAAACTAGGACATGTACATAGTACGCATCATCGTAAACTCTTCAAAACAACTGAAGAAAGGCATGCCAAACCTTTTTCAAATTGTTGCGCGATGCGCGTAACACAGCACAGTAGCGGACGTTTATTGTGAGAAAATAACTATATATATATATATATCCTTTGTTTAATATACACGTCCCGCTATTTTGAAATTAATTTAGAAGGGTTCCCTTTATAAAATGTTTCGTGTCATCCCGGACACGTAGGTAAATATTGAGACTATAGCTCTTTCTTGGAAATCCCTTCGATAACTATCAATGCATGCAAAAATACGTTCAGGTACTGTCCTCTGACTAGTCCTGCTCAGCTACTAAAACAGATAGTACATATCATAATAAAATACTGCTCAAAATTAATCCCAAACTGTATATAAGAATGCCACGTGCGTCTGGTGCGCACGGAAATTGAAATCCATGAATGTGCCATACATGTGCATAGAAACAAAATCTAACTGCAACGGGTATGCACGAAACACCTGTCAAGTGCAACGAGTGTGCCTGACAGCAATATCAGGTGCATCTGATATGCACGAAAAATCTCGATTTAGCGCATCTGGTGTGCATCAAAATCGCATCAAGCGCCCAAGTATGCGCAAGAATCCAAATCCAGAGCACAAGGTGCACGAAAACAATATCGAATATCACAATCGAAATCGACGGTATACAACACATTTCAATCCAAATCCATATCAGGTATACCGTGGTATATAATCTCACAACCATGTGCATCAGAGTGCACAAAATCAAATCAAAATGCTAAAAGTGCATGAAAACTATGCCGAAAGCATAAGTCAAATCACATGCATACCATAGGCATGAAATCAAAATCAACATCCCGAATGACATCAAATCGAAGTCAAGTGCAACTGTGGTGTACAAAATCTCAATCATGCAAATAAATCAGCCAAAATACCGAAATCAAAGATGACGGAAGTAGTCCCGCTCTATTACAT
Organism: Agapanthus africanus; assembly: GCA_030015575.1. Lineage (NCBI taxonomy): Eukaryota > Viridiplantae > Streptophyta > Magnoliopsida > Asparagales > Amaryllidaceae > Agapanthus > Agapanthus africanus. The sequence goes on from CM057341.1 coordinate 618,545,513, forward strand.
CCTCTAAAGATCTCTGGCCAACTGTCATTGTCACTCATAACATGTCTCGTCGACGATGCCGAACTCTGGCCTACTGAGTGTGCATCAAATAACCGCTCCTGGGTCCAAATCTTCTCGTATAGTATTCCAGAAAGGTCTTGTCGGGTCTCTCCCGATCTCGTTTCTGCTGAAATGCCTGGAAGCTATCATCCTTTTGCTAAATCTGTTTCTTGTTCCGGAATGGCTGCATACCCATAATGACTCCTTCTGGAAGATATATTCATGTACAATACCTCTGCAAGCGTATCACATCTCTGATATCAGCGGAATGGAACGTCATCTCATTAAGATCTCGTACGAACCTCTTACTCCATTTTTCTCTAATGTCGACTGATTCGGACTCGTCTCTTCATGGCTGCATAGACTGCGTTCCAATGGCTATACTCTTATCTGGAGTCTTCCAAGCAATGTATCCCATCACATGATATCCGAATGATGTCGAACTTTTCAATCGATTCATCATGGTTCCATAATCCCCTAAGAGCCCAACATCTTGAGTACAGTTTAATAGTATTCCAGTACATACCACAGTACCTATGGACCAGCCGTAGAAGGGCAAACCCAAGCCTCATCAATGGTACCACTGAACTGCTGCAAACCCTCAAGTTCCAAAGCGTTCTCATGTTCATTATATTGAGTTAGGGTTTCATTCTTCTAGAGGGTCCATGAAATTACTTGCATGTTTTTCCGAATACTTTAAACTTGGAAAAATGGGTTCCTGATATTCGATCGTCTCTATCGACTCTCAACATACCTGCGTGAAGTCGTCTCTAACTGGAATCAATCAATCTGATGACCTCGCATCGGGGTAGGCAATGCATCATATGTCCTAGTCTTTCATTTTTGGTGACGAGCGATCTTCTATCATATCTTGAAATATAACATCTGGGGCGATATCTTGTCATTCGCCGAAATCACTGGCTCATTCGTCCACACGCTGAACAGTGCCTCAATCATCAAATATAATAGTGCATTGACGGTCATCACATTCTGGCTGGTCTCTAGCAGTGGTCCAATCCTCTGGTGCTGATCTGCACGTCCGAAAAATCTCGTAAAAGCGATCCATCAATGCTCATGGCGCGAAAACACAAATAAATGATACATCTATGCAATCGTGTGTCCCTGGAAATATGCCATGGTCAGTCCTCGTCCATGACGAGCTCGTGCAGACCGCAACTCTAGCCGTAACTCTCTCTGCCCGTGTAATCGTGGCAGCAAAACCATAAACCAAAATTGATGAGGATAGATCATAGGAATGAATATAATACTGTTCAAGGAAATGTACATCCTATGGCTTCTTAAGTGGAGTAGCGTATCGTAAGTATGCCGCAGAACATACACACGGTACTTCATTCTCCTTAAGTCACCTACTCTATCAACCAAGGTCAACATATGCGACGAAAGTTCGGGTCTAATACCCCCTCGACCAAGTCTAAGTTCTGTAAGGTCAAGCCTAGGTTCCGAATATATATAAACGCCCTAGACTCCGCATAGTCAAATATAGACTCGAACCAAAATTAAACCTAGCGCTCTGATACCAACTTTGTCACGACCCAAAAGAGCACGTGACTGGCACTTGAATCATGTGAAGTCTATAGGACCACACCTAATTCAAGTAAGCCAAAAGCCCAGAAATCTAAACCATTTTTTTAGGAAAATGAAAGAAAAACTTATTAAAAGAAAGTGGTTTAAATAACATGAATGGCATTAAACGTTCAAAAGCAACATCAAATTTTCCCGAAAATTTCGGCAGAGTCTCCTTTGTAAATACTGGCCCCAAACGGGTATAAACATGAATAATATACATAAAGGCATCCCCAAGCGGGAGCTAGCTCTTCGTCAATTGACGGTCACAACTGATTAGTGTGGGATTTTAACGATCAAAAATATTTTACCGCAATCAGAAACGGCGTCGCTTTGCAGCTAGCCGGTGAGTACGGGTCGATCCACAGGGATGGTGTTAATTTCCTAAGTGTTCTTACGAGCTAATTCCAATGGGTGTTGGATCTTTTAATTAAATCTAAAAACTAAGTTGTACGAGAATTAAGAAACTTGCTAGGATTAGGTATAGGGGAAGTTTGATAAGATTAAATTTCACACCTCTTTCAATGCCCTAAATTAAGTCTTTTAGGAATTATAGCAATTATTAGTAAAGGGGATTAGGATGATTGGGAAGAAACAATGTTTCTTCCTCTAGATCCTTGTCCGTCCTTTCCTAATAATTGCTCTAACCTTCATGGAAGACATGCATGTCCGGTCCTTTATACTACAGTTTCACCTTTACCTCGTGGGTAGGGTGCCGTAGGGAGCGGATCATGCATGCATGCATGAAGTTCTAATTATCACAAATAGTTGGGCACGAAAGAGATGAGAGATCTTCATCTCTCAATCCATCCCTTATTCCTAACCCTAACAAGCGAGGAAGTTACTCACTCATTAGGGGATCTATTAAAAACATTACCTTTTAGTATGTGTATTTTTTTAGATCTAATAGATTAGTTACCTACTGCAGGTTAAAAGATTCTACACTAGATTAAACTAGGGCAAAAGAATGATTTATCTAGGGCAAGAATTTAATTAGAAAACTAAGGCAGAAAATAAAAATGAACTTACAAGAATGATGCTCTTCCAAACTTCAATTAAATCTGAATTTTATTTATCAAAAAGAGGCATCCCTAATACAATCTTTTGAATACATTTTTATAGGGAATAGGAAAATTAGGGTTACAATTGCTCGCACATGTGATATTACAGATATACCCCCGAAAAATCCCAACAAAAGCACCGACGCACCGCCACCAGCTTTCTGCACCGACACGTGCAGTAGACGGCCGCGGAACCGCGGCATGGGTGGGGGTAGGGCCGCGGTTCCGCGGCCCATTGGTCGGATCGTCTGATCATTTTTTGTGGGCTGCTTCTTGATGCTTTGGGCTTTCTATTTCTCTAGTTCTTTTCTCCATTTGGCTTCTGGGTCTTCTCCAGATCTTTAGTGAAAACTTATAATGGTCTTTTAATCGTTTACTTTGACATTTTGGACCTTGCGTTGCCTTGTACCTTTGTGAACTGTTCTTCGTCTAGGCTTGACTAGGATCCTTCTACTTGTTGGTCAAAAGTCCCTCTTTTGTATCATCTTTTGTCTTTTTCACTGTTTTCGCTCCAAAAACCTGTATCCTGTAATATGTAGCAGACATGCGTCAAAAGCACCTGTTTATTTATAAAACGAATAAGAATGGGGAATATAATAATGCAATATTATGGTATGAACAAATACCCCCAAACTTATCTTTTGCTCGTCCTCGAGCAAACTTATTTTTTTATTCTCGACAAAAAACTTAACCGCACTTTCACAGGGAAACGCGATTGCACTGAGCACGTGCAACAAGCCGTTAAACCTCTAGGTGTCCCTAGTAGGAGGAGTGTTGTCTCCTGAGGGTTTTCAGCGGATACTACCCAATAAATCCTATCAATTTGGCTCATTAACTTTAATTTTCCAATCAGGTTTTCTAACAAAGAATTCTATTATCGTCGACTCGTAAACTATCCACCCATATTATTCACACTTCCTCATTATTTAACCTAAGATTATATATTTCTTATAGACTTACTTAGCTTTCAGCATTACCCAAGTTTTCCTTCTAGGGTTCCATCTCCACTTAAGAATTTTTAATCAAATCTACTAAAGATACAAGTTCTATTCTTCATTCCTTTCTCTTATCTAAACTCTAATCATATATCCTCACGTGTGTGTATAAATCACCCCTATACTTGGAAATTCAAATCAAGCAATCATACCCTTGTCCATTGTCCAAAGCACTAATTAACCGGTGAATTTTTAATGAATTTTTGCTTACACATCCTTCATGCGACCGTTAATACTCCTTGAGGTACCAACAACCGATTACAAGATATGTTTGCACTTTAAAGCGTCATTCCTAGTCTTGCAACACCCAAGGCTTTTAGCAGTGACTCCCAAACCAGTTGGTCTAAGGCACTAGGTGATGAAGCACCCTCGCTAAATATTTTTTTCTATTTTTGCAGCCTTAAGTAATCACAAAGACCAGTGTTCATTTTTTATTCTTTATTCACACTTGAGTAATTTTATTTTTCATCATACTAAGAACTTTAGACAAGAGCATTTCAAGGTCTTCTCTACTTTTCCACGTTTCAAGGTGTGTGATTGTGCAATTTGTAGGGTATATATTTTCAGAATCTATACTTAAACTAGGAATTATTTTTCAAACTTATACTCTAATAAAAAATCAATACTTTTCCTTTATTTCGACTTGGCCCAGGAAGTGAACCCAAAAGTTGCTTATTTCTAAATAAACTACGAAGACATATACTTTCTGACATTAATCATTAAAGAAGGTTATTTTTAGGGGTTTTAATTTACTCAGTCTAAGATCTAGTTATTCGTAACCAGTTAACCTATTTGTCAAACTCAAGTCAAATATGGTCAAAATTGAATATAATAATTTTTATAATTTTTGAAGTTTTTCAATTTTTATGGGTTTTTAAATAAATATGCAAATGCAAAAATATGAATGCGAAGGAAGAAGACGTACCGAGCATACCCCCAAACTTAAACTGGACAGTGTCCTCACTGTCATGCTGCACTAAGTGGGTCGATAGTGTCGGCAATGTCCTGCTTATTAACATATTTACAAATGATACACACCCCCAAACTTATTTAAAATAAAGTTTTGGAAAATTTGATTGGAAATTCGGGGGTGAAAATGGAGGAAAATCAATCAGTGTAAATCGGCTCCTGCAAAAACAGGAGCTCCTCCGATGGGTCCGCTGTGAGGAACGGTTTCAATCGATGTCCATTAACTTTGAATAAAGTACCGTCCTCAGAATTTTCAAGATCAACCGCACCGTGCGGAGATTTTTGATTTCGAGGAGGAAGGACTCTGGAATTGCTAAATTCGTCATGTTTTTAGTTAATGTTTTTAAGGCGAACAACATATGGCCCTTTCCATCTAGAACGGAGCTTGCCTGGGTGATAATGTAACCGAGTGTCATAGAGTAAAACATGTTGACCAGGTTCAAAAGTTTTTCGCAAAAGGTGTTTATCGTGAAACACCTTAGTTCGGTTTTTGACAATTACGGCATTATCATATGCCTCATCCCGCAGCTCTTCTAGTTCATTTAATTGCAGCTTTCGGTTGCTGCCCGCATCTCCTAAAGATAAATTCAACTCTTTGATAGCCCAAAATGCCTTGTGCTCAATTTCTACCGGGAGGTGGCAAGCCTTCCCGTAAACAAGCCGGTATGGAGACATAGCAAGATCGGTCTTGTATGCAGTACGGAAAGCCCATAGTGCATTGATCAGTTTGAGGGACCAATCTTTACGGTTTTTAGACACCGTTTTCTCCAAGATTTGCTTGATTTGCCGATTTGAAATCTCGGCTTGCCCACATGTTTGGGGATGGTATGGCGTTGACAGCTTGTGGGTTATAGAATATTTGCGCATTAAGGACTCAAAAGTCCTATTGCAAAAGTGAGAACCATTATCACTTATGATCGCTTGAGGGTGCCCAAATCGAGAAAAGATGTGTTCTTTAAGAAATTGAACGACAACCTTATTGTCATTCGTTCGGCTAGGCACAGCCTCGACCCACTTTGAAACGTAGTCAATAGCCAACAGAATATAAACATTCCCAAAAGAATTGGGAAATGGTCCCATGAAGTCTATACCCCAAACATCAAAAACATCGACAACCAAAATTGGTTGGAGCGGCATTTCGTTTCTCCGCGATATCCGGCCCAAGTGTTGGCACCGGGAGCATGTCTTGCAGTATTCATATGCATCCTTAAAGAGTCGTGGCCAATAGAAACCACACTGCAAGATTTTTTCGGCTGTCTTCTTTGGGCCAAAGTGCCCGCCACATGCTTGGTCGTGGCAAAAAGACAGCACACTCTTAAACTCGTTTTCCGGTACACACCGACAAATGATTTGGTCGGAACAGTATTTAAAAAGATATGGTTCATCCCAGTAAAAATGCTTTGCTTGGGACAAGAATCGAAGTTTATCTTGTTTCGACCAGTCTTTAGGTATCAAGCCAGTGGCCAAGTAGTTTACTATATCAGCGAACCATGGTTCGCAAGAAACGGTCAAGAGTTGCTCATCGGGAAAAGCATCAGTGATAGGAAATTCAAGTGTAGGCGAAGAAGGAAGTCGTGAAAGGTGATCGACCACTACATTTTCACATCCTTTTTTGTCCCTTATGACAAGGTCAAACTCTTGTAGCAGGAGGATCCAACGTATTAGCCTCGATTTTGCATCCTTCTTCGCAAAAAGGCGGTGAAGAGCTGAATGATCCGTATACACAATAACTGGAGAGCCGACTAAATAAGGCCGAAATTTTTCAAGTGCAAACACAACAGCTAAAAACTCTTTTTCTGTTGTTGTGTAGTTTAGTTGGGCTTCATTTAATGTACGGCTAGCGTAATAAATCACATGCGGCATCTTGTTAATGTGCTGTCCAAGAACAGCACCAATGGTAAAATCTTATGCGTCGCACATAATTTCGAAAGGATGCGTCCAGTCTGGAGATGAAAGAATGGGCGCAGAAATGAGAGAGTGTTTCAAAGACTCGAATGCTTCCATGCAAGTTGAGTCGAAATCAAATGTTGTGTCCCTGGCCAATAAGAGAGTCAAGGGTCTAGCAATCTTGCTAAAATCCTTGATGAACCGTCTATAAAATCCGGCGTGGCCAAGGAAAGCTCGGATGTCTTTGATGCATTTAGAAGGAGGAAGATTAGAGATGACTTCAAGTTTGGCTCTATCAACCTCGATGCCGTTTTGCGAGATGACATGTCCTAAGACAATTCCTTCTCGTACCATAAAGTGGCACTTCTCCCAATTCAAAGTTAGGTTCTTATCCCTACAGCGGGTAAGAACTGCATCAAGATGTCGTAAACACTCGTCGAAGGAGTCACCAAAAATGGAGAAATCATCCATAAAGATCTCCAAGAACTTTTCAACCATGTCTGAAAAGATCCCCATCATACACCGCTGAAATGTCGCGGGTGCATTGCATAACCCAAAGGGCATGTGACGATAAGCAAAAGTGCTAAAGGGACAAGTAAATGTGGTCTTGTCTTGATCCTCTTTGGCTATGGGGACTTGGTTATAACCGGAATAGCCATCTAAAAAGCAGTAGAACTCGTGCCCCGCCAATCGTTCTAGCATTTGGTCAATGAAAGGTAAAGGAAAGTGGTCCTTTCTTGTCGCGGCATTGAGTTTTCTATAGTCGATGCATACTCGCCACCCAGTTTGGGTGCGAGTAGGAATCAACTCATTTGCCTCATTGGTAATGATCGTGATGCCCGATTTCTTTGGCACGACATGAATGGGGTTAACCCATTGGCTATCCGAGATAGGGTAAATGATACCACTATCAAGACATTTAACAATCTCCTTCTTAACAGCCTCTTTCATAATAGGGTTGAAGCGTCTTTGTGGATCCCTTGCTGGCTTGGCATCATCCATCAAGTGTATATGATGTTCAACTATGAGGGGACTAATCCCTTGATGTCCGCCATAGACCAGCCAAAAGCTTGCCGATTATTCTGTAAGACCATTAAAAGGGCCTTCTCTTGCTCAAGAGCTAGAGAGGCCGATATGATAACGGGTAGGGTCTCATTATCACCTAGATAAGCATATTTTAGGTGCGACGGCAAAAGCTTTAGTTCGAGTTTAGGAAGTGAAACAATAGATGGTAACAATGGAGTAACTGTTTCAAACTCGAAGGATTCCATCAAAGGTTCAAATCGAGTGTACGCAACCGAGTCGGATGGTTCAACTAACTCATCCGAAAAAGCAAAAGACTCAAGCTCGGGTGGTGAGTCTTCAAAATCATCTACAAAGGTGAAACACTCATAATCGTTGTCCGCCGTGAAAGCTGTGTTGGATTCTAGGAGGAACGCACTAGTGGCGTCAACACTGCTGTGATCGAACATGAAATTTTCGAACTCACAGTCCTCCTCCGCGATCTCATTGATCGAGCAAACATCAAGTACGCTAGAATTAGGCTCGGCAGGCTAATTTCCCAACTTACAGATGTTGAGTTCAATTGTCATATTGCCAAAAGATAGATTCATTGAACCATTACGACAATTGATCACTGCGTTAGAAGTCGCCAGGAATGGTCGACCAAGTATCACCGGAATTTGACTCCGGGAGTTAACGACAGGTTGTGTATCCATAACAATAAAGTCTACGTGGAAAATGAAATCCCCTACTCTAATTAACACATCCTCCAACTCTCCCCTAGGATGGGTGATTGATCGGTCGGCCATTTGGAGAGTTCAGTAAGTGGGCTTAAGCTCTCCAACGCCTAATTGTTCGTACACAGAATAAGGTAGCAAATTGACACTAGCACCAAGTGTAGGGTTCCTAGGCACACTCAAGAGGTTCCACAAGGCATCAACCATGCCAAATTCAAAAATTCGGTGCCGAGAAACTCTAATATAGATCGTTGACTAGAGATTAGGCGAAAACATTGCAAGTAAATCACATTTACACTAAGTGAAAGAGACTACAACCTTTGTAGATCCGGTCCTCCACTTCTCTAGCTCCGTGTTGACGTCCCTCCGCTACGATCATCGGAATCCCGGACCCTAGCGTCGATTTCATCGGAGAAATGGGCGGGCTAGGTCGTTGACTTCGATGCCGAAGATGATCTACGTCGAGGCGACTCAAACTCAAGCTCCACCTTCACTAGGTCATGGAACTTGTGAAGATAACACACTCTACTACATGGCAAGTGGTAGAGGATGAAGAAATAGGAAGTGGGTTCACTTTGGATTTGGATTTCTCACTTGGAATCATCACTTGGAAAAATCTAGCAATGCTTTCTTCTCTTCATGAAGAAGATGAAGAAGAAGAAAGAAAAAGAATTATGAATTATCTTCAAAAAGAAAATTAAGTGATGGTTATCATAATGTAACCATGGGTGAGATAAACTCATGTAGAGAATGAACTAGGGTTTAGGTAAATGGTTAGGGTTAAGGCAAAAGACAAAATGGCTAGACATTTCAAAGCTTCATGAAGCTTTAAGTATCAAACAAAGAAAGCCACCATCTTATATTTTGCCAAAAATAAATAAAAAGAATAAATAAGTAAATCAAACCCTAACCATTAATCTAATCAAGGTTTAAAGCATACACACACCCAAGTTTGCATGTATCATCAAACATGATACAAACTAGTGCACAAAAATATATTACATATATAACTTGTGCACATCAAGTGAGAAAGTTAATCTTAAGTGAACAAATACTAGTTAATATAAAGTAATATATAAAATATATAATTATACATTAAATCATTAAATCAACACTTGATTTAATGATCCGGTCATAATGCATATAACCGACTAATATCAAGTGTATCAATGTGTCGAATCAACACTTGATTCGGTAACCCGGCTATATCACATATAACCTGCCGATGATACAAATCGAGAGAATAGAATACAGTATCACATACTGGTATTATTCTCGGTCCCGCACATATCTCATATGCGCTTCTATTTCATTTCGCTTGAGCCAGGAAACCTCTGTGTAGGACTCTAAAGACTCGTCAATAAGCCGGCAGCAGGTGATGATCATATCAAACACCCACAAGCCGCAAGCGGTCTTCTAAACGTAATGGCCACCCGGGTATTGAGCGATCAGAAGATCAACGAGCAAGCCCGCTCACACTCCTGTGAATCCAACCAGTAACACTTACCGTACAGTCCGGTCTGATCGTCTGATATGTCGCATATCTCGCCTAGGGGTGGTAAACGTCAGACCCCAGTAGCTCGATAAGTCGTGTCGATATGAGGTTTATAACAGTTCGAGAAACTACTGGTAACACTTACCAGTAAATCTCAGCAACCCTGACCAGGGATTTCCGGTTATAGCCAATCGAACACAGCACAACATCAACTCCCTATACCGGGAGAGACGAATCCCCTCCTATCGCTCATTGCCTCCATGTGATTCGGGATTGTACCCAAAAACCACCGTTTTGCATGCCCTCTTGGATGTGGTAAGGTGGAAATCAAAGCACAGTGGGAATCACACAAGACTCTATGACGATCTCGGGTCAACAGACTACTCTGTACCAGTGTCACCAGAGAACTGCCATCTGACGTAAGGTATAATACCATCTGGGAGTTTTCGGCGAGTCTGTCCAGTGTACCCAGTCTCGACTGAGCACCCATATATCATCTCTGATGTCAAACACCAATGGATATGGGATCATCCATCGCCCATCTGTATGGGTCGAGAAGGTATACGCTAGTCTACTCTGGTATATCGATGCCCCGTCTCGATACACCCACGACTAAGGACCTTGAAGGATGTACTTATGGACTACCATGTCCCCACTAGTATGATCTGCATCATAGTCCAGGTAGTCAAGTACACATCCTAAGGGCTTTACCAACATGTAACAGAGAGACAATCAGTGTACACGTTAAGGTAAAGAGCAACCAGATAGCATATTATCATGTCGAGTAAGAAAGTCCTCCCTATATATGTCCAAGCATCCACTACAATATACATCCTATGTATAGTAATGGCCTCTAGGGCATACATATAACTAACAATCTCCCATTTGCACTAGGGCCATCTGTAGCAGTGGTTGTAGTATCTCATACTCAACCATCCCATAATAGTCTCTCTCTGGGAAAAGGCCTTTGTGAGTGGATCCGCCGTGTTGTCCTCTGAGTCTGCTCTCCTAACCTCGATCCCCTGGAGATCAACCATCTCCATGATCAGGTGACACTGCCTTAGAATATGTCTGGATCACTGATGGGACGGGCGTTCCTTGGCATAAGCCACAACTCCATTGTCACACAATGGGAGGAACGGAGTTCATCTCATGAACAAATATACATCCAGACTGCCTCTTTGGTAGTATCATAAGTAGCGATATATCCAGCCTTTATCGTCTAGTATGCCACGGTATCTAGCTTGGAACTCTTCCAACATACCGTCCCTTTACTGAGGGTAGAGACAATGCCTGTGACTGACATTCAGTCGTCCTTATCACCCTGGAACCCTTCCAGAGATTCTCCCCAGGATCGATTGATACCATCTCACTACAACTAGTGAGTATCCTAATATCCAATTAGATCTATCTCATAGATCCAAAACCCAGGATTTAGTAGGTATCACTATGATCCTATATGGAGAATCCTTGTGATAAGCGGAGATTGACCGAGCGTAGCATAGGAAACTCCTTCCCTATCAAGAGTATGTCATCCATGTACTCTACGAGGATCACCACCATACTCCCTACTACCTTTTTGTATATACAAGGTTCATTTACCATTTTGATGATGTCAAACTCTTTGACAATCTCATCAAAACAGATGTTCTAACTCCGCGATGCCTGCTTTAATCTTATAAAGTATCTTGTACACGTTTCCGCTGCTCCCACTGTCTATGAAGCCCTCTGGCTGTGTACTTACAGACGCTCTCTTCTAAAACATCATTTTAGAAAAGCAGTCATGACACCCAACCGCCAGATATCGTAGTCATGGTATGTAGCCATGGCAAGTAGGATCTGGATGGACTTAAGCATAGCCACTGAAAAAGGTTTCATCATTATCCACGCCTGGTCGATGATGAAAACCTTTAACATGTCTAGCTTTGAAAGTCTCAACCTTTCCATCTACACCAAGTAATCTTCTCAAGATATACTTGCTCCTGATGGGGATTTAACCTTTCAGATATAGCAGTCAAAGTCCATACTTTGCTGGTGTATAAGGATTCCATCTCAGATCGCTAAGCATCCAGCCATTCTTATAGAGTCCCACTCCTGATGGCCAGCTCGAAACTAGTTGGGTCATCATCTCATGATGCAATCCTCGCACCCACTATCATGGACAAACAGAAGTATCTCTCAGGTGGGTGAGGAACCCTACTAGATCGGCGGAGAGGCTGAGGTTCGTTGGTATCTACTGAATCCTTTGGTTCTACCAAATCATCTGCTGTAGTTTGAATAGCTGGAACCTTTCCAGTTCTACATAACTGATCTTGCCTCGAGCTTGTCCGGATTTTGCTTTTAGATATAGGCCGGACAACCCTAAATCTTAACAAACTTAAGATATGGACTCTTCCCTTTCCATATCACATATGAAGTGGTAGGCAATTGATTTGATTGGAACCCTATTCAATAGGTATGCAGCTTCTCAAGCACATAACTCCCAAAAGGAAATAGGTAACTCAGTAGTACTCATCATAGAGCACACCTTATCATATAGGGTGTGATTGCTCCGTCCTGATACACCGACGTGCTGTGGTGTATACGGAGGAGTAATGCTGAGAGAGAATCTCATTCTCTTTTAGAAAAGTCCAAGAATTCCGTGCTCAAGTATTCTCCTCCTTGATCACATCAAAGGACATAATACTTATACCCGTTTTTAGTTCTCTACTTCTAACTTATATTCTGTGAATATCTCAAAAGGTTCGGACTTATGTTTCAACAGGAACATATGTCTGAATCTTGAGAGATCATCAGAGAATGTAATGAAATACAAAGAACCGGTCTTGGCATGTGTAGACAGGGGACCTTACATACATCATCATGTATCAGTCCCTAGAGTTTACTAACTCTTTCTCTGTTTCCAGTAAACGGAGCTATGGTCATCTTATCTTTGTGACATGACTGGTAAGTTTCACAAGATGTAAATTCAAACTGATTTAAATTTGCATCTAAATGTAAATTCAGCTAGTCGGGTCGTATTGATATGACCTAGTCTACAACACCTTAAGAAGGATTTGTTCATTTCTGAACTATTCCTCTTGTGTGTGTTCCGTATACTAAAAACTATAGTTTGATTTAGAATATCAATGCTTTTAGATAACGTGCCTAAACCGATCAACTTTTGATATAGGAAATGTTCAAAACATTATCCAACAATACAAAATTATATCCTTCTTTACTAATAAAGAGACTGATATGATTTTGTATATCAGGTTCGGTATCTAATAACATTCGTTCAAAATCAATGTATTTGGAATACAGGGTGACAGTGACCAACAGACTTGGCTGCAACACTTACACCGTTTTCTGTCTCATGAAACTTATCACCCGTTCTTAGTTCTCTACCTTTCTGTAGCCCTATGTAACAGATTACATATCTGGGATCCTGATCCGGTATCAAATACCCAGGACGTAGAGGATACAGAGAAACAGTTCTTTGTAATGAACATGTAGGGTTGCTAGGCACGCGCACAAGGGTCTACGAGGCATCAACCATGCCCAATTTAAAATTTAGCCATGCCGAACAACCCGAATACGGAACTTTAAACTAGAGATTAGGCGAAAACTAACATGCTAAACATTTTAACACTAAGTGAGAGGGATTACAACCTTTGTAGATCCGGTCCTTCACTTCATATGCTCCGTGTTGTGGTCCCTTCGCTGCGATCATCGGGTTCCGGACTCTCGAGAAGTTCCACGAAGAGAAAGACGCAACCTTTGCTTCCGATCTTCGATACTAAGATGATCTACCTTGAAGTTTCTTTAACACAAGCTAACACTCATGAAATGATGTGAACACCCTCATCTAAATGGCAAGGGAAGATGAGGATGATGAAGTAGGATTTTTGCTCTCTTTATTTATCTTTTTCTCATATTTATCCATCACAAAAATCAAAGCAAGAAACCATTTCAAGCAAAGAAGAAGAAGGAAGAAGATGAACAATGTTAGAAAATCCTTTTGTGATGAATAGAAAATGAAATGATATGAAGAATAATGCAACCATGGTTGACTTAACCATTGTAGAGAATTGACTAGGGTTAGGGTTTGGGTTGGGTTAAAGCATGAGTCACTTGTAAATATCTTTATCATGACAAAAAGAAAACCTTCTAGAAACATCTAGAAAGATTAACCCTAATCTAAACCCTAATCATGCTTAAACTCCACTAAACAAGTTGCATTAGTTATCATATCATGTTACAATATTATATATCACATATATAATATTTATCGTAACAAAATAAAATATTACAATTAACATATATCGCATATATATCAATGTATTACCCGAGTGAGAAAAAGAATCTTTTAGTGAGCAAATATTAGTTAATATAATTTAATATATCATATATATTATTATACAATAAATTATCGAATCAACACTTGATCCGACAATCCGGCTATATCGCATATAACCGGCTAATATTTATCCGTACCGATTCATCGAATCAACACTTGATCCGATGACCCGGCTGATATCAAATATCGCGAGAATAGAATACGGTATCACATATCGCATTATCCTCGGTCCCACACATATCACATATGTGCCCCTACTCCGTTTTGCCTGAGTCAAGAAACCTCTGTGTAGGACTCTAAAGAATCGTCAATACGCCGGCAGTAGGTGATGATCATATCAAACACCTACAAGCTGCAAGCGGTCAGCTAAACGTAACAGCTATCCAGGTATTGAGCGCTCAGAAGATCAACAAGCAAGCCTGTACATTCTCCTACGAATCCAAACAGTAACACTCCCGTACAGTCCGGTCTCGTCGTCTGATATGTTGCATATCTCTCCTAGGGGTGGTAAACGTCAGACCCCAGTAGCTCGATAAGTCGTGTCGATATTAGGTCTATAATAGTTCGAGAAACTACTGATAACACTTACCAGTAAATCTCAGCAACCCTGGCTAGGGATTTCCGGTTATAGCCAATCGAACACAGCACAACATCAACTCCCTATACCGGGAGAGACGAATCCCCTCCTATCGCTTATTGCCTCCATGTGATTCGGGACTGTACCCAAAAGCCACCTTTTTGCATGCCCTCTTGGACGTGGTATGATGGAAATCAAAGCACAGTAGGAATCACACAAGACTCTATGACGATCTCGGGTCAACAGACTACTCTGTACCAGTGTCACCGGAGAACTGCCATCTGACGTATGGTATAATACCATCTGGGAGTTCTCGGCAAGTCCGTCCAGTGTACCCAGTCTCCACTGAGCACCCATACACCATCCTTGATGTCAAACACCGATGGATATGGGATCATCCATCGCCCATCATATGGGTCAAGATGCGTATACGCTAGTCTACTCTGGTGCATCGATGCCCTGTCTCGATACACCCTCGACTAGGAACAGTTATAGAATGTACTCGTCGACTACCGTGGCCCCACTGGTATGATCTCATCATAGTCCCAGTAGTCGAGTACATATCCTAAGGGCTTTATCAATATGTAACATAGAGACAATCAGAGTACATGTTAAGATAAAGTACAACCAGATAGCATACTATCATGTCGAGCAAGAAAGTCCTCCCTATATATGTCCTAGCATCCACTACAATATACATCGTATGTACAGTAATGGCCTCTAGGGCATACATATAACTAACAGAACACACCCGAAGGAGATGCATCATATGCACTTTCTTCGTTTGGGCGGCACGGGAATTCTGGTATTCCCCTATTTCCTGCTCTGTCTTATAACAATTATAAGTTGGAGCAGGACCAACGTTCCCCAGCTCAGTATAACAAGCGGGTTCGGTCAAATATCCGTATTATTATCTTGATTAAGGCGTGATATAGTCGCTACCTGGAGAGAGAGAGAAGAAAACACTCTGCGTGCGCTCTTGCAAGATCAGATTGGTTATTATTTTATCTGATCAGGATGGCTTCCACTGTTTTTATCAAATCTTCCTTCAAACCTTAAAAGGAAAGACTGGCCGGGATTAATTACACGCTACAAGTTCGCCAATCTTTCAGCCAGGCCAATGTCGGTACTTTGAGGGAGGTTCCCCGTGCTTTCGCACTGACCTAATTAAAGTAAACCTCATTTTCCCAGAGGCGTAACCCCGTTGACACCTTTCTAGACACCTACTTGATCGGCTAATTGTAATGTGTAAAACTCTCCCAGGAGTAACAATTACTCGCAGTGGGTATCGGGATCAGACTATCTCATAGAAGGCATGCAATCTCATTGCAAATTTCAACACTTGAAATTCCCGATAATATTTTGCCCCTAACATGCTATGATCTTGACGAAAGCCAACAAACCATAGCCCGCTAGTCAAGTTCAACCCATACATTTCTTGATTGAATTAAACCCACCCGCACGACCCTTGACGAAAGCCAACAAAGCCGTATGACTACCCTAATCCAATCGCATCGTATGCAGCAGATAAGCAGCATATAGCTACCGCACACTGCATCTTGACGAAAGCCAACAAATGCAGCACGAATACCATATACAACTTATCTGAAATGACGGAGGGCTATGACAGGTTTTTCTGAAAACCTATTGCGTAATGAACTTGATATCGTTGTGGAATCAAATGATTTTAAAATGGAGTGTTTTTTAGGCTTTTCTAGTTTTGCTAAAGGGGTCACTCCCGGTGAAGGGATCGTCGGCCCTTTCCTCGTCGAATGAGGTGCGGGATATATCACATATATCACTGTGCAAAGCAAAAACTATAGAAGCAATCAAAAGACAAACCGAAGGTTGTAGCATCTGCCAGTTATTGCTAAAGGGGTCACTCCCGGTGAAGGGATCGTCGGCCCTTTCCTTATCGAATAAGGTGCAGGATGTTCTACAAGGAACACCGCGATGCAAAGTAAGAACTGTAGCTACCTGTTTTTTGAAAATTCGATTCCATAACATCTTATGTTTCTTTTCTTTCATTAATCATATTAATGAAGTCCCATCATTTAAATCACCTAAACATCACAGATAAATACGACGTACACTTATGCCATCCGCATTCGCCTCGATGTCCCCTCGTGCACCGTTAGGTTAGGTAACTAACGACAGAGCGGGGCAGGGCTAGCGCGGGTGTAAAACATAAGTAACGTCTATATAATATATCATATATACTATATACAGTATCCATCACAGCATATCAAATGATCACATCACAGATATCGCAGCAGAAGAAACATATGAAACATTGGATATACTAGGACGTCCGTGTTTTCAATACAAGCCAGTATAAAACACGGATTCCACGGTTGCGATGAATAGCCAAACCCACACCCCAAGACCCCTACGAGAGCGGCAAGCAACCCTTCTAATTCTAGAGTTAGGAGACCCGGACTCAACTCCTCGAGATGGTCTCCCACTGGACTCTAGAACCTGGTTACTTGTGTTCCCTTCCTTGGGTCTATCCTAGTGCGGAAAAGTAAATAATATACAATGGGTGACATCTTTCGCAACCTGGAAGTGCCCCAATAAAAGAATATTACATACAAGTTTTTACATGAATGAAAATGAAAAACACTCATCTCACATAAAAAACCCCGGCTATTCAAACATGACGATCCAATATAACATATCCAGCAACACATAACATCACATGTCATCAACGTAAGTAAACATGTGTATCCCAATTGTCGTTGACATATAGCAACGAAACTGGCAATATCACATATTACACTTACGGTCGCAGAAAAGAAAGTGTAAAACTACAACAGTTGGAATCCGCAACCTCCTTAGACATCGCATGCCTAATCAAATGAATTACTTAGACATCGCATGCCTAACAATTATAAACCCCGCATTTTAGTCTCAATATCGAAAACTCTTTTCAATATCAAGTCGGGCAATTCAACAGGATTCCCGACATTCTGATCGAATGCTCATCGCAAACTTTAGTAGGCGGCCGCACCCCTGATACCGTCGACGAAGTGCACCAAGGCGGAACACCGCTACCGCGAGCACCCGAACGGATGCTTTCGGTGACGGGGTTCTCCTACAGTCACTTGGTCGGGGTTAAGGGGTGTAGCTGTCTATTAAGTTTATCGGAGAATATCCGCGTACGCTACGTGATTGCGACAGACTTTGACTTGATATTAGTGTATATGTGATATAGCCGGGTTACCGAATCAAGTGTTGATTCGATACATTGATACACTTGATATTAGTCGGTTATATGCATTATGACCGGATCATTAATGCATACTGGTATTATTCTCGGTCCCGCACATATCTCATATGCGCTCCTATTTCGTTTCACTTGAGCCAGGAAACCTCTGTGTAGGACTCTAAAGACTCGTCAATACGCCGGCAGCAGGTGATGATCATATCAAACACCCACAAGCCGCAAGCGATCTGCTAAACGTAACGGCCACCCAGGTATTGAGCGATCAGTAGATCAACGAGCAAGCCCGCTCACACTCCTGTGAATCCAACCAGTAACACTTACCGTACAGTCCGGTCTGATCGTCTGATATGTCGCATATCTCGCCTAGGGGTGGTAAACGTCAGACCCCAGTAGCTCGATAAGTCGTTTCGATATGAGGTCTATAACAGTTCGAGAAACTACTGGTAACACTTACCAGTAAATCTCAGCAACCCTGGGCAGTGATTTCCGGTTATAGCCAATCGAACACAGCACAATATCAACTCCCTATACCGGGAGAGACGAATCCCCTCCTATCGCTCATTGCTTCCATGTGATTCGGGACTGTATCCAAAAACCACCATTTTGCATGCCCTCTTGGACGTGGTAAGGTGGAAATCAAAGCACAGTGGGAATCACACAAGACTCTATGACGATCTCGGGTCAACAGACTACTCTGTACCAGTGTCATCAGAGAACTGCCATCTGACGTAAGGTATAATACCATCTGGGAGTTCTCGGCGAGTCCGTCCAGTGTACCCAGTCTCGACTGAGCACCCGTATATCATCTCTGATGTCAAACACCAATGGATATAGGATCATCCATTGCCCATCTGTATGGGTCGAGAAGGTATACGCTAGTCTACTCTGGTATATCGATACCCCGTCTCGATACACCCACGACTAGGGACCTTGAAGGATGTACTTATGGACCACTATGTCCCCACTAGTATGATCTGCATCATAGTCCAGGTAGTCAAGTACACATCATAAGGGCTTTACCAACATGTAACAGAGAGACAATCAGTGTACACGTTAAGGTAAAGAGCAACCAGATAGCATACTATCATGTCGAGCAAGAAAGTCCTCCCTATATATGTCCAAGCATCCACTACAATATACATCCTATGTATAGTAATGGCCTCTAGGGCATACATATAACTAACACCAAGATCTAATAGTACTCTATTGATGTTCTTGTCCCCAATTGTTATCGAAATAGAAGGACACCCGGGGTCCTTGTGCTTTTGGGGTAAAGATTGGACAAGAGCATCGCTAACAGCACTAGCCATGAAAACTTTCTTTGGTACTTGTGACTTCCTCTTTTTGGTGCATAAGTCCTTTAAGATTTTTGCATATGAAGGAACTTGTTGAATCGCATCCAAAAGAGGGATATTTATGCTAACCTGTTTGAACAACTCTACAATCTTCTCCATCTGTGGAGTTGGTTTATTGGATCTCAACCGGTTTGGAAAAGGTGCATTTTGAAATGTTGTTGAGTCCAATTTTTGCGGATCAGATTGTTGAGTTGGAACGGAACCCCGTGTAGATGTGTTCGTGTTGTGAGAAGTAGGTCCTTTCGAGCTAGAAGAAGTAGAGCCGTGTGAAGGATAGAGAATAGGCTCTAACGAAGAAGAAGAAGGTGAAGAAGAACCACCGGCAGGGGTGTCATGGTTAATACCCACATTGTTTTGCAACACTTTTCCGGATCTCAACGTGGTCACAGCATTTACGTTATGATTTTGCTGTTGATATGCAGCATGTGCGTGACCGGGATTTGGTAGTGGTTGAGATGGGAGCTTTCCTTTTTCTCGCTCGCTCAATGCTGCATTGAGTTGTGCAATTTGTGCCTCAATAGATTTGATGCTTTGATCGTGTGAGGCACTGTTTTACACCAAAGATTGAATGGAAGTCTCTAATCTTGCTGTAGATTGTGTAGATTTCTTTAGGAACGCATCTAGACTTCTTTCGAGTGAAGTAACCTTGTCATTATTAGGTTGAACAAAATTGTTTAGCAGGTAAGAATTGTTAGGCACAAAATTGTTCACTTGATTAGGGTAAGGTTGCTGTTGAAATTGAGTTTGTGGAGGTGCTTGTTGTTGTTGTGGGGGAGGAGGCCTTTGAAAATTGTTATTTCCTTGAAATTGTTGATTTTGGTTCCAAGCGAAATTTGGGTGACTCCTCCAACCCGGATTGTATGTCGAAGAGTATGGATCGTTTCTCTGTCGTTACTGGTAGTCAGCATTGACTTGATCATGTCCTTGAGTCGATGCATTGTAAGGACACTCTTCGGTAAGATGTGATGGATCCGAACAACAAGCACAAACAGTTCGTGGAGGCACAACAGGGGCAGGAGAAGATGATGGGATTTTGGTCTCAATCGCTTCTAGTTTTTTCGTTAGAGCGGCCATCTCGGCTTTCATAGCAATCGACATATCTAATTGATGTATGCCTGCCCTAGATTGACCACTAGAAGAAGATGATGTGGTCTTGGTGCTCTCCCACTGAATTGTTTGTTCACTAAGGTCCTCAAGAAACTGCCACGCTTCCTCACTAGATTTGGTTAGAAAGTGACCTTGACAAATGGTTTCTAGCAACTGCTTCGTTGTCGGGTTCAATCCCTCGTATAATGTTTGGCAGAGTTGCCAACTTTCGATCCCATGATGTGGGCATTGAACGAGTAGGTCTTTAAATCTTTCAAAACACTTCCAAAATGGTTCATGAGGAAGCTGGGAAATTTGTATAATCTCATTACGGATTCTAGCAGTTTTGTGGTGAGGATATAACTTTTTAAGAAAAGCTTTCACAAACTCATCCCAATTTCTAATTGAATGTGATGCTGTGCTATATAGCCTTTCTCGGCTAAGTCACATAAGGTGAAAGGGATGACCCATAGCCTTATAGCGTCATCACTTAATTGGGTAGTTTTCATCATGGCGCAAACGTTTTGGAATTTATTGATAAAGATATAAGCATCTTCAGATTCCAATCCATGAAATTTTGGCAGCATATTAATGAAGTGAGGTTTTATTTCAAAATTGTCCCCATTTGCCGGTGGGGGAGAAAGACAGGTAGGTAAAGAAGTGCGGACAGGGTAGAAAAGATCCTAGAGCGTAAATCGTGTGGGCGCTTCAACAGGCGGGTAGTTCGGGTTCTTCGCACCTAACGGAGGTGGAATCATTCCCGTCGGTAAGGTATTGTTAGGATTGTATCCTGACATGCCTTCGGAAGGAGAATTTGAAGGTGGAGATAAGAAAGTGGACGGAATTTCGACTTCGGTGTCGAAAGGTTCGTCGGTCGGTACCAACAAAACACGGACTAATCGGGCGTTAGTGTCCCTAGTCCAAAGTGACATACACTAAAGGGGTAGTGTAGTCAGAAAAATGAAAGACAGAATGTGGAGGTAAGATAACGTCAATGAGAGGAAGTGGTGTAAGTGAGTTGCAAGGATTTCTTTAGCGACAAGTTGCAAGTTTTTTGAAAAGATTTTTCCTTTTTTTTATGTGAAATTTTTTTTACAAAAAGATTTTTGAAAAGAGACTTGTGACACAAATGTGATCAACCACACATGCACAATCAGGCCTAGATCTAGGGTCACCTAGGTCAGCTAGACAGCTCCTAACTAGGATTAGAAATAGGACCTCAAACCGCCTCTTCACCACCAATTGCGGCCAGGTAAGTGGGAGGCTCCCCGCTACAAGTAGCGGTCCTAATTAAATAACCACTTGCCTTAGACACACTTGCCTAGACACCGCAAAGTCAGGTTAGGATAAACGGTCGATGCCTATAACTAGTGTTTTGTCCTATTGAGCTCGAAGTCCTTAGGGCTGAGTCTAGTATTTTTTAATTAAGAGTGGTCAATACAAATGCTTAGTGATTTCTGGGATCCTGGGAGAGAAGGGTGATGAAATCCCCACCCAATCTGAGTTGGTCAATAGCCCCTTAAAGTCCGATTAAATTATGCAAAACAGTAAATTCACTTGCAATTAAATATTTTTTTATAGCGTGGCGCAAAGAAACCTGCAGAAAATCTGTTATTGAGAAGGGGAGAGATATTCTTATTTTTATGCGCAAAGAATCCTGCAGAAAATTTGGCAAAAGATATATCGGGAGATTTCAGAGGAGAGAGAAAAGATCTTACAGTGCAAATTTGGTCAACAGATGATGTCACCAGAGCGCGGATCCACGGCCCAAGTGCGTTCCTGCCGTGTTTTCGCGGTCAACTAGCCAGCACGGTTCCCGAGAAAAATTTGTACGCGATGACGTCACTGGGTCACCGCCTTTCCGCGGTCTTAAGTAGGGTTCGGCCGCGTTTTCGCGGTTGAGTGGAGGGATCAGGTCTCTGGAAAAATTGTACCGTTCTGTTGTGGAATTTCCCTTCTGTTCTGATGTAGCGTTTTCTGTTTCTCACTCTGGAATTTTCCAGATCCGAGATTCTTCACTGTTTCTGCAAAATTCAAACGATAAACCCTTCAAACAATAAAAAAATGATAAAAAATTTTGTACTTTTTATATTTTCAGATTTTTATGATTTTTAAAATTTATATCAACCCGAAATTACAAAAAGGAAATTTACGCCATCCCCGGCAACGGCGCCATTTGATTATATGGGATTTTAACGATCAAAAATATTTTACCGCAATCAGAAACGGCGTCGCTTTACAGCTAGCCGGTGAGTACGAGTCGGTCCACAGGGATGGTGTTAATTTCCTAAGTGTTCTTACGAGCTAATTCCAATGGGTGTTGGATCTTTTAATTAAATCTAAAAACTAAGTTGTACGAGAATTAAGAAACTTGCTAGGATTAGGTATAGGGGAAGTTTGATAAGATTAAATTTCACACCTCTTTCAATGCCCTAAATTAAGTCTTTTAGGAGTTATAACAATTATTAGTAAAGGGGATTATGATGATTGGGAAGAAACGATGTTTCTTCCTCTAGATCCTTATCCGTCCTTTCCTAATAATTGCTCTAACCTTCATGGAAGACATGCATGTCCGGTCCTTTATACCACGGTTTCACCTTTACCTCGTGGGTAGGGTGCCGTAGGGAGCAGATCATGCATGCATGCATGAAGTTCTAATTATCACAAATAGTTGGGCATGAAAGAGATGAGAGATCTTCATCTCTCAATCCCTCCCTTATTCCTAACCCTAACAAGCGAGGAAGTTACTCGCTCATTAGGGGATCTATTAAAAACATTACCTTTTAGTATGTATATTTTTTTAGATCTAATAGATTAGTTACCTACTGCAGGTTAAAAGATTCTACACTAGATTAAACTAGGGCAAAGGAATGATTTATCTAGGGCAAGAATTTAATTAGAAAACTAAGGCAGAAAATAAAAATGAACTTACAAGAATGATGCTCTTCCAAACTTCAATTGAATCTGAATTTTATTTATCAAAAAGAGGCATCCCTAATACAATCTTTTGAATACATTTTTATAGGGAATAGGAAAATTAGGGTTACAATTGCTCGCACATGTGATATTACAGATATACCCCCGAAAAATCCCAACAAAAGCACCGACGCACCGCTACCAGCTTTCTGCACCGACACGTGCAGTAGACGGCCGCGGAACCGCGGCATGGGTGGGGGTAGGGCCACGGTTCTGTGGCCCATTGGTCGGATCGTCTGATCATTTTTTGTGGGCTGCTTCTTGATGCTTTGGGCTTTCTATTTCTCTAGTTCTTTTCTCCATTTGGCTTCTGGGTCTTCTCCAGATCTTCAGTGAAAACTTGTAATGGTCTTTTAATCGTTCACTTTGACATTTTGGACCTTGCGTTGCCTTGTACCTTTGTGAACCGTTCTTCGTCTAGGCTTGACTAGGATCCTTCTACTTGTTGGTCAAAAGTCCCTCTTTTGTATCATCTTTTGTCTTTTTCACTGTTTTCGCTCCAAGAACCTGTATCCTGTAATATGTAGCAGACATGCGTCAAAAGCACCTGTTTATTTATAAAACGAATAAGAATGGGGAATATATTAATGCAATATTATGGTATGAACAACAACCACGCAAGCAATATAATATACAACGCCAAGGGCGAGGATCAAAACTCAAAAGGAAACTCAAAATCATCAAGAAAACCCATAATAATACAACGCGCGACTTTAAGGTCGAAATAATAACAACTGGTTTTCTAAGCCTGAAATAATATACAAGTCTAGTTGATGGAGTTACTAGATACAACTGAATATAATAAATGTACGAGGGTGGTTACGATGCGAGTGAACCCACCTACCAAAGCAATCACTCGGAATGGAAGCAGTATGCCAGAAAGCCGCAATGAAACCTGTACGGCAAAACCTGCAAGAACTGTGGCACAACGGGGGTGGGTTGCCAACTCGTGAGTAGAAAACATCACCGAGCAGAAATCGTATGCATGACTCAATCCTAGGTCAATACGATCGGTAATATAAATAGCCTCAATATGATAAAGTCTGAAGCATGATAAGGTGGCAACGGTAAACATCTATACATAAGTGTAATACCATGTGCTCGTGTCCGTGCCTCAGATAGCAACATATCATAAATATGAGGTATGAATGCATGAAAACAGAATGCATCATGAATGTGACAACTGTTTTCTCTAGTGAGATTTCTATATATTTATAAATCGAGGTATCATCAATGAAATCAATATGAAATCGGTGTCAAGCATCGACACAAAATATAAAACTCAATATCTCAATATCTCAGGCTCCGGCAATCCGGGCTGGCCTGTAACCTCGAATCTCAATATGTAGGGCTCCGGCTATCCGGACTGGCCCATAACATCAAATCTCAAAACCTCAGGCTCCGGCTATCCGGACTGGCCTGTACTCAGATCGGTATCCTCCAGATATTCAACGAGTCACAATAAAATCACCGGTCAGTAGTGCTCCTCTATCACAGGCTCAACGCCATCATCTGCGACCTTCTCGCCCCGGGGTACCGCACCGGGTCCACCATGCACCCACAGACGGTTCCTCCTCCTCCTCGAATAGGGTGTATGATATCGCTCAAGAGCCGAGAAAACTCATGGTGGACATATCTCAAATCATATCATGAGAAAACCACAACTTTCATTTTAAAATGAATATCAGTTTATAAAATCCTTGCGGTTTCTCTAAATCCAGAAATCTCATGGAAATCCGAAATCCAAAACTGAATAATCAATAATAATGAATACTGGGCTCTGGCAATCCAGACTGGCCCTTATAATATTGCATAATGAATATATAAATATGCATGAAATATCAAGCAATGAATGCAATAATGAACTAGCATATGAAACAATAACATCTAGGAACTATCCGCTAGCAAGTTATGTCAAGGAAATAATATTTTCTAAAGTGTTCGTGACATAGCAATTACCGATGAAGATATGTGTGAGCCGGCAAGCGAGTGTACGTGGAGCATACGCATCATCGGTAATGGTGCTGGTGTCCTAATAACATGTTTCATCATTACTAATGAAAATACATATAAGCATGCAATGCAATGCGAACAGCAGCATAAATGGCAAATAAATAGTAAATGCAGCAATAATATGCGGAACATGAATAATAACATAACATGCACGAATATAATCATTAATGTAAACGAGCCAATATAGTTTTGCCATTTGAAATAACACGAATCGTGGTGTTTTGAAAATAAGGGCTACGGTGTTTTAAGAAAAGATACGTCCTTTAAAATATCCGTAGAATCCCTTATCCTGTCATTGAAATACCCACGATTCGTTAATTTTGAAATAGGTATGATTCGAGTCTAGTCTAACATCTGCAAGTAAACTACGGGACTAAACTAACAGGCTAATCAAAAAGGTAAGGAAACCACCTAAATCTGAGTCGATATATATAACATATAATAGTCGGTGATCCCGCCTCAATAGTATCACATACGATACAATATATAATATGACATCCTCGAGTCTAGAGCGCGGATCTATCATCAATATAGCTCGTACGGTACATCCATCGTACGGCATCCCAAATCTGGGTATGGGTCAAATATCATATTTATCTCATCATTTATCTGGTATCCTTATCATCATATATCGTGAACTGGGGGTACTGATCTAAGCCTAGTACTATACTGATACCATCTACATATATATAAATGCGTGTGTATGAAAACACATCGCCCCAAGGACCCGCTATAATATCATGTCGTATCTCAAATACGAACCATGTCACATCACCGATCTCATGGAATCATGCCCAATCTCATCGACTCATCTCCGAATATCATGTATTATCCTCATCATCCAATTATATGTATACGTATATATATACATACATACTCACATACATATATGTATATATATATGTATATATCCACATATACGCATAATAAAATAAAATGTATGCGTGTGTGTGCGCGCGCGTGTATGCAAATCACTACTCTAGGATTCGCGACTAAGAAACTAGCTAACGACACTATTTTACGAATACACTAACACTGACCCAAAGTCAACTAAAGCATTTCGTATACACATCTCATATCACATAAGCATATATATGTATATAATAACGCATTGGCATTCTATTCTACGAAACTGCGAGGGTGCTATACGCCATCCACCCGACTTTCCCCGTAGATATATATCTACTCACCTGATCTTCGCTTACCGATACCGATATCGCTACGCGCTTTCTTGTAGTCTAGAAGTCCTCGTAAGGGTACCTACACATCATAACACATCGTATCGTATTAAAATCCGACTCATAACCAAAACGACACACGAATCTCACATAGGTCAAAACATATGGTCCGCTCAAGCAAAAGAACCAAATAACGCTCGACATCGATGTACAAATGCCGATTGATAGAGAAAAACCCAACGTACCAATCATGGTTTCAAAACTCCCTAATTATATATATAATGAGTTGTAACTCATCAAAACTAAAAATTTACTCAAATCGATTTATTTCCGAAAACCTAGAAAGTCTCAAATAGCCGTTTTAGTACAAAACTTGATATTTAAACAAAACTAGTGGCCACAATATTCACTAAATACCTTAACCAAGTCACACAAACCATAACCATATTTTTATCTCTCCTATTTATATTATTTATAAAACCCTAGTTTGCAATATTATGCAATTTGGAGAATTTTAAATGTAACAATTTAGCAACTAGATTAGGTTTTCCAAATCTTAAGAGGCTAAACTATCTAATTAAACTATGAACAAATTATGAAAACCCTAACTCAAATCAAAATCCTCACTTGAATTTCCAAACTCTCAAATAAACCCATACTTAAACACCTAATAAATTTAATTAAGCAAATAATCAACAATCAAACCATGGGACAAGGATTTATACCTCACAAAATGAGATCCAGCATAAAAATCTTAGCCTCCATAAATAGCTTCCATGCTCCTAAATCCATGCTAGATTAGCTAAAGAATAATGGGTAAAGTTTGGATTTGGAATTAGCTTTGAATTTGTATGGATTTTGAAGTATTTTTATGGATTTTTTATGCAAAATTGTGTGGGATTTTAGGGGAGGGGCTGCTGTTGTTGGTTGGGTCGGACATGATGGGAGGAAGAGGTGAAAGAGTGAGGTGAGGGAATGCCAAGTAAAGAAAAGTCCAAGTCAACCCAAACCCATACCTCATTTTCTTTTTCTTTTTCTTTTTTTTCCTTTGTTTTCTTTTCTTTCAAAGCCTCATCAAGTGGGGAAAATTTGGGAGGGGCTGCCAAGGGGCTCGACCAGCAGTAGAGGGGGAGGAGAGAGGGTGTGGGTGAGTATGGATGAGGGAAAAAAAGTTAAATATTATACCCCAATTTTCATTTACATTAATTTCACTATTTAAGTCTTTTTCTATCATATTTTCTAAAACCGTTTGACAATTTTTTTTTATAAAAAAATATGTTACGTTCTAGTTTAATGTGTTATGATGCACAAAATTTGTATTAACCCATTCTAATTTGTAACTATCACTAATTAAATGTATTAGTGACGGCTTAAAATAATATTAAAATAATTAATTTCGGAAAATTTTTCAATCAACTAGAAATTTTGCAAGTGACTCAATAAACACCAAATACTCGCAATTATATAGCTAGAATAGGTATATTTGATTTTATGACGAAAGATAATTATATCTTGACTTTTACGGAAAACACCCGTTATTTTACCGATTCTCCGAAATTTCACATAAACGATTTTCAAAACGTTACAGTGCCTCACCGAAGACGGAACGTCGGGCGTATCCGCAACCTCCACTCGGGGGGGCCGCCCCCGTCACGCGACCCTGGAGAGAAGACTTAACCCTAGCTCCCTGGGAGGACCCCGGTCCAGAAGAAGAAGAAGAAGAAGGGGAAGACTCTACAGAGGGCTCCCCAGACTCAACATCAACTACAACTACAGACTTCTCAGAGGAAGACATCTAACCTGATGAAGAGGAGTCATCGGAAAAGAAAACGCGCGAATCCTGGCCTAAAGAGGAGAACGCCGAGCTAACAAGACCAAAGACGAGGAGATTATGAAGAGGAATGGGCCCTCGTATGGACCCCACCTCTACTTATTGCCACCGGCGTCCTCATCCAACGGCGACAGGCGACTCCCGCCAAAAACAACTCTTCGCACTCGACGACCACGATCGCTTGATTGATACGTTTCGTGCGTGCTCTAGTTTAATTACCGCAATCATGACGGTTTCACTTTGCAGCTAGCCGGACGAGTACGGGTTGATCCACAGAGAGATGGGAGTCTTTTTCTTTATGTTTTAACGAGTTAAGTCCAAATATGTCCAGGTTTGTTTAAGATTAGCTAACTAGAATTGAATGATAAGAGGACTTGTTAAGGGTTAGGATTTGGTTGGTTTTATTAGGAGGTCGCTCACTTAATTCATTTGCCACTCTTAATATCGATGTTACAGTAATCGGCAACAACGGGGATTAGCACGACTAAGGAGGAAACTTGCGAGTATAAGCTAGGCTTTCCAACACTTAGTTTCCTCTTTTTGGTCCTTGTCCGTCCGTTCTTGGCTCTTAGTAGTAATCTCAAGTTGATTCAACCACAGCCGGTCTCACTAGGGTATCACCGCTATTATAAAGAATAGGGTGCCGTAGGGAGCGGATTGTGGATCAATTAACGGGAGTTCGAATCAAGATGTTGGGCAAAGAGAAGAGTGAGGGAGATTTCCTTTTCTCAAACTTTCCGTTTCCTACCCTAACAAGTGAGAAATTACTCACCCATCATAAAAGATAAATGAAATGAAACAAAGAAAGAGGGTAATAAGAATTGAGGTAGAAAATCACAACTAACTATTTAGGACCTTACTTAGGCAAGGATCACACTAAGCATCATAGTTGTAAGGATAAAAGAAAATAGAAGAGAATTAAAACAAAAAGAAAACAAATAACAACAACTACTTTTAGCAATTGAAATTACAAGCAAAATAAAGAACTAAATTACAAATCATGCATATAGAAAAAAGAATACTTCTTGCATTCTTCAACACTCAATAAATCTCACACAAGCTTTAATGGAGGAAGATGGAGAAAATACTCTTTTATTTAAAACTAAACTAAAACTTAATACAAAAATTACACAAAAATAAGCCCCCTTCTCTTGGCTCTGTTCTGGGCTATTTATAGGCATGGTTCTGAGACAATAAGAATAAAATATAAGCCCATATACAATTACAGGAATAACCCCACTTTTTCACCAGATGAGGACACGTGGCGACCGCGGAACCGCGGCCATAGTGGGCATTTAACCGCGGAACCGCGGTTGGTTGGTGGCCAAACCCTGTCGGGTTGATTTCTGTGGTCTTGCACTCTTTTTTTCTTGTTTTTGAAAACTTTAAACTGTAACATCTCCTCCAGATTATCTTCAGACTTCATAGTCCAAGATTGCTTTTAATTTCTTCTCCTTTGACTTTTATCTACTTTGACTTCTAATCTTGATTTAGTCACAAATGATAACTAGTTTCTTCCTATCTTCTGAACTGGTACTGGACGGATACTGGAACCCGGCTTTTATCTGTTTGTGACAGATGTTCTGGATTTTGGCGTAACTGTGGAGATTTTGTCGGATTTGTATTCTTTTAGACTGGAAACCTGTAATCTGTAAACATGCAGCAAATACGGATTAAAAGCACCTACCTATATGCAATGTGATCAAGAATGGGCGGTATAAAATACAAAATTCTGTGATGAACATCGCTCCACCTGCCGCACGCGCATTGGCCGTATCCCATCGGACGCCAAAGGTCTGCGGCCCGTCGCGTCTGCCAACCAGCGCCCGACACGTGGACTGTCGCTTCAGTAAACGTACACACGATCCAGCGCACCCTCTTTAATGCAGATATCTCTCCCCTGATCCGCTGGCGTCATTCAGAAAATACAACAGGTTGCCCGGGGACACCCCCGACGATATCTTCGAAAGGAGTTCACCTCGGGTGATCCGGCAGACCACTCTCGACCCGACCCGTCAGCTGGTCGGGGCGAGAGTGGGGGGCTAATGATGGTGCTCAATATCGGTGATCTCCCAGATCATGACACGTGGCAGACGACGTGTCCCAGAGCATGCGAGAAAGGACCTACAGTGGCCTACCAGACCACTCTTTTGCCCGTCCCACAAACAAGCGCCGGCTCACCTCTGAGCCCCCAGCACAATTGGCCTCCTCGGCCTCACAGCTCGTCTCCGGGCTACCGCAGAACCAAAATAACTCGGCTCTCCCGCTCATCTGCGAGCTCTCCCGCCGAGGTCATCTTCTTTGGTCTCATCGACCGCTCAACAACACCGCTCACAGACGCAACCGCCATCCCACAAATCTCGCCATGCGCAAGATTTCCGCCGGCCACATCCTACATTTTATGCCATCACGATCCCCCATTAATGAGCCTGTCTCGCCATTAATATCACGCGGGCGTGAAGTCGGGAGCGTAACGGCCGGCGTGATTCTCGTACCTGCCCTACCTGCTGCCACCGCTATATAAAACTCTTCTTCAGACGGTTCAAGTAAGCCATTTTTATTCCACTAAACCGTTACTTTGCTCAAATTTCCTCTCTAACTTGACCGTCGGAGGGTCCTCGGTGATACAACCACATCGGGACTTCCTTGCAGATAGCTCGGCGCCAACAACCTCAAACCCATTGAGATCCACATGCTTCAGGAGCCGGCCTCCAGATCAAATCTCAGCCGTCCATTGCCGCCATCAGCAGATCAACGGAAGGTAACATCTCGACGCGATCCCGCACACGCCACTAACCATCCAACCATACATGGTAATAAATGATTCTAACCATAATTATGAGTATGAACAAGCAATATCATAAACATGAGTTAATCGGTATATCGGTCAAGTCAAAATGTAGATCAATTCTCAAGTTGTGTATTTAGCATTTCATGTCAATAAAGTGTCTCAAGCTTGTAAATATGTGTAGTATGGTTTTGTGTATAATTGTCACGTCCCGAAAGTACGGAATATGACCGGCACTTAAACTACGAACGTCTCGAGGCGTACGTAATCTAAGTAAGCCGAAAACCCAGAAACCTAAACCAAGAAAAGTATTAGAGTGAAGGAAAACCAATTTAAAATCAAGTAGTTTTAATAGCATAAGCCGAATTATACGGTTTTAAAAAAAACATCAAATATTTCCTGAAAATTTTGGCAGAGTCTCCTTTGTAAATACTGGCCCCCAAACGGAATACAACATGAATAGTATACGAAATCAAAAAAAGGCATCCCCAAGCGGGAGCTAGCTCTTCGTCAATCGACGGTCACAACCACACAAGCAATATAATATACAACGCCAACGGCGAGGATCAAAAACTCAAAAGGAAACTCAAAACCATAAGAAATCCGCAGAAATATACGCGCGACTCTAAAGTCGAAAGAATAACATCACTGGTCTCTATCTCAAAAATAAATACATGTTTGGTTGATGGAACTTCTAGATACAACAGAATAATAATATACAAGATATATAATGGGGGTACGATACAAGTAAACTCACCTACTAGCAAATCACCCGAAGAAAACTATGCCCGCAAGCCGTAAAGAAACCTGTATGGCAAACCTGCAAGAAACTGGGGCACAACGGGGGTGAGTTGCCAACTCGTGAATAGAAAAACATCTACGAACCGAAATCGCATAAATAACGCAACCTAGGTCAATGATCATAATATATCCTCAAATATATGAATAACATGCAGCCTATAACAACGGCTGGGGTAATATCTAACCCGAGTGTGATCTCATGTGCCCGTGTCAGTGCCTCAGCTAGCAATATATCATATGAATGAGGTATGAATGCATGAAAACAGAATACATGTAAATGAAGAACTGTTTTCATAAATTAGTGAGATTTCCTTTGTATTTTTAAAATGAGGTATCATAAATGAAATCAGCAACAGCAGTGTCTAGTATCGACACAAAACATAAATCTCAATGTCTCAAAGCTTCAGGCTCCGGCTATCCGGACTGGCCTGTATCATCAAATCTCAGTACCTCAATATCTTAAAATCTTAATGTCTCAATCTCAATCTCTAGGGCACCGGCAGTCCAGACCGGCCCCTACCATCCATCTCAAGACCACGACGGTATCCTTCGGATATCCGACGCGTCGGGTAAAATCACCGGTAGGTAGTCTCCCCCTGCCAGGCTCATCGTCATCACCACGAGCTTCTTGCCCCGGGATACCTTACCGGGTCCACCATGTATCCGAAACGGTTCATCCAACTCCTCGAATCGGGTCTCGAAATCCATCAGCAAACTCATGGTGGACGACTCATACATCATGGGAAAAACCGCGCTTTTCATTTAAAAAGAGAAAGAAGAAATTTGTATATGTTTTGCGGTTTTCCCCAAATCCAGAAAATCTCATGGAAATCCGAATCCAAAACCTCAATAGCACGTAAAAAGTGAATATATGCATGAGAATCCATGAATGCGGCATAACAATGAATAACAGTATGCATGAAGTAGCAGGTAATAACTACAATGTCTAAACTAACATATAAGGCAAGTACACTAATATCATGTCTAAACTATTAGCTAACAGGCTATGTCAAGCAATAATATTTTCTAAGGTGTACGTGACATGGCAATTACCGATGAAGATGTGTGTGAGCCGGCAAGTAAGTGTACGCGGTACATACGCATCATCGGTAATGGTGCTGGTATCCTAACCACAAGATATCAACAGTAGAATATGAAGCATAATATAAGCATGTGATGCGGAGCGAACAACAATAATGAGCGGGAGCTGAATACTAGACGCAACGATAACTATTCTGCATTAACCTAATATAAGTTCTACAATGGTGCCTTTTGAAATAACACGAATCGTGGGGTTTTGAAAATAGGGGCTACGCTGTTTTTAAGAAAAGATACGTTTTTGAAATATCCGTAGAATCCCTTGACCTGTCTTTTAAAATACGCACGATTCGTAAGCTTTGAAATAGGTAGGAACCGAATCTAATCTAACAACTAACTAAACTAAAGGGCTAAGCTACAAGCTAGACTACAGGTAAGGAAACCGCCTAACATCTGAGTCGATACATATACATACCTGTATATATATTAGTCGGTGATCCCGCCTCAATAATATCATATCCGATACCATATTTATAATTAGATATCCCAAGTCAAGAGTGCGGATCAATCATCAAGATATATCTCGTACGTAAATCCGTCGTACGTCATCCCCAAATCTGGGTATGGGTCAATATCATATTCCTCACACTATTCCTCTGGTATCCTCTTTATCCAAGATCATAGTCTAGGGTACTGACCTATGTCTAGTACAATACTAATATCCTCAATATACTCATGATCTGACTACTGATCGACAATCTCGTACAAACCGATATCGTCAGCACATATCATCATCAAGGGGTATATATCGCCCGATACGGCCTAATATCAAAATCCTAGCATATCATGCCTCATATCACGATCACATGTCGACCATTTTATTTATAACACTATTCACCCGTGTCGCCGCCCCAAGATCCGCTATAACACCAGGACGTACCTCAAGTACGAATCCTGCCATATCACCGATATCACAACCACAAAACAAATCTTATCGACTCAGCTCAATCCCAGGTATCATCCTCAAATCCGTATGTGAACACATAGTCCCATACCCATATGAACACATAACTATAAATAATCCCATGAGCACATATAAATAGGAATGTATGCAAGTATGTATGTGTGTATGTGTAGTGCAACACTACCCTAGCGTTCGCAACACTAAAATAATCCAACACACCAATATCCATCCTAACATCGTTATCGTTATTAAACCCAAATAACATATAATAATTGTTGGTGTGTATACGCATCCGTATACACCACCACGGACTGCGGGGGTGCTATACGCCATCCACCCGACTTCTCCCCGTAGATATAAATCTACTCACCTGGTCCTCGCTCGCCGGTGCCGACGTCGCCACGCGCTTGCTTGTCGTCTCGAAGTCCACATGGGGGTACCTACATATCACAACGCATCGTATCGCATTAAAATCCGACTCATGACCAAAACGACACACGAATCCCACATAGGTCAAAACCTATGGTTGCTTTCACAAATCAACCCAAAAACCCTCGACGTCGGCGTACAAACGCCAAACCATCGAGAAAAACCCAAATACACTCATTTGCACATTCACGAACACAATTTTTTTTATATAAAATAGGTTAAAACTCACAAAAACCCCCAATTTCACTTAAAAAGTCATTTTTCCGAAAATCTAGCAAGCACGATTCGCCGTTTTTGTACAAAGCATGATGTTTTAACAATTCTAGTGACCAAGATGATAACTTAATATCTTAATTATGCCATAGAAACCATTACGTAAATTTTAAACCCACAATTTAATTCGATTTCAAAAACCTAGTTTGCAATATTAACCAATTTTAACAATTTTATAGCAAAAATGCACAAACTACAATCTAGCTTGGATTTTCATGAACTAAAGTATTAAACTATATTTTTTAATGTTAATGAAGTCATGAAAAACCTAATCACATTTTTAAACCCAATATTTAAACTATTTTTTTTAAAACCTAGTTAGCAATTTAGCAAAGTTATCACCATTTTAATTTAACAAATTAGCAAGTAGCAACCAACTTAGATTTTGCATACAATTACATGTTAATCTCCTCATTACAACCATAAACTAATGATAAAAACCCTAATTAAATTCAAACCCTAGTCTTGAATCTCCTAAAGTTGCAATAAAACCCAATTAAACATCAAATTAAGCTAACTTAAAGCAATTAACAACAATTTAACAAAAAGGTTTGAATTATACCCAAATAAATTTGAAGATCCCACAAGCACACTTAGCCTCCCAAATTGAAATCTAAATCCCTAGATCCATGCTATGGTAGCCAAGGGAAAATGGGTAGGAGGTGGATTTTGATTTGGATTTTACTTGATTTTTTGTGAATTTTCCAAGCATTTTTGATGATTTTTTATGGAATTTTGAAGAGAAAAGAGAAGAAGAAATGAGGTGGGGCTGAAGAAGAGTGGGGGCTCGGTCAAGTGCAGGTGTGGTGGGGAGTGTGGGGGGTGTGTGAGATGGGGAAAAGTCAAGTGGGGAAGGTTCAAGTCAACACAAAAGTCAAAAGTCCATATTCATTTATCAATTTCTTTTCATTTCCCTTTTCTTTTCATTTGTTTTGCTTCTCTCATTTTTTTTTTTGGGAACTTGGGTAATGGGCTGCCATGGGCTCAGCCAAGGAGGGGAAATTGGGTTTGTGTGGGTGAGGGAAAAATAATAAATGATATACCCCAATTTCCATTAACACTAAATTCACCGGAAAAAGCATTTTTCTTCGATATTTTCTAAACCGTTTTGGCAAACGATTTTATTTCAAAAATGACATGATAAAATTTTATTTAATGTGTCATGATGCATAAAATTTGTTTCAACTCATTCCAATTTGTAATTTTCCCTAATTAAATGTATTAGTGACGGCTTAAAATAATATTAAAATAATTAATTCCGGAAAAATTTTCAGAAAATTAGAAATTTTACCAGTGGCTCAATAAACACCAAATACTAGTAATTACATAGCTAGAATATGTATATTTAATTTTATATTAAAGATATTTACATTTTGACTTTTTACGGAAAACCCCCTTATTTTACCGATTTTCCGAAATTACACCGAAACGATTTTCAAAACGTTACAATCTTCCCCCCTTAAATAAATTCGGTCCCCGAATTTAAATTAAAACTCCCCCCAAATACTGAAACATCTAAGCAAAACCATGAAGTCGTCGAGGCTCCGAAATCGTAAATATATAAAACAAATCGTAGCGCAGCACATGCGCATGAAAAATGAGCATATAACTCAAAATCAAAACTCCATCCAGCATCCCGCAATCATCGGAGTCATGGTGAAGACACAATGTCCAAATCCAAAATGAAAATCAATATGGTATACATCATTAAAACATCTGGAAGCAATGCATGCCAAATCTTCTTCAAATCGTTGTGCGATGCTCGCAGCACTGCACAGTGGGGGACGTTTATTGTAAAAAAATAACTACATATATATATATATATCCTTTGTTTAATATGCACGTCCCGCCGTTTTGGAAGCAATTTCAGAAGGGTTTCCTTTATAAAATGTTTCGTGTCATCTCGGACACGTAGGTAAATACTGAGACTATAGCTCGCTTTTTGGAAATCCCTTCGATAACTATCAATGCATGCAAAATACATTCAGGTACTGTCCTCTGACTAGTCCTGCTCAGTACTAAACCAAATAGCAAACATTATAAAATATACTGCTCCAACATAAATCAGTCCTAAATATATAAATGAATGCCATGTGCATCGGGTGCGCACTGA
Organism: Agapanthus africanus; assembly: GCA_030015575.1. Lineage (NCBI taxonomy): Eukaryota > Viridiplantae > Streptophyta > Magnoliopsida > Asparagales > Amaryllidaceae > Agapanthus > Agapanthus africanus. The sequence goes on from CM057341.1 coordinate 618,582,269, forward strand.
AATCGAAATCCATTAATGTGCTATACATATGCACAGAAACAATATCTAAGTGCATCGGGTGTGCACGAAACATCTGTCAAGGGCAACAGGTGTGCCTGACAGCAAAACAGGTGCATCTGACATGCACGAAGAATCTCGATTTAGTGCATCTGGTGTGCACCAAAATCGTATCTCCTAACATGCGCCCAACATGCGCGAAAATCCAAATCAGGTGCATCCATCGTGCACGAAATCATGAAATCCAATATCAAGCGCCGAACATGCGCAAAATCCAATAAGGTGCATAAGGTGCACAAACAAATATCGAGTATCACCATCGAAATCGAAGTCCAGTGCAACTGTAGTGCACAAAATGTGAATCACTGCACTGCAAGCATATGTGAACTATACCGAGTGCAAGAACCAAATCGTGTGCGTACATATGCACAAAATCAACTCAACTGTATGAAACCCATAAAATCATAAACATGAGAAACCAAGGCATGAAAACGATGTCAAGTGCAACAACTGTGCAAAATCGTAAATACTCAGTAGGTGCAACCATGGTACATGAAAACAAATACCCTGAAACTCAATCATCAAAATCAGTCATGCGAAAAGATCGTCCAAAATACCGAAATCAAATATGGCGGAATAGTCCCGCTCAAGCACATCCTCCAAGAATCTCTGGCCAACTGTCGTGGTCACTCATAGCATGTCTCGTCGACGATCCTGAACTCTGGCCTGCCGGTATGCGTAACACGACCACTCCTGGGTCCAAGTCTTCTCGTAATTTATTCCAGAAAGGTCCTGTCAAGGTCTCTCCCAAATCTCGTCTCCGCCGAACTGTCCGAAAGTCATCGTCCCTTACTAGATCAGTTCTCGTCCTGGAATGGCTGCATACTCATCCCGACTCCTTCTGGAAGGTATATCCAAGTACAATGCCTCGGCATGCGTATCGCATCTCTGACATCGGCGGAGTGGAACGTCGTCTCATCAAGATCTCGTACGAACCTCTTACTCCATTTTCTCTAATGTCGACTGCTTCGGACTCGTCTCGTCGTGGCTGCATGGACTGAGCTCCAACGGCTATCCTCGTATCTGGAGTCTCCTAAGAAACGCATCTCACCACCTAGCATCCGAATGAAGTCGAACCATCCGATCGATTCGTCAAAACCTCATAATCCCCCAAGAGCTCAACATCTTGGATACAGTTTAATAGTATCGAGTACGTACCACAGCATCGGTGGTCCAGCCGTAGAAGGGCAAACCCAAGCCTCACTAATGGCGCCGCGGAACTGCCGCAAACCCTAAGGTTCAAAGGCTTTCACACGGTCATTAAGTCGAGTTAGGGTTTCATTCTTCTAGAGGGACTATAGAATTGCCTGCATGTCTTTCCGAGTACCTTAAACTTGGAATAGTAGGTTTCTGATATTCGATCGTCTCTGTCGACTCTCAACGTCTCCGTGTGAAGTCGTCTCTAGCTGGAATCAATTTCTCTGATGACCTCGCATCGGTAAGAGAGCGATCCACACGTCCTAGTCATTCTTCCTTGGTGACTAGCGGCCTTCTATAATCTCTTAGTACAACCTCGTACTGCAATAGCTCCCACATCTGGGGCGGTAACTCGTTGTTCACAGCAAAAACTGGTTCGCTCATCTGCACGCTGAACCTTGCCTCAATCATCAGGAGTAAGCAATACGCCAACGGTCATCAAAATCTGGTTGGCCTCTGTCGGTGGCCCAATCCTCTGGTGCTGATATGCACATCTGAGTAACCTCATACAGCGATCCAACAAACGCTCGTGGCGCGAAAACACAATAAAAAGACACATCTCTGCAATCGTGTGTCGCCGAAATTATGCCCTGGTCGGTCCTCGTTCTTAACGAGCTCGTGCTGACCGCAACTGTAGCCGTAGCTCTCCCTGCCCGTAATCGGGGCAGCAAAACCATAACTGGTACCGATGAGGCTAGATCAGGAAGGAATATAATACTGAACAAGGAAATGTATATCCTAAGGCTTCTTAAGTGGAGTGGCGTGTCGTAAATATGCCGCGGAACATACCAACGGTACGTCACTCTACTTTAGTCACCTATTCCATCAACCAAGGGTCATCCTACGCTCCGAAGGTAAAACCTAACGCTCTGATACCAACTTTGTCACGTCCCGAAAGTACGGAATATGACCGGCACTTAAACTACGAACGTCTCGAGGCGTACGTAATCTAAGTAAGCCGAAAACCCAGAAACCCAAACCAAGAAAAGTAGTAGAGTGAAGGAAAACCAATTTAAAATCAAGTAGTTTTAATAGCATAAGCCGAATTATGCGGTTTTAAAAAAAACATCAAATATTTCCTGAAAATTTTGGCAGAGTCTCCTTTGTAAATACTGGCCCCCAAACGGAATACAACATGAATAGTATACGAAATCAAATAAAGGCATCCCCAAGCGGGAGCTAGCTCTTCGTCAATCGACGGTCACAACCACACAAGCAATATAATATACAACGCCAACGGCGAGGATCAAAAACTCAAAAGGAAACTCAAAACCACAAGAAATCCGCAGAAATATACGCGCGACTCTAAGGTCGAAAGAATAACATCACTGGTCTCTATCTCAAAAATAAATACATGTTTGGTTGATGGAACTTCTAGATACAACAGAATAATAATATACAAGATATATAATGGGGGTACGATACAAGTAAACCCACCTACTAGCAAATCACCCGAAGGAAACTATGCCCGCAAGCCGTAAAGAAACCTGTACGGCAAACCTGCAAGAAACTGGAGCACAACAGGGGTGAGTTGCCAACTCGTGAATAGAAAAACATCTACGAACCGAAATCGCATAAATAACGCAATCTAGGTCAATGATCATAATATATCCTCAAATATATGAATAACATGCAGCCTATAACAACGGCTAGGGTAATATCTAACCCGAGTGTGATCTCATGTGCCCGTGTCAGTGCCTCAGGTAGCAATATATCATATGAATGAGGTATGAATGCATGAAAACAGAATACGTGTAAATGAAGAACTGTTTTCATAAATTAGTGAGATTTCCTTTGTATTTTTAAAATGAGGTATCATAAATGAAATCAGCAACAACAGTGTCTAGTATCGACACAAAACATAAATCTCAATGTCTCAAAGCCTCAGGCTCCGGATATCCGGACTGGCCTGTATCATCAAATCTCAGTACCTCAATATCTCGAAATCTTAATGTCTCAATCTCAATCTCTAGGGCGCCGGCAGTCCAGACCGGCCCTTACCATCCATCTCAAGACCACGACGGTATCCTCCGGATATCCGACGCGTCGGGTAAAATCACCGGTAGGTAGTCTCCCCTTGCCAGGCTCATCGTCATCACCACGAGCTTCTTGCCCCGGGGTACCTTACCGGGTCCACCATGTATCCGAAACGGTTCATCCAACTCCTCGAATCGGGTCTCGAAATCCATCAGCAAACTCATGGTGGACGACTCATACATCATGGGAAAAACCGCGCTTTTCATTTAAAAAGAGAAAGAAGAAGTTTGTATATGTTTTGCGGTTTTCCCCAAATCCAGAAAATCTCATGGAAATCCGAATCCAAAACCTCAATACACGTAAAAAGTGAATATATGCATGAGAATCCATGAATGCGGCATAACAATGAATAACAGTATACATGAAGTAGCAGGTAATAACTACAATGTCTAAACTAACATATAAGGCAAGTACACTAATATCATGTCTAAACTATTAGCTAACAGGCTATGTCAAGCAATAATATTTTCTAAGGTGTACGTGACATGGAAATTACCGATGAAGATGTGTGTGAGCTGGCAAGTAAGTGTACGCGGTACATACGCATCATCGGTAATGGTGCTGGTGTCCTAACCACAAGATATCAACAGTAGAATATGAAGCATAATATAAGCATGTGATGCGGAGCGAACAACAATAATGAGCGGGAGCTGAATACTAGACGTAACGATAACTAATCTGCATTAACCTAATATAAGTCCTACAATGGTGCCTTTTGAAATAACACGAATCGTGGGGTTTTGAAAATAGGGGCTACGTTGTTTTTAAGAAAAGATACGTTTTTGAAATATCCGTAGAATCCCTTGACCTGTCTTTTAAAATACGCACGATTCGTAAGCTTTGAAATAGGTAGGAACCGAATCTAATCTAACAACTAACTAAACTAAAGGGCTAAGCTACAAGCTAGACTACAGGTAAGGAAACCGCCAAACATCTGAGTCGATACATATACATACCTGTATATATATTAGTCGGTGATCCCGCCTCAATAATATAATATCCGATACCATATCTATAATTAGATATCCCAAGTCAAGAGTGCGGATCAATCATCAAGATATAGCTCGTACGTAAATCCGTCGTACGTCATCCCCAAATCTGGGTATGGGTCAATATCATATTCCTCACACTATTCCTCTGGTATCCTCTTTATCCAAGATCATAGTCTAGGGTACTGACCTATGTCTAGTACAATACTAATATCCTCAATATACTCATGATCTGACTACTGATCGACAATCTCGTACAAACCGATATCGTCAGCACATATCATCATCAAGGGGTATATATCGCCCGATACGGCCTAATATCAAAATCCTAGCATATCATGCCTCATATCACGATCACATGTCGACCATTTTATTTATAACACTATTCACCCGTGTCGCCGCCCCAAGATCCGCTATAACACCAGGACGTACCTCAAGTACGAATCCTGCCATATCACCGATATCACAACCACAAAACAAATCTTATCGACTCAGCTCAATCCCAAGTATCATCCTCAAATCCGTATGTGAACACATAGTCCCATACCCATATGAACACATAACTATAAATAATCCCATGAGCACATATAAATAGGAATGTATGCAAGTATGTATGTGTGTATGTGTAGTGCAACACTACCCTAGCGTTCGCAACACTAAAATAATCCAACACACCAATATCCATCCTAACATCGTTATTAAACCCAAATAACATATAATAATTGTTGGTGTGTATACGCATCCGTATACACTACCACGGACTGCGGGGGTGCTATACGCCATCCACCCGACTTCTCCCCGTAGATATAAATCTACTCACCTGGTCCTCGCTCGCCGGTGCCGACGTCGCCACGCGCTTGCTTGTCGTCTCGAAATCCACATGGGGGTACCTACATATCACAACGCATCGTATCGCATTAAAATCCGACTCATGACCAAAACGACACACGAATCCCACATAGGTCAAAACCTATGGTTGCTTTCACAAATCAACCCAAAAACCCTCGACGTCGGCGTACAAACGCCAAACCATCGAGAAAAACCCAAATACACTCATTTGCACATTCACGAACACAATTTTTTTTATATAAAATAGGTTAAAACTCACAAAAACCCCCAATTTCACTTAAAAAGTCATTTTTCCGAAAATCTAGCAAGCACGATTCGCCGTTTTTGTACAAAGCATGATGTTTTAACAATTCTAGTGACCAAGATGATAACTTAATATCTTAATTATGCCATAGAAACCATTACGTAAATTTTAAACCCACAATTTAATTCGATTTCAAAAACCTAGTTTGCAATATTAACCAATTTTAACAATTTTATAGCAAAAATGCACAAACTACAATCTAGCTTGGATTTTCATGAACTAAAGTATTAAACTATATTTTTTAATGTTAATGAAGTCATGAAAAACCTAATCACATTTTTAAACCCAATATTTAAACTATTTTTTTTAAAACCTAGTTAGCAATTTAGCAAAGTTATCACCATTTTAATTTAACAAATTAGCAAGTAGCAACCAACTTAGATTTTGCATACAATTACATGTTAATCTCCTCATTACAACCATAAACTAATGATAAAAACCCTAATTAAATTCAAACCCTAGTCTTGAATTTCCTAAAGTTGCAATAAAACCCAATTAAACATCAAATTAAGCTAACTTAAAACAATTAACAACAATTTAACAAAAAGGTTAGAATTATACCCAAATAAATTTGAAGATCCCACAAGCACACTTAGCCTCCCAAATTGAAATCTAAATCCCTAGATCCATGCTATGGTAGCCAAGGGAAAATGGGTAGGAGGTGTATTTTGATTTGGATTTTTGCTTGATTTTTTGTGAATTTTCCAAGCATTTTTGATGATTTTTGATGGAATTTTGAAGAGAAAAGAGAAGAAGAAATGAGGTGGGGCTGAAGAAGAGTGGGGGCTCGGTCAAGTGCAGGTGTGGGGGGGAGTGTGGGGGGTGTGTGAGGTGGGAAAAAGTCAAGTGGGGAAGGTTCAAGTCAACACAAAAGTCAAAAGTCCATATTCATTTATCTATTTCTTTTCATTTCCCTTTTCTTTTCATTTGTTTTGCTTCTCTCATTTTTTTTTTTGGGAACTTGGGTAATGGGCTGCCATGGGCTCAGCCAAGGAGGGGAAATTGGGTTTGTGTGGGTGAGGGAAAAATAATAAATGATATACCCCAATTTCCATTAACACTAAATTCACCGGAAAATGCCTTTTTCTTCGATATTTTCTAAACCGTTTTGGCAAACGATTTCATTTCAAAAACTACATGATAAAATTTTATTTAATGTGTCATGATGCATAAAATTTGTTTCAACTCATTCCAATTTGTAATTTTCCCTAATTAAATGTATTAGTGACGGCTTAAAATAATATTAAAATAATTAATTCCGGAAAATTTTTCAGAAAATTAGAAATTTTACCAGTGGCTCAATAAACACCAAATACTAGTAATTACATAGCTAGAATATGTATATTTAATTTTATATTAAAAATATTTACATTTTGACTTTTTACAGAAAACCCCCTTATTTTACCGATTTTCCGAAATTACATCGAAATGATTTTCAAAATGTTACAATAATATCTAGAGTTAGGAGTGATAATGAAATGCAGCTAATGGTATTGTAGCGTTTTGAAAATCGTTTCGGTGAAATTTCAGAAAATCGGTAAAATAAGGGGGTTTATGTAAAAATTCAAAATACAAATATCTTTATTATAAAATTAAATATACATATTCTAGCTATGAAATTGCTAGTATTTGGTGTTCATTGAGCCACTGGTGAAATTTCAAATTTTCTGAAAATTTTCCGAAATTAATTATTTTAATATTATTTTAAACCGTCAGTAATACATTTAATTAGGGAAAATTACAAATTAGAATGAGTTGAAACAATTTTTGTGCATCATAACACATTAAATAAAATTTTAACATGTTGTTTTTGAAACAAAATGAAACTGTCAAACGGTGTTCGAATTATTGAAGAAAAAAGGCATTTTTTGGTGAGATTAGTGTAAATAGATATTGGAGTATAACATTTATCATTTTTTTCTCACCCACACTCACCCACACCTCTCTCCTCCCCACCTTATGGCTGGCCGAAATTTGTAGGAAGACCCCCCCCCCCCAAAGTTTGCCCCAATTCAAGTTTAAAAGAAAAGAAAACAATGAATTTAAAGAATAAAAGATTATATAAGTATGTGCTTTGACCTTGGGTTGACTTCATATCATTTTCCTCACTTGACTCTCTTTCCTCTCTCCCTCTCACTGCTGGAAATTTCAGCAGCCTCTCTCAAAAAAATTCCCACCCAATTTGCATCATAAATCCACAAAAATGCTTCAAAATCCAAACAATTTCAAAGCTAATTCCAAATCCAACTCCTACCCATTTTTCCTTAGCCTCTCAAGCATGGTTTTTGGTGAAAAGTTTTCGAATTGGAGGTCAAGATTTTCATGCTAGATCTCAAATATTGTGACGTAAAAATCTTGAGCTTTTTGTTAATTGTTAGTTATTGCTGTAACCTAACTTAATTAGGATATGAATTGTGGTTCTAAATGAAAGTTTTGAAATTCAAGAGAAGAATTTGAATGCAAGTTAGGGTTTTGTGAAATTGGTATATGATTTTGTGATGTATTTAGGCTCTTATGACATGTTAAAACAAGATTAGTAGCTAGTTGTTAATGGTTAGTTTAAAAATTGTGTTAATTATGCTAAATTGCTAACTAGGTTTTTGAAATTGGTTAAATAATTGGGATTAAAAATGTGATTAGGTTTTTCATGACTTCATTAACATTTTAAAGTGTAGTTTAACACTTTAGTTCATGGAAATCCAACCTAAATTGTTGTTTGTGCATTTTGCTATAAAATTGTTAAAATTTGGGTATATTGTAAACTAGAATTTTGGGGTTAATGAAATTTATTGGGATTAAATTATGGAAATTGTTTTTATGACTTATTTAAGATATTTAATAAGTATTATGGCCGCTAGATTTGTTTAAACGTCGAGTTTTGTACTAAAACGGATAACTTTTGCTTGCTAGATTTTCGGAAAAATGGCTTTTAAGGTGAATTTGGGGGTTTTTGTGAATTCTAACCTATTTTATATTATAGTTAGTGTTCGTGGATGCGCAAATGAGTGTGTTTGGGTTTTCTCGATGGTTTGACGTTTTTACATCGACATCGAGGGTTGGTTTGACTATTCTTGCATGCGTAGGCGATAGGTTTTGACCTATGCGTGATACGCGTGCCGATTTGATTTTCGTATGCCGTTTCGATTTCGAATTTGGTTTTAATGTGATACGGTGCGTTATGATATGTAGGTACCCTATGTGGACTTCGAGACGACAAGCAAGCGCGTGGCGACGTCGGCACCGGCGAGTGAGGACCAGGTGAGTAGATTTATATCTACGGGGAGAAGTCGGTTGGATGGCGTATAGCACCCCCGCAGTTCGTGGTGATGTATACGAATACATATACACACATATATTTTGATTATATATTTTATGTTGATATGAGACTTGATGGTAAAGGTAGATTCTAGGTGTTCATGGATTAGTTTAATGTTAGTTGCGAAACCCTAGAGTAGTCCTTACACCCACACACGCGCACACACACATGCATACATCTATGTTATTACCTGTGCGTATATGGGGAGATGTGTTTATGTGTTCACCTGGGTACGGGACTACGTGTTCATATACTGGTTTTGCGGATGATACTTGGGATTGAGATGAGATTTGAGTTGAGGCCGTGAGCTCGGTGTTATGGTAGGATTCGTACTTGAGATACGTCCTGATATTATAGCGGATCTTTGAATGACGATGCCATATGAATAGTGATTTTAGTAGTGTACTAGACGTAGGTCAGTACCCCAGATGATGATCTTGATAAAGAGGATACCAGATGAACACTGTGTTGAGTATGATATTGACCCGTACCCAGATTTGGGGATGCCGTACGACGGATTTATGTACGAGCTATATATTGATGATTGATCCGCACTCTTGACTTGGGATGTCTGATTTTAGATATGGTATCGGATATGATATTATTGAGGCAGGATCACCGACTAATATATATACAGGTATGTATATGTATCGACTCAGATGTTAGGCGGTTTCCTTACCTGTAGTTCAGCTTGTTAGTTCAGCCGTATAGTTTAGTGTAGTTATTAGACTAGATTAGACTCTTACCTATTTCAAAACTAACGAATCGTGGGTATTTTAAAAGACAGGTCAAGGGATTCTACGGATATTTCAAAAGACGTATCTTTTCTTAAAAACACCGTAGCCCTTATTTTCAAAACACCGCGATTCGTGTTATTTCAAAAGGCACTATTGTAGGACTTATATTAGGGTAATGCAGATTAGTTATCGTTGTGTCTAGTATTCAGCTCCCGCACATTATTGCTGTTGCTCCGCATCGCATACTTACATTGTTATTTCATATTGCATTGTTGATATTATGCTGTTAGGACACCAGCACCATTACCAATGATGCGTATGTACCACGTACACTTACTTACCGGCTCACACACATCTTCATCGGTAATTGCCATGTCACGTACACCTTAGGAAATATTATTGCTTAATTTAGCTTGATAGCTAGTAGTTGACATGATATTAGTGTACTTACCTTATATGCCAGCTTAGATATTGTAGTTATTACTTGTCACTTCATGCATACTGTTATTCATTGTTATGCCGTATTCATGGATTCTCATGCCTATATTCATGGTTTTACATGCTATTGATGATTTGGATTCGGATTTCCATGAGATTTTCTGGATTTGGGGGAAAACCGCAAAACTTGTATAAGCTTCTTTCCTCTCTTTTAAATAAAAAGTGCGGTTTTCCCATGATGTATGAGTCGTCCACCATGAGTTTGCTGATGGATTTCGAGACCCGATTCGAGGAGATGGATGAACCGTTTCGGGTACATGGTAGGCCCGGTGCGGTACCCCGGGGCAAGAAGATCGTGTTGTTGACGTTGAGCCTGTGCAGGGGAGCACGACCGACCGGTGATATTACCCGACGCGTCGGATATCCGGAGGATACCGTCGTGGTCATGAGATGGATGGTAAAGGCCGGCCTGGACTGACGGCGCCCTAGTCATTGTGATTGAGACATTGAGATTTTGAGATTTTGAGGTACAGAGACTGTGATACAGAGATATCGAGATATTGGGATTACGTTTTGTGCCGATGCTAGGCACTGTTTTATGCTGATTTCATTATGATACCTCATTTTTAAAATACAGAAATCTCACTGATTTATGTAAGCAGTTTTCTTCAGTACATGCATTCTGTTTCATGCATTCATACATCATCCATATGATACATTGCTACCTGAGGCACTGACACAGGCACATGGGATTACACTTGGGTTAGATATTTGCCCTAACCATGGTTATGGGTTGCTGGTTATATATTTGAGGATTATATATTATGATCGTATGACCTAGGATTGCGTCATACATGCAATTTTTATTCGTAGATGTTTTTCTATTCACGAGTTGGCAACTCACCCCCGTTGTGCCCCAGTTTCTTGCAGGTTTGCCGTACAGGTTTCATTACGGCTTTGCGGGTACAGTTTCGTTCGGGTGACTTGTTAGTAGGTGGGTTTATTGGTATCATACCCATCATATTACCTTGTATAATATTATTCAGTTGTATTTAGTAAATTCCATCAACCAAACATGTATTTATTTTGAGATAGAGACCAGTGATGTTATTTTTTCGACGTTAGAGTCGCGCGTTATATTTCTGTGGATTTCTTGTGGTTTTGAGTTTCCTTTTGAGTTTTGATCCTCGTCCTTGGCGTTGTATATTACATTACTTGTGTGGTTGTGACCGTCGATTGACGAAGAGCTAGCTCCCGCTTGGGGATGCTTTTTATTGATTTCGTATACTATTCATGTTGTATCCCGTCTGGGGGCCAGTATTTACAAAGGAGACTCTGCCGAAATTTTCAAGAAATATTTGATGTTTTTAAAAAAAACCGCATAATTCGGCTTATGCTAATAAAACTACTTGATTTAAATTGGTTTTTCCTTCACTCTACTACTTTTCTTGGTTTGGATTTCTGGGTTTTCGGCTTACTTAGATTACGTACGTCTCAAGACGTTTCATAGTTTAAGTGCCGGTCATGTTCCGTACTTTCGGGACGTGACAAAGTTGGTATCAGAGCGCTAGGTTTACCTTTGGAGCGTAGGATGACCTATGGTTGATGGAATAGGTGACTAAAGTAGAGTGACGTACCGTGGGTATGTTCCGCGGCATACTTACGATACGCTACTCTACTTAATGAGCCTTAGGATGTACATTTCTTTGTTCAGTATTATATTCATTCCTGATCTAGCCTCATCAGTACCAGTTATGGTTTTGCTGCCACGATTACGGGCAGGGAGAGCTACGGCTAGAGTTGCTGTCAGCACGAGCTCGTTACGAACGAGGACTGACCAGGGCGTGATTCCAGCGACATACGATTGCATTAAGAGGCGTCGTTTGATTGTGTTTCTGCGCCTCAAGGGTTTGGATGGATCGCTGTATGACATTACTCGGACGTGCAGATCAGCGCCAGAGGATTGAGCCAATGATAGAGGCCAGCCAGATTTTGATGACCGTTGGCGTATTGCTTACTCCTGATGATTGAGGCATTGTTCAGCGTGTAGACGAGTGAGCCAGTCATTGCTGCGAATGACGATATATCGCCCCAGATGTTGGAGCTTTTGCAGTACGAGTGGTACTAAGAGATGATAGAAGGTCGCTAGTCACCAAGGATGAATGACTAGGACATGCGGTTTGTTTGCTACCCCGATGCGAGGTCATCAGATAGATTGATTCCAGCTAGAGACGACTTCACGCGGAGATGTTGAGAGTCGACAGAAATGATCGAATGTCGGCAACCTATTATTCCGAGTTTAAAGTATTCGGAAAGACATGCAGGCAATTCTATGGACCCTCTAAAAGAATGAAACCCTAACTCGATATAATGACCGTGTGAAAGCCTTTGAACCTTAGGGTTTGCGGCAGTTCCGCGGCGCCATTAGTGAGGCTTAGGTTTGCCCTTCTACGGCTAGACCATCGATGGTGTGGTACGTACTCGATACTGTTAAACTGTACCCAAGATGTTGAGCTCTTGGGGGATTATGAGGTTTTGACAAATCGATCGGATGGTTCGACTTCATTCGGATGCCAGGTGGTGAGATGCATTTCTTGGGAGACTCCAGATACGAGGATAGCCGTAGGAGCTCGGTCCATGCAGCCACGACGAGATGAGTCCGAAGCAGTCGACATTAGAGAAAGTGGAGTAAGAGATTCGTACGAGATCTTGATGAGACGATATTCCACTCCGCCGACATCAGAGATACGATACGCATGCCGAGACATTGTACTTGGATATACCTTCCATAAGGAGTCACGATGAGTATGCAGCCGTTCCGGAACGAGAACAGATCTAGTAAAGGACGATGACTTCCGGACAGTTCGGCAGAGACGCGATTTGGGAGAGACCTCGACAGGACCTTTCTGGAATAAATTACGAGAAGACTTGGACCCAGGAGTGGTCATGTTATGCACACCGGCAGGCCAGAGTTCAGGATCGTCGACGAGACATGCTATGAGTGACCATGAAAGTTGGCCAGAGGTTCTTAGAGGAAGTGCTTGAGCGGGGACTATTCCGCCATATTTGATTTCGGTATTTTGGGCGATCTATTCGCATGATTGAGTTTCATGATATTTGTTTTCATGGACCATGGTTGCACCTGCTGAGTATTTGCGATTTTGCACAGTTGTTGCACTTGATCTCGTTTTCGTGCCTTGGTTTCACACGTTTATGATTTTATAGGTTTCATACAGTTGAGTTGATTTCGTGCGTATATACGCACACGATTTGGTTTTTGCACTCGGTATGATTCACATATGCTTGCAGTGCAGTGATACGCATTTTGTGCACTTAGATGCACTGGACTTCGATTTCGATTATGATGCTCGATATTGGTTTTGTGCACCTTGTGCGCCTGATTGGATTTTGCGCATGTTCGGCGCTTGATATTGGATTTCATGATTTCGTGCATGATAGATGCACCTGCCTTGGATTTTCGCGCATGTTGAGCGCATGTTTTGAGATGCGATTTGGTGCACACTAGATGCACTAAATCGAGATTTTTCGAGCATGTTAGATGCACCTGATTTTGCTGTCAGACACACACGTTGCCTATGATAGATGCTTCGTGCGCACCCGATGCACTTAGATCTTGTTTCTGTGCACTTGTATGGCACGTATATGGATTTGATTTCCGTGCGCACCAGACGCACACAGTATTCATATGCGTATTTTTGGATTAATTTCTTATAGAGCAGTACGTTTTTATGATATTTATATATATAGATTTGATATTTACGTGTATAGTTTCGAGTTATATCATATTGGTGTTGTATTGGATTTGACATTTGTGTCTTTACCATGACTCCGATGATTGCGAGATACTTGACGGAGTTTTGATTTTGAGTTATATGCTCATTTTTCTTGCGCATGCGCTGCGCTACGATTTGTTTTATGTATTTATGATTTCGGAGCCCCGACGACTTGATAGTTTTGCTTAGGTGTTTTAGTAATTGGGGGGAGTTTTAATTTAAATTCGGGGACCGAATTTCTTTAAGGGAGAAAAATTGTAACGTTTTGAAAATCGTTTCGGTGAAATTTCAGAAAATCGGTAAAATAAGGGGGTTTCTGTAAAAAGTCAAAATACAAATATCTTTATTATAAAATTAAATATACATATTCTAGCTATGAAATTGCTAGTATTTGGTGTTCATTGAGCCACTGGTGAAATTTCAAATTTTCTGAAAATTTTCCGAAATTAATTATTTTAATATTATTTTAAACCGTCAGTAATACATTTAATTATGGAAAATTACAAATTAGAATGAGTTGAAACAATTTTTGTGCATCATAACACATTAAATAAAATTTTAACATGTTGTTTTTGAAACAAAATTAAACTGCCAAACGGTGTTAGAATTATTGAAGAAAAAAGGCTTTTTTGGTGAGATTAGTGTAAATAGATATTGGGGTATAACATTTATCATTTTTTTCTCACCCACACTCACCCACACCCTCTCTCCTCCCCACCTTGTGGCTGGCCAAAATTTGTAGGAAGACCCCCCCCCCAAAGTTTGCCCCAATTCAAGTTTAAAAGAAAAGAAAACAATGAATTTAAAGAATAGAAGATTATATAAGTATGTGCTTTGACCTTGGGTTGACTTCATATCATTTTCCCTACTTGACTCTCTCTCCTCTCTCCCTCTCACTGCTGGAAATTTCAGCAGCCTCTCTCAAAAAAAATCCTACCCAATTTGCATCAAAAATCCACAAAAATGCTTCAAAATCCAAACAATTTCAAAGCTAATTCCAAATTCAACTCCTACCCATTTTTCCTTAGCCTCTCAAACATGGTTTTTGGTGAAAAGTTTTCGAATTGGAGGTCAAGATTTTCATGCTAGATCTCAAATCTTGTGAGATAAAAATCTTGAGCTTTTTGTTAATTGTTAGTTATTGCTTTAACCTAACTTAATTAGGATATGAATTGTGGTTCTAAGTGAAAGTTTTGAAATTCAAGAGAAGAATTTGAATGCAAGTTAGGGTTTTGTGAAATTGGTGTATGGTTGTGTGATGTATTTAGGCTCTTATGACATGTTAAAACAAGATTAGTAGCTAGTTGTTAATGGTTAGTTTAAAAATTGTGTTAATTATGCTAAATTGCTAACTAGGTTTTTGAAATTGGTTAAATAATTGGGATTAAAAATGTGATTAGGTTTTTCATGACTTCATTAACATTTTAAAGTGTAGTTTAACACTTTAGTTCATGAAAATCCAACCTAAATTGTTGTTTGTGCATTTTTGCTATAAAATTGTTAAAATTTGGGTATATTGTAAACTAGAATTTTGGGGTTAATGAAATTTATTGGGATTAAATTATGGAAATTGTTTTTATGACTTATTTAAGATATTTAATAAGTATTATGGCCGCTAGATTTGTTTAAACGTCGAGTTTTGTACTAAAACGGGTAACTTTTGCTAGCTAGATTTCAGAAAAATGGCTTTTAAGGTGAATTTGGGGTTTTTGTGAATTTTAACCTATTTCATATTATAGTTAGTGTTCGTGGATGCGCAAATGAGTGTGTTTGGGTTTTCTCGATGGTTTGACATTTTTACATCGACATCGAGGGTTGGTTTAACTATTCTTGCATGCGTAGGCGATAGGTTTTGACCTATGCGTGATACGCGTGCCGATTTGATTTTCGTATGCCGTTTCGATTTCAAATTTGGTTTTAATGCGATACGGTGCGTTATGATATGTAGGTACCCTATGTAGACTTCGAGACGACAAGCAAGCGCGTGGCGACGTCGGCACCGGCGAGCGAGGACCAGGTGAGTAGATTTATATCTATGGGGAGAAGTCGGGTGGATGGCGTATAGCACCCCCGCAGTTCGTGGTGATGTATACGAATACATATACACACATATATTTTGATTATATATTTTATGTTGATATGAGACTTGATGGTAAAGGTAGATTCTAGGTATTCATGGATTAGTTTAGTGTTAGTTGCGAAACCCTAGAGTAGTCCTTACACCCACACACGCACACACACACACATGCATACATCTATGTTATTACCTGTGCGTATATGGGGAGATGTGTTTATGTGTTCACCTGGGTATGGGACTACGTGTTCACATACTGGTTTTGCAGATGATACTTGGGATTGAGATGAGATTTGAGTTGAGGCCGTGAGATCGGTGATATGGCAGGATTCGTACTTGAGATACGTCCTGATATTATAGCGGATTTTTGGATGACGTTGCCATATGAATAGTGATTTTAGTAGTGTACTAGACGTAGGTCAGTACCCCGATGATGATCTTGATAAAGAGGATACCAGATGAACACTGTGTTGAGTATGATATTGACCCGTACCCAGATTTAGGGATGCCGTACGACGGATTTACGTACGAGCTATATATTGATGATTGATCCGCACTCTTGACTTGGGATGTCTGATTTTAGATATGGTATCGGATATGATATTATTGAGGCAGGATCACCGACTAATATATATACATGTATGTATATGTATCGACTCAGATGTTAGGCGGTTTCCTTACCTGAAGTTCAGCTTGTTAGTTCAGCCGTATAGTTTAGTGTAGTTGTTAGATTAGATTAGACTCCTACCTATTTCAAAACCAACGAATCGTGGGTATTTTAAAAGACAGGTCAAGGGATTCTACGGATATTTCAAAAGACGTATCTTTTCTTAAAAGCACCGTAGCCCTTATTTTCAAAACACCGCGATTCGTGTTATTTCAAAAGGCACTATTGTAGGACTTATATTAGGGTAATGCAGATTAGTTATCGTTGTGTCTAGTATTCAGCTCCCGCACATTATTGCTGTTGCTCCGCATCGCATACTTACATTGTTATTTCATATTGCATTGTTGATATCATGCTGTTAGGACACCAGCACCATTACCAATGATGCGTATGTACCACGTACACTTACTTGCCGGCTCACACATATCTTCATCGGTAATTGCCATGTCACGTACACCTTAGGAAATATTATTGCTTAATTTAGCTTGATAGCTAGTAGTTGACATGATATTAGTGTACTTACCTTATATGCCAGCTTAGATATTGTAGTTATTACTTGTCACTTCATGCATACTGTTATTCATTGTTATGCCGTATTCATGAATTCTCATGCCTATATTCATGGTTTTACATGCTATTGATGATTTGGATTCGGATTTCCATGAGATTTTCTGGATTTGGGGGAAAACCGCAAAACTTGTATAAGCTTCTTTCCTCTCTTTTAAATAAAAAGTGCGGTTTTCCCATGATGTATGAGTCGTCCACCATGAGTTTGCTGATGGATTTCGAGACCCGATTCGAGGAGATGGATGAACCGTTTCGGGTACATGGTGGGCCCGGTGCGGTACCCCGGGGCAAGAAGATCGTGTTGTTGACGTTGAGCCTGTGCAGGGGAGCACGACCGACCGGTGATATTACCCGACGCGTCGGATATCCGGAGGATACCGTCGTGGTCATGAGATGGATGGTAGGGGCCGGCCTGGACTGACGGCGCCCTAGTCATTGTGATTGAGACATTGAGATTTCGAGATATTGAGATACAGAGACTGTGATACAGAGATATCGAGATATTGGGATTACGTTTTATGCCGATGCTAGGCACCGTTTTATGCTGATTTCATTATGATACCTCATTTTTAAAATACAGAAATCTCACTGATTTATGAAAGCGGTTTTCTTCAGTATATGCATTCTGTTTCATGCATTCATACATCATCCATATGATACATTGCTACCTGAGGCACGGACACAGGCACATGGGATTACACTTGGGTTAGATATTTGCCCTAACCATGGTTATGGGTTGCTGGTTATATATTTGAGGATTATATATTATAATCGTATGACCTAGGATTGCGTCATACATGCGATTTTTATTCGTAGATGTTTTTCTATTCACGAGTTGGCAACTCACCCCCGTTGTGCCCCAGTTTCTTGCAAGTTTGCCGTACAGGTTTCATTACGGCTTTGCGGGCACAGTTTCGTTCGGGTGACTTGTTAGTAGGTGGGTTTATTGGTATCATACCCATCATATTACCTTGTATAATATTATTCAGTTGTATCAAGTAAATTCCATCAACCAAACATGTATTTATTTTGAGATAGAGACCAGTGATGTTATTCTTTCGACCTTAGAGTCGCGCGTTATATATCTGTGGATTTCTTGTGGTTTTGAGTTTCTTTTTGAGTTTTGATCCTCGTCCTTGGCGTTGTATATTACATTACTTGTGTGGTTGTGACTGTCGATTGACGAAGAGCTAGCTCCCGCTTGGGGATGCCTTTTATTGATTTCGTATACTATTCATGTTGTATCCCGTTTGGGGGCCAGTATTTACAAAGGAGATTTTGCCGAAATTTTCAAGAAATATTTGATGTTTTTAAAAAAACGCATAATTCGGCTTATGCTAATAAAACTACTTGATTTAAATTGGTTTTTCCTTCACTCTACTACTTTTCTTGGTTTGGATTTCTGGGTTTTCGGCTTACTTAGATTATATACGCCTCGAGACGTTTCGTAGTTTAAGTGCCGGTCATGTTCCGTACTTTCGGGACGTGACTGGTAATTTTCCATTCTTGCTAGGGTTTTGTGAATGAAGTTTTGTTCGCTTTCGATAAAGCATGAATTTGCTTGAATACATGGTTAAACGACGTATTTTAAGTCCTAATCAACGACAACGGCGATCATGGATATCTATATGATAAAATGTATGCTTATTTAGGTATAGGAATGATACGGAACGATCGAATGAGAAGTAAACTTATCGAAATGCAAGTCGATATGGCAACCGATGACTTGCCGAGATGATATCTTCCTAACTGTAACCCCAAAAACCTCAAAATTTCCACAGAAGGTAGATCAAGGAGTCTGGAATTTTTGTAATTTTTTTCAGAATTTTTTTGAGCTAAAAATGATTAAAATGACTCAACATGTATTTACAAGGCTAAAATTTAAATAAAATTACCAAAACACCCTTCCTCTCTCACCGCTGGTGCCCCTGCGTCACCACGTGGCGAGGCGTGAACCGCCCGCGCCGCGAGCCCGCAGCGCCACAAAGCACCGCCTCGGCGCAGCTAAGCCGGACACGGCTCGAGCCTGGGTTGGACAGAGCCGGTTTTTGGGTTTTGTTTGTTTGTTACACACACACACACAGAGATGGAGAGTGCAGATCCGTTAGGGCGGGTATGCATTTTTAAATTTACGAACCTAATTAACAGCTGTTGGATCTACCCTTTACTTTTAATGGTTCAGATTAAAACAAATTAATAAATCTATTAAATAACAAAGTAAATATTCTCTTACCTTATTTTTGGGATCCATGATTATATGATTCCAATCCCCACGATTCTAATTAATATTACCCAAAATATTTTTAATGAACCTAAAGATAAAATATCAAAATATTTAACAAATTCAATACCCATGATTCTAAAACAATATTACCCAAGATAAGCATGAATCCCAAAAATTAAGTAAGAGAATATTTACTTTGTTATTTAATAGATTTATTAATTTTTTTTAATCGGAACCGTTGAAAACAAATGGTAGATCCAACGGCTGCTATTAGGTTCGCGAATTTAAAAACACAAACCCGCTCTAACAGATCCGTACCCCCCAACACACACACGCGCGCGAGTAAAATGTATTTACATTCGGATGTAAACTTCTCTGCATCTCAAGGCCAAATCTAATGGAAACCATGTGGGTCAAATGTGCATGCGGTGGGGACCACATGTTTTCCCATATGATTTATACTAAAGCCATAGAGAATTCTCTATGGCTAGATGTACAAACATATATGAGCAAAATATATATATGAGAATGATGAAGAAAAAAGCTCTAGGAGTCTTTTTGTTCGGTGGCTTTAAAATTCTATATCCTCCAACCTTTTATTCGACGATCGACATGCACCATCATCTTTATCATCAAAGATATGGATAGATCAAATTTCATGTGATTCTACCGCTTTTTTAACGGTGAAAATAAGTTCTATTATCGATAAACTGTTAATTTTAAACCCAGTAAATCAGCGGTGAAAAAATGATAGAATAACATGAAATTTGGTGTATCCACATCTTAAATGAAAGATGATGATATAAAATCCGACCTTTGAAAAAAATTATGGAAGGTGTATTTTTTTGACACCATACATTCTTATGGCATCTTTACTCCATTATTCTCTCTCTCTCTATAATAATAATAATAGTAATAATAATAATAATAATAAATTCAAATTAAACTCTAAAACCCCCTAAATAAATTCCAATAAATTTTAATAAATTCTTTTCTCCACTTTAAAATATTAATTACCGGTTTTAATCTTTTCAATAATTCTTTTTCCTAAAATCTCTTTTAAATAAATAAAATTCCCCTTATCAAAATAAAGTTTCTTTTATATATCAGCGAAAATACATTTATTTATTTTTAAAAAAAAAATATGGTCGGCACCGTCAATGTTAAAGAGAATGAAAACTTTGTACCAGTTCGCACGCATCCTTATCGATTATCAAAGACCGATATCAAAATAGACGCAACTCAGAGTACTTACTTGTAAAACCACCTCCCTCCGCACGCGCTTTCACATCGGCCCGAAAACAATCAAACAATTACAATCGCAGGCCGGTAGCGGCCCCACTCTCTCTCCTCCCTTGTCCGTACACCCAGTCGGCTTCACCCGTTCTCATCACAACATCGTTATCACAAATGTCCACCTGGAGCCGCTAAATCCCACCCCTAACCCTAACCCTAACATAATAAATTATCCCCCACCGCACCCCCCAAAAGAGAAAAAATATAAAAATTCCCCACCATCATCACTCGTCGTCGTCTTCCTCCTCCAACGATGGCGACGGCGGCATCTCGATCCCAATCGGATGCCCGCTACGTGTACATTGGCGACCCAAACAACACCCACCACCATTCGAGCCACCGCCACCACCCTGCCCCCAACTCCATCTCCACCACCAAGTACAACGTCATCACCTTCGTCCCCAAGAACCTCTTCGAGCAGTTCCGCCGCCTCGCCTACGTCTACTTCTTCATCCTCGCGTGCCTCAACCAGGTCCCCCAGCTCACCGTCGTCGGCGGTTTCGCCTCCTTCGTCCCCCTCCTCGCCGTCCTCTTCCTCACCGCCCTCAAGGACGCCTACGAGGACTACCAGCGCCACAAGTCCGACAAGGACCAGAACAACCGCCTTGTCTCCGTCCTCGACCCTGCTTCCTCCTCCTTCATCATCAAGAAGTGGAAGGACGTCCGCTGCGGCGACATCGTCAAGGTCGAGAAAGACGAGACCCTCCCCTGCGATCTCGTCCTCCTCTCCACTAGCGACTCCTCCTCGGGGTCCTGCTACATCCAGACCATCAACCTCGACGGGGAGTCCAACCTCAAGACCAGGTTCGCCCTCCACCAGTTCGCGCACCGCGCGGCGGAGTCCTGGGTGGACGGGACCGAGGACGCGGCCGGGCTGATCAAGTGCGAGAAGCCCAACTTAAACATACACGGCTTCCAGGCGTCCATAGATATCGGGGATGGGAGGGAGATCTCCTTGGGGCTGAGCAACGTCGTGCTTAGAGGGTGTGAGATTAAGAACACGGAGTGGGTGTTTGGGGTCGCCGTGTATACCGGTATGGAGACCAAGGTCATGCTTAACAGCTCCGGCGCCCCGTCGAAGAGGAGCAGGCTGGAGACGCAGATGAACCGGGAGATTGTGGGGCTTGCGGTGATGATGATTGTGATGTGCTCGGTTGTCACTATAATGACCGGGCTGTGGTTGAAAGAGAAGGGACCTTATCTTGATATCATTCCGTATTTCAGACGGAAGGACTACTCGAGTGGGACGGAGAAGAATTACATGTATGAAGGGTTGGGATTGGAGACGTTCTTCCAGTTTATAAAATCCATCTTCATATTCCAGAACTTTATACCGATCGCGCTGTATATCTCGATGGAGTGCGCGAGGCTGACACAGACGGTGTTGATGACTAAAGACACGAGCATGTATCATGAGGCGACGGATACTAAGCTACAATGTAGGGCTTTGAATATAAATGAGGATCTGGGGCAGATTAAGTATGTGTTTTCAGATAAGACGGGGACGCTGACGGAGAACAAGATGGTGTTTCAGTGCGCTACGGTTGATGGAGTTGATTACAGCCATGGGCAGGCTCCAATTCCTGGGGAGGTTGCTCCTCATCCTACAGTCGGTGAGGTCTCATCTAGCGTGTTCATTATTGATTTGATTGCACTATAAATTTGTTTATTAACATGTCATATGCCTTTCCGCTATAATGTTATGCAATTCTAGGGTAACTTTCGTCGTGCTAAGTTTCATTCTTTTGTTCTCTATAGCTGGCAATTACTTTTAGTTTTGGTAGAGATCCTCCATTGAGTGAGAAATGCTCCAAATTTATAGACCCCTAATGTATAAATGGATGTGCATCGTTCGTCTACCTGATTGCAGCAGAATTATAGAGCAGCAACTTAAAATCGTGGAAAGCTATTTGCATACATAACTTGCATCCATGGTAGTCGAAAATGCATCATTAATAAGTTTGGACTAAGCAGTTTGTAAATTGAAGCTTATAGAATATGTTTATTTCTTTTGTTTGGAACAGTGGACGGAAAGGTGTGGAGACCAAAAGTGACGGTCGATACTGATCCCAAGCTCGTCAGTCTGTTGGAAAACGGCAAGGGTACAGAAGAAGGAAATCATGCTCGCAACTTCTTCTTGGCTTTGGCATTGTGCAATACAATTGTGCCTCAGGTTGCAGAAACAACAGATTCCGCAGTAAAGATGATTGATTACCAAGGCGAGTCACCTGATGAGCAGGCATTGATTTATGCTGCCGCTGCATATGGATTTGTTCTTCTAGAACGAACCTCTCGGCATATTGTTATCAATGTTTTGGGGGAGAGGCAGAGGTACATTTTGCACACTTTCACTTATACAAATATAATTTCAGTAGTGCTAGTATATCTGGGTTTAGATTATTATTTGCAGCACTATACTCAACCCTCAACAAATTAAAACTGAAAAAATATACTAAGGATTTAGTTTATCCGCATCCAGAAAAGTCTAAACTAACTTCCGAAACTATATAATTTCAAGATGATATTAAATTTGCAAGAAGAGGGGAAAAACGAGATGAAGATATCCAAGGCATCTGAAATCTGACACTATCTTTAGTGTTCGAAATGTCGACAACATATATCGAACATTGGCTAATTTATCGGAAATAGAGAACAAAGAACATGATTTATCAACTTAATATCGTTTTGGAGAAATGTTGGCCGACATGTTAGGAATCTGATATCAGTTAAAGCATGGCTTTTTCTAGATTTTACTTTATCCCAACCCGTAATTACTATACCCAATATGCAAGTAAAGAAAAACCCAGCAGCCTGATATTTCTTAAAACCTATCATCATCAACCAACCCTAAATAGTGAATTGTATTGGCGGATATATTGGGATCGGCCATGCACCGATAAATTTTATATCGACAAGAAGGTTTATCGTTTTAATTTAATATCGGTCAATATTACAAATATCGGCCGATTTATCGGCATATCGTATCGGTTTAAATATCGCCGATATTTTGTTTATTTGAGAAAAAGGATCCGGGTTTATGCCCTTTTGAGTTTCAAACCCGTACCCGATGCCCATTTAGAATTCAAATACACAAACTAAAATATTTAAACCCGATACCATATTCCTATCTTAAGATTCTCATAAATTTATATTTATAAAATTTATTAAAATAAATATGTATAATGTTCGGTTATAAAGTAGACCAACATGTCCAATCTGTATGGTGAAATTTCCGATATTGACATCCGATATGCCCGGTATCGATACCGATATCGATACCGATATACCCGATATCGGCATCCAATAAGAATGCTTGATATTTAATCCGTATCAGCGATATATCGTCTGAAACCGCTATCTGATATAGAAAACATCCATCAGATATGATTCCGATATCCGATGTTTAAGACATCGACCCTAAATTCGAGCCTCCTCTAGCCTTCGACAAATATCGATCGAAACTTTACATTCGAGCTTTTTTGATAAGGATAGGATTTTGATATTGAATTCGGGTTCTCTCTCTCTCCATATTAGATTTTTGATTACTCTCTCCCTTTTTTTAATGCTGAATTCTAAGAAGCTCATGCCGATTTTCTAAGAAATTCATCTATGAATTCTATACTCAGCATCAAATCTCCATAAGCATTATATAAACCTATAACTAGACGTTGCTTAATAGCTGATTGCTCTACCACTGAGCTATTGAGGAAAACAACATTTAAGAAACTTAACCCTTTATATTAAGTTACATTAATGATATCTATAATATTTAGTGTATCCCAACCTTACTAAGGTCTAAATTAAAACAAAAATAATTCGACATTTAGAAAATATCTCATGATATATTGTGACCAATATTACTAAGAATGCGGAACGTTTGGTACATGGAACAAAAACGGGAACGTGGAACAAGTATGATAGAGACGTTCTTCTTCGATACATTTATAAAGAGCGGGAAACGTATCTTTCGACGCATAATGTTTTTACATCGTTTATACATTTCTATGTATATGTATTAAATAGTTTTTACCACAAATCCGACTTTATGCCCATTTAATTTGGGTTCTTAATAGGTTTAGGTTGGAATGGTGATTCTTCCATTCTGGTATGGTATTGGTCCCAACGATCGTTCTAAATCGCAAATAGTTTAGCGATTTATAGTAACACAGATCGTGATATCTTGCACCCGACATGAAATTTTCCTTACCGACACGAGATCGACATTTAGAACAGCCTACCATACATATTAGAGAGTAGTGTTTAGACTTTTTGGATTTTTAAAAGGGAGCAAATTGAAGCAGGACTCTAAATGGTCTACATTTCATAGAAATGAAGGATTTGAAGTTTTATTTAGTGCCTCAATGCGGAAAACATGTGAGGTTCAGTTAGATGTCAATGTAAGAACAAGGCAGACAATCTGTCACAATCATAACTATGGAATATATAGTTTAAAGCACAGAAGCTTCTCTCTCACTCTTTCTTTTTGAAATTATTCTTCAGTGAATCGTTAATATACTTCTGAATCTATTTTGAAAAGGGATATATAACATATTTGAGTGGTTAACAATGTTACAGGTTCATATGATCTATTCCTTGATAAAGGAGTTAGCCTAGATTGAGGTTGAATGTTATGCGTGCCTTGAATTAGTGACCCACATCTGATATACTTGTCAAGCTCTATTGATCGAGCCATGTTGGCATTACCTGCCGAGCTTTATGGTTTAGCCTATGAAGTTATTTATGCGCCCTATCTAGTCAAGCCCAAAGGGCAAGCTAGTGCCATGGACTGAGGGCTTCGGCCCGTAGGAACTGGTGAGCCCAAAGTCCATGACCTAAGGGTGCGAGGACGGAGCCCCCACAATTCGGATCTGATTTAAATCGCAAGTATTTAAAGGATCTTACTTCAGTCACAAGTATCTCACAAGTATATGAAAACTTGTTTGGTTTAGGGTTTGAGAGTAAGTGCCAAGTTATATGTAAATCAAATGTCTTGAATTTGATAAAATTTGAAAAAGAGTGTTAGTAGAGTGTTAAGTCTTAGTGTTTACTTAATTCTAGAATTAAATTTTTTAAAATTTCTTCATATAATTATAAAAGAAATATGAGTAAAAGTTTTATTCTCAAATTCACTCACACCCTCTTGAAATATGAAGTTCTTCAAACTATCAATTATGGTCACCGCCATCAATTGCTAATGCTTTCGTCTATGCCTATGATTGTCTTCTTTGGCATCCGACCATCGCCGGTAATCGACGTCCTTCTGCCGTTGATGGCAAACGGTCGTAGACGCTGGTCGCCGATGATCGTCTTCGCCAATCGCATGCTAGTGATCTAGTCAACAACCGCCTATTGAAAACCCACAATCACCAGCTGCTAATCGCCGCCCTCCGCTGCAACCAATAACCGTCATTGTTTCTTGGCGGCCGCTCGCAGCTCGTTAGCAACCATCCTTCGACAAGGATCGTTCGTCGGGACCGTCGCAAGCAACAACTCATCGACGACCACCCGTTGTTGACTGTTTCGGTAAGCCGTTCTCACCAACAACCGTTGTTGGCCAACGGCTGCAGCAGACGATCCCTCGACCGGCTGACCAGACAGTCGTTGACAATTGCTAGTCGATGACTGCCGGTGGCTTGCTTGTTGAGAATCACTATGCTGGAAACCGCTCACCAATGATCGTCGTCGGCAGCTGTCCATCCCGACGTTGTCGACTAATGTTGAAACCGTGCGCCTGATCACCGCCCACAACTTCTAGCCGATTGGCACTAGTCGTTAGTGTCCTTTCGCCGTCGGTTGTCTCATGCTATCATTTGTTCTATATTAACTTAATATCATTTATATAAAAAGCATATGTATTTCGAAATCAAATGACCAACATTTTGAAATGGAAAATGATTATACTGAAATGATTGTCATTTGATTTTGAAATTTAAGATTCTTAAATTACCCTTGGGCCCACACCTCTAGAGAGATTTAAGGCCACTACCTTTTGTGAGGTGAACAACCAGTTTACCCAAAAGTTTAAGCTGTTAGGTTGTGGTAAAATTATGTATATATCAAGACAATATAATACTTTAATACTCCCTTTCAAGTGGGCCTCTGAATTCAGACCAAGTGAAAAGAAATGGCTCAAGCAAAATTTCTCGCTATATTAGGCGAAATAAATAGGGGAATAAATAAGTACGATTAAATTGACAATAGCGAGGTTTGAACCTAGGACCTCTTGAACCTGGTATGCTTTGATACCAT
Organism: Agapanthus africanus; assembly: GCA_030015575.1. NCBI lineage: Eukaryota > Viridiplantae > Streptophyta > Magnoliopsida > Asparagales > Amaryllidaceae > Agapanthus > Agapanthus africanus. The sequence continues at coordinate 618,609,064 of CM057341.1, forward strand.
GTTAAGAAAACAACAAACTCGATTAGTTTTATTAAGAGATAAATCATCTCAATTTAGCAATTTATACACCTCATAACATGATTAACTGATAACTAATAATCTTAACAATCTAACACACTAATTATAATCTGGACAACATAAATCGGAACTTATCTGATTTATGATAACCACAATATCTAATACAGTTATATTCAAATATCTCATAATCTAACAGACTTCTTCAAACTCACGGTGGATAACCGAGAGTTTGGATAATATCTTGAACCAAAATATGCAACTTGTAGAACAACGGAGAACTACAGATCTAAAGTATCGAGCATGACAGACTAATATCGTTTGGTCTCTTTCGTGGATTGTAAGGTAGACCAAATAACCTGCAGTCTCTTTTGCTGGAAATGCTAAAGGAAGATCATACCGCGAGAAGACGTCATAAGAAAAGAATTGCTGCTTGGACAGAAGATCATGCTGCTAGAAGATACCATAAAAAAAAGAATAGCCGCTTTGACTTGATATTGATGGAGGTAACTGCTTATGATAAAATTGAGAGAACTCATTTTTGAATTAGATATTATTAACACAACTTTATTTCTTTTGGAATAATAAACTAAAAATATAAATGAAGATAAATTTTGGATCGAGTCATTGGCTTTGAAACTATGATAAGAAAGCAATAAACTCGATCTTATTAAATTTATATATATTCACGAACAAGGGGACACGACAATTTTATATTTATATTTATGAGTGTACACGGGCTTTTAATATAAACGAGCTCCATCTAGTAAGACTCAAGCCTTATGAAGGTATGAACCATCTTATATTTTTTACCCATGCGCTTTTCATACCTTTTCCAATGTGGGACTTAATCCACATATCTCAACATCCCCCTTATGTGCAACATGGTTACGTTGCATGTGGATTGTACAACACATGTAGAGGCAATCTTAGAGGCATGCAGACTGTTCTTTCAGAGGTGCTATGAGAGATGTAAAGGTTAGCCTTTCAGAGGCATGTAGACGTCTCTCTCTAGAGGCGTTATAAAGTATGAATCAATACAAGTATTTAACCTAGTTCTGATACCATATATATATATATATATATATATATATTCACGAACGAGAGGGTGAGACAATTTTATATTTATATTTATATGAATGTATACGGGTTTTTAACATAAACGAGCTCCATCCAATAAGACTCAAGCCTTATGGAGGTTTGGCCCATCTTATGTTTTACACCCATGCACTTCTCATATTTTTTCCAATATGGAAGTAGTTCACTCTACACATCAACATGAGGGATTTGGAGTGTATTAGGTGTTGAGGTTTGAGAGTTCCTTCCATTTTGATATCATAATTTTTTGAGATTACAGTAGATTGCTTCTCATTGCCCTAGGCATAGGTCAATTTGGCCATTAAATTTGTGTTATGTTTCGTTCTAATTTTCGCTCTTCTAACATTTTCGTCCTACTTTTTGGTTCGTAACAATAAACCACAACTTCTACAATTTCAAATTGATGTTTGTCGTAGAAGGAGGTTATAGTAGAAGGGTGTTTGCTTTTGTTAAATTTGATTTAAATTTGGATTAGTTAAGATTTAAATCAAACCTCTTAGTTTAGATTTAAATTTAATCTCTAGATTAAATTCATATTTATTTCAAGTTTAAATATGGATTTATTATATACCCTATATATATAAGGTATTCTCTAGGTTTTTTAAAGAATCTATAAATCTCTAATAACTTAGGGTTTAATTAGAGTGAGAGAGGACGGCCAAGCGCGGTCGCGGATATAGAGGTATTGTAAGATGGTATTTCTTTGTAAAGGAGAGTGAAAAGACGGTGTAATCTTTTATAATTCTTTTCATGATGGAAGTTTTCATCGCGGTTTGCAGAATTAGGTACTAGTTGAGCTGAACCTGGGTAAATCTTGGTGTGTTCTTTTCGTATGATTTGGTATCTGTCGGATGGTTTTTTTCAATCTACCTTAAAACAATGGCCATGGATTTCCGTTGCACATAAATACGCAATCTTTACAATAAGTGTGGTCCGAGCGTCAAGTTCGCGTTTTAGAGTTGATTGGGGAGATGACGTCTACAAATTACGAGATCGAAAAGTTCGATGTTCGCAATAAATGCAGTTTATAGAGATTGAAGATAACGGCGTTGCTGAAACAACAAGATGTGCATAAGATTGTCTTTGCGAAAGACAGGAATCCGGCGACGACTACGGTAGCGGAGAGTGTAGAGATGGAAGGCAAAACTCACAGTTCAATCCAGCCTTCAATGGCCGATAAGGTTCTTTTCGAAGTAGCGCAAGAGACGACAACGACAGAATTGTGGAACAAGTTAGAGTCCGTTTACATAAAGAAATCTTTTGCTAATCATATCTATCTAAGACAGCTCGGGAAGCGCGTAGAGGTTTTTCGGTCCTATTTTAGTGGAGGGTTCACAGGATTTTGCAGGCCGGAGAGGATCGTGCATCAGTATACCACATTGGGAGATCTTCGGTTCGATGGTATTGCAGGGCAGATAGTTCGAACAGTTGGGAAGAACAAAACTTTACGGCTTACAGCTGGTTTTCAGAGAGAGTTTAGGCTGAAGCCCTGTCTACTGCCGAGCACCTCATCGATCGGTCACTATCGACGGCGCTAAATATGAGAATTCCCGAGGAATTATGGATTGGAGGGGCTAGAGATTATTTAGGGCTTCGCGATATTGGATGCATCAAGAAGCCAAGGATCAAGAAACGTTCTCTTATCGGCTTAGGAGGCGGAGTAAAAGGGTACAAATTGTGGTGTTTTGGGACCCAAAGTGGAGTAATTAGCTAAGTGATATTCGTTGAATCTGCGATACATCGAAAACATACTCGGGCAGACGGTGAATGGAGAACCGGTATGCCGCCAAGGGAGGTGGAGTTTGAAGTCCCAGTCCAGGTTACGAGAGATGAGATGGTTGTACTTCGATTCAGGGGAGAGTCCAGTAGAGCCGGTGGTGCAGAGGCCGACAGTTCGGGACACATGAGTGGATAGGGACAAGTCTCCAAGATAAAAGGACCGGGAGTAAGACAGAAAGTTTGCATGTTTGATTCGTAACATTAATAGTGTCATGGATGGGAAGTTGTGTCGATTGCAGTAGTGTATCGAGCATGTTCTAGCTCGTTATGGGATGGAGGAGATTCGGCCCGTGCCTTCTCACTTTGAGACGCAGTTCAGGCTTTCGGCGATATTATCATCAAGATCAGATGCGTAGAGACCATTGTCATGCTGAGGAGTGGATCCTAAGATACTTGAGAGATAGTGAATGGTTGGATTCGTCATTCAGAAAAGACAGTGCTGATGATTGCATTATAATAATGTATGGTGATAGGGGCAGATGTTGGTCGACGACGGGGTACATTTTGGGCATAGATGCTGTGCCAGAGAATTCGACGCTCGGGTATCACGCAGTCAACAGTAAAGGTAAGTTTGCTAACCGTCTCCTGGAGGCGGTTAGGAAGACCATGTATATGCAGAGGATGTTGGGTTTGGGAGTTCCAAAGATGGTGAGAGTGTTCTTCTTGCAGGCCGAGAAGAAGGTAATGTCTCTTGCGAAGATTGGGACCGTAAAGAATTTGGCAGATGCATTTTTAAGATGGTTCCAGTGCAAGTTCAAGTTTTGCCTAGTATATTGTTGGGGTGTCTTCGGGCTCAAGACCATGAGAACAGAGTTTCAAGGTGTTGAGAAAGCAAAATGATTATGGCGAATTTAAATCAAGGCGGAGATTGTTAAATTTGATTTAAATTCGGATTAGTTAGAATTTAAATCTAATCTCTTTAGTTTAGATTTAAATCTAATCGTTAGATTAAATTTATATTTATCTCTAGTTTAAATATTGATTTATCTCCTAGCATTTATATGAGATTTTCTATAAGTTTTTTAAAGAATCCATAATTCTCAAATAACTCAGGGTTTGATTAGAGTGGGAGGCGGCTAAGCGCAGTCGCGGATAGAGGTTTGGAAGAGAGTATTTCTTTGTAAAGGAGGGTGAGAAGCCGGTGTAATCTCTTATAATTGTTTTTCATGGTGGAAGTTTTCGTCGTGGTTTGCAGGATTAGGTGCTAGTTGCACCGAATCTGGGTAAATCTTGTGTGTTTTTATTAATGTGTTCTTTTCGTTTGATTTGGTATCCGTCTTTTTCAATCTATTCTAAAACAAAAGTCATGGATTTCCGCTGCACATAGATACGTAATTCTTACAACAAGAATTGTTGAATTTGATTTAAATTCGGATTAGTCAGGGATTAGTTAGAATTTAAATATAATCTCTTTAGTTTAGATTTAAATCTAATCTCTAGTTTAAATTCATATTTATCTCTAATTTAAATATGAATTTATCTTCTAACATTTATTTGCCCTATAAATATAGGACTTTCTTTAGGGATTTTTGAGTTCATAATTATCGAATAATCAAGGGTTTGATTAGAGTGGGAAAGGGCGGCTATACGTAGTCGTGAGATAGAGAGGTTTTGTAAGAGGGTATTTCTTTGTAAAGAAGGGTGAGTAGTCGATGTAATCTTTTTTAATTCTTTCTCATAGTGGAAGTTTTCGTCTCGGTTTGCAGGATTAGGTGCTAGTTGCATCGAATCGGGGTAAATCTTGTGTGTTGGTGTGTTCTTTTTGTGTGATTTGGTATTTGTCGGATAATCTTTTTCAATCTATCCTAAAATAAAAGTCTTGGATTTCCGCTGCGCAGTAGATACGTAATTCTTACAACAAGTGGTATCAGAGCGTCAAGTTCACATTTTGGAGCCGCTTGAGGAGATGCCGTCTACAAATTATAAGATCGAAAAGTTCGACGTGTGCAATAAATTCAGTCTATGGAGATTGAAGATGACGACGCTGCTGAAACAACAAGGTGTGCACAAGATTGTCATTGCGAAAGACAGGAATTCGGCGATGATCACTGCAGCGGAAAGTGTAGAGATAGAAAACTAACCTCACAGTTCAATCCAGTTTTCAATGGCCGATAAGGTTCTTTGCGAAATGGCGCAAAAGACGACAGCGGTAGAATTGTGGAACATGTTGGAGTCCTTTTATATGAAGAAATCTCTTATTAACCGATTCTCTTTAAAGCATCTGGGAAGTGCGTGAGGTTCTTTGGTTCGAATTATGTGGAGGGTTCGCTTCGCTGGAGTTCGCAGGATTGTGCATGTTGGAAAGAATCGTGCATCAGTACACCACATTGGGAGATCCTCGTTAGATAGAATTGCATGGCGGATGGTTTAGACAGTTTGGAAGAACATAACTTTATGGCTTACGGCTTGTTTTTCGAGGGAATTTCGGGCTGGAGCTTTATTTACTGCCGAGTATCTCATCGATCGGTCAGCATCGACGATCGTAAATATGAGAATTCCCGAGGAGTTATGGACTGGTGGGGCTAGGAATTATCCAGGGGTTTATCGAATTCGATGCATCGAGGAGCCGAGGATCAAGAGCCGTTTTCTTATCGGTTTTGGAGACGGAGTAAAAGGATACATGTCGTGGTGTCTTAGGACCCAGAGTGGAGTTATCAACCAAGTGATATTCGTTGAGTCTGCGATAAGACGACATACTCGGTCAGAAGGTGAATGGAGAATAGGTATGCCGCCAATTGAGGTGGAGTTTGAAGTCCCAGTCCAAGTTATGAAAGATGAGGTCGTCGGTATTTCGATTCAAGTGGAGAGTCCAGTAGAGCCAATGGTGCAGAGGTCGAGAATAGTTCGGCCTACAGGAATGGCTAGAGACGAGTCTCCAAGGCCAAAAGGATCAGGAGTTCGGCAGAAAGACTGTACGTTTGATTCGTGAATGGAGTCATGGATGGGGAGTTGCGTCGGTTGCAGTAGAGTATCGAGCAGCTTCCAGTTCGGTACGGGGTGGAGGAGATTCGGCCCGTATCTTCTCACTTAGAGGCGCACTTCAGGCTTTCGGTGATATTATCTTCATGTATAGATTACGCTGGTGATAAGGGCAGATGGAGGTCGACGACGTGTTACATGTTGGATACGGATGCCGTGCCAGAGAGATCGACGCTTCATTCTGGTATCACGCGGTCAACAGTAGAGGAAAGTTTGGTAACCGTCTTGGAGGCGGTTAGGAAGATCATGTATATGCGGAGGATGTTGGGTTTGGTTGTTTCAAAGGTGGTGAGAGTGTTCTTACTGGCCGAGAAGAAGGTAATGTTTCTTACGAAGATTAGTACCCTAGAGGATCCGGCAGACGTACTTTTGAGATGATTTCGGTGCAAGTTCAAGTTTTACCTAGTAGATTGTTGAGATGCCTTTGGACACAAAGCAACGAGGACGAAGTTCCAAGATGTTGAGAAAGTGAATAAATTATGGTGAATTTGAATCAAGATGGAGATTGTTGAATTTTATTTTAAATTCGGATTAGTTAGGGATTAGTTAGGATTTAAATCTAATCTCTTTAGTTTAGATTTAAATCTAATCTTTAGAAGAAATTCATATTTATCTTAAATTTAATTGGATTTATCTCCTAATATTTATTTACCCTATAAACATGAGACTCTCTAGGGATTTTTGAATCCATAATCTTTAATAAACTAGGGTTTGATTAGAGTGGGAGAGGCGGCCAAGCGTGGTTGTGAAATAGAGAGGTTTTATAAGAGGGTATTTCTTTGTATCGGAGGGTGAGTAGTCGGTGTAATCTCTTATAATTCTTCCTCACAGTGGAAGTTTTTGTTGCGGTTTGCAGGATTAGGTGCTAGTTGCGCCGAACCTGGGTAAATCTTGTGTGGTGTTGTTGGTGTGTTCTTTTCGTGTGATTTGATACCCGTCGAATAGTTTTTTTTTCAATCTACCCTAAAATAAAGATCTTGGATTTCCGCTGTGCATAGATATGTAATTCTTACATCACCTATTGGGGTCACTTTCGAACCAGTTGCCCTGAACCTCGTACAGAACAATGAATGTTTGAATGGCACCAAAATGATGGCATGATTTTTGCACCATAAGAAGTAAATGAGGTGCCTTCTCAAAGGATTTTGTCTCACCTGAATCATCATTGCTTGATCCTCTACTGGCTTACGCTACTCTGTATGCTGTTTGTGAATCAATAAAAGAGTGAAAGTATCATTCAAATGAACAAACATAAGTAGACTTACTACTCAGATGCAATGCTATGTGCACAAGAGCTTGTCTCCCATAAACTTGAATTGCAATAAACTTCGCACCGTTGTATGTATTTGTAGTAGTGGAATCATACTCAGGAGGAAGAAAATGTAGAGGCCATCTCTTCTAAAATTGAAACATGCTTATATTCACGAAGGGAGAGAGGATACCTCTCAGTTCAAATCGCATGTACTAAATATCTACAACTAGAAGTGACCATATACTTTATTTCCTCCTTATATCAATTTGTTGATAATTAATAGTTTTATGGTTCTATTTTACTAATAGCATCTGTCTATATATTAATTGATTTCAACCTGTTGTTCTTTATCATAACATATATAATATTAACTAAGCCACTAATCCATTCTTGGTAGCACAGCTTTGAGATTTTGGGTATTCATGAGTTTGATAGTGATCGCAAGAGAATGTCAGTCATTGTTGAATGCCCTGACAAGTCGACAAAGTTATTAGTCAAAGGAGCAGACAGTACAATGTTTAGCATTATCGATAAATCCGTTGGCGTGGATATTATTAATGCAACAGAGACACACCTTCATTCCTACTCTTCTATGGGCCTGAGAACTTTGGTCATTGGCATGCGGGATATGACCAGCTCAGAGTTCGGGGATTGGCACTCTGCATATGAGAAAGCGAGTACTAGTTTATCTGGAAGAAGTGATTTACTTAGAGCTGTTGCAGTGAAAGTAGAGAGCAATGTCCACATACTAGGAGCTACTGGAATCGAAGATAAGCTACAAGATGGGGTACCTGAGGCAATTGAAAGTCTTAGGCAAGCAGGGATTAAGGTTTGGGTTCTTACAGGAGACAAACAAGAAACAGCCACTTCAATTGGCTATTCATGTAAGCTCCTAACCGATGATATGACCCAGATCATAATTAACAGCCATTCGGAGGAATCAGCCAAGAAGAGTCTTAAAGATGCTATAGCTATGACTGAAAAGCTGGTGCTGACACTAGATGATAACGGAGAGAGAAGAAATCGGCCCAGGGTTCCTCTTGCATTGATTATTGATGGACCTTCTCTTGTTCATATTCTTAAAACCGAATTGGAAAAAGAGGTACACAATTATTTCTTTCCCATAATCTTTGTTCTTGGTGTATTTATACTCATAGTTCTTGATATCCGATGATGCACAGCTGTTTGAAGTTGCCGTAGTATGCAATGCAGTTCTTTGTTGCCGAGTGGCTCCACTGCAAAAAGCTGGAATAGTTTCTCTTATAAAAAACAGAACTAGGGACATGACTCTTTCTATTGGGGACGGTTAGTGTCATCCTTTCCATGTTATCTATTGACGATATGTAAAACGGTGAATGCAAAGAGGTTTGTATTTACACTAGCTCTGACTAGATCTTAATTTTTTTAAAATTCTTTTTCCACAGGTGCAAATGATGTTTCAATGATTCAAATGGCTGATGTTGGGATTGGAATCAGTGGTCAGGAAGGCCGACAAGCTGTTATGGCGTCTGACTTTGCTATGGGGCAATTCAGATTTTTAGTGCCCCTTTTACTTGTTCATGGGCATTGGAATTACCACCGAATTAGCTACTTGATCTTATACAACATTTACAGGAACGCTGTCCTCGCGATGCTTCCTTATTGGTAAGTACCTAATTTATATATTTATTTTCAAAGGAGATTTCATAGCATTTATTTCATCAATCAGCCACGTTCACATTATAGTTGCTTTGGCAAGGTTCTATAACAAGAAGGATGGTAATGATTTGGCTGTCAACAATTCTATTGTGTCAGATATCTTCCAGCAACGATAGGAAATTGTCATAAACTTGAATGGTCAGTGGGCAATTGAGAAAACTTGCCATTATGCTTTTGTAATAAGCTCATGCAACTGGGAAGAAAACTATATGTTTTGTTGTCGTGGAATATATTTCAATTAACTTATAATGAGGCTGACACTAGTTAATGAAGGGAAAATGAAGCATATTTCACAACATCAGAACACCTTTTGTCTGTCTGTCGATCCTATGTTTCTTTCTTTCTTTTTTGGTCGAGAATTTCTATGAGCAAGACCTTGAAATTACATATGCCTCATTTCTCAAATAAATATCTATCCTGTGAATCTATCAAGCAATTTAAAATGATCAAGTCTTTCTGTTCTTTTTTATTACGGAATTAATCATATTTTCCATAAGTTTCATAAGGAAAAACAACTCCTGCTATGCCTATTTCAACACTCATCCTCCTGTTTTAAGGAGAGATTGCAGAAAAGTACTTTCTGAGGCGTGACTTATAGAAATTTGACATTAAAAGTTTCCAAAGAATTCCTCAAAAATTATTTTCTGCAACACTTATCTGATAAAAAGCGTTTTCTTTTTGAGAAGATTGTCATAATCTAAGAAGTTTGCTCGTATTATCATAGAATAATTAAGTGGTATATGTTGAAACTGTACCTGCTCTACTCATACAATTGGCTTCCAGGACTTTGTGATGTTCCCTAATTTAAACTAGAAAAGTTTTGATTGTTTTCTAAAAAATTTAAGCATCAAACCCCAACTGAAACTTGTGTAGATAAAACATGAAAATGATAACAAAGGATAATCTCCTTCTCTAGCTTCCAGTTCTCCATTGCTTGGGATATATTACCAGTTCTGTATTTGTGCCTTGCATCTGTCTTAGCATTCATCTTTGTAAAAGGGTGGTCATAAAAAAAGGTAAGGTAAACAAAAGACTAATCCCACATGGAATTGAAGAGGCGATGGATGTTCGAGTATGTTGGACCGAAGGCTCCAATGTGTGTCCCTTTTGAATCATTATGGGTCCAACAATTTTCCACGTTGAATTGTGATAGGTCCATGAATTTTAGTCCAATGTCCATAATGTTATTCGGCGGTTGTCACTATAAATGGTAGCAGAGTCCATGGTGAAGATTCTCGGGGCCATATTGTACACATGCACTGACAATATAGCACAGATGGTTTAACAATGGGGTCCCCTACCCAGCATAGTGCCATATTATTGGGTATAAGGTTCAACAGCTCTTTGTTTTGGTGGCTTTCCAGAGTTCATTGAGTGGCTTGAGACATAACCATTGCAACTGTGATGGTTGCTACCAATTAAAACTCACATTGTGCTACAACTTTCAAGGCTATTAATCATAGGTATATGAAGATTGTCAAGCAGTTATTCAAGTTAAGCTAGTCTTGCGTGACGTGTGGTTATCCCAATTCGTGAAGTGTCGATTAAGAAACATAGTTCATGATGGAGACCATGACATTTTATCTTAAAAGTTTAGACTTCTATTTGGATGTCTTGCCAAATGCGCGTTTAGCAATCGTGTTCGTATATGTAGACCAAAAGCAAAAGGAAAAAAGGGATTAGCCTATCATGTGAAATGAAAGTCAACAATAAATAATATATTGTGGAATTCAATACCCAAACACGGAATTCCCCATGTAAATCATAGGATTATTGTTAGAAGAACCGTTGTGGTCAAGTATAGCGATCACTAGCATAGCGATCCTTGATCAATATTAGAACATACTGGCATATTGGCTAGTAATACAACATATTGGTTAAAACCCATTTTAAGAATTTCTCTGGAAATACTTCAAGTAAATAATAAGTTGTATAGATGTAGTATAATGGTTGACCCATTATAAATTGAACTTTAAGCATTATGTAATTGAATTAGTTGGTATGATGGTAATTGTTCACTCGTAAAATTACAAAAATAAGCCAATTAATTAATTAATTAAAATTATCATTAATGAAAATGGACAAAGTTTCTTAAAAATGAATTTAAGAAAGAATTATTTCGAATATAATATTATTAGTTAAATAACAAAAGTGATTATATTAGCTTCGTGAATGTTATGCTTAAAAAACTTATTCTTTCACATGATTGCCCTAAGGGCGGGGATGGGGGATAAATGAGGGTTGCGTCAAGTAGGCACAACTAACATAAAAAAGTAAAAATAGTTTGTTATTTATTAATAAATTCTAATAAAACAATTCTTAGGGACAATTCAATCGTGATGTGCTATTAGTTCGGTGCGATGATCAATAATCAATGATGAGTTGCTAAGAAGTCTTTTGAATTCAATATATTATATCAATATTATCCGGCGTAATGAAATATGAGAAATTATGATTTAGAGATAGAAATATTTTGGAGGATTTATTAGAGAGAAGAAAAGAGCCATTAAAATATGATTAGTATGTAGAAGCACCATGGAAAATATAGAATTTGTAGATTTAATGATTAACAATATACATTATATTTCTTTGTTAGAAATTAATGGACAATTAAAATATCCATAGACAATTCATGATATAAACTTTGGTACTCAAAAAAGATAAACAAAAAAAGGTATAATGATGGATAAATAACTATATTAGTAAAAATTGTAGCGAATATGGAAGGGTTGTATGGAGAGCAGAAATATGGCGTAATGAAAGCTTGGAAGATGCGATTTTTTTGTCAGTTTATATCATCTATAACAAGAAATATATCTTACAAGTGAAACAAATATTTGATATCTTATAAAAATAGATTAAAATAATAAAAAAGTTTCTTCTCACTACAAGAATAGATAATATATATTTATGTAATTATATTTTTTGCATAAGGTATTGGAAGAGAACTAGAAAGTGCTAACCTGTGCTTTTTATGAGGAACAAGGGAGTGAAAAGAGATGTTGCTATTTTTTCATAATCGCTATTCTAAACCCTAGGAGACATGTTGAATCGGTTCTTTCTATTATTTATACCTATGTTCTATGCTTTAAAGAATCAAAACCGATATCTATTCTTACAGTTATTGTCTTATAATGGTAAAGAACGCATATCCTATAAAGTTTACAAGTAAACCAAATACAAAGATGGTGATTAAGTTATTTCTATTTTTAGATTATTGCACGATCCTAACTGTTCTATGATAAAACTATATATTTACAACTACATTAAAATGCTATACAGAGTCAACAGATCTCAACTAGCGATTAAATATGATTTATGGCTACACAAACCGTTAAGGATAGATCTAGATCCATGCTAAGACAAACCACCGTAAAGAGTTGATTTAAATTATTGAATTCATAATATGGTAAAGTAGCTCCAGGTCTGAAGACTATACTTGTAGGAGTCATAGTGGCTCTATTTGTGATTTTCTTATATATTACTTTAGTAATTTATAATTCTTCCATTTTCTGGATGGGATTTCCACTACTTAAGTTCTTAAGAAGTATAAAGTCCCAGTTTTTAAAAAAACATTACATAAGACTCGAATTTATAAACCATTTTTGTAATTCGATCGTAGGCTTTTTTTTGGGTATATCCAGAATATGAACGTGTGACTTGGACCTCTTGGTATAATAATCTTATTGATAATTAAAAAACGACCTTGTCATTTCTATCAAGACGATTCCATTCCGTCGGATATTTATTTTAATACCTGAAGCACGAAATATTATAAAAAGATTAAGATAATATTTAAACTATTATTCATACCTACTATTCAAACCTTGCACATTGACTAAAACAATATCAGGTAGGTATCTCTTAAATCAAACTATTTTTCTTTTTATAGAATATACACGTTTCCTGAAAGATCACTTTTTCTACATCAGTATTTTAAAAACAAGGAAAAAAAAGAGCGGCTAAAGTTCCTAGCCACGTTTAAGAGGGTTTAAGAGCTTAAGCAACTGCTTTGGCCACTTTTGTATTCTTGTCAATTGTTTGTGAGATATTAATTCTAATTAGGTTTATGACTATCTTTAAGCACCTAAAGCCTCTGAAATCGAGTTTCGAAATCAAAATTGATACTACTCAAAATGAATTCAAAAACTCTTAATTAAAAAATGCTCGAAGCTTTAAACCAAAGCTAATCGAAAATGTTAGCTTTAAAATCAAAATCAATCCTTGAAATCCTTAGTTGCACGGTCTCTTGCTTTGAATTTAAAATCGAATCTTCTCTAAACTTGCAGTCAAAGTCTCCAAGTCGAAAACCATATCTGCCATCATCTTTAAATCGAAAACCTTACCTGCTTAAAATCAAATTCTTAAGAGTCTAAGTCGAAGTCAAAGTGTTAGCGAAGTCCAAGCCAAACCCTAGCTCGAAGTCTCGATCAGAGAAAAAGAAAAAATGAAAAGAATTGGAATTTGAGTTTAATTTAAATGTTATTATTATATCAAATGCAATACATATTCACTCATTTTAAGACTTGAAAGTTCGTCTTAGACATTAATATAGGTGGTGATAAAAATATTAAAACCACATCCATAAATTCTTAAATATAAACCCCAATCACTAAGAAAGAGTATACCTATCCCATTAATGGGGTGAGAATGTTATCCGTTTGAGCGGTAAAAAGCGGAGCGGCAAAGGACGTTTCGTCGCTTAAGCGGCCTCTTTTTAAAATATTATTCTAGATTTTGTTGAGTCAATACATCCACTAATAGAAATTGAATTAGTTTTTACCTATAGAACCTTTGAATTTAGGTTAGAGTTAAATCGTTGTGGTTCTAGTATGAATTCAAGGTTTTAGATTCATAGGGTCTTGACAAGATAATAGAATTCTTATCAATAGTAAAACAAGAATCAATTTTCATTATATACAAAAAAACACAACTTAAATAATAAGAAGCATAAGAATAGATAATATTCATGAGGCCTGTAACAATCACGTAAGAAAAGGACGAATAAGCTACCTGGAATTTTTTTGGCATTTTGTCATCATAAAGGAGATTTCAGATTTTTTTTACTTCGTATCTTCAGGACAAGTCGAATCTAATTCGGGACAAATTGAATCTATTTAAACGACTAGTAAGTTTTGAATTTTCTTTTACATATATCTTGAAACCAGTATTTATGTGTTTCTGATTGAGCCATACGAGGTGAAAATCTCATATATCGTCTTGGGAGAGGGTTCCTCTTGGATTACATATGTCAATAAGTATGGTTCGAGAGACCTTTTGAGATTTAGGCAATTGTTGATGATAACTAGCAAATATGTTCTTTCTCATGTCAACATATTTATTGTCTAGGGGGATCACACTTGCTTGTATTTAGTTTAAATGTCTACATGCTTTACTATGACTTTTACATCATCCAATCATTACAGAGTTTTTTCCCCTTTGTTCAATACATATTGACCGAGGTCAACTTTGGTTGGTTAAACCGATCATTCATTGATGATCAGCATGCATCTTATAAATGGGTTTTAAAAAAATCCTGCGAATTCACTTAGATTACAGGTGTGGTTTTGGTTGTATTGTCTTTTGTGTAAGTAGTTATTCCTTATCTTGAGACCAAATTGGTTCGTGGACTGGAAAACTTATGACATGCATACCTAAAACTATTCCTTTAATAGGGTCGCCTTCGGTAGAGTTATTACATGGAAGTACTGGTGTGGGCCAGCTCACCTTGACCCTTTTCTATACTTTACACACATTTGAAATGCCTCTTCTTAGGGTTGCATTTATGTTGATGCACAACAAGGTATTTCAGGTCCCATGTAGCTTTATAGAGTATAGAGATGAAAAAGCATAGATATTTTTAATTTACCATTTTTTTACTGAAAGAGTAGGGAAAATGCCTGGTTCATGCAAACTTTTATATCAAAATGTATGTTAAAAGAAAATTACAGTAGAAAGTTTAAAAAGCTACCATCTACAGCACAACACACTAAACAATTTTATTCTTTTAGCAAAATAACAAGAAAGGTATGACTTTTAGTCTTTCACTCTAGCAAAGCATCTGCAGCAGAGAAGACCCATAGCAGCTATATGATATTATGTCTAGAACACACTGTTATATTCTTGCTTTTCATTACGTCTTCTACCAACCTCAGAGGACTAGAAGAGAAATGTGCATTATGAAATGAAGGGTACACTAATTTTTTTTTGTCATGGAGCACTTGGCTATGATGATTATAAACATCAAATATCATTGGATAGGTATCCTATATCAGATACGGCTGATATATTGGCCTATATTGCCATGTTGGTTGATTTATTGGCAAAAATATATTGGTTTTATTGTACCGAGAGGGAGGCTGATATGACCAATATTTGATTCAATGCTATGTGCTTAAAATAAAACTAAACATTCAACATTGTCCCACAAACTCATGTATTATATCTTGTTTGTATGGCCTTTTGCTTTTACTTGCATTTGATATAGATTAGGTTGTAGACTCGTAGTTGTAGTCTACCTGCATAAAAGATTCTTTTTACATATTTGGCCATTGCACAAACGGCATATTGTTTTTTTGAAGATAATAATTGTGTTTTGGGAAGCTCTGATTTCATGTTTCATTTCTAAGGTAATATTGTTTTACTAAATCAGTGGACTTCTTATTGCAGGTATGTATTTTATTCAGAATACAGTCTGGCATATCCCATCGATCAAATAAGTGCAATTCTTTTCTCAGCGGTCTACACTTCCTTGCCAAATATTTTTGTGGGAATTTATGACCAGGACTTGAGCAGGAAAACTCTGCTCAGGTACCCTGCAATGTATGGAGTAGGCCCAAGGGAAGAAAGCTACTCCTTTAAATTATTTGCACTGATGATGATGGATTCTATTTGGCAAAGCCTGGCAATATTCTTTGCATCCTTCTTTGCCTATCGGCACAGCTCCTTGGATGATAGCAGCTTAGGAGCAATATGGATGTTTTCAGTTGTCCTGATTCTGAATCTTCACTTGGCCATGGACGTTATCCGCTGGAACATGAAAATGCATGCTGCCATTTGGGGAAGCACAGCTGTTACCTTTGTTATCCTCCTTGCAATAAATTCATCACCTACGCAGCCTGGTTATTGGTACTTACTCTTACTTCGTCTTTCAAACTTATATAAGCTATAACATTTTCTTTTCTAGGTCCGTTTTTTAGTTATAGCCTGTATCATTATGCATAACCTAGTATAAATCATACTTGTTGCTAGCATATAAGAAAATAAACATGTTTTAATTACTTTGCCCTATTCATTCCTGTCGAAAGGATGCATACTTGAGCGTTCCAGATTTTTAAAAATATTTCTTAGCCGTTTTAGGTTCATATAAAATCAACAAAATATCTCAGTTTATTTCCCATTGCAAAATGGCAATTGCCACAACTCCTGCAGGTTTTAACACTTGGCACACCAAGCATAACCACATATCCTACAAGCAATGAACATAACCATTTTTACAATTTATATGAGTCGAAACACATTTATGCAGACTTTTTGATGATTTAAGTGCATAGTTCTTGTCTCTGGATGAAATTTCTGATCGTTTCTTGTGGCATGGCAGGTCCTTCAACCATTTAGTGTCTTCCACAATATTTTGGCTCACGCTTCTCATATCGGTTGCGGGAGCATTGCTTCCTCGTTTTGCAATCAAGGTGTTTTATGAATATCTGAATCCTGATGATATCCGCATAGGAAGAGAGATGGAGAAGTTAGAAGTAGAAAAGGTAGCTATTGCAGAGGATAGTATGAATGGATCTATAAGCTCTCGTGGGTGGTGAAACTGATGATATATCGAGCCTTCTACATCTCTTCCTTTATATGAGAACATGTCGTTCCGAGTCTTGGGAGTGGTTTGTTCTTTTTTGCGAGCCCTTCCTGTAACATGTAAAAGACCACCTTCACCCCCATCATCATGGAGCAGCATCATATATATTTTTGTTTAGACATAATTACCAATCGCAGAGTATAGTTTCGTTGACATAGTGCCATCCCTTGTTGATGGGGTAACTGTATGAGAACATTTGTAAACCCCTAAGGAAGAGATTTAGGTATAGAAAGCTTCATATTTTGCAGCTTACTCTTATGGTGATTGATGCCTTTCAGCTGGTAATAATCTTTTTATTGTTATTGATTAGTCTGGTAAGACAAAAAATTATTCCATATGCCGGTCATATACATCCGGGCAAGAGAGAAGAAATAGAAATGTGGGCCTCACATGTTGTCCAAAGCTGACCGAAATTCTTCTCTCTCTCTCTCTCTCTCATCCCATGCGAGGGTGTATTATGTCTGGTGCACCGAATAATTTCTTGGTAAGATTACTTTTCTTTTTCCCTGAAATTTTTTGGTTCCATGCGTTCTAGTTTGAACTCGGAACTCCGGTGCCTCTAGCACTGGATGGTAAGTCAAGGAGATATGAGGCTGCACTTGTATTCATTTTGCAAGGGACTGGAATTTTCTTACTGTATAATTTATTTGTAGCATCTTTCTTTTCATATATTGTTGTTGATGTACAAGGTATGTTTTCTTGTCTTCTGTCTGATGAAATTGAGAGCTGCTTGTAGTTGCGCTTAAAGCACAAAGTTATAGTGAACTCAGAAAAACCGGCAGCTATTTTGTTGGGTAAATGTTGCAAGATCTTTATAGTGTTTAGTAAAACACAACTTTATGTAAAATTACATGCCTCCGGCCATCTTTTTCTCCGAGCACTTGTCTAAGCAATGAAATTTAGAAAGAATAGTCCTAATTTCTAGTTTATTCTATTTCTTGATGCGTTTTATTGATGGAGAGATCACATGTTTAGATACATTAATGAACTCCAAAATCTTTACTACTCTTTCCATCAAAAAATTAGAAAACATATTTCATATATTTTGCTTATGGTAATACCTAGTCAAATTTAGTAGTCCATATTAGATAGTCTCAAACTTTGAATGCAGCACCAATCATTCTAGAAGGTGGACACCTCATTTTGGTTTATCCATTTATTAATTTAAATGGAAAATGGAAATAAGGTGTAAAGGTAGTGAAAAGAGAATGGTGAGAACCATACTTGAATAGTGTTGACAAATGAATTGAAAATTCATTTGTGTAAACTATTTTATTTGGAAAATGGTTTTTACAAAACTATGCTTCATATCGTACTTTCTTTTTTATGATGTTGGATGAACACTTGGTTGCTTTTTGATGAAAACACCCTCACCATTTGCCTCATCTCT
Organism: Agapanthus africanus; assembly: GCA_030015575.1. NCBI lineage: Eukaryota > Viridiplantae > Streptophyta > Magnoliopsida > Asparagales > Amaryllidaceae > Agapanthus > Agapanthus africanus. Next base: position 618,627,139 of record CM057341.1, read on the forward strand.
CCTCAGTAGCTTTTTTTGAGCTCCTTCTCCTTCATGATCTTCCACCCTACCATCTCATGAATTGAGAATCAAGAATAAAAGAGAGATTGATATACTCTTAGAGCAACACACTACATCCCTAAACACTATAGATTAGCAACCTAGAGTCCCTAATTACTCAACTAGATTTTTAGTGTAGAGCTAGAGGCATGAACCGCATCACTCGGGTGGATCATCTTCGACGGAGGAAGACCGGCGGTCAAACTCGATCAAAGAGATCTCAAGAAGCTAAGGAAGAAAGTAGAAGACCGAAGGACACGGATCTTTTGATAAAACAACTGTATCACAGTAGATAACATCTTTATAGTTTACTAGTTTCATATTTGGTTTCAATTCTAAATAGTTGTTTTTAGCGCCAAGTTTTTAAACACCAAAATTTTTCATTTCGCAACGGCTGCGGTTGACGGCCATGACGCTAGGAACCCCTACATAGCCGACTTAGAATTAAGCCGGATTATTAAATCAGGTATTGATTTAATAATTTACATATACACATTTCGATCTGTATATTCTAGTGTCATCCAGATTTTCGATCGAGCAGGGTTCCGATCGAATGATAATACTAGCCGGCTTAGGATTATGCCGGATTATCAAATCAGATATTAATTTAATAGTTTACATAGATATATTTCGATACGTATATTCTAGTGTTATCTAGCTTTTCGATCGGACGATTGATAATACTAGCGGGCTTAGGATTAAGCTGATTTATTAAATCAGATGTTGATTTAATACTAGTATTATATTAGTATTATTATTTTATCTCTTAGATATTTGTATTTTGGTACGAATACAGGTATGTATATACGGTAGAAAGTATTTTGTATTTATACAAACTACCTTCTAGAAGATGACAACTCATCATGCATTTTTCTATTTTGTTGAAAATAGAAAATGAGATGGAAAAAATGAGATGACATGAAGCATGGTTTTGTATTTATTGCAAATACCATTGTTGAATGGTTGTGATTTAAAAAAAAAGAAAATGCTTCATAAAAACCCTTAGCCATTCTTCATGTAAGGATTCTTCACATGCTTTCTTCTCTTCATCTTCTTGAGTTCATTCTATTGAAAATTCTTATCATTCTCATGTGTTGAATGTTGGCTATAGTGCCCTCAAGTCAATTATTGAATCGCATGCACACGATTGTGATGATTGAGTGAGGACCTATACTGGTAGAACAATCTTACTCGAGATGATAGTATACTATCTGGTTTGTCTTTATCATCATGTACAGTATTAGGTGGCATTACAGATCACTATTACATGTTGATATTGTTAGATATGTATGCCCTAGAGGCATGTATTGTATAGGATGCTAGACATATATGTGTATAAAAACAATCTTTGCTCGAAATGATAGTATGCTATCTGGTTTATCTTTATCTTAACATGTTGATTGATATTCTTTACCGTCTTTCTCTCACATGTTGGTAAAGCCTTTAGGATATGTACTTGACCATCAGGATTATGATGAGATCATACTAGTGGGGCCAGGGTGGTCCAAAAGTACATCCTTCAACAGTTCCTAGTCGAGGGAATATCGAGACAAGGGCATCGATATTCTAGAGTAGACTAGTGTGTACGTTTCTTGACCCTTAGAGGGCGATGGTTGATCCCATAACCATTGGTGTTTGACATCAAAGATTGTACACAGGTGCTCATTGGAGAATGGGTACACCGAACAGGACTCGCCGAGAACTCCTAGTTGTGATATATACCTATCGTCAGATAGCAGTTCTCTGGTGACACTTGTACATGTTAGTTTGTAGACCCGAGATCGCCATAGAGTCTTGTGTGATTCCCACTGTGCTTTGATTTCCTCCCTACCACGGTTCTACTGAGTCGTGCAAACAGGTGAATTTTGGGTACAGTCCTGAGTCACATGGAGGCAGTGAGCGATAGGAGGGGTTTCGTCTCTCCCGGTATAGGGAGTTGATGTTGCGCTATGCTTGTAGGCTTCCTAGGCACTCTCAAGAGGTCTCACAAGGCATCAACCATGCCAATTTCAAATTTTACGGGTGCCGAGAAACTCTAATACGGATCGTTAACTAGATATTTAGGCGAAAACGAAACTAGTTAACTACTTAACTAAGAGTTGAACGGAAATACAACCTTTGTAGATCCGGTGCTCCACCTCCATAGCTCCGTGATGATGTCTCCTCACCGCGATCATCGGATCCCAGGCTCTTGCGTCGGCTTCATCGGAGAAAAGGCGGGCTAGGTCATCGACTACGATGCCGAAGATGATCTACGTCGAGGCATCACTAGATCAAGCTCCAACTTCATCAAGTCAAGAAACTTGTGAAGAAAACACCCTATACTACTTGGCAAGAGGTAGAGGATGAAGAAATAGGAAGTGGGTTCACTTTAGAATTGGATTTCTCACTCTTTTTCATCAATCACCATTGATGGAAACTTGGTTTTCTTCTTGAAGAAGAAGAAGAAGAAGATGATTAATATTATGATAAGTATCTCCAAAATGAATAATAAAATCAATACTTATCATATGGCAACCATGATTAGGTGTAGAGAATAGACCATGGTTAATAGGAAGGGTTAGGGTTAAACATGAAGACAAAATGGTCACTAGGTCAAAGCTTCAAGAAGCTTCAAAAACAAACAAAGAAAGCCACCATTTTCTCTTCATCATTTTCTTTTGCTAAAATAAACAAAATGGATAAATAAATGAATAAATGAATAAGTAAATGAAGCAAAAGAAACCCTAACCATTGACCAACCATGGTTTAAACCATACACCAAACTATCATGTATCATCAAACATGATACAATCAAATGCACAAAAGTATATCATATATACAATGTGCACATCAAGTGAGAAAATCCTTTTTAAGTGAACCTATATTAGTTAATGTAAAGTGATATATCAAATATATAATTATACATTAAATCATTAAATCAACACTTGATTTAACGACCCGGTCATATCGCATATAACCGACTAATATCAATAGTAACAACTTATCGAATCAACACTTGATCCGATAACCCGGCTATAACGCATACAACCGATCAATCTTACAAATCGCGAGAATCGAATACAGTATCACATACAGGTATCATTCTCGGTCCCGCACATATCTCATATGCGCTCCTATTTCGTTTCGCTTGAGCCAGGAAACCTCTGTGTAGGACTCTAAAGACTCGTCAATACGCCGGCAGTAGGTGATGATCATATCAAACACCCACAAGCCGCAAGCGGTCTGCTAAACGTAACGGCCACCCGGGTATTGAGCGATGAGAAGATCGACGAGCAAGCCCGCTCACACTCCTGTGAATCCAATCAGTAACACTTACCGTACAGTCCGGTCTCGTCGTCTGATATGTCGCATATCTCGCCTAGGGGTGGTAAACGTCAGACCCCAATAGCTTGATAAGTCGTGTCGATATGAGGTCTATAACAGTTCGAGAAACTATTGGTAACACTTACCAGTATATCTCAGCAACCCTGGCCAGGGATTTCCGGTTATAGCCAATCGAACACAGCGCAACATCAACCCCCTATACCGGGAGAGACGGATCCCCTCCTATCGCTCATTGCCTCCATGTGACTCGGGACTGTACCCAAAAACCACCGTTTTGCACGCCCTCTTGGACGTGGTAAGGTGGAAATCAAAGCACAGTGGGAACCACACAAGACTCTATGACGATCTCGGGTCAACAGACTACTCTGTACCAGTGTCACCAGAGAACTGCCATCTGACGTAAGGTATAATACCATCTGGGAGTTCTCGGCGAGTCCGTCCAGTGTACCTAGTCTCCACTGAGCACCCGTATATCATCTCCGATGTCAAACACCAATGGATATGGGATCATCCATCGCCCATCTGTATGGGTCGAGAAGGTATACGCTAGTCTACTCTGGTATATCGATGCCCCGTCTCGATACACCTACGACTAGGGACCTTGAAGGATGTACTTATAGACTACCATGTCCCCACTAGTATGATCTGCATCATAGTCCAGGTAGTCAAGTACACATCCTAAGGGCTTTACCAACATGTAACAGAGAGACAATCAGTGTACACGTTGTAAGTCGATGTAGTACACCCCAGTACTTGTGGGGAGGCGGAATTTTCAAAATCGATCAAGTTTAAAGAACGAACATCGACTAACCGCTTAAATCGAAGCTAAACAACTAATAACCGAACACATAGCTATACTAAACTATTGTGTTAAGGGATTATACCTATCGATACTTGTCCTTCGTCTTTACGATCTCCTTGTTCTCCTCGGCCTTCCCTAGGTAGTAGACGATCCACCCGAGAGCAAAACTCCAAGCTAAACCTCTAACTTGAGGTAACTAATCAACTTTGATTGCTAATCAAAGATGAAAGGATGATATAGAGTGATGGTTATGGATTGTTTAGTCTAACTAATCCTTTGATCTCAACTCATGAGGTGTAAGGATTAGGGTTTGAAGATGAGAGCTTGAGGAGAGAGAATGTGAGATATGATAATGATATGAGAGAGAGTCTATCATAATATATTATGAAGCATTTTCTAATAATGAGAAAAGAATAAAGAGTGATGATAAATCATGCTTCATAAAATATCTAGTGGTGATTCATTAGCATGAGTCATTAAGCAATAAATGTGCATTAATGAAATGAATGAATCACCACCATGACTCACAACCTCATTTAATGAATATGACACATAACCCTTCTTAGTCACCATCTTCAAGAAGCTTCTCGAACAATTACGAGAACGCCCTCCGATCCGTAAAAATACGGAAAAACTTTAGACTGTAAAAATCCAATAACCGGATACCAGTAACTGGCTTAAACCAAAGCCGACTAGTAAAAACTGTCCGAAAGTCGTACGCGTATAAACGCACGTATGCGTCCGAACCCTTTGTCGCAAAACCATGCAACCTCTATATCGTTTCGCCTGAAGTAGGAAACTCTCTGTGTGGGACTCTAGAGACTCGACTACTACGCTGGCAGTGGGTTTAACCACAGACCGCAAGCGGCACTAGCTGTACGTAACGGTCCCCAGGTAGTTGTCGATAAGAAGGCCGATGAGAAAACCCATCCGAACTCCTACTGAGTCTGATGTGACAATCTCCATACAGTCCGGTCCGTTCGTCCAAGACTATCGCATATCGGGCCTAGGGGGGCGGCAAGCGTCAGTCCCCTAATAGCGGTATAAGTCGTGTCGGAGTGAAGCCCATTACACCCTGAGAAACTACTGGAACCTACCAGCAAATCTCGCTTGCCCTGGCCAGGGACTTTGCGTAATGGCTCTTTGACACAGCACGATATCTACTCCCAATACCGGGAGGGACGAATCCTGTCTAACCGCCACTGCCTCCAAGTGCTCGGGACTGCACCCAACTGCTACCTGTTTGCACGACTCCTTTGAGCCGTGGTAGGGTAGCAATCTAAGAACAGTGGGACACACTCGAGGCGAAGTAGCAGTGTCAAGTCTGCGGACTACGCTGTACTCATGTCACCTGGGAACTGCTCACTGACGACTGGTATCAAACCAACCAACAGTTCCCCGTGAGTCCTGTCCGGTGTACCCGTAACCTAACGAGCACCTGTATACTATCTCCAGTACGACGTACTGACGGCTGTGGGACAGACCATCTCCCCAACTGGGATGAGAAGCGTACACACCAGTCTACTCCGGAGTATCGATGCTCTGTCTCGATAATCCAACGACCAGGGACCTGAATAAGGATGTGCTTGTAGACTACCCAGCCCCCACTAGTGTGACTGCCATCACAACGCTGGTAGACAAGCAAGATCCTAAGAGCTCTATCAATACGTACACTAACATATTAAGATAGAAAAACCAAGTAGCATACTACCATGTTTAGCAAGACTGTTATATTCATGTGAATATCCCAAGCTTCCATTAAGTAATATACAAGCTAGTATGATACAGTAATGGCCTTCTAGGGCATAAACACTAACAATCTCCCACTTGCACTAGGGCCATGTACCGGCATATCGTAGACCAATGATCTCGAGCAGCCTCTCGAACTGAATCTGAGGAAGGGCCTTCGTGAATGGATTAGCAATGTTCTCTTCTGAAGCAACTCTCCGAACCTCGATCTCCTGACGATCAATGATCTTCCTGATCAGGTGATACCGCCTCAAGATGTGTCTGGACTTCTGATGGGACCTTGGTTCCTTCGCTAAAGCTATAGCTCCGTTGTTGTCGCAATACAGAGGTATTGGATCAACTATGGTAGGAACAACCTGAAGTTCTGTTAGGAACTTCTTCATCCAGACTGCTTCTTTTGCGGCATCGCAAGCAGCTATATACTCCGCTTCCATCGTCGAGTCAGCAACGGTGTCCTGCTTGGAGCTCTTCCAGCACACCGCCCCTCCATTGAGGGTAAAGACATAACCCGACATGGACTTGGAATCGTCCTTATCACTTTGGAAGCCGGAATCAGCAAAGGCCTCCAACCTGAGGTCTTTTCCGCCGTAAACCAAGAACATCTCCTTAGTCCTCCTCAGGTACTTGAGAATATTCTTCACTGCTATCCAGTGTTTCTCCCCTGGGTCTGACTGATACCGGCTTACCACGCTCAGTGCGTAAGCTACATCTGGTCTGGTACACAATATCGCATACATTATAGAGCCTACCGCAGAAGCGTAGGGTATAATAGACATGCGTTCCCTTTCCAAATCAGTCTTGGGAGACATCTCTTTGGAGAGGGTGATTCCGTGACAAGCCGGTAGATTACCGCGCTTAGAATCTTCCATACTGAATCTTTTCAGTACAGTGTCGATATACCTGGACTGCGAAAGTCCCAACATCCTTTTGGATCTATCACGATAGATCCGGATCCCCAGAATGTAAGAGGCATCACCCAGGTCTTTCATGGAGAACCTGTGTGACAAGAATCCTTTGACAGATTGTAGCATAGGAATGTCATTTCCTATCAATAGAATGTCATCCACGTACAAGACGAGGAATACGACACTTCTGGCCACAACTTTACTATATATGCACGGTTCATCTGGATTTTTGATAAAGTCATATTCTTTGACTGTCTCATCAAAACAGATGTTCCAACTCCGCGATGCCTGCTTTAGTCCATAAATAGACTTAAGCAGCTTGCATACTTTCCCGCTGCTCCCACTCTGATTGAAACCCTCTGGCTGATCCATATAGACGCTCTCTTCTAAATTTCCATTCAGAAAAGCCGTCTTTACGTCCATCTGCCAGATTTCATAATCATGGAAGGCAGCAATAGCAAGAAGGACCCGAATGGATTTGAGCATAGCCACTGGAGAAAAAGTTTCGTCATAGTCCAAACCAGGTCTTTGACGAAAACCCTTTGCAACAAGTCTAGCCTTATAGGTTTCCACCTGTCCATCTACACCAATCTTTTTCTTGAAGATCCATTTGCATCCTATGGGTTTTACCCCATCTGGAGCAAAGTCCAAAGTCCATACTTTGTTGGTGTACATGGACTCCATCTCGGTCCGCATTGCATCTAGCCATCGTACCGAGTCGCCGCTCTGGATGGTCTGCCGGAAGTCAGTAGGTTCATCATCATCTATGATGCAATCCTCTCTATCCCCATCTATGAGAAAACCGTAGTATCTCTCAGGCGGATGAGACGGCCTACTACTCCTGCGGAGGGGTGCGGGAATGTTCTGTTCTTCTTGAACCTCTGGTTCTACCAAACTTTCAGTAGCAGTTTGTGGTTCTGGAATTTCTTCCAGTTCTATTTCGCTCCCACTCTTCTGATTTTCCAAAAATTCAGTTTCTAAGAAGCGGGCATGACGAGAAACAAAAACCTTTTGTTCCTCTGCGTAATAGAAATAATATCCCATAGAGTTCTTTGGATATCCCACAAACTTACACTTTACTGAGCGTGCCTCGAGCTTGTCCACATGCTGCTTTTTAACAAAAGCTGGACATCCCCATGTCTTCAGGTACTGAAGACAGGGTTTCTTCCCACTCCATATTTGATATGGTGTGGTAGGCACAGTTTTGGTTGGAACTTTGTTCAAAAGATATGCCGCCGATTCTAGCGCATAGCCCCAGAAAGATCGCGGTAACTCAGCATTACTCATCATGGATCGTACCATATCCAATAGGGTTCGATTCCGTCTCTCCGATACACCGTTATGCTGTGGAGTGTATGGAGGAGTAAGTTGAGAGAGAATTCCTTTCTCTTTTAGGTAACCTAGGAACTCGGCACTTAAGTATTCTCCACCTCGATCAGATCTTAGTGTCTTAATACTTTTGCCTGTTTGGTTTTCCACTTCACTCTTGTATTCCTTGAATTTCTCAAAGGCCTCGGATTTATGCTTCATTAAGAAAACATGTCCATACCTAGAGAAATCATCTGTAAAAGTAATGAAGTAGGAATAACCACCTCTTGCATGTGTAGACATTGGACCACATACATCACTGTGTATGAGTCCTAAGAGCTCGCTCGCTCTTACTCCTTGTCCAGTAAATGGAGTCTTTGTCATCTTTCCTCTGAGACAGGATTGACAAGTGTCATAAGATTGATATTCGAACGTGTCTAAATATCCTTCTCTATGCAACTTAGTCAACCTTCTCTCATTGATGTGACCAAGTCTACAATGCCATAAGAAAGCTTTATTTAAATCTGGAGACTTTCTTTTTAGTGTGTTCCGGACATTGAAAATTTGGAGTTGGTTTAGAACATATATGCCGTTATTTAGAGTACCGGACCCAATCAAACCATGATTAAGGTGGATGTTAACAATATCTCTTACAAACGTGAAATCATAACCTTTATTTGACAACAAGGAAACTGATATGATATTACACGTTAAGCTTGGTACAAAATAACAGTTATGCAAAACCAAAATATGTCCACTCGTCAATCCTAGGTGATAATCCCCGACGGACGCAGCTCCCACGCTAGCTCCGTTAGCAACCCTGAGGATCATATCACCTTCCTTCAGCACCCTACGGTTTCTCAGTGCCTGCAATGAATTGCAAATATGAGATCCTGATCCGGTATCCAATACCCAGGAAGTAGAGATGATTGACAGACAATTCTCAATTACAAACACACCTGAAGTCGAAGCCACAGCTTGCTTCGGTTCCTGGTTCTTGGCGTTCCACGCCTTGCAATCCTTCTTCCAGTGCCCTTTCCTGTGATAGTGGAAGCACTCATCCTGGCCAACTACCGGTGCTGCAAGCTTTTTCTTTCCCTTCTTTCCCACCTTACTAACACCTCCTCTAGGTTTGGGTGCGGCCTTCTTCTTCCTTCCTTTGGCCCTAGCCTTGGACCCTGAAGAAGATGAACCGCCAACAAACATAGCGGGTGTTTCCCTTACCTTCTGTAAGGTGCCCTCTGCACTCCTTAACATGTTCAGGAGTTCCGCAAGTTCAACTTCTTTTCCTTGAAGGTTGAAGTTGAGGATAAACTGGGCGTAGGTGGGAGGAAGGGACTGGAGAATAAGGTCTGTATAGAGCTCATTATCCAAAGTCGTCCCAAGGTCTGCGAGCTCCTCAATATAGCCGATCATCTGTAGGACATGTTCACCTACCGATGACCCGACAGCCAACCTCGCTCGAAATAATTTCTTCGAGGTCTCGTATCTAGCAATACGAGATTGCTCTCCATAAAGTTCCTTTGTATGGAGAAATATGCCATCTAGAGACATATCCTCGTGCCTCCTCTGATGTTCGTTGTTCATAGAGGCAAGCACGATGCACTTGGCTCTCGCGCAATCTAAATCCCAGGTTTTGCGGATTTCCTTATCCGCATTGCTGGATTTGGGACCAAGGACAGCAGGTGCCGTAGCGGTGAGGACGTACCCCAGTTTGTCATAGGTCAAGGCCATTTTGACATTCCGCAGCCAATCTTTATAGTTTGGCCCAGTCAGTATATTCTTTTCTAAAAGTAACTTAAGTCTAGTCATTTTCAGGGTCGCTGCAATTAGGAGAGAGAGAAGAAAACACTTTAGCATGATGCTCTTGCAAGTTTAGAGTGGTTTTTAGTTTATCTAAACTGGATGGCTCCCACTGTTTTTCGAATCCTTCCTCAAACCATAAAAGAAGAATTAGCCAGGACTATTCTCACCGTACAATACTTGCTTAACCGTTCAGCCAGGCCAGTGTCGATACTTCGAGGGAGGTTTTCCAACGCTTTCGCGAAGTTCCTTAATTAAATAACCTCTTTTCTCTGGGGGCGTAACCCCGCTGACACCTTTCTGGACACCTACTAGGTTTATAGCATTGATCGTTAAGTGACGAATATCCTGATAAGTAGCATATACTCACAGTAGGATCGGGATCCAAATATCATCGTATGATAATGTTGAAGGAATCCTACCAACATTCATCAAACTCCAAATGGTATGCATCTCTTTGCAAATTTCAGTTTCTTTAGAAATTCCCGATATAAGTTTTTGCCCCATGCTCTTATGACCTTGACGAAAGCCAACAAATCATAAGTCACATGTCAAGTTCTGCCCATCATTATCTTGTTAATTTGAACCCACCCGTATATACCCTTGACGAAAGCCAACAAGGTAATGCGACTGTCCCAAACCAACACATCTATCTATGTAACAAATGAATACCCCAGCAGCTACCAAACACTATGTCTTGACGAAAGCCAACAAACATAGCTTGAATACTACTGACTATCCATAAGAAATGACGGAGGGCTACGACTGGTTTTGGCGAAACCGTGAACGTAGTGAACTTGATATAATCGAAGGAACCTTGATAGCTTTTAAAAGGAGTGGTTAAGTCTCCGCATTTAAAAATATCTGTTTTTTAAAAATAACCGAGTGGTTTCTTTTAAATTGTTCCAACGATTTAAACTTGGTTTATTTTCTTTGCATTACAGATAATGCGTCCCATCATTAACCTATCATTGCAGAAAACAACGAAAATACAACGTCCTCTTATGCCATCCGCATTCGCCACGGGGTCCCGTCATCACCCGTTAGGTTACTTAACTAACGACAGAGCGGGGGCTGGGCTAGCGCGGGTGTAAAACATAAGTGACGTCTAAATAGCTACAATATATATAGATATTTTACATTCGTCTGACGCAATGATATTCATTCCAGAACACAGATAAACAATATTGGATTTGCAAGCAATCTGTATTTCTTTTGAGCCTGCAAGAAAAGACAGATTACACAGTTGTGATGAATAGCCGTTACCCCACCCTCGACCCCTACGGGTACGGCAAACTACCCGCCCGGCAGTTTGTGTACCCCACCTTGGGTCAGTCCTAGGAGCAAAAAACAGTAAAATGAAATAATACAACGGTGGCTACAACCGCAACCTGGAAGTGCCCCGCAAAAATAATATTACAACAATTTACATTTACAACAAATGAATTAAACAATAACCCATTGCAAACCCCGGCTATACACCACAACAGTCCAATACAGTTTATATGCACAAACAGATATAACCATTTCAGAAATGTGCAACCCCCTGCCAACCGACATACTAGCAGTTAGGGGAGGTTTACGAACACATTAAACAATCACAGATATAATCCATATGCAAATACTGTACAATTTCGATCGAATAAACAACATCAATATTGCTCCAAAATCTGCTCTGTTAAACAGTAACCTGAGCAATAATTAAACATTCCAGAAAACCCCAAACACCAGAGGGGACCCACACATGAAAGATGAGCCCATGAGTCGGACAAAGAGCCGCGGAAGGGCGGCGGATCCCACCGATCCGCCGCGCTTCCGCGGCCGAGTTGCCGAGTCATGGGTTCAAATTTCATGGGTGTTCTCCTGGACTCATTTCATGCTTTCTGAACACACCTGAAAAATTTTTGGACTTCATTTTAAGTTCGACAGAAACTTGAAACTTTTAGGGTTTTCCGGCTTCGTTTTTCCGTTCGAAATTCGTACAAATTTGCAATCAAGTTATTTAGTGTTTAGCGAGGCTCTGATACCACTGTAAGTCGATGTAGTACACCCCAGTACTTGTGGGGAGGCGGAATTTTCAAAATCGATCAAGTTTAAAGAACGAACATCGACTAACCGCTTAAATCGAAGCTAAACAACTAATAACCGAACACATAGCTATACTAAACTATTGTGTTAAGGGATTATACCTATCGATACTTGTCCTTCGTCTTTACGATCTCCTTGTTCTCCTCGGCCTTCTCTAGGTAGTAGACGATCCACCCGAGAGCAAAACTCCAAGCTAAACCTCTAACTTGAGGTAACTAATCAACTTTGATTGCTAATCAAAGATGAAAGGATGATATAGAGTGATGGTTATGGATTGTTTAGTCTAACTAATCCTTTGATCTCAACTCATGAGGTGTAAGGATTAGGGTTTGAAGATGAGAGCTTGAGGAGAGAGAATGTGAGATATGATAATGATATGAGAGAGAGTCTATCATAATATATTATGAAGCATTTTCTAATAATGAGAAAAGAATAAAGAGTGATGATAAATCATGCTTCATAAAATATCTAGTGGTGATTCATTAGCATGAGTCATTAAGCAATAAATGTGCATTAATGAAATGAATGAATCACCACCATGACTCACAACCTCATTTAATGAATATGACACATAACCCTCCTTAGTCACCATCTTCAAGAAGCTTCTCGAACAATTACGAGAACGCCCTCCGATCCGTAAAAATACGGAAAAACTTTAGACTGTAAAAATCCAATAACCGGATACCAGTAACTGGCTTAAACCAAAGCCGACTGGTAAAAACTTTCCGAAAGTCGTACGCGCGTAAACGCACGTATGCGTCCGAACCCTTTGTCGCAAAACCATGCAACCTCTATATCGTTTCGCCTGAAGTAGGAAACTCTCTGTGTGGGACTCTAGAGACTCGACTACTACGCTGGCAGTGGGTTTAACCACAGACCGCAAGCGGCACTAGCTGTACGTAACGGTCCCCAGGTAGTTGTCGATAAGAAGGCCGATGAGAAAACCCATCCGAACTCCTACTGAGTCTGATGTGACAATCTCCATACAGTCCGGTCCGTTCGTCCAAGACTATCGCATATCGGGCCTAGGGGGGCGGCAAGCGTCAGTCCCCTAATAGCGGTATAAGTCGTGTCGGAGTGAAGCCCATTACACCCTGAGAAACTACTGGAACCTACCAGCAAATCTCGCTTGCCCTGGCCAGGGACTTTGCGTAATGGCTCTTTGACACAGCACGATATCTACTCCCAATACCGGGAGGGACGAATCCTGTCTAACCGCCACTGCCTCCAAGTGCTCGGGACTGCACCCAACTGCTACCTGTTTGCACGACTCCTTTGAGCCGTGGTAGGGTAGCAATCTAAGAACAGTGGGACACACTCGAGGCGAAGTAGCAGTGTCAAGTCTGCGGACTACGCTGTACTCATGTCACCTGGGAACTGCTCACTGACGACTGGTATCAAACCAACCAACAGTTCCCCGTGAGTCCTGTCCGGTGTACCCGTAACCTAACGAGCACCTGTATACTATCTCCAGTACGACGTACTGACGGCTGTGGGACAGACCATCTCCCCAACTGGGATGAGAAGCGTACACACCAGTCTACTCCAGAGTATCGATGCCCTGTCTCGATAATCCAACGACCAGGGACCTGAATAAGGATGTGCTTGTAGACTACCCAGCCCCCACTAGTGTGACTGCCATCACAACGCTGGTAGACAAGCAAGATCCTAAGAGCTCTATCAATACGTACACTAACATATTAAGATAGAAAAACCAAGTAGCATACTACCATGTTTAGCAAGACTGTTATATTCATGTGAATATCCCAAGCTTCCATTAAGTAATATACAAGCTAGTATGATACAGTAATGGCCTTCTAGGGCATAAACACTAACACACGTTAAGGTAAAGAGTAACCAGATAGCATACTATCATGTCAAGCAAGAAAGTCGTCCCTATATATGTCCAAGCATCCACTACAATATACATCCAATGTACAGTAATGGCCTCTAGGGCATACATATAACTAACAATCTCCCATTTGCACTAGGGCCCTCTGATAGCAGTGGTTGTAGTATCTCATACTCAACCATCCCATAAAAGTCTCTCTCTGGGAAAAGGCCTTCGTGAGTGGATCCGCCGTGTTGTCCTCTGAGTCAACTCTCCTAACCTCGATCACCTTGGAGATCAGCCATCCCCATGATCAGGTGATACTGCCTTAGAATTTGTCTGGATCACTGATGGGACCGGCGTTCCTTGGCATAAGCCACAACTCCATTGTCTCACAATGGTAGGAACTAAGTTCATCTCATGAACTAATATACACCCAAACAGCCTCTTTGGTAGCATCTTAAGTAGCGATGTATCCTGCCTTTATCTTCTAGTATGTCACGGTATCTAGCTTGAAACTCTTCCAACATACCGTCCCTTTACTGAGGGTAAAGACAATGCCTGTGACTGACATTCAGTCGTCTTTATCACTCTAGAACACTTCCAGTGATTTTCCCCAGGATCAACTGATACCATCTCACTACAACTAGTGAGTATCCTAACATCCATTTAGATCTATCTCATAGATCCAAAACCCAGGATTTAGTAGGTATCACTTTGATCCTATGTGGAGAATCATTGTGATAAGCGGAGATTGGTCGAACGTAGCATAGGAAACTCCTTCCCTATCAAGAGTATGTCATCCACGTACTCTACGAGGATCGTCACCATACCCCCTACTACCTTTTTGTTTATACAAGGTTCATCTACCATTTTGATGATGTCAACATCTTTGACTAATCCATCAAAACAGATGTTCCAACTCCGCGATGCCTGCTTTATTCTATAAAGTATCTTGCACACGTTTCCGCTGCTCCCACTGTCTACGAGGCCCTCTGGCTGTGTACTTATAGACGCACTCTTCTAAAACATCATTTAGAAAAGCAGTCATGACACCCAACCGCCAGATATCGTAGTCATGGTATGTAGCCGTGGCAAGTAGGATCTGGATGGACTTAAGCATAGCCACTGGAAAAGGTTTCATCATTATCCATACCTGGTCAATGATGCAAACCTTTAACAAGCCTAGCTTTGAAAGTCTCAACCTTTCCATGTACACCAAGTAATCTTCTCAAGATATACTTGCTCTTGATGGGGATTTAACCCTTCAGATATAGCAACCAAAGTCCATACTTTGTTGGTGTATAAGGATTCCATCTCAGATCACTAAGCATCCAGCCATTCTTACAGAGTCTTACTCCTGATGGCCAGCTCGAAGCTAGTTGGGTCATCATCTCATGATGCAATCCTCGCTCCCACTGTCATAGAGGAACCGAAGTATCTCTCAGGTGGGTGAGGAACCCTACTAGATCGGCGGAGAGGCTGAGGTTTGTTGGTATCTACTGAATCTTTTGGTTCTACCAAATCATCTGCTGTAGTTTGTATAGATGGAACCTTTCCAGTTGTACATAACAGACCTTGCCTCGAGCTTGTCCGGATTTTGCTTTTAGACATAGGCCGGACAACCCCAAATCTTAACTAACTTAAGATATGGGCTCTTCCCATACCATATCTCATATGGAGTGGTAGGCTGTGATCTGATTCGAACCCTATTCAATAGGTATGCAGCTTCTCAAGCGCATAACCCCCAAAAGGAAATAGGTATCTCAGTAGTACTCATCATAGAGCACACCTTATCATATGGGGTGTGATTGCTCCGCCCCGATATACCATCGTGTTATGGTGTATTCGGAGGAGTAATGCTGAGAGAGAATCTCATTCTCCTTTAGAATAGTCCAGGATTTCCGTGCTCAAGTATTCTCCTCCTTGATCTCATCAAAGGACATAATACTTATACCCGTATTGGTTCTCTACTTCTAACTTATATTCTGTGAATATCTCAAAAGGTTCAGACTTGTGTTTCAACAGGAACATATGTCTGAATCTTGAGAGATTATCAGAGAACGTAATGAAGTATAAAGAACCGGTCTTGGCATGTGTAGACAGGGGACCTACATACATCAACATGTATCATCCCAAGAGTTTACTAACTCTTTCTCTGCTTCCAGTAAACAGAGCTATGGTCATCTTATTTTTGTGACATGACTGGCAAGTTTCATAAGATGTAAATTCAAACTGATTTAAATATGCATCTAAATGTAACTCTAGCTAGTCGGGTCATATTGATCTGACCTAATCTACAATACCTCAAGAAGGAATCGTTCAATTCTGAACTCTTCCTCTTGTGTGTGATCCGTATACTATGAACTGTAGTTTGATTTAGAACATCAATACTTTTAGATAACGTGCCTGAACCGATCAACTTTTGATATAGGAAATGTTCAAAACATTATCCATCAATACAAAATTTTATCATTTCTTTACTAATAAAGAGACTGATATGATTTTGTATATCAGGTTCGGTATCTAATAGCATTTGTTCAGAATCAATGTATTGTAATACAGGGTGACAGTGACCAACAGACTTGGCTGCAACACTTGCCCCGTTTTCTGCCTCATGAAACTTATCACCCGTTCTCTGTTCTCTACCTTTTTGTAGCCCTATGTAACAGATTACATATTTGGGATCCTGATCCGGTATCAAATACCCAGGACGCAGAGGATACTGAGAAACAGTTCTTTGTAACGAACACACCCGAAGATGATGCATCAACATGCACTTTCTTTGTTTGGGCGGCACGGGAAATCTGGTATTCCCCAATTTCCTGCTCTGTTTTATAACAATTATAAGTTGGAGCGGGACCAACGTTCCCCAGCTCAGTATAACAAGCGAGTTCGGTCAATTCATCCATATTATTATCTTGATTAAGGCGTGATATGGTCGCTACCTGGAGAGAGAGAGAAGAAAACACTCAGCGTATGCTCTTGCAAGAATAGATTGGTTATTATTTTATCTAATCAGAATGGCTCCCACTGTTTTTATCAAATCTTCCTTCAAACCCTAAAAGGAAAGATTAGCCGGGATTAATTACATACTACAAGTTCGCCAATCTTTCAGCCAGGCCAGTGTCGGTACTTTGAGGGAGGTCCCCCGTGCTTTCGCACGAACCTAATTAATGTAAACCTCGTTTTCCCAGAGGCGTAACCCCGTTGACACCTTTCTAGACACCTACTTGATCGGCTAATTTGAATGTGTAAAACTCTCCCAGGAGTAACTCTTACTCGCAGTGGGTATCGGGATCCAACTATCTCATAGAAGGTATGCAATCTCATTGCAAATTTCAACACTTGAAATTCCCGATAATATTTTGCCCCTAGCAGCTATATGACCTTAATATAGTCAACAAATCATAAGTGCTAGTCAAGTTCAACCCGTCAATTCCCGATTGAATTAAACCCACCCGCACGACCCTTAACATAGTCAACAAAGTCGCACGACTACCCTAATCCAATCACATCATATGCTTATGCAGATAAGCACTAATTAGCTACCGCACACTACACCTTAACATAGTCAACAAACGTAGCACGAATACTAACTAGTACTTATCTGAAATGACGGAGGGCTACGACAGGTTTTTCTGAAAACCTATTGCGTAATGAACTTGATATCGTTGTAGGATCGAATGAATTTTGAAATGGAGTGTCTTTGAGGCTTTTCTAGTTTTGCTAAATGAGTCACTCCCGGTGAAGGGATCTCGGTCCTTTCCTCATCGAATAAGGTGCAGGATATATCATATATACCGCTGTGCAAAGCAAAAACACTTAAAAGCAATCAAAAGACAAACCGAGTGTGTAGCATCTGCCAGTTATTGCTAAAGGAGTCACTCCCGGTGAAGGGATCTCGGTCCTTTCCTCATCGAATAAGGTGCAGGATATATCATATATACCGCTGTACAAAGCAAGAACTGTAGCTACCTGTTTTATTTTGAAATTCGATTCTACAACATCATTAGGTTTCTTTTACTTTCATTAATCATATTAATGAAGTCCCATCAATTAAGTACCTAAACATCACAGATAAATACGACGTACACTTATGCCATCCGCATTCGCCTCGATGTCCCCTCGTGCACCGTTAGGTTAGGTAACTAACGGCAGAGCGGGGCAGGGCTAGCGCGGGTGTAAAACATAAGTAACGTCTATATAATATATCAAATATGCTATATACTGTATCCATCACAGAACATCACATGATCACATCACAGATATCGCAGCAGAAGAAACATATGAAATATTGGATATACTAGGACGTCCGTGTTTTCAATATGAGTCAGTATAAAACACGGATTCCACGGTCGTGATGAATAGCCAAACCCACACCCCTAGACCCCTACGAGAGCGGCAAGCAACCCTACCAATTCTGGAGTTAGGAGACCCGGACTCGACTCCTCGAGTTGGTCTCCCACTGCACTCCAGAACCCGGTTACTTGTGCTCTCCTCCTTGGGTCTATCCTAGTGCGGAAAAGTAAATAATATACAAACGGTGACATCTTCCGCAACCTGGAAGTGCCCCAATAAAAGAATATTACATACAATTTTTTACATGAATGAAAATGAAAAACACTCATCTCACATAAAAACCCCCGGCTATTCAAACACGACGATCCAATATAACATATCCAGCAACACATAACACCACATGTCATCAATGTAAGTAAATATGCGCATCCCAATTGTCGTTGACATATAGCAACGAAACCAGCGATATCACATATTACACTTACGGTCACAGAAAAGAAAGTGTAAAACTACAACAGTTGGAATCTGCAACCACCTCAGACATCGCATGCCTGACCAAATGAATTCTTTAGACATCGCATGCCTAACAATTATAAACCCCGCATTTTAGTCTCAAAAACGAAAACACTTTTCAATATCAAGTCAGGTAATTCAACAAGATTCCCGACAGTCTGATCGAATGCTCATCGCAAACTTTAGTAGGCGGCCGCACCCCCGATACCGTCGACGAAGTGCACCAAGGCGGAACACCGCTGCCGCGAGCACCCGAACGGATGCTTTCGGCGACGGGGTTCTCCTATAGTCACTTGGTCGGGGCTAAGGGGTGTAGCTGTCTATTAAGTTTACCCGGCGAGTATCCGCGTACACTACGTGATTGCGACGGACTTTTGATCATATCAAAATTCCGTGGCAACCGATCAAGTGAGACTAAATTGCTATGTTTATAACATTCATTCAGTTATCTCATAACTTATTGTGAATTCCAATTATTGTATCCCATTCCAGATAATTAGAAAATGTTAAACTTTCCGATCGAACATTCAAACACCCAAGTTTTCCCGATACAGATCAACACATGAAACAAGTCTAAAAACATTCAGTTCGTGCCTCAGTACCAACGGTCCAGCCGTAGAAGGGTTAAGCCAACGCCTCACATGTGGCACGCCGTACTGCCCCAAACCCTAAGGTTCAAAAGGCAGTTCAAGACGGTCACATAATCGAGTTAAGGTTTGTTGTCTTCTAGAGGGTCCATCGCGTTACTTGCACTACTTAGAACGTCTTTAAACTACGGAAAAATCCAACACTTGGAAATTTCCCGACAGGGAAAAATTGGGTATTTATATCCGGTCGAACTTTTTGACATATTCAATAATTATCCGGAAAAACACATAGACAAAGTTTGACAATCCGATCGAATAATCGAATCCCCAAAACAACCCCAGAAAATTCAACTCTTGAATAAAAATTAAAAATTCCCAGAAAATCCAGCATACTAAAATAGGAGTTACTGTTCAAACAGGGGATGATGATGTCATCTTTTGGCCGCGGAACCGCCGCAGAAGCCATGCTTCTGCCGTGGTTCCGCCGCACTTTTAACAGATCATGGGAAAAATTTTGCACCGTAATTCTTAGAATTTCATGCTGAATTTTTTAAGCATTTTTAATCTGGAAAAAACCCAGTTTTTAGAAAAAGTCCAGAGAGCAATTTGTTTTAGGGTTTCGATGTTCATTCGGGTTTCAAACGTCGTCTACGCATCGCCTAAGGCTCTAGCTAGGCTCTGATACCACTGTAGGCTTCCTAGGCACTCTCAAGAGGTCTCACAAGGCATCAACCATGCCAATTTCAAATTTTACGGGTGCCGAGAAACCCTAATACGGATAGTTAACTAGATATTTAGGCAAAAACGAAACTAGTTAACTGCTTAACTAAGAGTTGAACGGAAATACAACCTTTGTAGATCCGGTGCTCCACCTCCATAGCTCCGTGATGATGTCTCCTCACCGCGATCATCGGATCCCGGGCTCTTGCGTCGGCTTCATCGGAGAAAAGGCGGGCTAGGTCATCGACTACGATGCCGAAGATGATCTACGTCGAGGCATCACTAGATCAAGCTCCAACTTCATCAAGTCAAGAAACTTGTGAAGAAAACACCCTATACTACTTGGCAAGAGGTAGAGGATGAAGAAATAGGAAGTGGGTTCACTTTAGAATTGGATTTCTCACTCTTTTTCATCAATCACCATTGATAGAAACTTGGTTTTCTTCTTAAAGAAGAAGAAGAAGAAGATGATTAATATTATGATAAGTATCTCCAAAATGAATAATAAAATCAATACTTATCATATGGCAACCATGATTAGGTGTAGAGAATAGACCATGGTTAATAGGAAGGGTTGGGGTTAAACATGAAGACAAAATGGTCACTAGGTCAAAGTTTCAAGAAGCTTCAAAAACAAACAAAGAAAGCCACAATTTTCTCTTCATCATTTTCTTTTGCTAAAATAAACAAAATGGATAAATAAATGAATAAATGAATAAGTAAATGAGGCAAAAGAAACCCTAACCATTGACCAACCATGGTTTAAACCATACACCAAACTATCATGTATCATCAAACATGATACAATCAAATGCACAAAAGTATATCATATATACAATGTGCACATCAAGTGAGAAAATCCTTTTTAAGTGAACCTATATTAGTTAATGTAAAGTGATATATCAAATATATAATTATACATTAAATCATTAAATCAACACTTGATTTAACGACCCGGTCATATCGCATATAACCGACTAATATCAATAGTAACAACTTATCGAATCAACACTTGATCCGATAACCCGGCTATAACGCATACAACCGATCAATGTTACAAATCGTGAGAATCGAATACAGTATCACATACTGGTATCATTCTCGGTCCCGCACATATCTCATATGCGCTCCTATTTCGTTTCGCTTGAGCCAGGAAACCTCTGTGTAGGACTCTAAAGACTCGTCAATACGCCGGCAGTAGGTGATGATCATATCAAACACCCACAAGCCGCAAGCGGTCTGCTAAACGTAACGGCCACCCGGGTATTGAGCGATGAGAAGATCGACGAGCAAGCCCGCTCACACTCCTGTGAATCCAACCAGTAACACTTACCGTACAGTCCGATCTCGTCGTCTGATATGTCGCATATCTCGCCTAGGGGTGGTAAACGTCAGACCCCAATAGCTTGATAAGTCGTGTCGATATGAGGTCTATAACAGTTCGAGAAACTACTGGTAACACTTACCAGTATATCTCAGCAATCCTGGCCAGGGATTTCCGGTTATAGCCAATTGAACACAGCGCAACATCAACCCCCTATACCGGGAGAGACGAATCCCCTCCTATCGCTCATTGCCTCCATATGACTTGGGACTGTACCCAAAAACCACCGTTTTTCATGCCCTCTTGGACGTGGTAAGGTGGAAATCAAAGCACAGTGGGAACCACACAAGACTCTATGATGATCTCGGGTCAACAGACTACTCTGTACCAGTGTCACCAGAGAACTGCCATCTGACGTAAGGTATAATACCATCTGGGAGTTCTCGGCGAGTCCGTCCAGTGTACCCAGTCTCCACTGAGCACCCGTATATCATCTCCGATGTCAAACACCAATGGATATGGGATCATCCATCGCCCATCTGTATGGGTCGAGAAGGTATACGCTAGTCTACTCTGGTATATCGATGCCCCGTCTCGATACACCCACGACTAGGGACCTTGAAGGATGTACTTATGGACTACCATGTCCCCACTAGTATGATCTGCATCATAGTCCAGGTAGTCAAGTACACATCCTAAGGGCTTTACCAACATGTAACAGAGAGACAATCAGTGTACACGTTAAGGTAAAGAGTAACCAGATAGCATACTATCATGTCAAGCAAGAAAGTCCTCCCTATATATGTCCAAGCATCCACTACAATATACATCCAATGTACAGTAATGGCCTCTAGGGCATACATATAACTAACAATACTTGATCGGCCATAACAGCAAATTCCTGGCCAGGGCTGTCGAGATTTACTGATAAGAGTTATCAGTAGTTTTTCGAACCGTTATGAGCCATACATCGGCATGACTTGTCAAGTTACTGGGGTCTGACGTTTACCACCCCTAGACTTCACATGCGACGTATCAGACGAAGAGACCGGACTATACGGTAAGTGTTGCTTACAGGCTAGTTAGGGTTGTGATGAGTTCGCTCGTCGGCCACCTTTTCGTCATGTACCTAGGTAGCCGTTACGCACAGCTAGTGCCGCTGACGTGCTTATGGTTAAACCCACTGCCAGCATATTGTCGAGTCTTTAGAGTCCCACACAGAGGGTTCCCTGGTTCAGGCAAAAGATGTAGAGGTCGTAAGTTGTTACGGCAGGGTTTCGATCATGTTCGTGTACTGGCTATAAGAATAATGACTGGAACGATAATACTGGTAGGTTTTGGTTTAAGCCGGATACCGGTATTATATTATTGGATTATTGGTATTCGTATTTTTCGGAATTCGGATACGGGTATACTTATACGGTATACGGTGGAAGGGTATTCTTGTAATTGTACAAGAATACCTTCTAGAAGGGGACACCTCATAAATGATTTTCTTTTTGTGAAAAAGGAAATTATGAGGTGGAATTTGGAGAAAGTCCAAGTATGGTTGAAGGCATGGCTAAATTCATTTTATATTCTTTTGGGATTACTATTCAAGTATGGTGTATTATTTTAGAGATAAAATAATTCACAACTCAATTATTTCCATTAGCCATATCTTTTTCCATGCTTGATTATTTTTCATTCATCACTCTTACACTCTCTCTCCTCATTATCTCCTTCTTCCTCCTCTTAGCTTTATCCTTCACTTGTGAATCAAAAGCTTAGGGTTAAAAGTAATCTACTACTTGATCTCTACATCATCTAAGCGATCACTTCTAGCACACTTGATCTCTTAGTTAACTCTTGAGAAGAGTTTGAAGTTTGTTCCATAGCTTTCGGGTGGATCATCTATGTCTTGAGGTGACCGGAGATCGAGGACATTACAAGCATCCAAGGAGCCTAGGAGTCGCATCCAAACGAAGACCCGAAGGACCGATTCTAAAGGTATAACCCACTATCATAGTAGATAAGATCTCTAGATAGGGTTTCTAGTTAAGGTTTAGCACAAGATCTAGGTTTAAAGTAGGTGTTGTATGCAAGAAAATTTTCGTTTGCTACTTCCGCCTCCTCACAAGTGTTGTGGGGTGTGCAACATCTACTAACATGGTATGAGAGATCCATATCGGGGTTTGTATTTACCCTAAATGGAGAGGCGGTATGTTGGAAGAGTTCCAAGCAAGATACCGTCGCTGACTCCACGATGGAAGCTGAGTATATTGCTGCTAATGATGCCGCAAAAGAGGCAGTCTGGATGAGGAAGTTCATTTCTGAACTTCAGGTGGTTCCAACCATTGCTAACCCAATACCTTTGTATTACGATAACAATGGAGCCATGGCTTTGGCAAAGGAACCACGGTCCCATCAGAAATCCAGACATATCTTGAGGCGGTATCACCTCATCAGGGAGATAGTGGATCTCCAGGAGATCTTAAGTAAAATATGAAGCGAGATGTGAAAAATAAAGATTCGGTATTTCTAACTTAGGATAATAGAATTGCTATCTTTGAAACAAAACCTTAGGGTTAGAATCATAGTTATTTCGCAAAACTAGCTTGACGGGATTTTGTGGGTGAAATCCGTTGAAAACCCTCAAGAGACAACACTCCTCCTACTAGGGATACCTAGAACGGCTTGTTGCATAAGCTCAGTGCAACCGCGTTCCCTGCGAAAATGTGGTCAGGATTTTTGTTTTGCTCGGGACGAGCAAAAGATAAGTTTAGGGGTATTTGTTTATCACAGAAAACTGCATTTTAATACCATTCATTCATTATCTATTTTTGTATATATCGGTACTATTAACCAGTATCTGCTCAGTAAATATAGATTACAGGTATCCGTGACACAATACTGGAAACACACTCAAAATCACGGATATTACGTTTGTGAGCTGACACTGCAACCGGAATTGCAAACCGATCGATATCCAAAGAGTTCTTTTGCAACAAATAAATGTGTACACAATTTTGGTCCAACATAATACAAGTGTGCACACAACTCTTTGATGTTTGGACCTAGGTGGGGGCTACCCAAAGCACAAGTGAGTGTGATGTGTAATAAATGCTACAAGATATGATGTGATTTGAAGCATCAAGTTCCCTCCAAAACTACTGAGTATAACCCAAGCTGAAATGAAGAAATCAAACAATGCCAGTAGACTTGTGGAGTGTACATGAGACCACCACACCAACACGAGCCCACTTGCTCGGAATTGACCCGGCGACATGCTCAATAATACCGATCTCGCCGGTCCCACCATGCTAAATGAGGCCCATTTTTGTTCTGGCTATCCCTTGCAGTCATATCATCCTATTTTTATTACTTGTTTAATTTTATTTTGTGCCTATAAATACCAGATCAATGGGCAAGGAGAAGGGATACTTTTGCTTTAGCTTTTACTTTAGAACTCTTGTAATTTGTAACTTGCTTTCCCTTTGAACTCTTGAGCTCTTGCTCCTTTGTCTTGACCTTGCAACTTCTTCATTGAACTTGCAAGCTTAAGATTTAGGTTCTTGACTTCTAGATTAATAGTATCTTGTTTGAAAATCAATAAAGTTCTCATTTCATTACATATGTCTTGCTTTCTACATACTTTGAACTTGTGAAATTATTGCTTTACTTTGATCTTGCAAGCTCTTAAGTGAGCTTGCAATCTTAAAGTTCGGTATTTTGATTTCACATTGGTATGGGATTAAAGAACAAGTGAAGATATTTGCACATTGATTTTGTTAGTTATATGTATGCCCTAGAGGCCATTACTGTACATTGGATGTATATTGTAGTGGATGCTGGGACATATATAGGGAGGACTTTCTTGCTCTACATGATA
Organism: Agapanthus africanus; assembly: GCA_030015575.1. Lineage (NCBI taxonomy): Eukaryota > Viridiplantae > Streptophyta > Magnoliopsida > Asparagales > Amaryllidaceae > Agapanthus > Agapanthus africanus. The sequence continues at coordinate 618,652,308 of CM057341.1, forward strand.
GTATGCTATCTGGTTGATCTTTACCTTAACGTGTACACTGATTGTCTCTCTATTACATGTTGGTAAAGCCCTTAGGATGTGTACTTAACTACCTGGACTATGATGCGGATCATACTAGTGGGGACATAGTAGTCCATAAGTACATCCTTCAAAGTCCCTAGTCGTGGGTGTATCGAGACGGGGCATCGATATACCAGAGTAGACTAGTGTGTACCTTCTCGACCCATACAGATGGGCGATGGATGATCCCATATCCATTGGTGTTTGACATCAGAGATGATATACGGGTGCTCAGTAGAGACTGGGTACACTGGACGGACTCGCCGAGAACTCCCAGATGGTATTATACCTCACGTCAGATGGCAGTTCTCTGGTGACACTGGTACAGAGTAGTTTGTTGACCCGAGATCGTCATAGAGTCTTGTGTGGTTCCCACTGTGCTTTGATTTCCATCTTACCACGTCCAAGAGGGCGTGCAAAACGGTGGTTTTTGGGTACAGTCCCGAGTCACATGGAGGCAATGAGCGATAGGAGGCGTTGGCTTGACCCTTCTACGGCTGGACCGTTGGTACTGAGGCACGAACGGAATGTTGTTAGACTTATTTCATGTGTTGAGCTGTATCGGGAAAACTTGGGTGTTCGATTGTTCGATCGAAAAGTTTAGCATTTTCTATTTATCTGGAATGTGATACAATACTTGGAATTCACAATAAGTTATGAGATAACTGAATGAATGTTATAAACATAGCAGTTTAGTCTCACTTGATCGGTTGCCACGGAATTTTGATGCGATCAAAAGTCCGTTGCAATCACGTAGCGTACGCGGATACTCGCCGGGTAAACTTAATAGACAGCCTCACCCCATAGCCCCGACCAAGTGACTGTAGGAGAACCCCATCGCCGAAAGCATCCGTCCGGGTGCTCGCGGTAGCGGTGTTCCGCCTTGGTGCACTTCGTCGACGGTATCGGGGGTGCAGCCGTCTACTGAAGTTTGCGACGAGCATTCGATCAGGATGTCGGGAATCTTGTTGAATTTCCCGACTTGATATTGAAAAGTGTTTTCGATTTTGAGACTAAAATGCGGGGTTTATAATTGTTAGGCATGCGATGTCTAAGTAATTCATTTGGTCAGGCATGCGATGTCTGAGGTGGTTGCGGATTCCAACTGTTGTAGTTTTACACTTTCTTTTCTGTGACCGTAAGTGTAATATGTGATATCGCCGGTTTCGTTGCTATATGTCAACGACAATTGGGATGGACATATTTACTTACGTTGATGACATGTGATGTTATGTGTTGCTGGATATGTTATATTGGATCGTCGTGTTTGAATAGCCGGGTTTTTTTATTTGAGATGAGTGCTTTTCATTTTCATTCATGTAAAAACTTGTATGTAATATTCTTTTATTGGGGCACTTCCAGGTTGCGGAAGATGTCACCTTTTGTATATTATTTTTTTTTTCCGCACTAGGATAGACCCAAGGAGGGGAGCATAAGTAACCGGGTTCTGGAGTCCAGTGGGAGACCAACTCGAGGAGTCGAGTCCGGGTCTCCTAACTCTAGAATTGGTAGGGTTGCTTGCCGCTCTCGTAGGGGTCTAGGGTGTGGGATTGGCTATTCATCGCGACCGTGGAATCCGTGTTTTATACTGGCTCATATTGAAAACACGGACGTCCTAGTATATCCAATATTTCATATGATTCTTCTGCTGCGATATCTGTGATGTGATCATGTGATGTTCTGTGATAGATACAGTATATAGTATATATGATATATTATATAGGCGTTACTTATGTTTTACACCCGCGCTAGCCCTGCCCCGCTCTGCCGTTAGTTACCTAACCTAACGGTGCACGAGGGGACATCGAGGCGAATGCGGATGGCATAAGTGTACGTCGTATTTATCTGTGATGTTTAGGTACTTAAATGATGGGACTTCATTAATGTGATTAATGAAATAAAAGAAACCTAAGATGTTGTAGAATCGAATTTCAAAATAAAACAGGTAGCTACAGTTCTTGCTTTGCACAGAGGTATATGTGATATCTCCTGCACCTTATTCGATGGGGAAAGGATCGAGATCCCTTCACCGGGAGTGACTCCTTTAGCAATAACTGGCAGATGCTACACACTCGGTTTGTCTTTTGATTGCTTTTAAGAGTTCTGCTTTGCACAGTGATATATATGATATATCCCGCACCTTATTCGATGAGGAAAGGACCGACGATCCCTTCACCGGGAGTGACTCCTTTAGCAAAACTAGAAAAGCCTCAAAAACACTCCATTTCAAAATCATTTGATTCTACAACGATATCAAGTTCATTACGCAAAAGGTTTTCAGAAAAACCTGTCGTAGCCCTCCGTCATTTCAGATAAGTAGTAGTTAGTATTCGTGCTGCGTTTGTTGGCCTTTTTCAAGGCGCAGTGTGCGGTAGCTAACTGGTGCTTATCTGCTTATGCATATGATGCAGATTGAGTTAGGGTAGTCGTGCGACCTTGTTGGCCTTTGTCAAGGGCCGTGCGGGTGGGTTTAATTCAATCAGGAAATGACGGGTTGAACTTGACTAGCATCCTATGGTTTGTTGGCCTTTGTCAAGGTCATAGGAGGTTAGGGGCAAAATATTATCGGGAATTTCAAGTTTTGAAATTTGCAATGAGATTGCATACCTTCTATGAGATAGTTGGATCCCGATACCCGCTGCGAGTAAGAGTTACTCCTGGGAGAGTTTTATATATTACAATTAGCCGATCAAGTAGGTGTCTAGAAAGGTGTCAACGGGGTTACGCCTCTGGGAAAACGAGGTTTACATTAATTAGGTTCGTGCGAAAGCACGGGGGACCTCCCTCAAAGTACCGACACTGGCCTGGCTGAAAGATTGGCGAACTTGTAGTGTGTAATTAATCCCGGCTAGTCTTTCCTTTTAGGGTTTGAAGGAAGATTTGATAAAAAGCAGTGGGAGCCATCCTGATTAGATAAAATTATAACCAATCTATTCTTGCAAGAGCGCACGCTGAGTGTTTTCTTCTCTCTCTCTCCAGGTAGCGACCATATCACGCCTTAATCAAGATAATAATACGGATAATTAACCGAACCCGCTTGTTATACTGAGCTGGGGAACGATGGTCCCGCTCCAACTTATAATTGTTATAAGACAGAGCAGGAAATTGGGGATTACCAGAATTCCCGTGCCGCCCAAACGAGGAGAGTGCATGATGATGCATCATCTTCGGGTGTGTTCATTACAGAGAACTGTTTCTCAGTATCCTTTACGTCCTGGGTATGTGATACCAGATCAGGATCCCAGATATGTAATCTGTTACATAGGGCTGCAGAAAGGTAGAGAACTGAGAACGGGTGATAAGTTTCATGAGGCAGAAAACGGGGCAAGAGTTGCAGCCAAGTCTGTTGGTCACTGTCACCCTGTATTACCAATACATTGATTCGGAACAAATGTTATTAGATACCGAACCTGATATACAAAATCATATCACTCTCTTTATTATTAAAGAAATGATTAAATTTTGTATTGTTGGATAATGTTTTGAACATTTCCTATATCAAAAGTTGATCGGTTCAGGCACGTTATCTAAAAGCGTTGATGTTCTAAATCAAACCACAGTTCTTTAGTATACGGAACACACACAAGAGGAAGAGTTCAGAAATGAACGAATCCTTCTTGAGGCATTGTAGACTAGGTCATATCAATGTGACCCGACTAGCTGAAGTTACATTTAGATGCATATTTAAATCAGTTTGAATTTACATCTTGTGAAACTCGCCAGTCATGTCACAAAGATAAGATGACCATAGCTCTGTTTATTGGAAACAGAGAAAGAGTTAGTGAACTCTTGGGATGATACATGTTGATGTATGTAAGGTCCCCTGTCTACACATGCCAAGACCGGTTCTTTATACTTCATTATATTCTCTGATAATCTCTCAAGATTCAGTCATATGTTCCTGTTGAAACATGGGTCCGAACCTTTTGAGATATTCACAGAATATAAGCTAGAAGTAGAGAACCAATACGGGTATAAGTATTATGTCCTTTGATGAGATCAAGGAGGAGAATACTTGAGCACGAAAATCCTGGATTATTCTAAAGGAGAATGAGATTCTCTCTCAGTATTACTCCTCTGTATACACCATAGCACGATGGTATATCGGGGCGGAGCAATCACACCCTATATGATATGGTGTGCTCTATGATGAGTACTACTGAGTTACCTTTTTCCTATTGGGTGTTATGCACTTGAGAAGTTGCATACCTATTGAATAGTGTTCGAATCAAATCAGTTGCCTACCACTTCATATATGATATGGAAAGGGAAGAGCCCATGTCTTAAGTTAGTTAAGATTTGGGGTTGTCCGGCCTATGTCTAAAAGCAAAATCCGGACATGCTCGAGGCAAGGTCTGTTATGTAGAACTGGAAATGTTCCAGCTATACAAACTACAGCAGATGATTTGATAGAACCAAAGGATTCAATAGTTACCAATGAACCTCGGCCTCTCCGCCGATCTAGTAGGGTTCCTCATCCACCTGAGAGATATTTCTGTAAGTGCACGGCGGCGCCCCGGCCGTCGATCCGACGCCGGAATGCGGAAGTGGTGATAAACTTTAATTTTGCGTACTATGCAAACCGGCACCACCGCGCACAAAACACCCGGATCGTAACCATTAAACTAGTCTAAGCTAACAAGAGGATGGGTTAGAGATGTACCGACTGATCCGAGTCCTCCGGTCTTCATCTCCACTCCGATCTTCTCGCGGGATTTCCGTCCGTCTCCTCCTCGTCGGAAAGGGCACCACATCGCCTGTAGCTTTTACGGGCTCCCACCTCAATACCGAGGCAACTCGGGCGCGAAGTAGGCTACCCGACGCGCCCAAGATATGCTGTAGGAAGTGTAGTGTAGAATCATAGTCTCTTTTGGGGTTTGTTGCCATTTGTGGATGATGGAGGAAACAAGGTAAGAAAAATGGTGCTTGCATTTTTCTAGCATCAAAAATGAGATCAAGAATGCTACTCTCTCAAAGATGAAGATGAAGCTCTCTCCTTCTCTTTTCTTCTTCTCACTTAGAAAAACCAATGGTGGAGGAAAAATGGAATCAACCATCATAAAAACCAAGAAGGAGAGTGATGGTAGTAAAAGTAGAAAGGTGACCACATCCTAAAACATAATGATCACTAAATCAACATCAAACCTCAAATCCATTTCAAATCCAATCCAATCTCATAAATACATGAAAAGCAAAGATGCTTATCATATCAACCCATATGCAAATAAGTCCTCCACAAAGTGTTATTTGCAAACTTGCAAATAACACCCTCCATCGGAAAAGTCCGGCCGGGAAAGAACAAAGAAAAACCGGCCGGAACGGAATGCAAACTGGCAACTCCAGAAAACTGGTCCCGTAATAAATTACAGGAAAAAACCCCGATACTGTGCATACACACCCGCATCTGTATTCCGTCCGGATACAAACGCAAAGAGACAAAATCTACACTGTACTATACTAGGATCCGGCTTAAACCAAAGCCGGCTAGTAATATCCGTCCGACCCTGATCCGTGCAATACCGCACGTATCTGATCGAACGCTGCCATATAACTATACGGCTACTAGTACAAACCGTCCGATCCTGATCCGTGCAATACCGCACGTATCTGATCGGACCCTGCCATATCTCCATACGGCCTCTACAGCGTTTCGCCCGAAAGCTTGAGTAACTGAAAGTGTGGTAGACTCTAAAGACTCGTCAATACTATGGCTGTGGATTTAACCACTAGCCCGTCAGAGGTATAAGCCAATACGTAACGGGCCACCAGCTATTGACTAAAAGGGACGTCGATGAGCGAACTCATCCTGACACCCTACTGAGCCTGTCAGTGACAATATCCGTACAGTCCGGTCCGTTCGTCTATGAGCATCGCATGTCGGGCCTAGGGGGTGGGTAAAAGTCAGACCCCCAAAAGCGGTACAAGTCGTGTCGGAGTGTAGCCCAGAACACCCTGAGATACTACTGGAATACCTACCAGTAAATCTCCTGCCTTGGCCAAGGACTTCGTGTAATGGCTCTCCTAGACACAGCGCGACCTCACCCCCAATACCGGGAGAGACGAACCCCCGAAGATCCGCTCACTGCCTCCATGTGGCTCGGGACTGTACCCAACTAAAACCTGTTTGCACAACTCCTTTGAGCCGTGGTAGGGTAGTAATCAAAGCACAGTGGGAACTCACACGAGACAAATGACGATCCCCAGGTCGATGAACTAACCTGTACACATGTCACCTGGGAACTGCTATCTGACGTCAGGTATAAGACCAACTAGCATGTTCCCGGCGAGTCCTGTCCGGTGTACTCATAACCCAATGAGCACCTGTATACATCTTAGGTGAACCAACTGACACCAGTGGCTTGTGAGACCAGCCACCGCCCCTCGTCGGGGTCTCGACTGTATACACTAGTCTACTCTGGAGAATCGATGCCCTGTCTCGAAACTCCCACGACTAGGGACCTTTTAAGGATATGCTTGTAGACCCCAGCTCTCACGTATATGATCGCCCTCATACTGCTGGTCGTCAAGCAAGAATCCTAGGGGCTCTATCAACGTGCAATAGCGACCTGTCAGGTCACCTAAAGCAGTACACGATGATAAAGGTAAACCAGATAGCAAACTATCATCTCGAGTAAGACTGTCGTACCGGGATAGGTCCTCCCTCAATCATTGCAATCACATGCCTGTGATCCAATTAATTGACTCTGAGGGCACTATCTCCAACAATCTCCCACTTGCACTCAAGGCTAATTATTGCGATGTCGCATACTCACAGCCCGTGTGATACCGAACACCCAACTCCTCTACTAGTCAGTCTCACAAAGCTCGTTTGCGAGACTATTGCGTTCGAGGAATAGCCTCAGTGAGTGGATCCGCTCTGAAGTTTCTTTCTATGTCTCTCTATATCTCAAGTTCGCGGAGAAAACCATCTCCCGAAATGAGCAATACCTGTCTTAGAGTGTCTGGATATCTGATGGGACCGAGCTCAAAAATGAACTCCAAATCCAAACTTCTTAGACTGTATCGTCAACTGAAATTAATCAGTATCCTGCGCCATGCCACCCTCAGTATTGCCTTGGACCACCTGTCCAAAACACTGCCCTTCATCAGAAGGAAAACTATAGCTCTGACAACCTCCTTGTCGTCTATGTCACCTTGGAAGCCTGGAATGATAACTGTCTCCCAAATGAGGCTGTCATTATCATATCCCTAGAACATCCACATATGTTCTAAAACTGCTTCCGACTGCTTCTCCAGGATTGGATCAATGTCAACTTATTGCATCTCGTGCAAGAACAACATCTGGTGTGGTACTTGACATCACATGATTGACTTAATTGCCTAAGCAAGTGATCTGCCAATCATGCACATCCCTCTCTACTTTAGTCTATAAGACACCTTTAGAGAGGGTGACTCCATCACCTGCAGGTACACCACCGTGCCAGGAGTCGTCCATTCTAAATACTCTTAGAATGCTGTCAAGGTACCCTGATTGGGAAACCACCCAAATCTAGATCTAAAACCATAGATCTAGTAACCAGTATGTCAGATATAATGTCCAAGTCCCATGTGGAGAAAACACTGTGTGATGACCAAAGCATAACCGATCGTAGTATAGGAATATCACTTCCTACTACCTTCTCAACAGATCCATCCCCTATTCTGATGACGTCAAACCTATGACTGTCACATCAGAAACAGATGATCTATCTCTGCTATATCTGCTTTAGTCTATAAATAGACATAAGCCTGATGTCCACCAATGCTTCCGCTGCTCCCACTGACTACGACAACCCTCTGGCAGAGTCATATAGACGTGCACTTCTAAAGCTAGTTTAGAACGACGCTATACTCATCCTCCCACCGGGTCTCGCAGCCTGGAACAACAGCAATGGCAAGTGTGGGTAAACAAGAACTTCCCTGTCACCGTCCTTGAGGCTACCGGAGTACCTCTCGGGTGCCTGAAGTTACCCACCGTATCTGCGGAGTGGCCAATGGAATGTCAAATCAGATTGAATCTTTAGGTTCCTTATCAAATCTTCAGTAATCGTTTGCGGTTCTGGAATCGCTTCCAGTTCTACCATACTACCACTACTGTTTTCTGAAAAAATCCATTTTTATTAAAACTGTGGCGAGTCAAGAACAATATCACTATTGATCTTTCTTGATGGTAGAAAGTCAACCCTCGACATAGCCTGGGTCAACCCACAAACAGCCATTACAGAAACGTGCCTTGAGTTATCCAGAGTCTGGTTTTAATCATAAGCCGGACAACTCCCCGTACCTTAACAATGTTAAGATATGAACTGTACTATATCCAATATAGAACCAGAGGCACTAATTTAATTGAACCAGATTCAAATCATGCAGCTATCTCCAGTGCATGTCATCAAAATGGAAGGAGGCCGATCAGCGTTACTCAACTTAGGAATGCTTCCAATTACGAATAACCTGAAAGAGAAGCAATTTCTCTTTATCATTACTATCAACTGAATACCATACACAAGTATCTACATCTTCGATCACCTTGAAGAATCACGATACTTGCTACACCTGGTTCTCTACTCTATTCAAATACCTATAACTCCTCAAAACTTAGACCCTGTGTTTCTACGAAACACATGTCTGAGAACTAGAGAAGTTAAAAGTAAACAGAATATAGTATGAGGACCAACCCCTCTGTCCTAATGGACACTGGACAACATACAATACTCTGTATAAGTCCGCCGAGTCTAACAACTCTTTCACTGTGTGTCGTAGGTTGAAAACTGTACTTATGGTTAAGAAGAATTACACCGCTGTTTAATGCTCCTTACCTAACCATCCACTGATATAGGTAAATGTCATCGACATAATGTCAAAAGGTATATCTCACTCCATGAAAATAGACGTACAGATATATCAATTTGAAATTGGTGCACAACAGCGGATATTCAAAACCAAATATTTGCCGACCGGCAAACAGCCCAGATGATCTCCTCAAATATCATCGATTACAACGAATCCCGATATAATGAGGATGATCACCCAATTCCCAATAACTTACTCCCACTCACAATCTGTAAAACCATACAGATGTGAGAATCAAACCTGGTAAATACATACCCTGGAGCAAGTGTCTAATCAGGAAATCAGTTTTCTTTTAACAGTACACAGTGAAACTGAAACATTGAAATGTTTCGGTGAGGTATCCCGGTATTCTTAGTAATGCCTCTTCCATTATCCAGATTCACAACTATAACCGTATAATTCTTTGCCACCTCTCCAAATCCCTTCATATGTCTTTAGTCATTACCTTCTGCACACCCCTTTAGGCCAATTGGTTTTCTTCCTTCCCTACCGTTCGGCACCAGCCTATGGTTTGGAAGAAGACTATCCAATAAGCATAAAGGGTGTACTGTCCTAATCCTAGGAGCACTCGCAACGCGAGAGAAGGTGAAGATAAAAGACACCTGAATGTACTTTATTCCTATTTCTCCTGGACCAGAATCCATCCCCGAACTGGAACAAGTTCCTTTCGAGTTCGTATATAACCATACGATGGAGTATCCAATAAACTGTGGATCTTCGTAGTGATACGGAGTGTCCTGGAGAAATACAAAGGTGATTTAGGATTGGCGAAGAAATACTTGGTTTGGTCGTGAATATCAGTCGCAATTCACTTTGCCCTCTTACTAATCCCTTGCTTTGTCTTAATCTTAATACCTTCTGCACACCGCTTAGGCTAATTGGTTTTCTTCATTCCCTACCAGTCGGCACCAGCCTAAGGTTTGGAAGAAGACTATCCAATTTGCACAATAGGTGTACTATCTCCTAAACCAAGGAGTACTCACAACTTGAGAAAAGGTAAAAGGGAAAAGACAACTGAATAATCCTATCCGTTTTCTCCAGAACCGGAAACCATCCTCGAATAAGTTCTTTCGAGTTCGTATCTAACCATACGATGGTTTTGTCCAATGGAAGTGGACGTTCGTAGTAATACGGGGTGTCCTGGAGAAAAGGGTAAAAGTAGGAGTGGCAATGAGGTCTGCAACTCTGACAATCCAAAAGCCGGTGTCAAGAAGGTTCGGTTAATTTGGTCACTGAGTCATAGTCTTAGGGTCGGGTCAATGGTCGCTGCCAGAGAGAGAGAGAAAAGAAACACTCAGCGTGCACTCTAACCTAGATCCGAATGGTTACCAATTTATCTAATCTGGAAACCTCCCACTGTACCTCAAATTCTCCTCCAAACCTGAAAGAAGAATTAGTCGGGGTCACCCGAGGAGTAAACCAACTCATCAGTGGGAATCGGGATCCAACTATCATCGCATGATAACGTGACGGAATCCGCTCACGGTATAACACTCCAGAAGGTATGCGTATATCTGGCAAGTTTCAGTTCTTTTGAAACTCCCGATGTGATTTTTACCCCATGCTCTTATGACCTTGACTTTGGCCAACAAATCATAAGTCACATGTCAAGTTCTGCCCGTCATTCTCCAGGTTAATTTGAGCCCACCCGTACAAGCCCTTGACTTTGGCCAACAAGGCTATACGACTGCCCCAAACCAACGCATCTATCTATGCTGCATACGAATAACCAACAGCTACCAAACACTGTGCCTTGACTTTGGCCAACAAACACAGCTTGAATACTATTGACTGCCCATATGAAACGACGGAGGGCTACGAATGGTTTCTGGCGAAAACCTTTAACGTAATGAACTTGATATCGTTGAAGGAACGGATAGCTTTTTAGAAAATATAGTGACGAAAACCTTTACTAAAGAGGTCACTCCCGGTGAAGGGATCTCGGCTCTTTCCCCGTAGAATGAGGTGCAGGATATTCCAACTGAATACCACAATGCAAAGCAAAAGTAATCGGCTATAGTGAAGTTAATGCCCTGACGCAAATTTCTGTCCAAGGGGTCACTCCCGGTGAAGGGATCTCGGCCCTTGCCTCGTCGACTGAGGAGCAGGATATTCCAAATGAATACCACGATGCAAAACAAAAGTAAACGTCCTTGCAATAACAGCTTTTTGAAAAGTGTTCCAACAACATCAGAATAGGTTTGTTTAACTTGCATTGATCCGAATCAACGCAGTCCCATCAATTAATCACACCACAAAGAACGAAAATATACTGACGTACGTATATGCCATCCGCATTCGCCACTGGGTCCCGTCATCACTCGTTAGGTTAGCTTACTAATGACAGAGCAGGGACTGGACTAGCGCGGATGAAAAACATATACAACATCTACTAATATATATACCAATATATTATATTTCGCTCAAGGCGTGAAAAGAAATGCAACATCACAGAAATGTACAACATCACAGAACAATACAAATATCTGGGATCCCCGGGTTTCACAGAGCCACTACTGAAACCCGACGTTCCCCTGGTCGTGTGGATAGCCTGTGCAATGAAATCCTATACCCCCTACGAGTGCGGCGAATAGCCAGCCAATCCTGGAGTGAAGCCCCCTCCGTCTCAATGCCATGAGATGCGGGCTTGTTGCCTTCTAGAACCCGGATATCCGTGCACCCCTCCGCGGGGTAATCCTAGTACAGAATGTAAAATATACATACACCGGGTACATCGACCGCAACCAGGTCGTGCCCCAAAAGAATAATACAAACAGGCAGTGACGGCAGTCCACATGTCGGACGCTCGCCCCGCAATATCAAATGTACATAATACAACAGCACAGTACTAGCAATGCATCCAGGCTATCCCCACCGACCGATCCGCAACATCACAGCAAAAACAGAACATCAACGTGAAAGTCACGTTCGCAAATCCGTCTAACCGGGCTATAGCAGTTAGACCGGATTTACCGATCGAGTGACATTCACGGTCGCAGATATAATGTAAATACTGTGAAAAAATGTGTTTAAGATTTTTCGATTGACCAAAAATTAACAAGTGGGCCCCAAACCAATACTGCAGCACTCACAGAAATAATTGGCCCAATTTTAATATTCCAAAACCCCCAATTTAAGCCCAGAAGCCCACTGGAAAAACTTGATTCAGTGAGGACATCAATGCGCGGCGGAACCGCGGCCCAAGTGGGGTTTTGGCCGCGGTTCCGCGCTCCATTGATCGAGTCACTGCGTCGAATTTTTCCAGTATGCTTATAATTCCCTGCACATCATTCTGAGACTACCTGAAAAAATTTTAGACACCAAAAAATCTTAACAGAAAACTGATGTGAGGTAAAATGTAGATTTTGGAATTTTGGTCGATCGGAAACGCAAAACACATCAAACGAAGCTAGACTAAGTTAATGGCGAGGCTCTGATACCACTGTAAGTGCACGGCGGCGCCCTGGCCGTCGATCCGACGCCGGAATGCGGAAGTGGTGATAAACTTTAATTTTGCGTACTATGCAAACCGGCACCACCGCGCACAAAACACCCGGATCGTAACCATTAAACTAGTCTAAGCTAACAAGAGGATGGGTTAGAGATGTACCGACTGATCCGAGTCCTCCGGTCTTCATCTCCACTCCGATCTTCTCGCGGGATTTCCGTCCGTCTCCTCCTCGTCGGAAAGGGCACCACATCGCCTGTAGCTTTTACGGGCTCCCACCTCAATACCGAGGCAACTCGGGCGCGAAGTAGGCTACCCGACGCGCCCAAGATATGCTGTAGGAAGTGTAGTGTAGAATCATAGTCTCTTTTGGGGTTTGTTGCCATTTGTGGATGATGGAGGAAACAAGGTAAGAAAAATGGTGCTTGCATTTTTCTAGCATCAAAAATGAGATCAAGAATGCTACTCTCTCAAAGATGAAGATGAAGCTCTCTCCTTCTCTTTTCTTCTTCTCACTTAGAAAAACCAATGGTGGAGGAAAAATGGAATCAACCATCATAAAAACCAAGAAGGAGAGTGATGGTAGTAAAAGTAGAAAGGTGACCACATCCTAAAACATAATGATCACTAAATCAACATCAAACCTCAAATCCATTTCAAATCCAATCCAATCTCATAAATACATGAAAAGCAAAGATGCTTATCATATCAACCCATATGCAAATAAGTCCTCCACAAAGTGTTATTTGCAAACTTGCAAATAACACCCTCCATCGGAAAAGTCCGGCCGGGAAAGAACAAAGAAAAACCGGCCGGAACGGAATGCAAACTGGCAACTCCAGAAAACTGGTCCCGTAATAAATTACAGGAAAAAACCCCGATACTGTGCATACACACCCGCATCTGTATTCCGTCCGGATACAAACGCAAAGAGACAAAATCTACACTGTACTATACTAGGATCCGGCTTAAACCAAAGCCGGCTAGTAATATCCGTCCGACCCTGATCCGTGCAATACCGCACGTATCTGATCGAACGCTGCCATATAACTATACGGCTACTAGTACAAACCGTCCGATCCTGATCCGTGCAATACCGCACGTATCTGATCGGACCCTGCCATATCTCCATACGGCCTCTACAGCGTTTCGCCCGAAAGCTTGAGTAACTGAAAGTGTGGTAGACTCTAAAGACTCGTCAATACTATGGCTGTGGATTTAACCACTAGCCCGTCAGAGGTATAAGCCAATACGTAACGGGCCACCAGCTATTGACTAAAAGGGACGTCGATGAGCGAACTCATCCTGACACCCTACTGAGCCTGTCAGTGACAATATCCGTACAGTCCGGTCCGTTCGTCTATGAGCATCGCATGTCGGGCCTAGGGGGTGGGTAAAAGTCAGACCCCCAAAAGCGGTACAAGTCGTGTCGGAGTGTAGCCCAGAACACCCTGAGATACTACTGGAATACCTACCAGTAAATCTCCTGCCTTGGCCAAGGACTTCGTGTAATGGCTCTCCTAGACACAGCGCGACCTCACCCCCAATACCGGGAGAGACGAACCCCCGAAGATCCGCTCACTGCCTCCATGTGGCTCGGGACTGTACCCAACTAAAACCTGTTTGCACGACTCCTTTGAGCCGTGGTAGGGTAGTAATCAAAGCACAGTGGGAACTCACACGAGACAAATGACGATCCCCAGGTCGATGAACTAACCTGTACACATGTCACCTGGGAACTGCTATCTGACGTCAGGTATAAGACCAACTAGCATGTTCCCGGCGAGTCCTGTCCGGTGTACTCATAACCCAATGAGCACCTGTATACATCTTAGGTGAACCAACTGACACCAGTGGCTTGTGAGACCAGCCACCGCCCCTCGTCGGGGTCTCGACTGTATACACTAGTCTACTCTGGAGAATCGATGCCCTGTCTCGAAACTCCCACGACTAGGGACCTTTTAAGGATATGCTTGTAGACCCCAGCTCTCATGTATATGATCGCCCTCATACTGCTGGTCGTCAAGCAAGAATCCTAGGGGCTCTATCAACGTGCAATAGCGACCTGTCAGGTCACCTAAAGCAGTACACGATGATAAAGGTAAACCAGATAGCAAACTATCATCTCGAGTAAGACTGTCGTACCGGGATAGGTCCTCCCTCAATCATTGCAATCACGTGCCTGTGATCCAATTAATTGACTCTGAGGGCACTATCTCCAACAATTTCGGTTTCTCTATGACAATGGGAGCGAGGATTGCATCATAAGATGATGACCCAACTAGTTTCGAACTGGCCATCAGGAGTGGGACTCTGTAAGAATGGCTGGATGCTTAGCGATCTGAGATGGAATCCTTATACACCAACAAAGTATGGACTTTAGTTGCTATATCTGAAGGGTTAAATCCCCATCAGGAGCAAGTATATCTTGAGAAGATTACTTGGTGTACATGGAAGAGTTGAGACTTTCAAAGCTAGACTTGTTAAAGGTCTACATCATTGACCAGGTATGGATGATGATGAAACCTTTTCTAAGTAGCTATGCTTAAGTCCATCCAGATCCTACTTGCCACGGCTACATACCATGACTACGATATCTGGTGGTTGGGTGTCATGACAGCTTTTCTAAATGATGTTTAGAAGAGAGCGTCTATAAGTACACAGCCAGAGGGCCTCGTCGACAGTGGGAGCAGCAGAAACGTGTACAAGATGCTTTATAGGATAAAGCAGGTATCGCGGAGTTGAAACATCTGTTTTGATGTGTTAGTCAAAGAGTTTGACATCATCAAAATGGTAGATGAACCTTGTATAAACAAAAAGGTAGTAGGGAGTATGGTGACGATCCTCGTAGAGTACGTGGATGACATACTCTTGATAGGGAAGGAGTTTCCTATGCTACGCTCGATCAATCTCCGTTTATCACAAAGATTCTCCGTGTAGGATCAAAATGATACCTACTAAATCCTGTATTTTGGATCTATGAGATAGATCTAAATGGATGTTAGGCTACTCACTAGTTGTAGTGAGATAGTATCAATTGATCCTGGGGAGAATCACTGGAAGTGTTCCAGGGTGATAAAGACGACTGAATGTCAGTCGCAGGCATTGTCTTTACCCTCAATCGAGGGACGGTATGTTGGAAGAGTTCCAAGCTAGATACCATGACATACTAGACGATAAAGGCAGGATAGATCGCTACTTAAGATGCTACCAAAGAGGCTGTTTGGGTGTATATTGGTTCATGAGATGAACTATGTTCCTCCCATTGTGTGACAATGGAGTTGTGGCTTATGCCAAGGAACGCCGGTCCCATCAGTGATCCAGACATATTCTAAGGCAGTATCACTTGATCATGGAGATGGTTGATCTCCAGGGAGATCGAGGTTAGGAGAGTAGACTCAGAGGACAACACAGCGGATCCACTCACAAAGGCCTGTTCCCAGAGAGAGACTTTTATGGGATGGTTGAGTATGAGATACTACAACCACTGCTACAGATGGCCCTAGTGCAAGTGGGAGATTGTTAGTTATATGTATGCCCTAGAGGCCATTACTGTACATTGGATGTATATTGTAGTGGATGCTGGGACATATATAGGGAGGACTTTCTTGCTCGACATGATAGTATGCTATCTGGTTGATCTTTACCTTAACGTGTACACTGATTGTCTCTCTATTACATGTTGGTAAAGCCCTTAGGATGTGTACTTAACTACCTGGACTATGATGCGGATCATACTAGTGGGGACATGGTAGTCCATAAGTACATCCTTCAAAGTCCCTAGTCGTGGGTGTATCGAGACGGGGCATCGATATACCAGAGTAGACTAGCGTGTACCTTCTCGAACCATACAGATGGGCGATGGATGATCCCATATCCATTGGTGTTTGACATCAGAGATGATATACGGGTGCTCAGTAGAGACTGGGTACACTGGACGGACTCGCCGAGAACTCCCAGATGGTATTATACCTCACGTCAGATGGCAGTTCTCTGGTGACACTGGTACAGAGTAGTCTGTTGACCCGAGATCGTCATAGAGTCTTGTGTGGTTCCCACTGTGCTTTGATTTCCATCTTACCACGTCCAAGAGGGCGTGCAAAACGGTGGTTTTTGGGTACAGTCCCGAGTCACATGGAGGCAATGAGCGATAGGAGGGGATTCGTCTCTCCCGGTATAGGGAGTAGATGTTGCGCTGTGTTCGATTGGCTATAACAGGAAATCCCTGGCCAGGGTTGCTGAGATTTACTGGTAAGTGTTACCAGTAGTTTCTCGAATTGTTATAGACCTCATATCGACATGACTTATCGAGCTATTGGGGTCTGACGTTTACCACCCCTAGGCAAGATATGCGACATATCAGACGATCAGACCGGACTGTACGGTAGTGTTACTGGTTGGATTCACTGGAGTGTGAGCGGGCTTGCTCGTCAATCTTCAGATCGCTCAATACCCGGGTGGCCGTTACGTTTAGCAGACCGCTTGCGGCTTGTGGGTGTTTGATATGATCATCACCTGCTGCCGGCGTATTGACGAGTCTTTAGAGTCCTACACAGAGGTTTCCTGGCTCAAGCGAAACGAAATAGGAGCGCATATGAGATATGTGCGGGACCGAGAATAATGCATGTATGTGATACTGTATTCTATTCTCGCGATGGATGTATCGATTGGTTATATGCGATATAACCTAGTTATCGAATCAAGGATTGATTCGATAAGCCGATACATAGGATACTAGCCGGTTATATGCGATATGACCGGATCGTTAAATCAAGTGTTGATTTAATGATTTAATGCATAATTATATATTTGATATATTACTTTGCATTAACTAGTATTGGTTCATTTAAAATGGATTTTCTCACTCGGTGTGCGCATTGCATATGCGATATGATTTTGTGCACTTGCTTGTATCATGTTTGATGATACATGCCTTATTTGTTAAGTGTATAGAATTAAACCTTGGTTAATGGAATGGTTAGGGTTTACTATTTGATTATTCATATTTATTCATTTGTTTATTCTTTTTGGAAAAGAAAAAGAGCATGATAAAATGGTGGCATTTTTGTTTTGTTCATGAAGTTTCTTGAACACTTTGATTTTGTAACCCTTTTGTCTCATTCTTAAACCTAACCACTTCATTTAACCCTAATTAGTTCTCTACACTTAACCATGGTCATGTTATGATAAGAATTGATTTCTTTTCCTTTTTAATATTAACTTATCATAACTTTCTTCTTCTTCTTCTTCATATCTATCATGAAGAAAGCTTAGGTCATCAATGGTGATTGATGATAAAGAGTGAGAAATCCAATTCTAAATTGAACCCACTTCCTATTTCTTCATCCTCTACCTCTTGCCAAGTAGTAGAATGTGTTTCCTTCACAAGTTTTCATGACTTGGTGAAGTTGGAGCTTGATCTAGCGATGCCTCGACGTAGATCATCTTCGGCATGAACATCGACGACCTAGCTTGCCCATTCTCCGACGAAGCCGACGCTAGAGCCCGGGAACTCATTTAGACAGCGAGGATACTTCGTTGCGGAGCTATGGAGGTGGAGAACCGGATCTACAAAGGTTGTATTTCCGATCACTTAGTTAAAGTAGTTAACTAGTTGCTTTTTCGCCTAGACATCTAGCCAACGATCCGTACACTAGGGTTTCTCGGCACCATAATTTTTGAAATTGGCATGGTTGATGCCTTGTGAGACCTCTTGAGAGTGCCTAGGAACCCTACAGATTTGACCGGTTCTTAACTTTCTAACTTTAACTTTGCTTTTCTAGCTATTTTTGTTATGTTGCCTTACACTTTTCTTTTTCTATTTTGGTATCGTAAATATGTATGAGTAATCGATTCACTTGTTAAGGGTAGAATATGGTTAGTTTGTGTTAGGAGATGTTTTGCTAAAACCTTAAAAACCTTAACTTTGCAATTGAAACTCCGAGCAAACCACTCGCAATTCCGCTCCGTTAGGCATCCCATCCCACCACGATAGTGGTGAATCCTAATCGTGACCGGATTGCAAGTGCTTTATTGAAGGCTAAGGTCAAGAGACATCAACGGAAGGACAAGGGACAAGAAATACGGATTTGGCTCAAAATCGCAAATACCATATTTCATGTTCCCTAATCCACGTTGTTGCCTATTTCCTTAGTGTCAATATCAAAATTCGGTCTATAAGGAACCGGCAAACATTATCCTCACACAAGTTAACTTAAAACTACCCTTAACAAGTCTTTTTATTAAACATATCCTAGTTACGACACTTAGTATAAACAACAACTCAAAACACGGTATTAACTCGTTAAAACAAGCTTGAAAACTTACCATCTCCCTGCGGATGACCCGTACTCATCGTGGCTCGCTACACGCGACACCGTCTTTGATTGCGGTTATTTCAAATTCTTTCTAAATACGACACGCTCAAAACATACCAATCAAATGGCGCCGTTGCCGGGGAGACGGTAACGATTCTTACACTTGCAGTCTCGGGTTAATTTGTGAATATTTTGTATAGAACTAACTTTCAAACAGATTCAACGAATAAAACCATTCTTTTTAAGCCAACACGAAAACTAAAAACAAGAATGTTCTCTGGATTTGTGCTCTGCCAACACACTGAGTTTTAAAATGAAAATCAAGGTATAAAAGTGGAATACTATTGTTACATTGAGGAAACACACAAAATTTGAGCACCAAACTTGCAAATTTAGCCGGAGACATCTTGGTAATTCCCGATCTCACCGGTTTTCTGGTGAGGTTTTGAAAGTTGTTTTTTTTGTGTTGCCTCCAGTATTCTGTTAGTATCCCATTTTTATTGTTTGATTTTCTTAAGTATTTGTGTTTAGAGTTTTGGCTATCTATATCGCTTTCTAACTCAAATATCCGTATTTTTCCGATATTTGCAGATTTGACGGATTGACGAGCAGCGATCGTGCGGAGCAGGGGGCGTTTGTCAAGTATAAGGGGATTGAACACTTAGTGCCAAAGACCCGGGTAGTTGGACCCGCGCAAGCGAACCATTCAATCACTCGGAGACAATATCGACAAGAGTTTCTTAAACTCAACACTTTTTTGGTATGTGTTTTTTCTAAACTTCCTCTTCTCAAACCCGACGCTCCAATATTCTTATCTTTGCAGGATTCTTAGCAACATCGCCGCAAAAAACCAAAGAAAAATTAACCGTATTTGTTGCAGCGCCACATTTAAAGTTAAAAAAAACATATTGATTGATTGTTTGAAAACAAAACCTTGTTGATTTGCGCATTGCATCATTTAATACGGACTTAAGGGGCTATAACACCAATCCAGATTGGGTGGGG
Organism: Agapanthus africanus; assembly: GCA_030015575.1. NCBI lineage: Eukaryota > Viridiplantae > Streptophyta > Magnoliopsida > Asparagales > Amaryllidaceae > Agapanthus > Agapanthus africanus. The sequence goes on from CM057341.1 coordinate 618,671,988, forward strand.
ATTTCATCACTCTTCCTAAGACCCCGGAAATCACTAATTGCATAAGTGTCACCTCGAGCTTAATAAAAAATATATAGACTCAGCCAATTAAGGACTTGTCGCGCTCAATAGGACAAAGGAAGATTGTGGGCATTCGGTCGTTTATCTAAACATGACTTTTGTGGTGCCTAGGCTAGACAAGTGAGGAGGTAAGTTTAAAAGGCCCGTCTCACGGTGATTCGTGAGCAGAACCCTCCTTACCTCACTTGTGCTTACCTGGCCACAACTGGCTGTGAAGAGGCGATTTGAGGGTTATCTCATAATTTGTCGCTTTGGAACAGTTAGGAGCAGGTCTAGTGGACTTAGAGGACCCTAACCTAGGTGTTGATTGTGCATTTGTGACTGTGCATTTGTGATTGTTGAACTGTCATTTCATTTTCACATTCTTACGAAACAAACACAAGTTCGCCACTTTTATCACCTTCACCAAATTTTTCTCCACTTTCGCTTTCTTACCCTCACATTCTACGCTTGACTACACTAAATTTGTTTTTGTATGTCCGCTTGGACTAGGGACCCTAGTGCCCGTTTATTCCGCATTTCGTTAGTCGCTACGGACTACTCGATCGACACCGCAGTCGAAACTCCTTCCACGCCTCTTTCATCTTTACCCTTGCCGGTCAACTCCGACATTGACTGTGATTCTATCCATACTTTTTCACATTCACTTTCACCAGACTCTTTTTCCGAGATGTCGGGATTTCCTCCTAATATTCCTTTACCTCCCCTGGGAATTATTCAACCTCCATTAGGGGTGAATAACCCGCGACCACCTCTTGTTGAAGCGCCACAGCGAATTGCGCTCCAAGATTGATTCTATCCTACCCATGCCGCACTCTCTACCTGTCTTTCACTTCCACCGGCCAATGGGGATAATTTTGAAATTAAGCCCCACTTCATCAACATGTTGCCCAAATTTCACGGGTTTGAATCTAAAGATGCCTACATCTTCATCAATAAATTCCAGAACGTTTGTGCGATGATGAAGAAAACCCAACTGTCTGACGATGCTATACGGCTATGAGTTATTCCTTTCACTTTGTGTGACCTTATTGAAAAGTGGTTGTATAGCACCTCATCTCATTCGATAACCAGTTGGGACGAGTTTGTGAAAATGTTTCTAAAGAAATTCTACCCAAATCATAAGACCGCCCGGATTCGAAACGAAATTAACCAATTCTCCCAGCTTCCTACTGAACCTTTTTGGAAGTGTTTTGACCGATATAAAGACCTTCTTGTTCAGTGCCCTCATCACGGTATTGAAAGATGGCAACTTTGCCAAACTTTATATGAGGGCCTGAATTCAGTAACTAAGCAGTTGCTGGAAACCATTTTTCAAGGCCACTTCCTATCCAAATCTGACGAGAAAGCTTGACATTTCTTCGATGATCTTGCGGAACAGACGCTTCAATGGGAGAGCACCAGACCAAGCACTTCTTCTTCTTCTACTTCTTCCGGTCAATCTAGAGCAGGCATTCATCAACTCGATATCTCAATTGCAATGAAGGCGGAGATGACTGCAATCATGCGAAAACTGGAAGCAATTGAGAGCAATTTTTCACCTCCTTCTCCTTTCCCTGTTCCTCCCCCCCGTACCATTTGCGCTTATTGTTCGGATCCATCTCATTTGACCGAAGAATGTCCTTATAATCCACCATCTCAAGGACATGATCAGGTTAATGCTGCATTTCAGTAAAGACCAAGAAACGATCCATACTCTTCCACATACAATCCTAGCTGGAGGAACCATCCCAATTTCGCTTGGAATCAGAACCGGCATCAATTCCAAGGACACAAAAATTTCCAGAGGCTTCCTCCTCCTCAACAACAAGCTCAACAACAAACTCAACAACAATTTCAGTAGCCCTTCCAACCCCAACCTTTTCAAAATCCGATGAACAACTTTGCACCATGCAACAATTCTTTTCCTCAAAACAACTTTGTTCCGTTAAACAATGATAATGTTTCCTCGCTAGAACGGAGTCTAGAGGGTTTTGTAAAGTGATTGATCTTTTTTAAAGAAGTGTTTGTAGAATAACCGCAATCAATAACGGTGTCGCGTGTAGCTAGACCGAGATAAGTACGGGTCGTCATCTGGGAAATGTTGAATCTTTTAATCTTACTTTAGGCGTGTTGAGAAAGAAAGGAGGAAGAATAAAGAATGGTGAAGAATGGTTGTAGGTTCTAGATCGACGTCAAACACGGATGCAGAATATAGATCTAGATTAACTACGGATGTAGGTTTTATAGTATAAGGGGGCTTGTAGGGTTCATTAAGATTTAGTAGTCATGGATGATTAATTAAAGATTTCTCTTTTTATCCTTTAATAGATTTAAAACTAGATTGACAGTGGTGCATGTAGATTAGGGTTCCTGGAGGGAATAGGGTTTCCACTCTTAACCCCTATCTTTCCATGGATCTCCGTTCATGTCTAGCCTCTACCAAAACAATTGTTAATCTAATCTCTAATCATGGTTGTGACCATCAATGAATTGATAGCGCGCCCTAGTAGGATGTTAACTATTCTTTTGATAAAGTTTATAAACTTTATAGGATGTAAAAAGAGTTTAAGAATCTTCATCATCCATTAATCTACCATAATCCTATGAACCCTAACAAGCAAAGAATTACTCGCGCATGTTGGGAAGAGAAAAGATAGAGAGGGAAATCATATTGAAAAAATACAAAGAAATAAAATAAGAAAACAACTACCTTTATTAATCAACAAGATCAATTACACTTTGTTCCCTTAGAAAATAATTACAAAATGCTAGTTTACTTCTTGATCTCTTCTATGGAGGTAGATGAACTGTTGATGATCAACCAGGATTCTTGAGCCGTCGTGGACTTCGTGATCGCGTCGGTTTAGGGACCTTTCCAAGAGGCTCTTGGTCTTTATTTATAGTCACAGAGCCAGAACCCTAGTTTCTTAATATGGTAACTAGTTGTTAGGATCTCAACCAGAAAATCCAGAATCTCAACTCCCTCAAATTGCGGCGGAACCGCGGCCATTGGGTAGGTTTGGCCGCGGATCTGCTGTTTAGTTAAGGAGATCTTGGGCTCATTTCTCATGTGGCTTCTTCTGGTGACACATGGTGATCTTTTGAATATCTAGACTTTGAAAATCTTCTCAACGTTTCTTCCAGAATTGGTTTCTTCAATTTACTTGAATATCTTTAGCCGATTTGATTTCGCCAACTTGGATTTCATTGATTTCAGTCATGATATAATTCCTGCACAATTATCTCAATAAATGATATTAGTAGAATTTATTTTTTTATTGAGATATTATCTTAACCATTTGTCATGATATTTTAGTTTTAAGAGAATTGGTCAAAGATATTTAATAAGGTAAGCATATTTAAATAGACCAAATATTACATGACTATTATATGCTTACATTTCCTTTCATAATGTTAATTATAATATATAAACACAAGAAAATAGTATTTTTACGGATAAACCCTTATATGTGTCCTATTTATAATAAACATCTTTTATTATATATAAATAGAAAGGAAAATGTCATATTAAAAGTGCAGTTTAATCAACTGAACATAAAGCAATCGACTCAATCCACCGCCAATATCCAGTCTTCTATTCAGTCTTTGATACAACACACCGCTGCACACGGGCAAAGCATCAAGACCATCGAAGCCCAGATTGCACAGCTGAACACGGCGTTAAGCGAGCGAGAGAAAGGAAGGCTTCCATCTCAACCACTCCCAAATCCTGGTCACCCACATAATGTACATGTTGCTCTTGAACAACAGAACCATAATGTGAGTGCCGTGACTACATTGAGATCTGGAAGAATGCTGAACAACAACGTTGGCACCCGAATTGATGATGACACCCCGGCCGTTTCTTCTAATCCTTCTTCTTCTTCTTCTTCTTCTGAGCCTATTCTCCATTTTTCAAAAGGCTCTTCTTCTTCAACCGCTGCTCCGAACGGATCCACATCTTACTCCACTCAAACTCCAGTTTTGGGTTCCATTCCAACTCCACAATCTCCTCCACAAACATTGGATTCAATCAATTTCAAAAATGTTCCATTTCCAAACCGGTTAAGGTCCAATAAACAAAATCCACAAATGGAGAAGATTCTGGAGTTGTTTAAACAGGGTAACATCAACATTCCCCTCTTAGATGCAATTCAGCAAGTCCTGTCTTACGCAAAAATCTTGAAGGACTTGTGCACTAAGAAGAGGAAATCTCAAGTACCAAAGAAGGTTTTCTTAGCTAGTACCGTGAGTGATGCTCTTACCCAAGCTTTACCTCAAAAATGGAAGGACCCTGGCTGTTCTACGATTTCAATAACCATTGGGGATAAGAATATCAACCGCGCTCTTTTGGATCTTGGTGCCAGTGTTAACCTGCTTCCGTATTCTGTATATGAGCAACTAGGTATAGGAGAGCTGAAACCCACACACTGTACTCTTCAAATGGCCGACCGGTCTATCATCCATCCTAGGGGTGAGCTAGAGGATGTGTTAATAAAGGTTGGGGACTTCATATTCCCCGTTGACTTCATTGTTTAGACACACAACCTGTAGCTAACCCCCGGAATCAAATTCCGGTGATACTCAGTCGCCCATTCCTTGCAACCTTAAATACTGTGATCAATTGTCGAAATGGTTCGATGAACCTATTTTTTGGAAACATGACAATTGAACTCAACATTTTTAGGTTAGGGTATCAGCCATCTGAACCAAGTGCTCATATACTAGATGTTTGCTCCATTCAGGAGATCGCCCCCGATGACCGTGAATTTGAGGAATTCTTGTTTGATCACAGTGATTTTGACGCCACTAGTGCGTTCCTCTTTGAATCTGCTGCTTCCACGTTTGACAACGATTACGACTGCTTCACGTTTTCAAACGATCTTAGAATGTCACCGCTCGAGTTTGAATCTTTCGAATTTTTGGATGCATTGGTTGAACCATCCGATTCGGTCGCATACACTCACTTTGAGCCCCTGTTGGAATCTTTTGAGTTCGAGACATTTTATCCAATCTTGTCTTCAATCATTGCACCTCCTGTGCTCGAACTCAAGCCTCTGTCGTCTCACCTCAAGTATGCTTACTTAGGTGAGAACGAGACTCTCCCAGTCATCATCTCGGCTTCTCTAGCTCTAGAGTAAGAGAAAGTCCTTCTCACGGTCTTGCAATCCAATCGGCAAGCATTCGGCTGGACGATGGCGGACATCAAGAGGATTAGTCCTCTGATCGTTGAACATCACATTCACCTGATGGATGATGCCAAACTAGCTAGGGATCCACAGAGGCGATTAAATCCAGTCATGAAGGAGGCTGTGAAAAAGGAAATCGTCAAATGTCTGGATAGTGGTATCATTTACCCTATTTCAGACAGCCAATGGGTCAGTCCTATACACGTTATCCCTAAGAAGTCGGGAATTACGGTCATCACAAACAAGGCGAATGAGTTGATCTCTACTTTCACCCAAACCGGGTGGTGAGTGTGCATTGATTATCGAAAACTCAACACCGCAACGCGGAAAGATCACTTTCCGCAGCCATTCATTGACCAAATGCTCGAAAGATTAGATGAACATGAGCACTACTGTTTTCTGGACGGTTACTCAAGCTACAACTAGATTCCCATCGCCGAAAAAGACCAGGACAAAACCACTTTCACTTGTCCTTTCGGCACGTTCACATATCGCCGCATGCCCTTTAGGCTATGCAATGCTCCCGCTACCTTCCAGCGGTGTATGATGGGAATTTTCTCTGACATGGCTGGGAAATTTTTGGAGATATGCATGGATGATTTCTCCATCATTGGCGATTCTTTCGACGAGTGTATGCAACATCTTGACGCTGTCCTTACCCGATGTAAGGATAAAAATCTCACTTTAAACTGGGAAAAATGCCACTTCATAGTGCGCGAAGGTATTATCCTAGGACATATCATTTCGTAAAATGGCATTGAGGTTGACAAACCAAAGATTGATGTCATTTCCAACTCCCCTCCTCCTAAATGCGTCAGAGATATCGGATCCTTCCTTGGCCATGTCGGTTTTTACAGACGGTTTATCAAAGACTTTAGCAAGATATCTAGACCTTTGACTCTTCTTCTGGCCAAGGACACCACTCTCAACTTTGACTCAGGCTGTCTGACTGCTTTCGAATCCTTGAGAAGCTCGCTAACTACTGCTCCCGTTCTTTCTTCACCCGACTGGACGCATCTTTTCGAGATTATGTGCGATGCATCCGACTTTGCTATCGGTGCGGTCTTAGGACAACACATCGATAAGATGCCGCACATAATCTACTACGCGAGCCGGACCTTGAATGACACCCAAATGAATTACACTACAATCGAGAAAGAGTTCTTGGCTGTTGTGTTTGCTTTAGAGAAATTCAGGCCCTATCTGATCAGCTCCCCGGTCATTGTCTACACCGATCATTCAGCTCTGCGACATCTTTTTGTGAAAAAGGATGCAAAATCTCGGTTAATACGTTGGATTCTCTTACTTCAAGAATTTGTCCTTGTCATTAAGGACAAAAGAGGATGTGAAAATATAGTAGCCGATCATCTTTCATGACTTCTTCGCCGACATTTCCTCTCCCAATCAACGATACATTCCCTGATGAACAACTCTTGATGATATCTTGCGAACACTGGTTCACAGATATTGTGAACTACTTGGCGACTGGACTCATACTTAATGATTGGTCGAGTCAGGACAGATTTAGATTTTTATCCCAAGTAAAACACTTTTACTGGGACGAACGCTACCTGTTCAAGTACTGTCCAGACCAAATCATCCGCCGGTGTGTTCCGGAAAACGAATTCAAGAGTGTGTTGTCTTTTTGCCACGACCAAGCATGTGGAGGGCACTTTGGCCCAAGAAAGACAGCTGAGAAAGTCTTGCAATGTGGTTTTTACTGGCCAAAACTTTTTAAAGATACACATGAGTATTGCAAGACTTGCTCCCGGTGCCAACATTTGGGCCGGATTTCCAGGCGAAATGAGATACCGCTTCAACCATTCTTGGTTGTTGAGATGTTCGATGTTTGGGGAATTGACTTCATGGGCCCATTTCCCAACTCTTTTGGGAACCTGTACATTCTCTTGGCTGTTGATTGTTAGTTTTATGTATGCCCTAGAGGCCATTACTATACATAGGATGTATATTGTAGTGGATGCTTGGACATATATAGGGAGGACTTTCTTGCTCGACATGATAGTATGCTATCTGGTTGATCTTTACCTTAACATGTACACTGATTGTCTCTCTGTTACATGTTGGTAAAGCCCTTAGGATGTGTACTTGACTACCTGGACTATGATGCGGATCATACTAGTGGGGACATGGTAGTCCATAAGTACATCCTTCAAGGTCCCTAGTCGTGGGTGTATCGGACAGGGCATCGATATACCAGAGTAGACTAGCGTATACCTTCTCGACCCATATAGATGGGCGATGGATGATCCCATATCCATTGGTGTTTGACATCAGAGATGATATACGGGTGCTCAGTGGAGACTGGGTACACTGGACGGACTTGCCGAGAACTCCCAGATGGTATTATACCTTACGTCAGATGGCTGTTCTCTGGTGACACTGGTACAGAGTAGTCTGTTGACCCGAGATCGTCATAGAGTCTTGTGTGGTTCCTACTGTGCTTTGATTCCACCTTACCACGTCCAAGAGGGCATGCAAAACGGTGGTTTTTGGGTACAGTCCCGAATCACATAGAGGTAATGAGCGATAGGAGGGGATTCGTCTCTCCTGGTATAGGGAGTTGATGTTGCGCTGTGTTCGATTGGCTATAACCGGAAATCCCTGGCCAGGGTTGCTGAGATTTACTGGTAAGTGTTACCTGTAGTTTCTCGAACTGTTATAGACCTCATATCGACATGACTTATCGAGCTATTGGGGTCTGACGTTTACCACCCCTTAGCGAGATATGCGACATATCAGACGACGAGACCGGACTATACGGTAAGTGTTACTGGTTGGATTCACAGGAGTGTGAGCGGGCTTGCTCGTCGATCTTCTGATCGCTCAATACCCGGGTGGCCGTTACGTTTAGCAGACCGCTTGCGGCTTGCGGGTGTTTGATATGATCATCACCTGCTGCCGGCGTATTGACGAGTCTTTAGAGTCCTACACAGAGGTTTCCTGGCTCAAGCGAAACGAAATAGGAGCGCATATGAGATATGTGCGGGACCGAGAATAATGCGTGTATGTGATACCGTATTCTATTCTCGCGATGAATGTATCGATTGGGTGTATACGATATAACCTAGTTATCGAATCAATGATTGATTCGATAAGTCGATACATTGGATACTAGTCGGTTATATGCGACATGACCGGATCGTTAAATCAAGTGTTGATTTAATGATTTAATGCATAATTATATATTTGATATATTACTTTGTATTAACTAGTATTGGTTCACTTTAAATGGATTTTCTCACTTGAAGTTCACAAGTTGTATATGTGATATACTTTTGTGCACTTGATTGTATCATGTTTGATGATACATGCTCACTTGGTTAAGTGTATGATTAAATCATGGTTGTGTAATAGTTAGGGTTTTGATTTACTTATTCATTTATTTATTTTGTTTATTTATTTTGCAAAATAAATGAATGGTGTCTTTCTTTGTTTGCTAGTTGAAGGTTCATGAAGCTTTGACTAAGTGACCATTTTTGTTTTCATGTTTAACCCTAACCATTCCACTTAACCCTAGTTCATTCTCTACACTTGACCATGGTTGCCATATGATAAGTATTCATTTTTGTTTTCTATTTAAAAAAAAGATATACTTATCATATTATCTTCTTCTTCTTCTTCTTCAAGATGAAGAAGCTTGCTACCAACAATGGCAACTTGAGAAAAAGAGTGAGAAATCCAATTCTAAAGTGAACCCACGTCCTATTTCTTCATCCTCTACCTCTTGCCAAGTAGTATAGGGTGTTTTCTTCACAAGTTTCATGACTTGGTGAAGTGGGAGCTTGATCTTGTGTTGCCTCGACGTAGATCATCTTCGGCATCGAAGTCGACGACCTAGCCCGCCCATTTCTCCGATGACGTCGACGCTAGAGTCCGGGATCCGATGATCGCAGCGAGGGTACACCGTCACAGAGCTTTGGAGGTGGAGGACCGGATCTACAAAGGTTGTATTTCCGTTTACTCTTAGTTAAAGTTATTTACTTGCTTGCATCGCCTCATTATCTAGTTAACGATCCGTATTAGGGTTTGTAGGCACATGAAATTTTTGAAATTGGCATGGTTGATACCTTGTGAGACCTCATTAGTGTGCCTAGAAACCCTATGGTGGTATCAGAGCCTAACTAGAGCCTTAGGCGAAGTGTAAACGGAGTTAGAAACCCGATCGAACCCGAAACGCCAATCCATGACCCCTCTCTGGATATTTTTTCAAAACTGGGTTTTTTCCAGATTAAAAATTCTTAAAAAATACAGCAGGAAATTCTAAGAATTACGGTGAAAAATTGAGCCAGTGATACGGCTAAAGAGCGGCGGAACCGCGGCAGAAGCTTGGCTTCTGCGGCGGTTCCGCGGCCAAATAATGAGATTAGGCTTCCAATTTTGCACAGTAATTTTTCTCTTCAGGTTCTGAGTTTTCTGGGAATTTTTAATTTGCACTCAAGAGTTGAGTTTTCTGGGATGTATTGGGGACTCGATGATTCGATCGGATCATTTAACTTTGTCTATGTGTTTTTCCGGATAATTTTAGAATATGTTAAAAAGTTCGACCGGATATAAATACCCACTTTTTCCCCTGTCGGGAAAATTCCAAGTGTTGGATTTTTCCGTGGTTTAAAGACGTTCTAAGTAGTGCAAGTAACGCGATGGTCCCTCTAGAAGACAACAAACCGTAACTCGATTATGTGACCGTCTTGAACTGCCCTTTAAACCTTAGGGTTTGGGGCAGTACGGCGTGCCACATGTGAGGCGTTGGCTTGACCCTTCTACGGCTGGACCGTTGGTACTGAGGCACGAAGTGAATATTTTTAAACTTGTTTCATGTGTTGAGCTGTTTCGGGAAAACTTGGGTGTTTGATTGTTCGATCGGAAAGTTTAACATTTTCTATTTATCTGGAATGGGATACAATACTTGGAATCCACAAGCAGTTATGAGATAACTGATTTGAATGTTATAAACATAGCACTTTAGTCACTTGATCGGTTGCCACGGAATTTTGATGCGATCAAAAGTCCGTCGCAATCACGTAGCGTACGCGGATACTCGCCGGTAAACTTAATAGACAGCCACGCCCCATAGCCCTGACCAAGTGACTGTAGGAGAACCCCGTCGCCGAAAGCATCCGTTCGGGTGCTCATGGCAGTGGTGTTCCGCCTTGGTACACTTCGTCGACGGCGTCGGGGGTGCGGCCGCCTACTGAAGTTTGCGACGAGCATTCGATCAGCATGTCGGGAATCTTATTGAATTGCCCGACTTGATATTGAAAAGAGTTTTCGATTTTGAGACTAAAATGCGGGATTTATAATTGTTAGGCATGCGATGTCTAAGTAATTCATTTGATTAGGCATGCGATGTCTAAAGAGATTGCGGATTCCAACTGTTGTAGTTTTACACTTTCTTTTCTGTGACCGTAAGTGTAATATGTGATATCGCCGGTTTCATTGCTATATGTCAACGACAATTGGGATGCGCATATTTACTTACGTTGATGACATGTGATGTTATGTGTTGCTGGATATGTTATATTGGATCGTCGTGTTTGAATAGCCTGGGGTTTTTTATGTGAGATGAGTGTTTTTCATTTTCATTTATGTAAAAACTTGTATGTAATATTCTTTTATTGGGGCACTTCCAGGTTGCGAAAGATGTCACCCTTTGTATATTATTTTCTTTTCCGTACTAGGATAGACCCAAGGAGGGGAGCACAAGTAACCGGGTTCTGGAGTCCAGTGGGAGACCAACTCGAGGAGTCGAGTCTTGGTCTCTTAACTCTAGAATTGGTAGGGTTGCTTGCCGCTCTCGTAGGGGTCTTGGGGTGTGGGTTTGGCTATTCATCGCGACCGTGGAATCCGTGTTTTATACTGGCTCGTATTGAAAACACGGACGTCCTAGCATATCCAATATTTCATATGATTCTTCTGCTGCGATATCTGTGATGTGATCATTTGATATGTTCTGCGATAAATACTGTATATAGTATATATGATATATTATATAGGCGTTACTTATGTTTTACACCCGCGCTAGCCCTGCCCCGCTCTGCCGTTAGTTACCTAACCTAACGGTGCACGAGGGGACATCGAGGCGAATGCGGATGGCATAAGTGTACGTCGTATTTATCTGTGATGTTTAGGTACTTAATGATGGGACTTCATTAATATGATTAATGAAATAAAAGAAACCTAAAGATGTTGTGGAATCGAATTTCAAAATAAAACAGGTAGCTACAGTTCTTGCTTTGCACAGCGGTATATATGATATATCCTGCATCTTATTCGAAAAGGAAAGGACCGAGATCCCTTCACCGGGAGTGACTCCTTTAGCAATAACTGGCAGATACTACACCCCTCGGTTTGTCTTTTGATTGCTTCTATAGTTTCTGCTTTGCACAGTGATATATATGATATATCCCGCACCTCATTCGACGAGGAAAGGACCGACGATCCCTTCACCGGGAGTGACTCCTTTAGCAAAACTAGAAAAGCCTCAAAAACACTCCATTTTAAAATCATTTGATTCTACAACGATATCAAGTTCATTACGCAATAGGTTTTCAGAAAAACCTGTCGTAGCCCTCCGTCATTTCAGATAAGTAGTAGTTAGTATTCGTGCTGCGTTTGTTGGCCTTTGTCAAGGCGTAGTGTGCGGTAGCTGACTGGTGCTTATCTGCTTATGCATATGATGCAGATTGGGTTAGGGTAGTCGTGCGACCTTGTTGGCCTTTGTCAAGGGTCGTGCGGGTGGGTTTAATTCAATCAGGAAATGACGGGTTGAACATGACTAGCATCCTATGGTTTGTTGGCCTTTGTCAAGGTCATAGGAGGTTAGGGGCAAAATATTATCGGGAATTTCAAGTGTTGAAATTTGCGATGAGATTGCATACCTTCTATGAGATAGTTGGATCCCGATACCCGCTGCGAGTAAGAGTTACTCCTGGGAGAGTTTTACACATTACAATTAGCCGATCAAGTAGGTGTCTAGAAAGGTGTCAACGGGGTTATGCCTCTGGGAAAACGAGGTTTACATTAATTAGGTTCGTGCGAAAGCACGGGGGACCTCCCTCAAAGTTCCGACACTGGCCTGGCTGAGAGATTCGCGAACCTGTAGCGTGTAACTAATCCCGGCTAGTCTTTCCTTTTAGGGTTTGAAGGAAGATTTGATAAAAAACAGTGGGAGCCATCCTGATTAGATAAAATAATAACCAATCTATTCTTGAAAGAGCGCACGCTGAGTGTTTTCTTCTCTCTCTCTCCAGGTAGCGACCATGTCACGCCTTAATCAAGATAATAATACGGAATATTGACCGAACCCGCTTGTTATACTGAGCTGGGGAACGTTGGTCCCGCTCCAACTTATAATTGTTATAAGACCGAGCAGGAAATAGGGGAATACCAGATTTCCCGTGCCGCCCAAACGAAGAAAGTGCATATGATGCATCTCCTTCGGGTGTGTTCGTTACACAGAACTGTTTCTCAGTATCCTCTGCGTCCTGGGTATCTGATACCGGAACAGGATCCCAGATATGTAATCTGTTTCATAGGGCTACAGAAAGGCAGAGAACTGAGAACGAGTGATAAGTTTCATGAGACAGAAAACGGGGCAAGTGTTGCAGCCAAGTCTGTTGGTCACTGTCACCCTGTATTACCAATACATTGATTCTGAACGAATGTTATTAGATACCGAACCTGAAATACAAAATCATATCAGTCTCTTTATAAGTAAAGAAATGATAAAATTTTGTATTGTTGGATAATGTTTTGAACATTTCCTATATCAAAAGTTGATCAGTTCAGGCACGTGATCTAAAAGCATTGATGTTCTAAATCAAATTACAGTTCTTAGTATACAGAACACACACAAGAAGAAGAGTTCAGAAATGAACGAATTCTTCTTGAGGTATTGTAGACTAGGTCATATCAATGCGACCCGACTAGCTGAACTTACATTGTAGATGCATATTTAAATCAGTTTGAATTTACATCTTATGAAACTTGCCAGTCATGTCATAAAGATAAAATGACCATAACTCTGTTTACTGGAAGCAGAGAAAGAGTTAGTGAACTCTTGGGATGATACATGTTGATGTATGTAGGTCCCCTGTCTACACATGCTAAGATCGGTTCTTTATACTTCATTACATTCTCTGATAATCTCTCAAGATTCAGATATATGTTCTTGTTGAAACACAAGTCCGAACTTTTTGAGATATTCACAGAATATAAGTTAGAAGTAGAGAACCAAAATACGGGTATAAGTATTATGTCCTTTGATGAGATCAAGGAGGAGAATACTTGAGCACGGAATTCTTGGACTATTTTAAAGGAGAATGAGATTCTCTCTCAGCATTACTCCTCCGTATACACCATAGCACGATGGTGTATCAGGGTAGAGCAATTGCACCCTATTCGATATGGTGCGCTCTATGATGAGTACTACTGAGTTTCCTATTTTCCTTTTGGGAGTTATGCACTTGAGAAGCTGCATACCTATTGAAAAGGGTTCGAATCAAATCAGTTGCCTACCACATCATATGTGATATGGTATGGGTAGAGCCCATGTCTTAAGCTAGTTAAGATTTAGGGTTGACCGGCCTATGTCTAAAAGCAAAATACGGACAAGCTCGAGGCCAGGTCTGTTATGTAGAACTGGAAAGGTTCCAGCTAGACAAACTACATCAGATGATTTGATAGAACCAAAGGATTCAATAGTAACCAACGAACCTCAGCCTCTCCGCTGATCTAGTAGGGTTCCTCACCCACCTGAGAGATACTTCGGTTTCTCTATGACAGTGGGAGCGAGGATTGCATCATGAGATGATGACCCAACTAGTTTCGAGGTGGCCATCAGGAGTGGGACTCTGTAAGAATGGCTGGATGCTTAGCGATCTGAGATGGAATCCTTATACACCAACAAAGTATGGACTTTGGTTGCTATATCTGAAGGGTTAAATCCCCATCAGGAGCAAGTATATCTTGAGAAGATTACTTGGTGTAGTTGGAAAAGTTGAGACTTTCAAAGCTAGACTTGTTAAAGGTTTGCATCATTGACCAGGTATGGATTTTGTTGAAACCTTTTCTAAGTAGCTATGCTTAAGTCTATCCGGATCCTACTTGCCACGGCTACATACCATGACTACGATATCTGGCGGTTGGGTGTCATGACTGCTTTTCTAAAATGATGTTTTAGAAGAGAGCGTCTGTAAGTACACAGCCAGAGGGCTTCGTAGACAGTGGGAGCAGCGGAAACGTGTACAAGATACTTTATAGGATAAAGCAGGCATCGCGGAGTTGGAACATCTGTTTTGATGTAGTAGTCAAATAGTTTGACTTCATCAAAATGGTAGATGAACCTTGTATATACAAAAAGGTAGTAGGGAGTATGGTAACGATCCTCGTAGAGTACGTGGATAACATACTCTTGATAGGGAAGGAGTTTCCTATGCTACGCTCGATCAATCTCCACTTATCACAATGATTCTCCATATAGGATCAAAGTGATACCTCCTAAATCTTGGATTTTGGATCTATGAGATAGATCTAATTGGATGTTAGGAGACTCACTAGTTGTAGTGAGATGGTATCAGTTGATCCTGGGGAGAATCACTGGAAAGGTTCCAGGGTGATAAAGACGACTGAATGTCAGTCACAGGCATTGTCTTTACCCTCAGTAAAGGGACGGTATGTTGGAAGAGTTCCAAGCTAGATACCGAGGCATACTAGACGATAAAGGCTGGATACATCGCTACTTAAGATGCTACCAAAGAGGCAGTCTGGGTGTATATTGGTTCATGAGATGAACTTAGTTCCTCCCATTGTGTGACAATGGAGTTGTGGCTTATGCCAAGGAACGTCCGTCCCATCAGTGATCCAGACATATTCTAAGGCAGTATCACCTGATCATGGAGATGGTTGATCTCCAGGGTGATCGAGGTTAGGAGAACAGACTCAGAGGACAACACGGCGGATCCACTCACAAAGGCCTTTTCCGAGAGAGAGACTTTTATGGGATGGTTGAGTATGAGATACTACAACCACTGCTATTAGATGGCCCTAGTGCAAGTGGGAGATTGTTAGTTTTATGTATGCCCTACAGGCTATTACTATACATAGGATGTATATTGTAGTGGATGCTTGGACATATATATGGAGGAATTTCTTGCTCGACATGATAGTATGCTATCTGGTTGATCTTTACCTTAACGTGTACACTGATTGTCTCTCTGTTACATGTTGGTAAAGCCCTTAGGATGTGTACTTGACTACCTGGACTATGATGCGGATCATACTAGTGGGGACATGGTAGTCCATAAGTATATCCTTCAAGGTCCCTAGTCGTGGGTGTATCGAGACAGGGCATCGATATACCAGAGTAGACTAGCGTATACCTTCTCGACCCATACAGATGGGCGATGGATGATCCCATATCCATTGGTGTTTGACATCAGAGATGATATACGGGTGCTCAGTGGAGACTGGGTACACTGGACGGACTCGCTGAGAACTCCCAGATGGTATTATACCTTACGTCAGATGGCAGTTCTCTGGTGACACTGGTACAGAGTAGTCTGTTGACCCGAGATAGTCATAGAGTCTTGTGTGGTTCCCACTGTGCTTTGATTTCCACCTTACCACATCCAAGAGGGCGTGCAAAACAGTGGTTTTTGGGTACAGTCCCGAATCACATGGAGGCAATGAGCGATAGGGAGTTGATGTTGCGCTGTGTTCGATTGGCTATAACCGGAAATCCCTGGCCAGGATTGCTGAGATTTACTGGTAAGTGTTACCTGTAGTTTCTTGAACTGTTATAGACCTCATATCGACACGACTTATCGAGCTATTGGGGTCAGACGTTTACCACCCCTAGACGAGATATGCGACATATCAGACGACGAGACCGGACTGTACGGTAAGTGTTACTGGTTGGATTCACAGGAGTGTGAGCGGGATTGCTCGGTCAATACCCGGGTGGCCGTTACGTTTAGCAGACCGCTTGCGGCTTGCGGGTGTTTGATATGATCATCACCTGCTGCAGGCGTATTGACGAGTCTTTAGAGTCCTACACAGAGGTTTCCTGGCTCAAGCGAAACGAAATAGGAGCGCATATGAGATATGTGCAGGACCGAGAATAATGCGTGTATGTGATACCGTATTCTATTCTCGCGATGAATGTATCGATTGGTTGTATACGATATAACCTAGTTATCGAATCAAGGATTGATTCGATAAGCCGATACATTGGATACTAGTCGGTTATATGCGACATGACCGGATCGTTAAATCAAGTGTTGATTTAATGATTTAATGCATAATTATATATTTGATATATTACTTTGCATTAACTAGTATTGGTTCACTTTAAATGGATTTTCTCACTTGAAGTTCACAAGTTGTATATGTGATATACTTTTGTGCACTTGATTGTATCATGTTTGATGATACATGCTCACTTGGTTAAGTGTATGATTAAACCATGGTTGTGTAATGGTTAGGGTTTTGATTTACTTATTCATTTATTTTTTTTGTTTATTTATTTTGCAAAATAAATGAATGGTGGCTTTCTTTGTTTGCTAGTTGAAGCTTCATGAAGTTTTGACTAAGTGACCATTTTTGTTTTCATGTTTAACCCTAACCATTCCACTTAACCCTAGTTCATTCTCTACACTTGACCATGGTTGCCATATGATAAGTATTCATTTTTGTTTTCTATTTTAAAAAAAAGATATACTTATCATATTATCTTCTTCTTCTTCTTCAAGATGAAGAAGCTTGCTACCAACAATGGCAACTTGAGAAAAAGAGTGAGAAATCCAATTCTAAAGTGAACCCACTTCCTATTTCTTCATCCTCTACCTCTTGCCAAGTAGTATAGGGTGTTTTCTTCACATGTTTCATGACTTGGTGAAGTGGGAGCTTGATCTTGTGTTGCCTCGACGTAGATCATCTTCGGCATCGAAGTCGACGACCTAGCCCGCCCATTTCTCCGATGAAGCCGACGCTAGAGTCCGGGATCCGATGATCGCAGCGAGGGTACACCGTCACGGAGCTTTGGAGGTGGAGGACCAGATCTACAAAAGTTGTATTTCCGTTTACTCTTAGTTAAAGTTATTTACTTGCTTGCATCGCCTCATTATCTAGTTAACGATCCGTATTAGGGTTTGTAGGCACATGAAATTTTTGAAATTGGCATGGTTGATACCTTGTGAGACCTCATTAGTGTGCCTAGGAACCCTACAGTTGATTATGTCTCTAAGTGGGTCGAGGCAGTACCGAGCCGGACTAATGAAAACAAGGTTGTCATTAAATTCCTTAAAAAACATCTTTTCTCGGTTCGGGAACCTTCGCGCTATCATTAGCGACAATGGGACGCATTTCTGCAATAGGTCTTTCGAGGTCTAGAAGCGAAAATACTCAATCAATCATAATCTATCCACGCCCTACCACCCCCAAACATGTGGGCAAGCCGAAGTTTCAAATCGGCAGATCAAGCAGATTCTGGAGAAAACGGTTTCCAAGAATCGTAAAGATTGGTCTTTGAAATTAACTGATGCCCTTTGGGCATTTCGAACTGCATATAAGACTGATCTTAGCATGTCTTCTTATCGGCTTGTGTACGGGAAGGCTTACCACCTCCCTGTGGAAATTGAACATCACGCTATTTGGGCAATCAAAGAGCTTGTTAGTTATATCTATGCCCTAGAGGCCATTATTGTACATATGATGTATATTATAGTGGATGCTTGGACATATATAGAGAGGACTTTCTTGCTCGACATAATAGTATGCTATCTGGTTGTTCTTTGTCTTAACATGTAGACTTGTATTGTGATACTGTCTTGATGTCACATGTTGATAAAGCCCTTAGGACATGTACTTGACTACCAGGACTATGATGGAGATCATACTAGTAGGGCCAGGGTAGTTCACAAGTACATCCTTTAATTGTTCCTAGTCGAGGGAATATCGAGATAGGGCATCGATATTCTAGAGTAGACAAGCGTATACGCTTCATGACCCATATGACGGGCGATGGATGATCCTACATCCATTGGTGTTTGATATCAAAGATGGTATACGGGTGCTCAGTGGAGACTGGGTACACCGAACAGGACTCTCCGAGGACTCTTATATGGTAGTATACCTATCGTCAGATAGCAGTCCTCTGGTGACACTGGTACAGGTTAGTCTGTAGACCCGAGATCGTCATAGAGTCTTGTGCGACTCCTAATGTGCTTTAATTTCCTCCCTACCACGCCAAAAGGAGACGTGCAAACAGGTGGATTTTGGGTACTGTCCCGAGTCGCATGGAGGCAATGAGCGATAGGAGGGGTTTCGTCTCTCCCGGTATTAGGGGTTGATGTTGCGCTATGCTCGATTGGCTATAACTGGAAGTCCCTGGTTAGGGCTGCGGCCGAGATTTAATGATAAGTGTTATCAGCAGTTTCTCGAACCGTTATAGGCCATACATCGGCATGACTTATCATGTTACTGGGGTCTGACGATTTCCACCCCTAGACATGATATGCGACATATCAGACGAAGAGACTGGACTGTACGGTAGTGTTACCGATAGACTTCATGGAGACTGTGGATAGGCTTGCTTGTTGATCTTTATATCGCACAATACCCGGGTAGCTGTTACGTCTAGCTAGTACCGCTGACGGCTTGTAGGTGACTGATGTGATCATCACCTACTGCTGGCATATTGACGAGTCTTTAGAGTCCCACACAGAAGTTCCCTAGTTCAAGAGAAACTAAGTAGGACACATATGTGATATGTGTGTGATTAAATACGAGTATGTGATACCGTATTGTAATCTGGCAGTCCTCTGTTATCAGTTCGGTTATATACGATATAACCAGATTGTCGAATTAAGTGTTGATTCGATAATGTGATATACAGATAAATGATATTTGTCGGTCATATGTTGTCATAACCCAAAATATTAGCTCATGACCTGCACTTAAATCACGCAACGTCTAAAGGCGTAACGTAATCCAAGTAAGCTGAAACCCAGAAATCTAAACCTTTTAAAGAAATAAAAGAGGTGTAGTTTTGAAATAAGGTATAATGAAGAAAGTGTTTTCTTAAATGCATAACAAAGGGAACATGAAAAATACAAGTTTATCCTACTTGTTGTAAAACATGTCCGTCTTTAAAAATTTGGGCAACACCTCCTTTGTATATTTTGATCCAAAACCACAAATACATGATAATATAAAAGGCATCCCCAAGCGGGAGCTAGCTTTTCGCCAAACGGAGGATTCACAACCACGCAAGTAATAAAACAAGTATACGACGCCCAATCGGCGAAGATCAACACAAAAGATAATGAATAAAGCAAGACATCAACCCAAAAGCGAACATAAAACCCATCGCTCAAATCTCGCAACTACAAGTCTTGCTAAGTCTCATTACTTATAAAAATACTATTTTGATTGATGGAGTTGACTAGATACAATAGAAATAATAATACAATAGTGGGCACGATCCAATGTCCCACCTACCAAAGAAAATCACCCAAATGCAAGCTGTGTGCTAACGATGCCGCTACCGATCCATGCGGTCAACTTGCAAGAACTGTGGCACAACGGGGATGAGTTGTTAACTCGTGAGTAGAAAACATCAACAAGTAGAAATTGAATAAAATAACGATTTCCTAGGTCAACTAGATCATGAAGGTAAAGCTATGATATCTAGGGTGACGGTATGTGTAAATATGTGCCAACAATATAGTAAATGCAGTATGCATGTGGATATCATCCAATAATATAATCAATGTCAATATACATGTGGGTGTCATCCACTCAAAATATCGTAAAAGCATATGCATGTAAATGTATGAGGATATCAAAGAATGTGTGTCCATCGATGACACAACAAAACATGTAACCTGAGTGTCCAGCATCGACACTCGAAAATATTATGAAACCCGTGTCCAGTATCGACACGTAAATCCTCATATCTCAGGCTCCGGCTATCCGGACTGGCCTGCATCCATCTCATGACTCCGGTCGGTATCCTCCGGATAACCGTCGAGTCCAAATACTATCACCGGTAGGTAGTGCTCCCCTGCCAGGCCCACTGCCATCATCTGTGACCATTTTGCCCTGGGGTACCTCACCGGGTCCACCATGCACCCGTAGATGGTTCCCCTCCTCCTCGAATCGGGTGTATGATATTGTAGGGTTCCTATCGACGACAGCAAAGTTTCGGGAGGTATCGTCCATGCCATTTTCAAAATTTTGCCGTTTCAAGGAACTCTAAACTAGAATCGTTAACTAGAAATATAATACAAAAACAAAAGTAAACCTTTTTACTTCTAAGTGAAATAGAAATACAACCTTTGTAGATCAGTCCTTCACTTCTAAAGCTCCTTGTAGTAGTCCCTTCGCTGCGATCGTTGAACTCCCGGACTCTTGCATGGCTTCGCGAGGGGAAAAGAGCGATCTTGTTTGAAGTCTTCGAGGCCGAAGATGATCTACGTCGAGGGAATGCTAGCTCAAGCTTCTACTTCACTAACTAAAGGATTAGTGAAGCAAACACCCTATACTAAAGTGCTAATCTAGTAGAGGATGATGAAATAGGAAGTGGGCTTACTTTAGAATTATTTTTCTCACAATACTTTCTCACTTGTTTCAAACCCTAGTAAACTTTTGGCTTGAGGAAGAAGATGAAAAAATGAGAAGAGAATCAAAATGATCAAGTGAGAGAGTGAACCATGGTGAGTGAGTATCATATACTAACTCATATAGAGACATAACCATGGATAATTAAAATGGTTAGGTTAAAAATATCTAAAGTAAAACAAAGTGAGTGGACTTTATCAAAGAATTCACAAGCTTCTACAAGCTTCATGCAAAAAACAAATAATCCACTAATTTTGATTTACTTTAAACACTAAAACCCCACCACTTTAATTTGTATGGTGTATGTCTCATACACCCATGTAGCGTGTATTAACAACCATGACACACACACAAAAAATAAACAATGCACATCAATATATATCAAATATATATTACATGTACACCCAAGTGAGAAAAGAATGCTTAAGTGAGCCAATGTTAGTTAATGTAAATTAGTAAATCAAATATACAATTATACACTAAATTATCAAATCAACACTTGATTTAATAATCCGGCTATATCTCATATAACCGACTAACACTAAATGTACCAACTTATCGAATCAATACTTGATTCGATAACCCGGCTATATCGCATATAACCGACCGATACAAAAGTCGCGAGAATAGAATACGGTATCACATACAAGCATTATTCTCGGTCCCGCACATATAACATATGTGCACCTATTCGTTTTGCCTGAGCCAGAAAAACCTCTATGTAGAACTCTAAAGACTCGTCAATACGCCAGCAGTAGGTGATGATCACATCAAGCACCCATAAGCCGTCAGTGGTACTAGATGGACGTAACGGCTACCCGGGTATTGAGCGATCAGAAGATCAGCAAGCAAGCCCGCTCCAACTCCAGCAAAAGCCTGACGGTAACACTTGCCGTACAGTCCGGTCTCTTCGTCTGATATGTCGCATATCAAGTCTATTGGTGGTAAACGTCAGACCCCAATAACCGATAAGTCATGTCGATGTGAGGCTCATAACGGGTCGAGAAACTACTGGTAACACTTACCAGTAAATCTCTAAATCAGCCCTGGCTAGGGACTTCCCTGTTATGGCTAATCGAGAACAGCGCAACATCAACTCCCAATACCGGGAGAGACGAAACCCCTCCTATCGCTCATTGCCTCCATGTGACTCGGGACTATACCCAAAAACCACTGTTTTGCACGCCCTCTTAGATGTGGTAATGTAGAAATCAAAGCACAGTAGGAATCACACAAGACACTATGACAATCTCGGGTCTACAGACTAACCTGTATAAGTGTCACCAGAGAACTGCCATCTAACGTGAGGTATAATACCATCTGGGAGTTCTCGGAGAGTCCGTCCAGTATACCCAGTCTCCACTGAGCACCCGTATACCATCTCTGATGTCAAACACCAATGGATATGGGATCATCCATCGCCCATCTCATGGGTCGAGAAGCGTATACGCTAGTCTACTCTGGTATATCGATGCCCTGTCTCGATACACCCATGACTAGGAACATTAAAGGATGAACTTATGGACTACCATGGCCTCACTAGTATGATCTGCATCATAGTCCTGGTAGTCAAGTATATATCCTAAGGGATTTACCAACATGTAACCATAAGACAGTATCAAGAGACTAGTATACATGTTAAGATAAAGAGCAACCAGATAGCATACTATCATATCGAGCAAGAAAGTCCTCTCTATATATGTCCAAGCATCCAATATAATATACATCATATGTATAATACTGGCCTCTAGGGCATACATACAACTAACAATCTCCCACTTGCACTAGGGCCAGCTGCTGCAGTATCGCATACCGAGCATCCCGAAGAGTCTCTCGAACTGTATCTGGGGAATGGCCTTCGTGAGTGGATCCGCTGTGTTGTTCTTCATGTTAACCCTCCTGACCTCGATCTCCTGGCGATCAACTATCTCCCGGATCAGGTGATACCGCCTTAGAATATGCCTGGATCGCTGATGGGACCAGGGTTCCTTGGCCAAAGCCACCGTTCCATTGTTATCACAATACAAAGGTATTGGATCTTTAATGGATGGAACCACTCCAAGTTCAGTTATGAACTTCTTGATTCAGACAGCCTCTTTAGCAACATCGTTGGCAGCGATGTATTCATCCTCCATCGTCAAGTCTGCCACGGTTTCCTGTTTGGAACTCTTCCAGCATATCGCCCCTCCGTAGAGGGTAAAGACAAATCCCAAGTGCGACTTAGAGTCATCCATATCACTATGGAAGCTTGAATCGGTAAAGGACTCCACTTGGAGTTCTCCGTTACCATACACCAAGAGAATCTCTTTAGTCCTTCGTAAGTACTTGAGAATGCTCTTCACAGCTGTCCAGTGACTCTTTCCAGGATCTGCTTGATACCTACTCACTACACTTAGTGAGTGTGCTACATCGGGTCTGGTACATAGCATCGTGTACATGATAGGGCCTACTGCCGAAGCATAGGGTATCCCTTGCATGCGAGCTCTCTCCAAATCAGTCTTGGGAGACATCTCTTTGGAGAGAGTGAGTCCAGAGATCGTGGGTAAAAACCCACGCTTGGATTCTTCCATACTAAACCTTTTTAGTATGGTGTCAATGTACCTGGATTGGGACAATCCCAGTATCCGTTTAGATCTATCTCTATAGATTTTAATCCCCAAGATGTAGGAGGCATCCCCTAGATCTTTCGTAAGAATCTTTGTGATAAGAAGAGATTGACCGATTGCAGCATAGGAATGTCATTTCCTATCAAGAGTATGTTGTCCACGTACAATACGAGGAAGACAACCTTACTCTCTGCTACCTTTTTGTATATACAAGGTTCATCTATATTTTTGACCAAATCAAACTCTTTGATAACGACATCAAAGCAGATGTTCCAACTCCGCGATGCTTGCTTTAATCCATAAATGGATTTAAGCAGCTTGCACACCTTCCCGCTGCTCCCACTAGCTACGAAGCCCTCTGGCTGAGTCATATACACGCTCTCTTCTAAATCACCATTTAGAAAGCCGGTCTTAATATCCATTTGCCAGATTTCGTAGTCATGATATGCAGCAATGGAAAGCATGATCCGGATGGATTTAAGTATAGCCACTGGATAAAAGGTTTCGTCATAATCGACACCTGATCGTTGACGAAAACCCTTTGCAACGAGTCTAGCTTTGAAAGTCTCCACTTTCCCATCTACACCAAGTTTTTTCTTGAAGATCCACTTGCTCCCAATGGGTTTTACTCCTTCAGGAGCATCTTCCAAAGTCCATACTTTGTTGGTGTACATGGATTCCATCTCGTACCGCATTGCATCCAGCCATTTCACCGAGTCACCACTCGTGATGGCCTGCTCGTAGCTAGTTGGGTCATTGATCGCACGCTTTTGGCGTGTCGGATGTTCAAAGTTCTAAAGTTTACCGCGATCAGGACGGTGTCGCTATGCAGCTAGCCGGTTGAGCACGGGTCGATCCACAGGGAGATGGTTGTATTTCCGTTCTTGTCTTAGACGAGTCAATAAAGAATGTGTATATGTTTGTTCGATTCTAACCTATGTGTTATATGGAAGTATAAAGTTGTTAAGAAAAAGATACGAAAGTGTAAGCTATGGAAATCCGCACTCAAAACCTTTGAGAGTCTCGACCAATTGAAGCTAGAGCAACGTGGATTAGGGTACTTAAGCACGGTATTCGTGGAATCTGGCTTATTGACCCTTGTCCGTCCGTTCTTGTCTCTTGCTTTCGCCTCCGGCCAAACCGAACGCAACCGGTCGCGGTTAGGAATCACCGTTACCTTGGTAGGGTAGGGTGCCTAATGGAGCGCTTGCGTAACGTTTGGGCGGAGTTCAAAGGAAAATAACGGGAAAAGGAAATGAGCAAAGAAACATTAACTTACAATATCGTATTTATTCTTAACAACAATAATTACAACCATTCACAAAACGAACCAAAAAGAGAGAACAAAAAGATAAACAAAGAAAAGAAAAGATTAGAAGCAAGTAATTAAAGTGCATGGTAATAAATTGCAAGTAATAAAAGACAAGAATGAAAAATACAAGAAAGAGATAAGCAAGAAAATAACACTAAGAATCATAGAACTCAAGACAAGCCATGGGATCAATAGCCAACCCTTAAACTTGCAAGCTCAATCAAGAGGTTGCAAGATCAAGAGAAGGGTAAAGAACTCATGTGAAATGAAGCACAAAAGAGAGAACAAAATGATACAACCCCTTGAGATCAATGACCAAAGCTTAAACTTGCAAGCTCACTTAAGAGGTTGCAAGATCAAGTTAAGGTAGAGAGCTCAAGGGGGAAGCTAAGCAAAAGAAAGAATGATACAAAAACCCTCATCTTCATTTAACATCCACTCAATGCTCTCACTACATTTTCATGGAGGGAAGAATGAAGAAGAAGAAGAAGAAGACTAAAAACTAGCAAAAAGAGGCTTAAGAATGGACACTTTTGGCTTGGCAAGTTCTTGGGTATTTATAGGCAGGGAACTGGAAATCTAGGGCAAGAATCTGGCTCCACATAGAGTTACCAAAATAACCCCAGAAAACGACACAGTGAGGAGCCTATATGGCCACGGTTCCGCGGCCTAAGCGCGCTAATGCCGCGGAACCGCGGCGCTTTAGAGGAGTTAGACCATAGGATTTTGTGGGGTTCCCTGGTTTGATGTCTTCTTCAGTGTGGTATATGACTTTTCTCAGAAACTCTTCACAATTCTTCCAGAATTTCAGTAGATCAAAAGGTGATGTGATGTGGATCTTTTGCCATGATTTCATCGAGCTCCGCGTAGATTTCTTGGATCTTGTGTTGACATTGAGCTTTGTACATGAAAATGACAATCGATTTGCCATTTTGTCCCTTAAACTGGTATGTGGCAACACACGGATAGAGA
The DNA here is from genome assembly GCA_030015575.1 of Agapanthus africanus. NCBI lineage: Eukaryota > Viridiplantae > Streptophyta > Magnoliopsida > Asparagales > Amaryllidaceae > Agapanthus > Agapanthus africanus. Next base: position 618,697,751 of record CM057341.1, read on the forward strand.
GCGGAGACCCGTGTTTTATCTGTTGTTGGCAGTAATCCGGAATTTGTCGTACTTTTCCATGGATTTCACTGTTTAGAGCTGAGAACCAGTATTCTGCAAATATGTAGCAAACACTGATCAAAAGCACCTGCCTATAAATAAACGAGCGTAAGAATGGGCGGTATAAAATGCAATATTCTGGTATGAACAGTCATCATCCTCCATGATGCAATCCTCACTCCCACCATCCATGAGAAAACCGTAGTATCTCTCAGGTGGGTGAGGAATCCTACTAGATCGGCGGAGTGGCTGGGTTTCATCGGGAACTACCGAATCCTCTGGTTCCACCACATCTTCTGTTGTGGTTTGTATAGCTGGAACCTCTTCCAGTTCTACCTCAGAGCCACTAATCTCTTTTGCAAGAAATTTCTTTTCTAAAAAGGTGGTGTGTTGAGCAACAAACACCCTTTGTTCATCACTGTGGTAGAAGATATACCCTCGCGAATGCTTGGGATATCCAACAAACTTACACAAAACAGACATTGCCTCAAGTTTGTCCGGTTTTTGTCTTTTGACATAGGCCGGGCAACCCCATATTTTAACAAAATTAAGATATGGTCTTTTCCCCTCCCATATCTCATATGGGGTGGTAGGCACAGATTTGGTATGAACTCTTTTCAGTAGGTATACAGCTGTCTCCAGCGCATACCCCCAGAAGGAAATAGGTAACTCAGCTATGCTCATCATAGAGCGCACCATATCTAATACGTGCGGTTCCTCTGCTCCGATACACCGTTGTGCTGTGGTGTATATGGAGGAGTTAATTGAGAGAGAATCCTATTCTCTTTTAGGAAGTGCAGGAATTCATTGCTCAAGTATTCACCTCCTCGATCAGATCGAAGGATTTTAATACTTTTCTCAGTTTGGTTCTCGACTTCTTGTTTATATTCTCTAAATTTCTCAAAAGCTTCTGATTTGTTTTCATCAGGAATACATATCCGAATCTAGAGAGATCGTCAGTGAATGTAATGAAGTACGCAGAACCATCCCTGGCATGTGTAGACATGGGACCACACACATCACTATGTATCAGTCCCAAGAGTTCAGTAACTCTTTCTCCGTGTCTCGTAAACGGAGTTTTGGTCATCTTGCCTTTGAGACATGACTGGCAAGTGTCATAAGATGAAAATTCGAACGGATTCAAATATCCATCCTTATGCAACTTAGCTAGTCGTGTCGTATTGATGTGACATAGTCTACAATGCCACAAGAAGGATTTGTTCAGTTCTGAACTCTTCCTCTTGTGTGTGTTTGTTATGCTCAGAACTGTTGATTGATTTAGAACATAAATGCCATTGCACAACGTGCCTGATCGAACCAACTTTTGGTTCAGGAAAATGATCATAACATTATCCTGTAATACAAAATTATATCCCTCTTTACTTAATAAAGAAACTGATATAATGTTGCATATCAGGTTCGGCATGTAGCAATCGTTCAGAATCAATGTATTACCAGTTGGTAATACAAGGTGATATTCCCCGACGGTTTTAGCTGCAACAATTGCACCATTTCCAACCCTTATGTCTTTATCACCTTCTCTAAGTTCTCTACCTTTTCTCAGCCCATGTAACTGATTACATATATGGGATTCTGACCCGGTATCTAATACCCAGGACGTAGAGCAAACGGTGAAACAGTTCTCTGTTAGTTGTATGTATGCCCTAGAGGCCAGTATTGTACAGATGATGTATATTATATTGGATGCTTGGACATATATAGAGATGGCTTTCTTGCTCGATATGATAGTATGCTATTTGGTTACTCTTTATCTTAACATGTACACTTGTCTCTTTAAACTGTCTTATAGTTACATGTTGATAAAGCCCTTAGGATGTGTACTTGACTACCTGGACTATGATGCAGATCATACTAGTGGGGACATGGTAGTCCATAAGTACATCCTTCATGGTCCCTAGTCGTGGGTGTATCGAGACGGGGCATCGATATACCAGTGTAGACTAGCGTATACGCTTCTCGACCCATGAGATGGGCGATGGATGATCCCATATCCATTGGTATTTGACATCAGAGATGGTCTACGGGTGCTCAGTGGAGACTGGGTACACTGGACGGACTCGCCGAGAACTCCCAGATGGTATTATACCTCACGTCAGATGGCAGTTCTCAGGTGACACTTGTACAGGTTAGTCTGTAGACCCGAGATCGTCATAGAGTCTTGTGTGATTCCCACTGTGCTTTGATCTCCACCTTACCACGTCCATGAGGGCATGCAAAACGGTGGTCTTTGGGTACAGTCCCGAGTCACATGGAGGCAATGAGCGATAGGAGGGGTTTCGTCTCTCCCGGTATTGGGAGTTGATGTTGCGCTGTGCTCGATTGGCCGTAACAGGGAAGTCCCTGGCCAGGGCTGATCAGAGATTTGCTGGTAAGTGTTACCAGTAGTTTCTCGACCCGTTATGAGCCTCACATCGGCATGACTTATCGGGTTATTGGGGTCTGACGTTTACCACCCCTAGACTTGATATGCGACATATCAGACGAAGAGACCGGACTGTATGGTAAGTGTTACTGGTCGGATTCGCAGGAGTGTGAGCGGGCTAGCTCGTCGATCTTCTGATCACTCAATACTCGGGTGGCCGTTACGTTTGGCAGACCGCTTGCGGCTTGTGGGTGCTTGATATGATCATCATCTGCTACCGGCGTATTGACGAGTCTTTAGAGTCCTACACAGAGGTTTCCTAGCTCAAGCGAAACGAAATAGGAGTGCATATGAGATATGTGCGGGACCGAGAATAATGCGTGTATGTGATACCGTATTTGATTCTCGCGATTAATGTTTCGATTGGTTGTATGAGATATGACCTAGTTATCGAATCATTGATTCGATAAATCGATGCATTGAATACTAGTCGGTTATGTGCGACATGACCGGATCATTGAATCAAGTGTTGATTTAATGATTTAATGTATAATTATATATTTGATATATTACTTTGCATTAACTAGTAATGGTTCATTTTAAACGGATTTTTCTCACTTGATTTACACATTGTATATGTGATATACTTTTGTGCTCATATTTGTATCATATTTGATGATACTTGATCATATGGTTAAGTGTATAGAATTAAACCATAGTTAACTTGAGATTAGGGTTTTGATTATGTATTTATTCATTTATTTGTTTATTCATTTATTTGGATAAACTTTAAGATGAAAATGGTGGCAATTTTTGTTTCATATTGAAGCTTCATGAAGCTTTGACTTTGCTAACCATTCTTGTCTTCATGCTTAACCCTAACCCACTCAAATGACCATGGTTTATTCTCTACACTTAACCCTAGTTAAAGTTATGATAAGTTTGTATTTTCTTTTGATTTTAAAAAGAGAACTTATCATAACTAGCTTGATCATCTTCTTCTTCTAAAAAAGAAAAAGCTTGCTACTTTAATGGCAACTTGAGTTCTAGTGAGAGAAATCCAATTCTAAAGTGAACCCACCTCCTATTTCTTCACCCTCTACCTCTTGCCAAGTTGTTTTGGGTGTTTTCTTCACAAGTTTCACAACTTTGTGAAGTCGGAGCTTGAACTAGTGCAACCTCGACGTAGATCGTCTTTGACACGAAGCCGACGACCTAGCTCGCCCGTTTCTCCGATGAAGCCGACGATTGGGTTCGGGATTCATAAAGGACAGTGAGAGGATGACTACGTGGAGCTAAGGAAGTGGATATCTGGATCTACAAAGGTTGTAGCATCTCTTCCTTTAGTTAAAGTGTTAACTACTTTAGTTTTTCGCCTAGAAATCTAGCCGACGATCCGTATTAGGGTTTCTCGGCACCCATAAAATTTTAAATTGGCATGCTCGATGCCTTGTGAGACCTCTATAGTGTGCCTAGGAACCTACAGTGGTATCAGAGCCTAGCTAGAGCCTTAGGCGAAGTCTAGACGCAATTTGAAGCCTGAACGAACCCGAAACCCCAAACCAAACATGCTCTCTGTCCTTTTTCTAAAATCGGGGATTTTTCCACATTAAAAATATGCAGAAAAATCAGCAGGCTAATCTAAGAGTTACTGTGAATTTCGATGGAGTAATTCCATCAAAGAGCCGCGGATCCGTGGCACGAGCATGGCTCGTGCGGCGGATGCGCGGCGCCTTTGTCGTTTTGTGCATTTTAATTTTCACAGTAATTCTCATTTTTCTGTGGTGGTTTTCCTGGGAATTTTTAATATTTATTCAAGAGTTGAATTTTCCAGGGTTGTTTTATGGATTCGGTATTTCGATCGGATTATCAAATTTCGTCTTTTGTGTATTTCCGGATAATTTTCAGAATATGTTAAAAAGTTCGACCGGATATAAATACCCAATTTTTCCCCTGTCGGGAAATTTTCAAGTGTTGGATTTTTCCGTAGTTTAACGACGTTCTAAGTAGTGCAAGTAACGCGATGGACCCTCTAGAAGACAACAAACCTTAACTCGATTATATGACCGTCTTGAACTGCCCTTTGAACCTTCGGGTTTGGGGCAGTACGGCGTGCCACATGTGAGGCGTTGGCTTGACCCTTCTACGGCTGGACCGTCGGTACTGAGGCACGAACTGAATGTTGTTAGACTTATTTCATGTGTTGAGCTGTATCGGGAAAACTTGGGTATTCGACTGTTCGATCGGAAAGTTTAACATTTTCTGTTTATCTGGAATGTGATACAATAATTGGAATTCACAAACAGTTATGTGATAACTGAATGAATGTTATAAATCTAGCGGTTTAGTTTCACTTTATATTGAAAAGTGTTTTCGATAATGAGACTAAAATGCGGGGTTTATAACTGTTAGGCATGTGATGTCTAAGTATTTCATTTGATTAGGCATGTGATGTCTAAAGAAGTTGCGGATTCCAATTGTTGTAGTTTTACACTTTCTTTTCTGTGACCGTAAGTGTAGTATGTACATATCGCCGGTTTTGTTGCTATACGTCAACGACAATTGGGGTATGCATACTTACTTACGATGATGACATGTGATGTTATGTGTTGCTGGATATGTTATATTGGATCGTCATGTTCGAATAGCCGGGGGTTTTTATGTGAGATGAGTGTTTTCCATTTTCATTCATGTAAAAACTTGTATGTAATATTCTTTTATTTGGGGCACTTCCAGGTAGCGGAAGTTGTCACCTTTTGTATATTATTTACTTTTCCGCATTAGGATAGACCCAAGGAGGGGAGCACAAGTAACCGGGTTCTGGGGGCCAGTGGGAGACCAACTCGAGGAGTCGAGTCCGGGTCTCCTAACCCCATAATTGGCAGGGTTGCTTGCCGCTCTCGTAGGGGTCTAGGGGTGTGGGATTGGCTATTCATCACGACCGTGGAATCCGTGTTTTATACTGGCTCGTATTGAAAACACGGACGTCCTAGTATATCCAATGTTTCATATGTTTCTTCTGCTGCGATATCTGTGATGTGATCATGAGATGTTCTGTGATGGATATAGTATATAGTATATATGATATATTATATAGACGTTACTTATGTTTTACACCCGCGCTAGCCCTGCCCTGCTCTGTCGTTAGTTACCTAACCTAACGGTGCACGAGGGGACATCGAGGCGAATGCGGATGGCATAAGTGTACGTCATATCTATCTGTGATGTTTAGGTATTTAAATGATGGGACTTCATTAATGTGATTAATGAAAGAAAAGAAACCTAAGATGTTGTGGAATCAGATTTTAAACAAAACAGGTAGCTACAGTTCTTGCTTTGCACAGCGGTATATATGATATACCCTGCACCTTATTCGATGAGGAAAGGACCGAGATCCCTTCACCGGGAGTGACTCCTTTAGCAATAACTGGCAGATGCTACACACTCGGTTTGCTTTTGACTGCTTTTGGATTTTTGCTTTGCACAGTGATATATATGATATATCCCGCACCTCATTCGACGAGGAAAGGGCCGACGATCCCTTCACCGGGAGTGACCCCTTTAGCAAAACTAGAAAAGCTTCAAAATCATTCCATTTTAAAACTTCATTTGATTCTACAACGATATCAAGTTCATTACGTAATAGGTTTTCAGAAAAACCTAACGTAGCCCTCCGTCATTTCAGATAAGTACTAGTTAGTATTCGTGCTACGTTTGTTGACTATGTTAAGGCGTAGTGTGCGGTAGCTAATTAGTGCTTATCTGTATAAGCATATGATGCGATTGGATTAGGGTAGTCGTGCGACTTTGTTGACTATGTTAAGGGTCGTGCGGGTGGGTTTAATTCAATCGGGAAATGACAGGTTGAACTTGACTAGCACTTATGATTTGTTGACTATGTTAAGGTTATATAGCTGCTAGGGGCAAAATATTATCGGGAATTTCAAGTGTTGAAATTTGCAATGAGATTGCATACCTTCTATGAGATAGTTGGATCACGATACTCACTGCGAGTAAGAGTTACTCCTGGGAGAGTTTTACACATTGCAATTAGCTGATCAAGTAGGTGTTTAGAAAGGTGTTAACGAGGTTACGTCTCTGGGAAAATGAGGTTTACAGTAATTAGGTTCGTGCGAAAGCACGGGGGACCTCCCTCAAAGTACCGACACTGGCCTGGCTGAAAGATTGGCGAACTTGTAGTGTGTAATTAATCCCGGCTAGTCTTTCCTTTTAAGGTTTGAAGGAAGATTTGATAAAAAGCAGTGGGAGCCATCCTGATTAGATAAGATAAAAACCAATCTGATCTTGCACGAGCATACGCTAAAGTGTTTTCTTCTCTCTCTCTCCAGGTAGCGACCATTTCATGCCTTAATCAAGATAATAATATGGATGTATTGACCGAACCCGCATGTTATACTGTGCTGGGGAACGTTGGTTCCGTTCTTTCTTATAAGAGTTATAGGACTGAACAGGATATAGGGGAATACCAGGATTCCCATGCCACCCGAATGAAGAAAGTACATGATGATGCATTTTCTTCGGGTGTGTTCGTTACAGAGAACTGTTTCTCCATTTGCTCTACGTCCTGGGTATTAGATACCGGGTCGGGATCCCATATATGTAATCAGTTACATGGGCTTAGGAAAGGTAGAGAACTTGGAGAAGGTGATAAAGACATCAGAGTTGGAAATGGTGCAATTGTTGCAGCTAAGACTGTCGGGGAATATCACCTTGTGTTACCAACTGGTAGTACACTGGTTCTGAACGAATGCTATTATATGCCGAACCTGATATGCAACATTATATCAGTTTCTTTATTAAGTAAAGAGGGATATAATTTTGTATTACAGGACAATGTTATGAACATTTTCCGTAACCAAAAGTTGGTTGGATCAGGCACGTTGTGCAATGGCATTTATGTTCTAAACCAATCAATAGTTCTGAGTATAACAAACACACACAAGAGGAAGAGTTCAAAACTGAACGATTCCTTCTTGTGGCATTGTAGACTGGGTCACATCAATGTGATACGACTGGCTAAGTTGCATAAGGATGGATATTTGAAACCTTTCGAATTTTCATCTTATGACACTTTCCAGTCATGTCTCAAAGGCAAGATGACCAAAACTCCGTTTACGGGACACGGAGAAAGAGTTACCGAACTCTTGGGACTTATACATAGTGATGTATGCGGTCCCATGTCTACACATGCCAGGGATGGTTCTTCATACTTCATTACATTCACTGACGATCTCTCTAGGTTCGGGTATGTGTTCCTGATGAAACACAAATCAGAAGCTTTTGAGAAATTTAGGGAATATAAACAAGAAGTTGAGAACCAAACTGGAAAAAGTATTAAAATCCTACGATCTGATCGAGGAGGGGAATACTTGAGCAATGAATTCCTGGACTTCCTAAAAGAGAATAGGATTCTCTCTCAGCTGACTCCTCCATATACACCACAGCACAACGGTGTATCTGAACGGAGGAACCGCACCCTATTAGATATGGTGCGCTTTATGATGAGCACAGCTGAGTTACCTATTTCCTTCTGGGGATATGCACTGGAGACGGCTGCATACCTATTGAATCAAGTTCCATCTAAATCTGTACCTACCACACCATATGAGATATGGAGTGGGAAGAGACCATATTTTAAACGAGTTAAGATATGGGGTTGTCCGGCTTATGTCAAAAGGCAAAATCCAGACAAACTCGAGGCACGGTCAGTTCTCTGCAAGTTTGTGGGATATCCTAAGAATTCCCAAGGATATTTTTTCTACCATGCTGAAGAACAAAAAGTGTTTGTTTCTCAATATGCCACCTTTTTAGAAAAGGAATTCCTTGAAAAAGAAATTAGTGGCAAAGTGGTAGAGCTGGAAGAAATTCCAGATACACAAACTATAACTGAAGATTTAGTGGAACCAGAAGATTCGATAGTACCCGACGAACCCCAGCCTCTCCGCCGATCTAGTAGGGTTTCTCGTCCACCTGAGAGATACTACGGTTTTATCATTGATGGTGGAAGCGAGGATTGCATCATGGATGTTGATGACCCAACTAGCTTCGAGCAGGCCATCACGAGTAGGGACTCAGTGAAATGGCTGGATGCTATGCGGTCCGAGATGGAATCCATGTACACCAACAAAGTATGGACTTTGGAAGTTGCTCCTGAAGGGGTAAAACCCATTGGGAGCAAGTGGATCTTCAAGAAGAAATTTGGTGTAGATGGGAAAGTGGAGACTTTCAGAGCTAGACTTGTAGCAAAGGGTTTTCGTCAAAGACCAGGTGTGGACTATGATGAAACCTTTTCTCCAGTGGCTATGCTTAAATCCATCCGAATCATGCTTGCCATTGCTGCCTTTCATGACTACGAAATCTGGCAAATGGATGTTAAGACCGCCTTTCTAAATGGTGATTTAGAAGAGTGCGTGTACATGACTCAGCCAGAGGGCTTCGTAGACAGTGGGAGCAGCGGGAAGGTGTGCAAGCTGCTTAAATCCATTTATGGATTAAAGCAAGCATCGCGGAGTTGGAACATCTGCTTTAATGTCGTTATCAAAGAGTTTGATTTCGTCAAAAACCCAGATGAACCTTGTATATACAAGAAGGTGGCAGGGAGTAAGGTTGTCTTCCTCATATTGTACGTGGACGACATACTCTTGATAGGAAATGATATTCCTATGCTGCAATCGGTCAAGCTCTTCTTATCACAAAGATTCTCAATGAAAGATCTTGGTGATGCCTCCTGCATATTGGGGATTAGGATCTATAGAGATAGATCCAACGGATTTTGGGATTGTCCCAATCCAGGTACATTGACACCATACTAAAGAGGTTTAGTATGGAAGAGTCCAAGCGTGGGAACTTGCCCACGATCTCTGGAGTCACTCTCTCCAAAGAGATGTCTCCCAAGACTGATTTGGAGAGAGCTCGCATGCAAGGGATACCCTATGCTTCGGCAGTAGGCTCTATCATGTATGCGATGCTATGTACCAGACCCGATGTAGCATACTCACTAAGTGTTGTGAGCAGGTATCAAGCTGATCCTGGAGAGAGTCACTGGACAGCTGTGAAGAGCATTCTCAAGTACTTGCGAAGGACTAGAGATATGTTCTTGGTGTATGGTAACGGAGAGCTCCAAGTGGAGTCCTTTACCGATTCGAGCTTCCAGAGTGATAAGGACGACTCTAAGTCGCAGTCGGGTTTTGTCTTTACCCTTTATGGAGGGGCGGTTAGCTGGAAGAGTTCCAAGAAGGAAACCGTGGCAGACTCGACGATGGAGGCTGAATACATCGCTGCCAACGATGCTGCCAAAGAGGCTGTCTGGATCAAGAAGTTCATTACTGAACTTGGTGTGGTTCCATCCATTGAGCATCCAATACCTTTGTATTGCGATAACAATGGAGCAGTGACTTTGGCCAAGGAACCCAGGTCCCATCAGCGATCCAGGCATATTCTGAGGCGGTATCACCTGATCCGGGAGATAGTTGATCGCCGGGAGATCGAGGTCAGGAGGGTTGACACGAAGAACAACACGACGGATCCACTCACGAAGGCCATTCCCCAGATACAGTTTGAGAGACTCTTCGGGATGCTCGGTATGCGATACTACAACAGCTGGCCCTAGTGCAAGTGGGAGATTGTTAGTTGTATGTATGCCCTAGAGGCCAGTATTGTACAGATGATGTATATTATATTGGATGCTTGGACATATATAGAGATGACTTTCTTGCTCGATATGATAGTATGCTATCTGGTTACTCTTTATCTTAACATGTACACTTGTCTCTTTAAACTGTCTTATAGTTACATGTTGATAAAGCCCTTAGGATGTGTACTTGACTACCTGGACTATGATGCAGATCATACTAGTGGGGACATGGTAGTCCATAAGTACATCCTTCATGGTCCCTAGTCGTGGGTGTATCGAGACGGGGCATCGATATACCAGTGTAGACTAGCGTATACGCTTCTCGACCCATGAGATGGGCGATGGATGATCCCATATCCATTGGTGTTTGACATCAGAGATGGTATACGGGTGCTCAGCGGAGACTGGGTACACTGGACGGACTCGCCGAGAACTCCCAGATGGTATTATACCTTACGTCAGATGGCAGTTCTCAGGTGACACTTGTACAGGTTAGTCTGTAGACCCGAGATCGTCATAGAGTCTTGTGTGATTCCCACTGTGCTTTGATCTCCACCTTAACACGTCCATGAGGGCGTGCAAAACGGTGGTCTTTGGGTACAGTCCCGAGTCACATGGAGGCAATGAGCGATAGGAGGGGTTTCGTCTCTCCCGGTATTGGGAGTTGATGTTGCGCTGTGCTCGATTGGTCATAACAGGGAAGTCCCTGGCTAGGGCTGATCAGAGATTTGCTGGTAAGTGTTACCAGTAGTTTCTCGACCCGTTATGAGCCTCACATCGGCATGACTTATCGGGTTATTGGGGTCTGACGTTTACCACCCCTAGACTTGATATGCGACATATCAGACGAAGAGACCGGACTGTATGGTAAGTGTTACTGGTCGGATTCGCAGGAGTGTGAGCGGGCTAGCTCGTCGATCTTCTGATCGCTCAATACCCGGGTGGCCGTTACGTTTGGCAGACCGCTTGCGGCTTGTGGGTGCTTGATATGATCATCATCTGCTACCCGCGTATTGACGAGTCTTTAGAGTCCTACACAGAGGTTTCCTAGCTCAAGCGAAACGAAATAGGAGTGCATATGAGATATGTGCGGGACCGAGAATAATGCGTGTATGTGATACCGTATTTGATTCTCGCGATTAATGTTTCGATTGGTTGTATGAGATATGACCTAGTTATCAAATCATTGATTCAATAAATCGATGCATTGAATACTAGTCGGTTATGTGCGACATGACCGGATCATTGAATCAAGTGTTGATTTAATGATTTAATGTATAATTATATATTTGATATATTACTTTGCATTAACTAGTAATGGTTCATTTTAAACGGATTTTTCTCACTTGATTTACACATTGTATATGTGATATACTTTTGTGCTCATATTTGTATCATGTTTGATGATACTTGATCATATGGTTAAGTGTATAGAATTAAACCATAGTTAACTTGAGATTAGGGTTTTGATTATGCATTTATTCATTTATTTGTTTATTCATTTATTTGGATAAACTTTAAGATGAAAATGGTGGCAATTTTTGTTTCATATTGAAGCTTCATGAAGCTTTGACTTTGCTAACCATTCTTGTCTTCATGCTTAACCCTAACCCACTCAAATGACCATGGTTTATTCTCTACACTTAACCCTAGTTAAAGTTATGATAAGTTTGTATTTTCTTTTGATTTTAAAAAGAGAACTTATCATAACTAGCTTGATCATCTTCTTCTTCTAAAAAAGAAAAAGCTTGCTACTTTAATGGCAACTTGAGTTCTAGTGAGAGAAATCCAATTCTAAAGTGAACCCACCTCCTATTTCTTCACTCTCTACCTCTTGCCAAGTTGTTTTGGGTGTTTTCTTCACAAGTTTCACAACTTTGTGAAGTCGGAGCTTGAACTAGTGCAACCTCGACGTAGATCGTCTTTGACACGAAGCCGACGACCTAGCTCGCCCGTTTCTCCGATGAAGCCGACGATTGGGTTCGGGATTCATAAAGGACAGCGAGAGGATGACTACGTGGAGCTAAGGAAGTGGATATCCGGATCTACAAAGGTTGTAGCATCTCTTCCTTTAGTTAAAGTGTTAACTACTTTAGTTTTTCGCCTAGAAATCTAGCCGACGATCCGTATTAGGGTTTCTCGGCACCCATAAAATTTTAAATTGGCATGTTCGATGCCTTGTGAGACCTCTATAGTGTGCCTAGGAACCCTACATTCTCTATAACGAACATACCCGAAGAAAATGCATCATCATGCACTTTCTTCATTCGGGTGGCATGGGAATCCTGGTATTCCCCTATATCCTGTTCAGTCTTATAACTTTTATAAGAAAGAACGGAACCAACGTTCCCCAGCAAGGTATAACAAGCGGGTTCGGTCAATACATCCATATTATTATCTTGATTAAGGCATGATATGGTCGCTACCTGGAGAGAGAGAGAAGAAAACACTTTAGCGTATGCTCTTGCAAGATCAGATTGGTTATTATTTTATCTAATCAGGATGGCTCCCACTGTTTTTATCAAATCTTCCTTCAAACCCTAAAAGGAAAGACTAGCCGGGATTAATTACACCCTACAATTTCGCCAATCTTTCAGCCAGGCCAGTGTCGGTACTTTGAGGGAGGTTCCCCATGCTTTCACACGGACCTAATTAAAATAAACCTCATTTTCCCAGAGGCATAACCCCGTTGACACCTACTTGATCGGCTAATTGTCCTGTGTAAAACTCTTCCAGGAGTAACAATTACTCGCAGTGGGTATCGGGATCGAACTATCTCATAGAAAATATGCAATTTCATTGCAAATTTCAACACTTGAAATTCCCGATAATATTTTGCCCCAAGCATCCCATGACCTTGACGGAGGTCAACAAACCATAGGGTGCAAGTCAAGTTCAACCCGTCATTTCTTGATTGAATTAAACCCACCCGCATGACCCTTGACGGAGGTCAACAAGGTCATACGACTACCCCAATCCAATCTGCATCATATGCATAAGCAGATAAATACTAGTTAGCTACCGCACACTACGCCTTGACGGAGGTCAACAAACGTAGCACGAATACTAAGTAGGATTTATCTGAAATGAAGGAAGGCTACGACAGGTTTTTCAGAAAACCTATTGTGTAATGAACTTGATATCGTTGTAGAAACAAGTGAATTTTGAAAAGGAGTGTTTTTGAGGCTTTCATTAGTTTAGCTAAAGAGGTCATTCCCGGTGAAGGGATCTCGGCTCTTTCCTCATTGAATAAGGTGCGGGATATATCATATATATCACAATGCAAAGCAAAACTCCAAAAGCAATCAAAAGACAAACCGAGTGTTATAGCATCTGCAAGTTTTGCTAAAGAGGTCATTCCCGGTGAAAGGATTTCGGCTCTTTCCTCATCGAATAAGGCGCGTGATATATCATATATATCACTATGCAAAACAAAAACTGTAGCTACTCTTTTTTTTGAAAATTTGATTCTACAACATATTTTAAGTTTCTTTTCTTTCATTAATCACATTATTGAAGTCCCATCATTTAAGTCACCTAAACATCACAGATAAATACGATGTACACTTATGCCATCCGCATTCGCCTCGATGTCCTGTCATGCACCGTTAGGTTTGGTAACTAACGGCAGAGCGGGGAAGGGCTAGCGCGGGTGTAAAACATAAGTAATATCTATATAATATATCATATATACTATATACAGTATCCATCTCAACATATCAAATGATCACATCACAGATATCGCAGCAGAAGAAACATATAAAATAATGGATATAGTAGGAGGTCCGTGTTTTATTTTGAGCCTCTATAAAACACGGATTCTACGGTCGCGATGAATAGCCAAACCCATACCCCTAGACCTCTACGAGAGCGGCAAGCAACCCTACCAATTCTAGAGTTAGGAGACCCGGACTCGACTCCTCGAGTTGGTCTCCTACTGGACTCTAGAACCCGAAGTTGGTCTCCCACTGGACTCTAGAACCCGGTTACTTGTGCTCTCCTCCTTAGGTCTATCCTAATGCGGAAAAGTAAATAATATACATCAATGGTGACATCAACCTCAACCCGGAAGTGCCCTAATAAAAGAATATTACATACATTTTATTTTACATGAATGAAAATAAAAACTCTCATCTCACATAAAACCCCTGGCTATTCAAAACGCGACGATCCAATATAACATAAACAGCATCACAGAACATCACATGTCATGACATCACAGAGGAAAGCCTAGACGATGTTAAACATTCCAATCGAATCAACGAACACCCAAAATCACCCAAAAAGCTCAACACTTGAGCGTAGTTTAAAGTTATTCAGCACACGCCACCGTACCAATGGACCAGTCGTAGAAGGGCAAACCCAAGCCTCATTTATGGCGCCACTAACTACGGTAAACCCTAAGATTTAGTCACAGTTCCGTGGTCACATCTCAAGTTAGGGTTTCATTCTTCTAGAGGGTCCATCGAATAACTTGCATGATTTTTGAAAACTTATTAACTACGGGAAAAATCCAACTCTTGTAAAATTTCCCGGCAAGGGTTAAAGCGGGTATTTGACATCCGATTGAACTTTTTAACAACGTCTAAAGTAACCCGAAAACGGTTAAAATTACGACTACGAAACACTCCGAGTTGCCTTTGCATTGAGTTAATCATAACATGAAAAAGTAGCAAAAATAAACAACACCTGAAACCCCAAATCCCAGAGCCCAGAGCATGAAAAAAATTTGGGACCTAGAGGACTTCCCCAGGCTGGCCTCCTCGGATTTCTAGCCCATGTGCTCGGTCTGAATCCAAGAACAGGGTCCCAACTTTCTTCCATGCTCCTATATTTGCTCATAGATGATTCTGCACTTGTTTGAAAAATTTTTGGAGCTCGTTTTAAAATCGACAGAAACATGGTTTTAGGGTTTCATGTTTCGGAGTTCGTTTCGTATTCGTAATCTAACATTATCTGTATAATTTTCTAGCTAGGTTCTGATACCACTGTAGGGTTCCTATCGACGGCAACAAGGTTTCGGGAGGCATCGTCCATGCCATTTTCAAAATTTTGCCGTTTTAAGGAACTCTAAACTAGAATTGTTAACTAGAAATATAATACGGAAACAAAAGTAAACCTATTTACTTCTAAGTGAAATAGAAATACAACCTTTGTAGATCGATCCTTCACTTCTAAAGCTCCTTGTAGTAGTCCCTTCGTTGCGATCGTTGAACACCCGGACTCTTGCATGGCTTCACGAGGGGAAAAGAGCGATCTTGCTTGAAGTCTTCGAGGCCGAAGATGATCTATGTCGAGAGAATACTAGCTCAAGCTTCTACTTCACTAACTAAAGGATTAGTGAAGCAAACACCCTATACTAAAGTGCTAATCTAGTAGAGGATGATGAAATAGGAAGTGGGTTCACTTTAGAATTATTTTTCTCAATACTTTCTCACTTGTTTCAAACCCTAGTAAGCTTTTGGCTTGAAGAAGAAGATGAACAAATGAGAAGAGAATCAAATCATCAAGTGAGAGAGTGAACCATGGTGAGTATCATATACTAACTTATGTAGAGACATAACCATGGCTAATTAAAATGGTTAGGTTAAAAAATATCTAAAGTAAAACAAAGTGAGTGGACTTTATCAAAGCATTAACAAGCTTCTACAAGCTTCATGCACAAAACAAATAATCCACTAATTTTGATTTACTTTAAACATTAAAAGCCCACCACTTTAATTAGTATGGTGTATGTCTCATACACCTATGTAGTGTGTATCAACAACCATGATACATACACACAAAATAAACAATGCACATAATATATATATTACATGTACACACAAGTGAGAAAAGAATGCTTAAGTGAGCCAATGTTAGTTAATGTAAATTAGTTTATCAAATATACAATTGTACACTAAATTATCAAATCAACACTTGATTTAATAATCCGGCTATATCTCATATAACCGACTAACACTAAATGTACCAACTTATCGAATCAACACTTGATTCGATAACCCGGCTATATCGCATATAAATGACCGATACAAAAGCCACGAGAATAGAATACGGTATCACATACACGCATTATTCTCGGTCCCGCACATATCACATATGTGCACCTATTTCGTTTTTCCTGAGCCAGAAAAACCTCTATGTAGGATTTTAAAGACTCGTCAATACGCCAACAGTAGGTGATGATCACATCAAGCACCCACAAGCCATCAGCGGTACTAGCTGGACGTAACGGCTACCCGGGTATTGAGCGATCAGAAGATCAGCAAGCAAGCCCACTCCAAGTCTTGCAAAAGCCTGACGGTAACACTTGCCGTACAGTCCGGTCTCCTTGTCTGATATGTCGCATATCAAGTCTAGGGGTGGTAAACGTCGAACCCCAATAACCGATAAGTCATGCCAATGTGAGGCTCATAACGGGTCGGGAAACTATTGGTAACACTTACCAGTAAATCTCTAAATCATCCCTGGCCATGGACTTCCCAGTTATGGCCAATCGAGCACAGCGCAACATCAACTCCCAATACCGGGAGAGACGAAACCCTTCCTATCGCTCATTGCCTCCATGTGACTCGGGACTGTACCCAAAAACCACCGTTTTGCATGCCCTCTTGGACGTGGTAAGGTAGAAATCAAAGCATAGTGGGAATCATACAAGACTCTATGACGATCTCGGGTCTACAGACTAACCTGTACAAGTGTCACCAGAGAACTGCCATCTGACGTGAGGAATAATACCATCTGGCAGTTCTCGGAGAGTCCGTCCAGTGTACCCAGTCTCCACTGAGCATCCGTATACCATCTATGATCTCAAACACCAATGGATATGGGATCATCCATCGCCCATCTCATGGGTCGAGAAGCGTATACGCTAGTCTACTCTGGTATATCGATGCCCTGTCTCGATACACCCACGACTAGGAACATTAAAGGATGAACTTATGGACTACCATGGCCTCACTAGTATGATCTGCATCATAGTCCTGGTAGTCAAGTACACATCCTAAGAGCTTTACCAACATGTAACCATAAGACAGCATCAAGGGACTAGTATACATGTTAAGATAAAGAGTAACCAGATAGCATACTATCATATCGAGCAAGAAAGTCCTCTCTATATATGTCCAAGCATCCAATATAATATACATCATATGTACAATACTAGCCTCTAGGGCATACATATAACTAACAGATATCGCTCAAGAGCCGAGAAAACTCATGGTGGACTATACAAATATTATATCAAGAGAATCCGGGTTTTTAAAACAATACATACTTTCCTTTGAAATAACCACGGTTCACAAATTCAGAAATCTCATGAAAACAACATATCTCAATGCGTATAATTATAAATCATGATGTATGCGACATATAATAGAAGTATAAGCATATCTATATATAATGTACATGGAACAGTAATATGCACATATCAAGGGAATACCGCTCTTTTAAATGAATCCAGTTTTAAAAATGTATCTTGCGGTTCCCCATTTCCTCCAAGGTAAAATGCAACATCGTGTATAAAGGTGTATATGCACCTATAGCAAGTAAATTAAGCAAGGAGTCATATAATGATGCAGCAATTCTACTGTGTAGCGACATGACAATTATCGATGATGAAGTGTGTGAGCCGGCAAATCTGTGTAAGTGTGACATACGCATCATCGATAATGGTGCAGGTGTACTAGCACAGGTATATGAAATGCAATGGTAATGACATGAACGTAGCATAAAGTAAATCGGCAGCTAAAAGATATAAGTTTTACGTATCTAACATGACCGAGTCGGTGAATCTATCAATCGGCCTCCTCTAGTCAAGGGTAAGGACCAATCATCAATAAACTCATCACGTACGGTAACTCATCGTACGGCGTCACTAAATAGTTTGGGATCCTAACAACCTATATGAAAAAGAGGGTACGGACCTCACGTCTCGTACGGCTTATCATTCGAGATTCACAACATTATCCATATATATATATATATATATACCTATCTCTCAGGTCCCATCCGTATCAATCTCAGATCATGGGACCGGCAAAGGTATCAATTATCACATATCGACTCGTATCCGTATACCAACATATCATCAAGTTATCATATCACATCGTATTTTCTTTTCATCACATTAAGTTGGATTTTATATATACATTCTACTTTATTAAACTAGTTTCATGTTAAGCCAAACACAAAGCTTATCCTAGTGTAATTACCTATATATAAGTCGTAATTCGCTTTCACTTTTTATATCTCAATATATATATTTAATTACTAATATTATCACTAACTATCTTTTAAACTATACCCCTAGTTTCCTAATCTAGGTTCCTACGATTATATCTTATAGATCGGTTTCTATTTAATATTTGCGGGGGTGCTATACGCCATCCATCCGACTTCCCCCATAGATATAGATCTACTCACCTGGTCCTTGCTTGCCGAAGTCGATGACGCCATGCTCCATCGTCTCGGAATCCACATGAAGGTACCTACAATAAAACATATTCGTAATCGCTATTAAAATCAAGTTCGGAAAACAAATACGGCACACGGTTCGCTCATAGGTTAAAACCTATAGCCTACGCATGCAAAACAATCAAACAACCCTTGTTCTTGACGTACAAATGCCCAACAACCAGAAACAAATCCAAATACCAAATCCCAAGTCAATAAAAGTCGCAATACGAAAAACAACAACTAAGGAAAACCCTTCCTAGATTTCATCTCAGGTAAAATTAGCAAATTCTGCACATGGGGTAGCTCTAGATATCAGATAAGGGAACCCTGGACCAAAAATCACATGAATCCCCCACTACTTGGCCGCAATTTGCGGCCAAACACAATAAATCTGCAGCCATACGGTGGATGTGGGGTCTCGGTCTCTAGGGTGCACTCACAATCACCTTCTCATCTCACTGTCTTTGCTAAATGATTTTTGGTGTCCCCGGGTTGCTCCAGATTCCTATATACACTCACTAAATCCACAAAAATCCGATACCGGCAACTCTAAATTCTGTATTTTAGGGTTTGGTCACTGGTCCAGGTTAAGAATCGATCTCTAGGGTCATGTAAACAGCCACTAGGCATCACCCAATCCACACAACACTCAAACCCTTCTCTAGGAATTTTCCAACATCACCATTTCACACTTAAACCACTTCTAAACTAACCTAGAATATAAAGAACTAAAGCTAAACTAAAAGGAAATGAATTATACCTCAAGGATGTAGCCAAGCAAAACCCTAGCTCACCAAAGTCCTCAAAATCCAACATTGATGGGTCCAAAGTGTAGAGGGTGAAGAAGGGATCAACTTTAATGAAAGGGGTTTAGGGTTTGGATGAAGAATTTGAGATGATCTTGGGGGTTGAAGTGGAGGGGGATGAAGATGAAGAAGGAGAGGAAGAAAAGAAATGGGGAGGAAAAATGATATGGCTGCCCACTCTTTCTCTTCCTCTTATTCTCACCCCTCTCTTTCAAATATTACCCTTTTACCCTTTTCTCTTTTCTTTTAAATTTTTTTAAACCAAAACACATAATACCCAAAACAACATAAGAAATAACATGTAATCAAATGTGACATGACACGGTGCACTAACCATGGAAAACTGTATAAACACGGATTTGGTTTAATCGCGATTAGCAGTGCACTAATCGGGCTTTATCCAAACTGCATATAATAAACTTTTAAAAATGCCAAATCCGATAAATATATTTTTAAAATGAATAAAATCATATTAATTTCCAATTATTTCACAATTATTGGTATATATTTATACCTTTTTACGAAAACCCCAATTTCGCAAATCGGGTAGTTTTCGCCAAATATATTATTTTAATATTAAATTCCAAAAATAATATTTTATATTTTCTGAAATGTTACAATCTTCCCCCCTTAAAGAAATTCGGTCACCGAATTTAAATTTAAACCCCCAAATACTAAAACATTTCCGCAATCAGCGTAAATCAACGGGGTTCCGAAATCATGGGAGATATAGAAAACCACAACGCATCGCGTGCGACTGAAAACAATATAAAACTCAAAATCGAACTCCGTCAAGCGTCACACAAATCATCGGATTTGCACGCATATCATCGGAGTTACAATGGAGATATAGATCTCGAAATCCACTACTGAAATCCGATACACTAGTAAATTAATATAGTACATATATATAGTACGCATCCTTGGAAAAATCTTAAAACTGAATAAAACACATGCAAGATCTTTTTTGAATTGCCGTGTGATGCGTAACTCACGGCACAAGGGGCGAACGCTCATTGTAAAGTAGTAAATATACTTATATATGTTTTTGCTCAAATTCTACGTTCCGCCGTCTTGAAATATCCCAAAAGGTTTTCCTTTATAAACGTTCGTGCCGCTCGCGGACACGTAGGAAATAGTGAGACTATAGCTCTTTATTTGAAAACCTCTTATTAACTTTTTAGTGCATGCAAAGTACTCAGGTCCTGTCATCAGATCAGTCCTGTTTGGCTACTACATAATATAGTGCCCAATATGAAAACAATGTGCTCAAAAGCAAAATCAGTCTCAAAAGGCGTATCCAACAATCACGTGCGTCCGGTGCGCACGGAAATCAAATTCAAACACAGGTGCCACAATATGCACAAAGCAAAACAAAGTGCAACGGGTATGCACGAAAGTATCTGTCCAGTGCAGTGGGTGTGCACGACAACAATATCTGGTGCTTCTATTGTGCATGAAAATCTCAATCGTATGTATCCGGTGTGCACAAAATCACATCTCATATCATACACGAATGAAATCTAAATCAAGTGCATTCAATATGCACGAAACCCAAAACCAAGCTCCTAATATGCGCAAAATCCAAATCAAACGTGTCAGGTCCGTAAAATGCATCTAGTGCAATAGCATGTACGAAAAATATAAGTCTGGTGTAACAAATGTACAAAAATACAAATCGGGTGCATCAAATTCCCGAAAAACAAACAATACTCCAATGCGTAAGAAGTAACACCGAGTGCACCAAGGTGTATAAAGTCATAAACGTGTGCAACTGCGTGCACAAAATACATATCAATGCACTGCAAGCACATATAAGCTATATCGAGTGCAAAATCAAATCGAGTGCATACCACACGCATAAAATCAAATCAACTGTATGAAATCCAGGAAATCATAAACATGTGCAGCCAAGGCACAAAATCAATATCGAGTGCAATATATATGCACAAATCATAATCCAACACAACGGTGTATAAAAACATATATCAAGTGCAATAACTATGCACGAAAATGTAATGACCCAGTGGGTGCAACAGTGGTGCACGAAATCGATATCATAAAACTCATCATCAAAACTCAAATCCAAGCGATATAAGCGTGATACTCGGATCACAACCGCAAATCGCAATAAATGACATTGAGGTACACCTCCTACAATGTCGAAAAAAAATATTGGTGCGCTCAAAACTGGCAGAGCAAGAACATTCGCTTGCCTCTTTCTCACGATCTAGCGTCCTCTGTCTCTGGGTCCTCATTTCTCTGTGGATTACCAGTCTCGCAATTCATCGGCTCTTCAGTCCGTCCGGTGTGCTAACGGAAACGATTCCGCTCTGGCACTTCTCTGGTCGTCTCTTGGCCAATTAGTATGACCACTCGTAAAGCATCATGTCATTGGCGTCAGCTCTGGTCCTCTGAATACACATCACACATCTGATCCTGGGTGTAAATCTTATTGCAGCAGTGTCCTGGAAGGAACCTGCTCAGGGTCTCTTCCGATCTTGCTTATGCCGAACTGTACGGAGGCTGGTATTCTTGCCTAATCTTCTTCTCGCTTTCTGGACATCTGCGTTCTCAGCACAGCTTTTCCTCGGGATCTGGTCGTGTCTTACGCCTCTGTATACGTATCAGATCTCTAATCTCAACAGGGAGTAGCAACAGCTCGTTGAAATCTCGCACGAATCTCTTGTTCCACTCGTCTTTATTATCGTCTGCTTCGACGTCACTTCATACTATCTGCGTACTGCAATTGTATCGGCTACATTCAATCCGGAGCCTCTCACACGGACTCGAAATCATGAACTCGGTATCTTCATCACTCTGTAGAAGATATCCAGCCGAACACGTCCTCGGAAACTCGTCTAAACCATCAGAGGAATCCTAAATACTCGTCCGTTCTCGATCAACTCACAACGCATCTGGATGAGGTCTTCTATCTGAAGCTGGTCCACTTACTGGTCTCCTATCACATGATATCCGGACGACGTTAAACCTTTCGTTTGATTTTTCAAAATCCCATAATTCCCCGAAAGCTCAACACCCGAGCACAGTTTAATAATATCTAGTACATGCCACAATATCTATGGACCAACCATAGAAGGGAAAACCCAAGCCTCACTGATGGCACCGCTAAACTGCCGCAAACCCTAAGGTTCAAAAGTGGTTTCATGGTCATCATGTCGAGTTAGGGTTTCATTCTTCTAGAGGGTCCATAGAATTACTTGCATGTTCCTCCGAATACTTTAAACATGGAAAAATGGGTTTCTGACATTCGTTCGAACTTTTAACTTCGCCTAGACAACATGTGAATACCCTTCGTCTCTCATCTCAAAGTAGACTAGCTATCATCTGTCGCATCTCTGCCTGAAAGCTCCAGCGATCTCAGCTTGTAAGCTCTGGAAGCGGCATCATATCAATCTCAGCAACAGCTGGGTCATCTGTCTGCACGGTAGACGACATCAAAATCTCTGAGGTATGTTGTACATCAACAGTCCTCCCACAACTGGCAGCCTCTATCAACGTCCCGATCATACGGTGCAATGCCGAACACTTGCCTCAAACGAGAAGTTATAACACCAATACAAAAATCGAGACGTTCTCGTGTCACCAGAAAACACGATCGTCAGTCCTTGTCCATGACGAGCTCGCCCTGACCGCAACACTAGCAGCAACTCAATCTGCGCTCGAACCATGGTGATAGGAACCTCAAGCATGTATCGATGAAACTATATCAATGGAATGAAAGGAATCAACAGATCCCAAAATGGATACATGATCATAAGGATGAATGGAATCAATAAGGGTATGATCATGGAAACAAATAGAATCAAAGATGTCAATATATGTACATCCTAAGGTTTCTTAAGTGGAGTATCGTATCGTAAATATACCGCAGAACATACGTACGGTATGTTACTCTACTCAAGCTACCTACTCTATCAATCAAGGTCAGCCTATGTAACGAAAGTTCGGGTTTAATACCCCCCTTTCCAAGTCTAAGTTCCGTAAGGTCAAGCCTAGGTTCCGAATATATATAAACGCCTTAGACTCCACATAGTCAAACCTAAACTCGAACAAAGGTTAAACCTAGCGCTCTGATACCAACTTTGTCACGACCCGAAATATTAGCTCGTGACCAACACTTAAATCACGCAACGTCTAAAGGCGTAACGTAATCCTAGTAAGCTGAAACCCAGAAATCTAAACCTTTTAAAGAAATAAAAGAGGTGCTGTTTTGAAATAAGGTATAATGAAGAAAGTGTTTTCTTAAATGCATAACAAAGGGAGCATGAAAAATGCAAGTTTATCCTACTTATTGTAAAACATGTTCGTCTTAAAAAATTTGGGCAGCACCTCCTTTGTATATTTTGATCCAAAACCATAAATACATGATAATATAAAAGGCATCTCCAAGCGGGAGCTAACTTTTCACCAAATGGAGGATTCACAACTACGCAAGTAATAAAACAAGTATACGACGCCCAATCGGCGAAGATCAACACAAAAGATAATGAATAAAGCAAGACATCAACCCAAAAGCGAACGAAAAACCCATCGCTCAAATCTCACAACTACAAGTCTTGCTAAGTCTTATTATTTATACAAATACTAGTTTGATTGATAGAGTTGACTAGATATAATAGAAATAATAATACAATAGTGGGCACGATCCAATGTCCCACCTACCAAAGAAAATCACCCAAATGCAAGCTGTGTGCCGACGATACCGCTACCGATCCATGCGGTCAACCTACAAGAACTGTGGCACAACGGGGTGAGTTGCCAACTCGTGAGTAGAAAACATCAACAGGTAGAAATTGAATAAAATAACGATTTCCTAGGTCAACTAGATCATGAAGGTAAAGCTATGATATCTAGGGTGACCGTATGTGTAAACATGTGCCAACAATATAGTAAATGCAGTATGCATGTGGATATCATCCAACAATATAATCAATGTCAATATACATGTGGATCTCGTCCACTCAAAACATCGTAAAAGCATATGCATGTAAATGTATGAGGATATCAAAGAACGAGTGTTCATCGATGACACAACAAAACATGTAACCTGAGTGTCCAGCATCGACACTCAAAAATATCATGAAACCAGTGTCCAGTATCGACACGTAAATTCTCATATCTCAGGCTCCGGCTATCCGGACTGGCCTGTATCCATCTCATAACTCCGGTCGGTATTCTCAAGATAACCGCCGAGTCTAAATACTATCACCGGTAGGTAGTGCTCCCATGCCAGGCTCAACGCCATCATCTGCGACCATCTTGCCCCGGGGTACCTCACCGGGTCCTCCATGCACCCGCAGACGGTTCCTCTTCCTCCTCGAATCGGGTGTATGATATCGCTCAAGAGCCGAGAAAACTCATGGTGGACTATACAAATATCATATCAAGAGAATCCGAGTTTTTAAAACAATACATACTTTCCTTTGAAATAACCACGGTTCTCAAATTCAGAAATCTCATGAAAACAACATATCTCAATGCGTATAATTATAAAGCATGATGTATGCGACATATAATAGAAGTATAAGCATATCTGTATATAATGCACATGGAACAGTAATATGCATATATCAAGGGAAAACCGCTCTTTTAAATGAATCCAGTTTTAAAAATGTATCTTGCGGTTCCCCATTTCCTCCAAGGTCAAATGCAACATCGTGTATAGAGGTGTATATGCAACTATAGCAAGTAAATTATGCAAGGAGTCACATCATGATGCAACAATTCTACTGTGTAGTGACATGGCAATTATCGATGATGAAGTGTGTAAGCCGGTAAATCTGTGTAAGTGTGACATACGCATCATCGATAATGGTGCAGGTGTATTAGCACAGGTGTATGAAATGCAATGGTAATGACATGAACGTAGCATAAAGTAAATCGGCAGCTAAAAGATAAAACGTATACGTATCTAACATGTCCGAGTCGGTGAATCTATCAATCGGCCTCCTCTAGTCAAGGGTAAGGATCAATCATCAATAAACTCATCACGTACGGTAACTCACCGTACGACGTCACTAAACAGTTTGGGATCCTAACAACCTATATGACAAGGAGGGAACGGACCTCATGTCTCGTACGGCTTATCATTCGAGATTCACAACATTATCTGTTGCGCCACGGCAGCGCCCCGGCCATCTTACTCGAGGCCAAATTGCGGAATCAAAATTTTTCCTTGCTCGGAAACCGGCGCTACCGCGGACAAAGAAAACCCGGATCGTTAACCATTAACCTATACTAGCTATCTAGAGATGGGGTGAGAAGTATACCAAGAGATCCGAGTCCTCCGGTCTTCTCATCATCGCCCCGATCTCCCGCGGAAAGTGTAGTCTCCATATCGTTGCCTCCTCGCCGGAAAGGGCACCACATCGCCTTCGTCTTTTACGGGCTCCCGCCTCAATACTGAGGCAACTCGAGCATGAAGCCGGCAACTCGACATGCTCAAGATATGCTGTAGAATGTAGTAGTAGATCATGCTAGTCTCATTTGGGGTTTGTGGTTGCCATGATGGAGGAATGGGGTTAGGAAAAATGGTGCTTTCATTTTTCCAAAACAAGAAGAAGAAGGAGATGAAGAATTCCTCACAAAACAAAGATGAACTCTCTCATTCTTTTTCTTTCTCTCAAGTGTTCTTTCTTTCATCTAGTGAGAATGATAATATGGTGGAGGAAAGGAGAATGCCAACCATAAGAAGGGAGGTGAGTGTAGGATAGAACAAGAGGTGACCACATCCTAGACAAGAAAACATCAACCATGCTTATTCTCCTATTCACTCCATAACCTTTCAAATCTCTCAATTCAAAAGCATGGAGCAAAAGAAATGAAAGCTATCATAATCAATACTTTTGCAAGAAACCCCTTCCACAAAAGTAATTTGCAAAACTGCAAATTACCCCCTCCATCGGAAAAGTCCGGCCGGGAAAGAACAAAGGAAAACCGGCCGGAACGGAATGCAAACTGGCAACTCCAGAAAACTGGTCCCGTAATAAATTACAGGAAAACCCCAATACTGTGCATACACACCCGCATCTGCATTCTGACCGGATACAGATGCAATGAGACAAAATCTATACTGTACTAAACTAGTACCGGCTTAAACCAAAGCCGGCTAGTAAAACCCGTTCGATCCTGATCCGTGCAATACCGCACTTATCTGATCGAACCCTGCCATATATCCATACGGCCACTAGTACAAAACTGTCCGATCTTGATCCGTGCAATACCGCACGTATCTGATCGGACCCTGCCATATCTCCATACGGCCTCTACAGCGTTTCGCCCGAAAGCTGAGTAACTGAAAGTGTGGTGGACTCTAAAGACTCGTCAATACTATGGCTGTGGATTTAACCACTGGCACGTCAGAGGTATAAGCCAATACGTGACGGGCCACCAGCTATTGACCAAAAGGGACGTCGATGAGGAAGCTCACCCCGACACCCAACTGAGCCTGTCAGTGACAATATCCGTACAGTCCGGTCCGTTCGTCTATGAGTATCGCATGGCGGGCCTAGGGGGTTGGTAAAAGTCAGACCCCCAAAAGCGGTACAAGTCGTGTCGGAGTGTAGCCCAGAACGCCCTGAGATACTACTGGAATACCTACCAGTAAATCTCCTGCCTCGGCCGAGGGCTTTGCGTAATGGCTCTCCTAGACACAGCGCGACCTCACCCCCAATACCGGGAGAGACGAACCCCTGAAGATCCGCTCACTGCCTCCATGTGGTTCGGGACTGTACCCAACTAAAACCTGTTTGCACGACTCCTTTGAGCCGTGGTAGGGTAGTAATCAAAGCACAGTGGGAACTCACACGAGACAAATGACGATCCTCAGGTCGATGAACTAACCTGTACACATGTCACCAGGGAACTGCTATCTG
This sequence comes from Agapanthus africanus, assembly GCA_030015575.1. Classification (NCBI taxonomy): domain Eukaryota; kingdom Viridiplantae; phylum Streptophyta; class Magnoliopsida; order Asparagales; family Amaryllidaceae; genus Agapanthus; species Agapanthus africanus. The sequence continues at coordinate 618,724,988 of CM057341.1, forward strand.
ACGTCAGGTAAAAGCCCAACTAGCAGGTTCCCGGCGAGTCCTGTCCGGTGTACTCATGACCCAATGAGCACCTGTATACATCTTAGGTGAACCAACTGACACCAGTGGCTTGTGAGACCGGCCACCGCCCCTCGTCGGGGTCTCGACTGTATACACTAGTCTACTAATGGAGTATCGATGCCCTGTCTCGAAACTCCTACGACTAGGGACCTTTTAAGGATGTGCTTATAGACTACCAGCTCCCACGTATATGATCGCCATCATAGTGCTGGTAGTCAAGCAAGAATCCTAGGGGCTCTATCAACGTGTAATAGCGACATGTCAGGTCACCTAAAACAGTACACGATGATAAAGGTAAACCAGATAGCATACTATCATCTCGAGTAAGACTGTTCTACCGGGATAGGTCCTCCCTCAATCATCGCAATCACGTGCCTGTGATCCAATAATTGACTCTGAGGGCACTATCTCCTACAATCTCCCACTTGCACTCAAGGCTAATTATTGCGATGCCGCATACTCACAGCCCGTGTGATACCGAACACCCAACTCCTCTACTGGTCTGTCTCACAAAGCTCGTTTGCGAAACTATTGCGTTCGAGGAATAGCCTCAGTGAGTGGATCCGCTGTGATGTTTCTTTCTATGTCTCTCTATATCTCAAGTTCGCGGAGAAAGCCATCTCCCGAAATGAGCAATACCTGTCTTAGAATGTCCGGATGTCTGATGGGACCTAGCTCATAAATGAACTCCAAATCCAAACTTCTTAGACTGTATCGTCAACTGAACTTAATCAGTATCCTGCGCCATGCCTCCCTCAGTATTGCCTTGGACCACCTGTCCAAAATACAGTCCCTCATCAGAGGGAGAACTATAACTCTGACAACCTCCTTGTCGTCCATGTCACCTTGGAAGCCTGGAGTGACAACCGTCTCCTAAAGGAGGCAACCGTTATCATATCCCTAGAACATTCACTTATGTTCTAAAACTGCTTCCGACTGTTCCTCCAGGATTGGATCAATATCAACTTATTGCATCTAGTGCAAGAACAACATCTGGTGTGGTACTTGACATCTCATGATTGACTCAATTGCTTAAGCAAGTGATCTGTCAATCATGCGTATCCCTCTCCCCTTTAGTCTGTAAGACACCTTTAGAGAGGGTGACTCCATCAACTGCAGGTGCACTACCGTGTCAGGAGTCGTCCATTCTAAATACTCATAGAATGCTGTCAAGGTACCCAGATTGGGAAACCACCCAAATCTAGATCTAAAACCATACATCTAGTAACCAGTATGTCTGATATAATATCCAAGTCCTTTGTGGAGAAACCACTGTGTGACGACCAAAGTATAACCGATCGTAGTATAGGAATATCACTTCCTACTACCTTCTCAACAGATCCATCCCCTATTCTGATGACGTCAAACCCATGACTGTCACATCAGAAACAGATGATCTAACTCCGCTACATCTGCTTTAGTCTATAAATAGACACAAGCCTGATGTCCACCAATGCTTCCGCTGCTCCCACTGACTACGACAACCTTCTGGCAGAGTCATACAGACGTGCACTTCTAAAGCTAGTTTAGAACGACGCTATACTCATCCTCCTGCTGGGTCTCGCAGCCTGGAACAACAGCAATGGTAATTGTGGGTAAACAAGAACTTCCCTGTCACCGTCCTTGAGGCTACCGTAGTACCTCTCGGGTGCCTGAAGTTACCCACCTAATCTGCGGAGTGGCCAATGGAATGTCAAATCAGATTGAATCTTTAGGTTCCTTATTAAATCTTCAGTAATCGTTTGCGGTTCTGGAATCACTTCCAGTTCTACCATACTCCCACTGCTGTTTTTGAAAAATCCATTTTTAATAAAACTGTGGCGAGTCTAGAACAATATTTCTATTGATCTGCCAGATGGTAGAAAGTCAACCCTCGTCATAGCCTGGGTCAACCCACAAACAACCATTACAGAAACGTGCCTTGAGTTATCCGGAGTCTGGTTTTAAGCATAAGCCGGACAACTCCCCGTACCTTAACATCGTTAAGATATGAACTGTTCTATATCCAATATAGAAACAGAGGCACTGATTTAATTGAACCAGATTCAAATCATGCAGCTGTCTCCAGTGCATGTCAACTAAATGGAAGGAGGCCGATCAGCGTTACTCAACTTAGGAATGCTTCCAATTATGAGTAACCTGAAAGAGAAGCAAGTTCTCATTATCATTACTATCAACTGAATACCATACATAAGTATCTACATCTTCGATCACTTTGAAGAATCCCGATACTTGCTACACCTGGTTCTCTACTCTATTCAAATACCTATAACTCCTCAAAACTCAGACCCTGTGTTCCTACGAAACACATGTCTAAGAACTAGAGAAGTTAAAAGTAAACAGAATATAGTATAAGGACCAACCCCTCTGTCCTAATGGACACTGGACAATATACAATACTCTGTATAAGTCCGCTGAGTCTAACAACTCTTTCACTGTGTGTCGTAGGTTGAAAACTGTACTTATGGTTAAGAAGAATTACACCGCTGTTTAATGCTCCTTACCTAACCATCCACTGATATAGGTAAATGTCATCGACATAATATCAAAAGGTATATCTCACTCTATGAAAATAGACGTACAGATATATCAATTTGAAATTGGTGCATAACCGCGGATATTCAAAACCAAATAATTGCCGTCCGGCAAACAACCCAGGTGACTTCCTCAAATATCACCGATTACAACGAATCCCGATATAATGAGGATGATCACCCAATTCCCAATAACTTACTCCCACTCATCATCTTGTAAAACCATACAGATGTGAGAATCATACCTGGTAAATACATACCCTGGAGTAAGTGTCTAATCGGAAAATCAGTTTTCCATTAACAGTACACAGTGAAACTGAAACATTGAAATGTTTCGTCGGGGTATCCTGGTATTCCTAGTAATGCCTCTTCCATTATCCAGATTCACAACTGTAACCGTATAATTCTTTGCCATCTTTCTTAATCCCTTCATATGTCTTTAGTCATTACCTTCTGTACACCCCTTTAGGCCAAATGGTTTTCTTCCTTCCCTACCGTTCGGCACCAGCCTATGGTTTGGAAGAAGACTATCCAAAAGGCATAAAGGGTGTACTGTCCTAATCCTAGGAACACTCGCAATGCGAGAGAAGGTGAAGATAAAAGGCACCTGAATGTACTTTATTTCTATTTCTCCTGAGCCAGGATCCATCCCCGAACTGGAACAAGTTCCTTTCGAGTTCGTATATAACCATACGATGGATTATCCAATAAAATGGGATCTTCGTAGTGATACGGAGTGTCCTGGAGAAATACAAAGGTGATTTAGGATTGGCGAAGAAATACTTGGTTTGGTCGTGAATAGCAGTCGCAACTTACTTTGCCCTCTTACTAATCCCTTGCTTTGTCTAAACTTAATACCTTCTGTACACCGTTTTAGGCTAACTGGTTTTCTTCATTCCCTACCGGTCGGCACCAGCCTATGGTTTGGAAGAAGACTATCCAATTTGCGTAATAGGTGTACTACTCCTAAACTAAAGAGTACTCGCAACCTGAGAGAAGGTGAAAAGAAAAGACAACTGAATAATCCTATCCGTTTTCTCCAGAACCAGAAACCATCCTCGAAGTCCTTCGAGTTCGTATATAACCATACGATGGTTTTGTCCAATGGAAGTGGACGTTCGTAGTAATACGGGGTGTCCTGGATAAAAGGGTAAAAGTAGGAGTGGCAATGAGGTCTGCAACTCTGACAATCCAAAAGCCAGTGTTAAGAAGGTTCGGTCAACTTGGTCACTGAGTCATAGTCCAGGGTCGGGTCAATGGTCGCTGCCAGAGAGAGAGAAAAGAAACACTCAGCGTGCACTCTAACCTAGATCAGAATGGTTATCACTTTAACTAATCTGGAAACCTCCCACTGTACCTCAAATTCTCCTCCAAACCTGAAAGAAGAATTAGTCGGGATCACCCGAGGAGTAAACTAACTCATCAGTGGGAATCGGGATCCAACTATCACCGCATGATAACGTGACGGAATCCACTCACGTCACCACACTCCAGAAGGTATGCGCATGTCTGGCAAGTTTCAGTTCTTTTGAAACTCCCGATATTTGTTTTTACCCCTAGGACCCAAGTGACCTTGACAATGCCAACAAATCAAAGAGTCCTAGTCAAGTTCTACCCGTCATTATCTTGATTGCATTAAACCCACCCGTACGAGTCCTTGACAATGCCAACAAGACCGTACGACTGTCCTAACCAATCCACTTATCCATGTGACAGAAAAACATTACATAGCTACCGAACACTACGCCACGGCAATGCACGACAAACGCAGCACGAATACTAAGTAATACTAATCTGAAATGACGGAGGGCTACGACTGGTTTTTGGCGAAAAACCTTTAACGTAATGAACTTGATATCGTTGAAGGAACTGGATAACCTTTTAGAAAATATAGTGACGAAAACCTTTACTAAAGAGGTCACTCCCGGTGAAGGGATCTCGGCTCTTTCCCCGTAGAATGAGGTGCAGGATATTCCAACTGAATACCACGATGCAAAGCAAAAGTAATCGGCTATAGTGAAGTTAATGCCCTGACGCAAACTTCTGTCCAAGGGGTCACTCCCGGTGAAGGGATCTCGGCCCTTGCCTCGTCGACTGAGGAGCAGGATATTCCAAATGAATACCACGATGCAAAACAAAAGTGAACGTCCTTGCAATAACAGCCTTTTGAAAAGTGTTCCAACAACATTAGAATAGGTTTGTTTAACTTGCATTGATCCGAATCAACGCAGTCCCATCAAATGATCACACCACAAAGAACGAAAATATACTGACGTACGTATATGCCATCCGCATTCGCCACTGGGTCCCGTCATCACTCGTTAGGTTAGCTTACTAACGACAGAGCGGGGACTGGACTAGCGCGGATGAAAAACATATACAACATCTACTAATATATATACCAATATATAGTATTTCGCTCAAGGCGTGAATAAAATGCAACATCACAGAAATGTACAGCATCACAGAACAATACAGATATCTGGAAACCCCGGGTTTCACAGAGCCGCTGCTGAAACCCGACGTTCCCCTGGTCGTGTGGATAGCCTGTGCTATGAAATCCTATACCCCCTACGAGTGCGGCGAATAGCCAGCCAATCCTGGAGTGAAGCCCCCTCCGTCCCAATGCCATGAGATGCGGGCTTGTTGCCTTCTAGAACCCGGCTATCCGTGCACCCCTCCGCGGGGTAACCCTAGTACAGAAAGTAAAATATACATACACCGGGTACATCGACCGCAACCAGGTCGTGCCCCAAAAGAATAATACAAACAGGCAGTGACGGCAGTCCACATGTCGGACGCTAGCCCCGCAATATCAAATGTACATAATACAACAAAACTGTACTAACATTGCATCCAGGCTATCCCCCACGACCGATCCGCAACATCACAGCATAAACATAGAACATCAACGTGAAAGTCACGTTCGCAAATCCGTCTAACCGGGCTATAGCAGTTAGACCGGATTTACCGATCGAGTGACATTCACGGTCGCAGATATAATGTAAATACTGTGAAAAATGTGTTTAAAATTTTCCGATTGACCAAAAATTAACAAGTGGGCCCCCAATCAAAACTGTAGCACTCACAGAAAACCTGGGCCCAATTTTAATATTCCAAAACCCCTAATTAAAGCCCATAAGCCCACTGCAAAAAAATAATCACACGACCCCATAAATCTGCGGCGGAAGCGCGGCCAAAAGTGGGTTTTGGCCGCCCTTCCGCGGTCTTAAGGAGGAATTGTGTGACCAACTTTTTCCAGTGTTCTTAGAACACCCTGCACATCATTCTGAGACCACCTGAAAAATTTTTAGACTCCAAAAAATTTCGACAGAAACTGATGTGCTAGAAAAATACGGTTTTTGGAAATTTCGGTCGATCGGAAACGCAAACACATCAAACGAAGCTAGGTAAGGTTAATGGCGTGGCTCTGATACCATGTTGCGCCACGGCAGCGCCCCGGCCATCTTACTCGAGGCCAAATTGCGGAATCAAAATTTTTCCTTGCTCGGAAACCGGCGCTACCGCGGACAAAGAAAACCCGGATCGTTAACCATTAACCTATACTAGCTATCTAGAGATGGGGTGAGAAGTATACCAAGAGATCCGAGTCCTCCGGTCTTCTCATCATCGCCCCGATCTCCCGCGGAAAGTGTAGTCTCCATATCGTTGCCTCCTCGCCGGAAAGGGCACCACATCGCCTTCGTCTTTTACGGGCTCCCGCCTCAATACTGAGGCAACTCGAGCATGAAGCCGGCAACTCGACATGCTCAAGATATGCTGTAGAATGTAGTAGTAGATCATGCTAGTCTCATTTGGGGTTTGTGGTTGCCATGATGGAGGAATGGGGTTAGGAAAAATGGTGCTTTCATTTTTCCAAAACAAGAAGAAGAAGGAGATGAAGAATTCCTCACAAAACAAAGATGAACTCTCTCATTCTTTTTCTTTCTCTCAAGTGTTCTTTCTTTCATCTAGTGAGAATGATAATATGGTGGAGGAAAGGAGAATGCCAACCATAAGAAGGGAGGTGAGTGTAGGATAGAACAAGAGGTGACCACATCCTAGACAAGAAAACATCAACCATGCTTATTCTCCTATTCACTCCATAACCTTTCAAATCTCTCAATTCAAAAGCATGGAGCAAAAGAAATGAAAGCTATCATAATCAATACTTTTGCAAGAAACTCCTTCCACAAAAGTAATTTGCAAAACTGCAAATTACCCCCTCCATCGGAAAAGTCCGGCCGGGAAAGAACAAAGGAAAACCGGCCGGAACGGAATGCAAACTGGCAACTCCAGAAAACTGGTCCCGTAATAAATTACAGGAAAACCCCAATACTGTGCATACACACCCGCATCTGCATTCTGACCGGATACAGATGCAATGAGACAAAATCTATACTGTACTAAACTAGTACCGGCTTAAACCAAAGCCGGCTAGTAAAACCCGTTCGATCCTGATCCGTGCAATACCGCACGTATCTGATCGAACCCTGCCATATATCCATACGGCCACTAGTACAAAACTGTCCGATCTTGATCCGTGCAATACCGCACGTATCTGATCGGACCCTGCCATATCTCCATACGGCCTCTACAGCGTTTCGCCCGAAAGCTGAGTAACTGAAAGTGTGGTGGACTCTAAAGACTCGTCAATACTATGGCTGTGGATTTAACCACTGGCACGTCAGAGGTATAAGCCAATACGTGACGGGCCACCAGCTATTGACCAAAAGGGACGTCGATGAGGAAGCTCACCCCGACACCCAACTGAGCCTGTCAGTGACAATATCCGTACAGTCCGGTCCGTTCGTCTATGAGTATCGCATGGCGGGCCTAGGGGGTTGGTAAAAGTCAGACCCCCAAAAGCGGTACAAGTCGTGTCGGAGTGTAGCCCAGAACGCCCTGAGATACTACTGGAATACCTACCAGTAAATCTCCTGCCTCGGCCGAGGGCTTTGCGTAATGGCTCTCCTAGACACAGCGCGACCTCACCCCCAATACCGGGAGAGACGAACCCCTGAAGATCCGCTCACTGCCTCCATGTGGCTCGGGACTGTACCCAACTAAAACCTGTTTGCACGACTCCTTTGAGCCGTGGTAGGGTAGTAATCAAAGCACAGTGGGAACTCACACGAGACAAATGACGATCCTCAGGTCGATGAACTAACCTGTACACATGTCACCAGGGAACTGTAAGTGCACGGCGGCGCCCCGGCCGTCAATCCGACGCCGGAATGCGGAAGCGGTGAATAACTTAAATTTTGCGGACTTAGCAAACCGGCACCACCGCGTACTAAACCCGGATCGAACCATTAACTAGTCTAAGCTACTTAACAAGATGGGTTAGAGATATATACCATACGATCCAAGTCCTCCGGTCTTCATCTCCAATCCGATCTCCTCGCGGGATCTCCGTCCGTCTCATCCTCGTCGCCGGAAGTGCACCACGTTGCCTACATCGTTTACGGGCTCCCACCTCAATGCCGAGGCAACTCGGGCACGAAGCCGGCTACTCGACGTGCCCAAGGTTCGTTGTAGAATATGTAGTGAGCAAGTCTCATTTTTGGGGTTTGTGGAATTGCCATTGGTGAAGGAAAAGAGAGCTTGGAGAGAGGTGAGAAAAATGGAGCATACTCAAGAAGGAATGTATCATATTTTTCTCCACACATCCAAATGAAAATCAATCCCATTCCATCCAAAGAATGGCCGCCCCCCCCCCCTTCATGTGTGATTGGAGAGAGAGAGAGAGAGCAAGGTCAAGGGGTGGGTGGAAGCAATGATGCAAGAGGGCATCATGAAAGAATATGATCACAAGCAAAAACCACACACAACCACAACCATCATCAACAACCATGATGCTAACAAAGTCAAGCCATCATGAAGTATGAAGTCAAGCAAGTCAAAGAAGGGTGCTATCATGATACAACAAAATGCAAAGACCCCCTTCCACAAACGCCTATTTGCAACAATGCAAATAACCCCTCCTCCACCAATCTTCGGCCAATGAACGGAACAATGGAAATCGGCCGAAACGGAAAGCAAACTGGCAACTCCAGAAAACTGGTCCCGTAATAAATTACAGGAAAACCCCGATACTGTGCATACACACCCGCATTTGTATTCCGACCGAAATACAAATGCAATGAGACAAAATCTACACTGTACTATACTAGAATCCGGCTTATACCAAAACCGGATAGTAATATCTGTTCGATCCTGATCCGTGCAATACCGCACGTATCTGATCGAACCCTGCCATATAACCATACGGCCTATAGTACAAACTGACCGATCCTGATCCGTGCAATACCGCACGTATCTGATCGGACCTTGCCATATCTCCATACGGCCTCTACAACCTTTCGCCCGAAAGCTGAGTAACTGAAATGTGGGGGACTCTAAAGACTCGTCAACACTATGGCTGTGGATTTAACCACTAGCACGTCAGAGGTATAAGCCAATACGTAACGGGCCACCAGCAATTGACTAAAAGGGACGTCGATGAGCGAACTCATCCTGACACCCTACTGAGCCTGTCAGTGACAATATCCGTACAGTCCAGTCCGTTCGTCTATGAGTATCGCATGGCGGGCCTAGGGGGTTGGTAAAAGTCAGACCCCCAAAAGCGGTACAAGTCGTGTCGGAGTGTAGCCCAGAACACCCTGAGATACTACTGGAATACCTACCAGTAAATCTCCTTGCCTTGGCCAAGGACTTTGTGTAATGGCTCTCCTAGACACAGCACGACCTCACCCCCAATACCGGGAGAGACGAACCCCTGAAGATACGCTCACTGCCTCCATGTGGCTCGGGACTGTACCCAACTAAAACCTGTTTGCACGACTCCTTTGAGCCGTGGTAGGGTAGTAATCAAAGTACAGTGGGAACTCACACGAGACAAATGACGATCCCCAGGTCGATGAACTAACCTGCACACATGTCACCAGGGAACTGCCATCTGACGTCTGGTATATGACCAACTAGCATGTTCCCGGCGAGTCCTGTCCGGTGTACTCATAACCCAATGAGCACCTGTATACATCTTAGGTGATCCAACTGACACCAGTGGCTTGTGAGACCGGCCACCGCCCCTCGTCGGGGTCTCGACTGTATACACTAGTCTACTAATGGAGTATCGATGCCCAGTCTCGAAACTCCCACGACTAGGGACCTTTTAAGGATATGCTTGTAGACCCCCAGCTCCCACTTATATGATCGCCCTCATACTGCTGGTGGTCAAGCAAGAATCCTAGGGGCTCTATCAACGTGTAATAGCGACATGTCAGGTCACTTAAAGCAGTACACGATGATAAAGGTAAACCAGATAGCATACTATCATCTCGAGTAAGACTGTCCTACCGGGATAGGTCCTCCCTCAATCATTACAATCACGTACCTGTGACCTAATAATTGACTCTGAGGGCACTATCTCCAACAATCTCCCACTTGCACTCAAGGCTAATTATTGCGATGTCGCATACTCACAGCCCGTGTGATACCGAACACCCAACTCCTCTACTAGTCAGTCTCACAAAGCTCGTTTGCGGAACTATTGCGTTCGAGGAATAGCCTCAGTGAGTGGATCCGCTTTGTTGTTTCTATCCATGTCTCTCTATATCTCATGTTCGCGGAGAAACCCATCTCCCGAAATGAGCAATACCTGTCTTAGAATGTGCCTGGATGTCTGATGGGACATAGCTCATAAATGAACTCCAAATCCAAACTTCTTAGACTGTATCGTCAACTGAACTTAATCAGTATCCTGCGCCATGCCTCCCTCAGTATTGCCCTGGACCACCTGTCCAAAATACTGCCCCTCATCAGAAGGAAAACTATAGCTCTGACAACCTCCTTGTCGTCCATGTCACCTTGGAAGCCTGGAATGATAACTGTCTCCTGAATGAGGCTGTCGTTATCATATCCCTAGAACATCCACTTATGTTCTAAAACTGCTTCCGACTGTTTTTCCAGGATTGGATTAATGTCAACTTATTGCATCTAGTGCAAGAACAACATCTGGTGGTACTTGATATCTCATGATTGACTCAATTGCCTAAGCAAGTGCTCTGCCAATCATGCACGTCCCTCTCCCCTTTAGTCTGTAAGACACCTTTAGAGAGGGTGACTCCATTACCTGCAGGTACACTACCGTGCCAGGAGTCGTCCATCCTAAATACTCTTAGAATGCTGTCAAGTACCCTGATTGGGAAACCACCCAAATCTGGATCTAAAACCATAGATCTAGTAACCAGTATGTCTGATATAAAATCCATTTCCTTTGTGGAGAAACAATTGTGTGACGACCAAAGTATAACCGATCGTAGTGTAGGAGTTTCCTTTCCTACTCTGTGTATATCATCCAAATACCAGGATATCACACCCTACTACCTTCTCAACAGATCCATCCCCTATTCTGATGAAGTCAAACCCATGACTGTCACGTCAGGAATAGATGATCTATCTCCGCTACATCTGCTCTAGTCTATAAATAGACATAAGCAACCTGTCTACCAATGCTTCCGCTGCTCCCACTGACTACGACAACCCTCTGGCAGAGTCATATAGACGTACACTTCTAAAACTGGTTTAGAACGACGCTATACTCATCCTCCCGCCGGGTCTCGTAACCTGGAACAACAGCAATGGCAATTTTGGGTAAACAAGAACTTCCCTGTCACCGTCCTTGAGGCTACCGTAGTGCCTCTCGGGTGCCTGAAGTTACCCACCTTATCTGCGGAGTGGCCAATGGAATGTCAATCCAGATTGAATCTTTATGTTCCTTATCAAATCTTCAGTAATCGTTTGTGGTTCTGGAATCACTTCCAGTTCTACCATACTCCCACTACTATTTTCTGAAAAAGTCCATTTTAATAAAACTGTGGCGAGTCTAGAACAATATCGCTATTGTTCATCCAGATGGTAGAAAGTCAACCCTCGTCATAGCCTGGGTCAACCCACAAACAGCCATTACAGAAACGTGCCTTGAGTTGTCCAGTGTCTGGTTTTAATCATAAACCGGACAACTCCCCGTACCTTAACATCGTTAAGATATGAACTGTTCTATATCCCATATAGGACCAGAGGCACTGATTTAATTGAACCAGATCCAAATCATGCCACTGTCTCCAGTGCATGTCAACTAAATGGAAGGAGGCCAGATCAGCGTTACTCAACTTAGGAATGCTTCCAATTATGAGTAACCTGAAAGAGAAGCAAGATATCTTTATCATTACTATCAACTGAATACCATACACAAGTATCTACATCTTCGATCACTTTGAAGAATCCCGATACTTGCTACACCTGGTTCTCTACTCTATTCAAATACCTATAACTCCTCAAAACTTAGACCCTGTGTTTCTACGAAACACATGTCTAAGAACTAGAGAAGTCATAAGTAAACCGAATATAGTACGAGGACCAAGCCCTCTGTCCTGATGGACACTGGACAACATACAATACTTTGTATAAGTCCGCTGAGTCTAACAACTCTTTCACTGTGTGTCGTAAGTTGAAAACTGTACTTATGGTTAAGAAGAATTACACCGCTGTTTAATGCTCCTTACCTAACCATCCACTGATATAGGTAGATGTCACAGACATAATTTCAAAAAGGTATATCTCACTCTATGAAGATAGACGTACAGATATATCAATTTGAAATTGGTGCATAACTGCGGATATTCAAAACCAAATATTTGCCGACTGGCAAACAGCCCAGGCGATTTCCTCAAATATCACCGATTACAACGAATCCCGATATAATGAGGATGATCACCCAATTCCTAATAACTTACTCCCACTCATCATCTGTAAAACCATACAGATGTGAGAATCGTACCTGGTAAATACATACCCTGGAGTAAGTATCTAATCGGGAAATCAGTTTTCCCTTAACTGTGCACAGTGAAACTGAAACATTGAAATGTTTCGTGGGGTATCCCGGTATTCATAGTAATGTCTCTTCCATTATTCAGATTCACAACTACAACCGTATAATTCATTGCCATCTCTCCACATCCCTTCATATGTCTTTAGTCATTACCTTCTGCACACCCCTTTAGGCCAAATGGTTTTCTTCCTTCCCTACCGTTCGGCACCAGCCTATGGTTTGGAAGAAGACTATCCAATAAGCATAATGGGTGTACTGTCCTAATCCTAGGAACACTCGCAATGTGAGAGAAGGTGAAGATAAAAGACACCCGAATAAACCTTATTCCTATTTCTCCTGAACCAGAATCCATCCCCGAACTAGAACCAGTTCCATTCGAGTTCGTATATAACCATACGATGGAGTATCCAAATAAACTGTGGATCTTCGTAGTGATACGGAGTGTCCTGGAGAAATACAAAGGTGACGTGGGAGTGGTAACGAAATATTTGGTTTGGTCGTGAATATCTGTCGCAATTTACTTTGCCCTCTTACTAATCCCTTGCTTTGTCTGAACTTAATACCTTCTGCACACCATCGTTATGCTAATTGGTTTTCTTCATTCCCTACCGGTCGGCACCAGCCTAAGGTTTGGAAGAAGACAATCCAATTTGCGTAATAGGTGTACTACCCCTAAACCAAGGAGTACTCGTAACCTGAGAGAGGGTAAAAGGAAAAGACAACTGAATAATCCTATCCGTTTTCTCCAGAACCGGAAACCATCCTCGAATAAATTCTTTCGAGTTCGTATCTAACCATACGATGGTTTTGTCCAATGGAAGTGGACGTTCGTAGTAACACGGGGTGTCCTGGAGAAAAGGGTAAAAGTAGGAGTGGCAATGAGGTTTGCAACTCTGACAATCCAAAAGCCAGTGTTAAGAAGGTTCGGTCAACTTGGTCACTGAGTCAAAGTCTTAGGGTCGGGTCAATGGTCGCTGCCAAAGAGAGAGAGAAAAGAAACACTCAGCGTGCACTCTAACCTAGATCAGAATGGTCACCAATTTATCTAATCTGGAATCCTCCCACTGTAACTCAAATTCTCCTCCAAACCTGAAAGAAGAATTAGTCGGGGTCACCCGAGGAGTATACCAACTCATCAGTGGGAATCGGGATCCAACTCTCATCGCATGACAACGTGATGGAATCCGCTCACGGTATCACACTCCAGAAGGTATGCGCATATCTGGCAAGTTTCAGTTCTTTTGAAACTCCCGATGTGATTTCTGCCCCATGCTCTTATGACCTTGGCGTGAGGTCAAAATATCATAAGCCACATGTCAAGTTCTGCCCGTCATTATCCAGGTTAATTTGAATCCACCCGTACATACCCTTGACGTAGGCCAAAATAGTAGTACGACTGTCCCAAACCAACGCATCTATCTATGCAACAGATAAATACCCGGCAGCTACCAATCACTATGCCTTGGCGTGAGGTCAAAATACATAGCTTGAATACTACCGAATATTTAACTGAAATGACGGAGGGCTACGAATGGTTTCTGGCGAAAACCTTTAACGTAATGAACTTGATATCGTCGAAGGAACGTATAGCTTTTTTAAAAAATATAGTGACGAAAACCGTTGCTAAAGAGGTCACTCCCGGTGAAGGGATCTCGGCTCTTTCCCCGTAGAATGGGGTGCAGGATATTCCAAATGAATACCACGGCGCAAAGCAAAAGTAATCGGCTATAATGAAGTTAATGCTCTGACGCAAACTTTTGTCCAAGGGGTCACTCCCGGTGAAGGGATCTCGGCCCTTGCCTCGTCGACTGAGGAGCAGGATATTCTAACTGAATACCACGATGCAAAACAAAAGTAAACGTCCTTGCAATAACAGCTTTTTGAAAAAGTGTTCCAACAACATCAGATTAGGTTTGTTTTTAACTTTGCATTGATCCGAATCAATGCAGTCCCATCAATTGATCACACCAAAAAGAACGAAAATATACTGATGTACGTATATGCCATCCGCATTCGCCACTGGGTCCCGTCATTACCCGTTAGGTTAGCTTACTAACGACAGAGCGGGGACTGGACTAGCGCGGATGCAAAACATATACAACATCTACTAATATATATATCAATATATTATATTTCGCTCAAGGCGTGAAAAGAAATGCAACATCACAGAAATGTACAGCATCACAGAACAATACAGATATCTGGGATCCCCGGGTTTCACAGAGCCACTACTGAAACCCGACGTTCCCCATGGTCGTGTGGATAGCCTGTGCAATGAAATCCTAGACCCCTACGGGCGCGGCAAGTCACCCGCCAAAAACCTGAAGCGAGGCAGCCCCCTTCAGCTCCGTGAATGGACCACCCAGCACTCCACGGAATCCGGCAACTTGGGCACCCCTCCTGGGTCAACCTGTACCCCCTACGAGTGCGGCGAATAGCCCGCCAATCCTAGAGCGAAGCCCCCTCCATCTCAATGCCATGAGATGCGGGCTTGTTGCCCTCCAGAACCCGGCTATCCGTGCACCCCTCCGCGGGGCAATCCTAGTACAGAAAGTAAAATATACATACACCGGGTACATCGACCGCAACCAGGTCGTGCCCCAAAAGAATAATACAAACAGGCAGTGACGGCAGTCCACATGTCGGACGCTCGCCCCGCAATATCAAATGTACATAATACAACAGAACTGTACTAGCATTGCATCCAGGCTATCCCCCACGACCGATCCGCAACAACACAGCAAATACATAGAACATCAACGTGAAAGTCACGTTCGCAAATCCGTCTAACCGGGCTATAGCAGTTAGACAGGATTTACCGATCGAGTGACATTCACGGTCGCAGATATAATGTAAATACTGTGAAAAATGTGTTTAAGATTTTCCGATTGACCAAAAATTAACAAGTGGGCCCCAAACTAATACTGTAGCACTCACAGAAATAATTGGCCCAATTTTAATATTCCAAAACCCCTGAAATAAACCCAGAAGGCATCTGTAAAAATTTGGTGATGTGACGTGCACAGTGCGCCGCGGAAGGGCGGCATGTATGGGGTTTCCGCGGCGGTTCCGCGCTCACACTGTAGCTTTACATCGTCGAATTTTTACAGAACTCTTATATTTTTTGGTAGATCACTTTTCTGTCACCTGAAAAATTTTTGGACACCAAAAAATCTTAACAGAAAACTGATGTGAATATAAATTGGGTTTTCGGAATTTTGGTCGATCGGAACTGAAAAACACATCAAACGAAGCTAGACGAAGTTAATGGCGAGGCTCTGATACCACTGTAAGTGCACGGCGGCGCCCCGGCCGTCAATCCGACGCCGGAATGCGGAAGCGGTGAATAACTTAAATTTTGCGGACTTAGCAAACCGGCACCACCGCGTACTAAACCCGGATCGAACCATTAACTAGTCTAAGCTACTTAACAAGATGGGTTAGAGATATATACCATACGATCCAAGTCCTCCGGTCTTCATCTCCAATCCGATCTCCTCGCGGGATCTCCGTCCGTCTCATCCTCGTCGCCGGAAGTGCACCACGTTGCCTACATCGTTTACGGGCTCCCACCTCAATGCCGAGGCAACTCGGGCACGAAGCCGGCTACTCGACGTGCCCAAGGTTCGTTGTAGAATATGTAGTGAGCAAGTCTCATTTTTGGGGTTTGTGGAATTGCCATTGGTGAAGGAAAAGAGAGCTTGGAGAGAGGTGAGAAAAATGGAGCATACTCAAGAAGGAATGTATCATATTTTTCTCCACACATCCAAATGAAAATCAATCCCATTCCATCCAAAGAATGGCCGGCCCCCCCCTTCATGTGTGATTGGAGAGAGAGAGAGAGAGCAAGGTCAAGGGGTGGGTGGAAGCAATGATGCAAGAGGGCATCATGAAAGAATATGATCACAAGCAAAAACCACACACAACCACAACCATCATCAACAACCATGATGCTAACAAAGTCAAGCCATCATGAAGTATGAAGTCAAGCAAGTCAAAGAAGGGTGCTATCATGATACAACAAAATGCAAAGACCCCCTTCCACAAACGCCTATTTGCAACAATGCAAATAACCCCTCCTCCACCAATCTTCGGCCAATGAACGGAACAATGGAAATCGGCCGAAACGGAAAGCAAACTGGCAACTCCAGAAAACTGGTCCCGTAATAAATTACAGGAAAACCCCGATACTGTGCATACACACCCGCATTTGTATTCCGACCGAAATACAAATGCAATGAGACAAAATCTACACTGTACTATACTAGAATCCGGCTTATACCAAAACCGGATAGTAATATCTGTTCGATCCTGATCCGTGCAATACCGCACGTATCTGATCGAACCCTGCCATATAACCATACGGCCTATAGTACAAACTGTTCGATCCTGATCCGTGCAATACCGC
The DNA here is from genome assembly GCA_030015575.1 of Agapanthus africanus. Taxonomy (NCBI): domain Eukaryota; kingdom Viridiplantae; phylum Streptophyta; class Magnoliopsida; order Asparagales; family Amaryllidaceae; genus Agapanthus; species Agapanthus africanus. Next base: position 618,741,885 of record CM057341.1, read on the forward strand.
ACGTATCTGATCGGACCTTGCCATATCTCCATACGGCCTCTACAACCTTTCGCCCGAAAGCTGAGTAACTGAAATGTGGGGGACTCTAAAGACTCGTCAATACTATGGCTGTGGATTTAACCACTAGCACGTCAGAGGTATAAGCCAATACGTAACGGGCCACCAGCAATTGACTAAAAGGGACGTCGATGAGCGAACTCATCCTGACACCCTACTGAGCCTGTCAGTGACAATATCCGTACAGTCCGGTCCGTTCGTCTATGAGTATCGCATGGCGGGCCTAGGGGGTTGGTAAAAGTCAGACCCCCAAAAGCGGTACAAGTCGTGTCGGAGTGTAGCCCAGAACACCCTGAGATACTACTGGAATACCTACCAGTAAATCTCCTTGCCTTGGCCAAGGACTTTGTGTAATGGCTCTCCTAGACACAGCACGACCTCACCCCCAATACCGGGAGAGACGAACCCCTGAAGATACGCTCACTGCCTCCATGTGGCTCGGGACTGTACCCAACTAAAACCTGTTTGCACGACTCCTTTGAGCCGTGGTAGGGTAGTAATCAAAGTACAGTGGGAACTCACACGAGACAAATGACGATCCCCAGGTCGATGAACTAACCTGCACACATGTCACCAGGGAACTGCCATCTGACGTCTGGTATATGACCAACTAGCATGTTCCCGGCGAGTCCTGTCCGGTGTACTCATAACCCAATGAGCACCTGTATACATCTTAGGTGATCCAACTGACACCAGTGGCTTGTGAGACCGGCCACCGCCCCTCGTCGGGGTCTCGACTGTATACACTAGTCTACTAATGGAGTATCGATGCCCAGTCTCGAAACTCCCACGACTAGGGACCTTTTAAGGATATGCTTGTAGACCCCCAGCTCCCACTTATATGATCGCCCTCATACTGCTGGTGGTCAAGCAAGAATCCTAGGGGCTCTATCAACGTGTAATAGCGACATGTCAGGTCACTTAAAGCAGTACACGATGATAAAGGTAAACCAGATAGCATACTATCATCTCGAGTAAGACTGTCCTACCGGGATAGGTCCTCCCTCAATCATTACAATCACGTACCTGTGACCTAATAATTGACTCTGAGGGCACTATCTCCAACAGGAACTGCTATCTGACGTCAGGTAAAAGCCCAACTAGCAGGTTCCCGGCGAGTCCTGTCCGGTGTACTCATGACCCAATGAGCACCTGTATACATCTTAGGTGAACCAACTGACACCAGTGGCTTGTGAGACCGGCCACCGCCCCTCGTCGGGGTCTCGACTGTATACACTAGTCTACTAATGGAGTATCGATGCCCTGTCTCGAAACTCCTACGACTAGGGACCTTTTAAGGATGTGCTTATAGACTACCAGCTCCCACGTATATGATCGCCATCATAGTGCTGGTAGTCAAGCAAGAATCCTAGGGGCTCTATCAACGTGTAATAGCGACATGTCAGGTCACCTAAAACAGTACACGATGATAAAGGTAAACCAGATAGCATACTATCATCTCGAGTAAGACTGTTCTACCGGGATAGGTCCTCCCTCAATCATCGCAATCACGTGCCTGTGATCCAATAATTGACTCTGAGGGCACTATCTCCTACATTATCCACACACACACACACACACATACACACACACACACACCTATCTCTCAGGTCCCATCCGTATCAATCTCAGATCATGGGACTGGCAAAGGTATCAATTATCACATATCGACTCGTATCTGTAGGGTTCCTAGGCACTCTTGTGAAGGTTCGAAAGGCATCAAACATGCCCGGATAAAAATTTAGACGTGCCGAACAACCCAAAGCCGGGATCTTTGCTAGATTATTAGGGTTTAACATGCAAGATGATAACTTTTATCTAAGTGTGAGGGATTACAACCTTTGTAGTCCGCTCCTTCACTTCACAAGCTCCGAGTAGAAGTCCCTTTGCCGCGATCCACGATCTCCCGGACTCATGAGAGGCTCCACGACTCGAACGATCCATGCTAGCTCGAAGTATTCCAAATCTCCGATGATCTACCTTGAAGTTGCTACGGCTCAAGCTTTCTCACTCAAAAGAGAAGAACACACTAATCCCATGGGCTAGATGAGATGAGGATGAGAGAGTAGTAATTTTTCTTTCTTTTTAAATCATTTTCTCATTTTATTTCATCACTTAAAGAAAAACTAGCAAGCTTTCTTGAAGAAGGAAGAAGATGATAATGAAAAGATAATGATATCTATTTTTCTTTTGTGATGAATAGAATATAAACCATATGATTGAATATTAACCATGGTCAAGGATGAGTGGATAAGATTGTGTAGAGAATAAACTAGAGTTAGGGTTTGGTTGAGTTAAAGAATGTGTCATCCATAAAGATCTTAAGAATGACAAAAGAAAAAGCTTCTAGAAGGTGCATGAAGCTACTAACCCTAATCTCAATTAATCATCCTTAAACATGTTTAACAATTAATCATATCATGTCACAATAATATATATCATATATATATTATATATTTGCAACAAAAGAAAATAATACAATTAACATATATCGCATATATATCAATGTATCATCCACTGAGAAAATGAAATAATAAAGCGAGCCAATATTAGATAATGTAATACAATATATCATATATATTATTATACATTAAATCATCGAATCAACACTTGAATCGATGATCCGGCTATATCGAATATTACCGACTAATATATCATGTACCGATTCATCGAATCAACACTTGATCCGATGACCCGGTTCATATCCATATATCGCGAGAATATAATACGGTATCCCATATCGCATCATTCACGCTCCTGCGCATATCACATATGCGCCACTACTCCATTTTGCCTGAGCCAAGAAACTTCTGTGTAGGACTCTAAAGAATCGTCAATACGCCGGTAGCAGGTGATGATCATATCAAACACCCACAAGCTGCAAGCGGTCAGCTAAACGTAACAGCCACCCAGGTATTGAGCGATCAGAAGATCAACAAGCTAGCCTGTGCGTTCTCCTGTGAATCCAACCAGTAAGACTCCCGTACAGTCCGGTCTGTTCGTCTGATATGTCGCATATCAAGTCTAGGGGTGGTATACGTCAGACCCCAGTAACCGATAAGTCGTGTCGATGTGTGGCTCATAACGGGTCGAGAAACTACTAGTAACACTTACCAGTAAATCTCTATATCAGCCCTGGCCAGGGACTTCCAGTTATAGCCAATCGAACACAGCACAACATCAACTCCCTATACCGGGAGAGACGAATCCCCTCCTATCGCTCATTGCCTCCATGTGATTCGGGACTGTACCCAAAAGCCACCGTTTTGCACGCCCTCTTGGACGTGGTAAGGTGGAAATCAAAGCACAGTGGGAATCACACAAGACTCTATGACGAGCTCGGGTCTTCAGACTACCCTGTACTAGTGTCACCGGAGAACTGCCATCTGACGTGTGGTATATTACCATCTGGGAGTTCTCGGCGAGTCCGTCCAGTGTACCCAGTCTGTACTGAGCACCCGTACACCATCTCTTGTAAGTGCACGGCGGCGCCCCGGCCGTCAATCCGACGGCGGAATGCGGAAGCGGTGAAAAACTTAAATTTTGCGGACTTAGCAAACCGACACCACCGCGCACTAAACACCCGGATCGTAACCATTAACTAGTCTAAGCTAACTATAAGATGAGAAAGAGATATACCGACGATCCAAGTCCTCCGGTCTTCTCATCATCATCCGGATCTCCTGCGGAATGTCCCGTCTCCTCCTCGCCGCCGGAAGTGCACCACATCGCCTACTTTGTTTACGGGCTCCCACCTCAATGCCGAGGCAACTCGGGCGCGAAGCCGGCTACTCGACGTGCCCAAGATTTGCTGTAGAATGTTTGGTAGAGCTTGTGTCTCACTTTTGGGGTATTGGAGATGCCATTGTGGTGGAGGGATGATGCAAGGAGTTTTGTGGAGGAACTTGGAGAATTTTAGTGTATCAAAATGAACAACATTTTTCCCACCTCAATTTTGGACAGCCCCTTCAAGGGGGAGGCCGGCCATGCTCTAGTGAGGGAGGGAGAGAATGAGAGGTCTTTCAAAAAGAATGAGAAACCACCATGACAATAATACAAAGAGGGCATCATGAAAGAATATGATGACAATACCAAAACCACACTCAACACCATCATCATCACCTCACAAAGTCCAACCATGATGAGAAAAGAAAAGTCAAGCCATCATGATAGCTAGAAGTCAAGGTCAAGGAGAGACTATCATGATACAAATATATGCAAAGACCCCCTTCCACAATTGCCTATTTGCAACAATGCAAATAAGCCCTCCTCCACCAATCTTCGGCCAATGAACGGAACAATGGAAATTGGCCGAAACGGAAAGCAAACTGGCAACTCCAGAAAACTGGTCCCGTAATAAATTACGGGAAAACCCCGATACTGTGCATACACACCCGCATCTGTATTTCGACCGAAATACAAATGCAATGAGACAAAATCTACACTGTACTATACTAGGATCCGGCTTAAACCAAAACCGGCTAGTAATATCTGTTCGATCCTGATCCGTGCAATACCGCACGTATCTGATCGAACCCTGCCATATAACCATACGGCATATAGTACAAACTGTCCGATCCTGATCCGTGCAATACCGCACGTATCTGATCGGACCTTGCCATATCTCCATACGGTCTCTACAACCTTTCGCCCGAAAGCTGAGTAACTGAATGTGGGGGACTCTAAAGACTCGTCAACACCTTGGTTGTGGATTTAACCACTAGCACGTCAGAGGTATAAGCCAATACGTGACGGGCTACCAGGTACTGACCAAATGGGACGTCGATGAGGAAGCTCACCCCGACACCCAACTGAGCCTGTCAGTGACAATATCCGTGCAGTCCGGTCCGTTCGTCTATGAGTATCGCATGGCGGGCCTAGGGGGTTGGTAAAAGTCAGACCCCCAAAAGCGGTACAAGTCGTGTCGGAGTGTAGCCCAGAACACCCTGAGATACTACTGGAATACCTACCAGTAAATCTCCTTGCCTTGGCCAAGGACTTTGTGTAATGGCTCTCCTAGACACAGCACGACCTCACCCCCAATACCGGGAGAGACGAACCCCTGAAGATACGCTCACTGCCTCCATGTGGCTCGGGACTGTACCCAACTAAAACCTGTTTGCACGACTCCTTTGAGCCGTGGTAGGGTAGTAATCAAAGTACAGTGGGAACTCACACGAGACAAATGACGATCCCCAGGTCGATGAACTAACCTGCACACATGTCACCAGGGAACTGCCATCTGACGTCTGGTATATGACCAACTAGCATGTTCCCGGCGAGTCCTGTCCGGTGTACTCATAACCCAATGAGCACCTGTATACATCTTAGGTGATCCAACTGACACCAGTGGCTTGTGAGACCGGCCACCGCCCCTCGTCGGGGTCTCGACTGTATACACTAGTCTACTAATGGAGTATCGATGCCCGGTCTCGAAACTCCCACGACTAGGGACCTTTTAAGGATATGCTTGTAGACCCCCAGCTCCCACTTATATGATCGCCCTCATACTGCTGGTGGTCAAGCAAGAATCCTAGGGGCTCTATCAACGTGTAATAGCGACGTGTCAGGTCACCTAAAGCAGTACACGATGATAAAGGTAAACCAGATAGCATACTATCATCTCGAGTAAGACTGTCCTACCGGGATAGGTCCTCCCACAATCATTACAATCACGTACCTGTGACCTAATAATTGACTCTGAGGGCACTATCTCCAACAATCTCCCACTTGCACTCCAGGCTAATTATTGCGATGTCGCATACTCACAGCCCGTGTGATACCGAACATCCAACTCCTCTACTAGTCAGTCTCACAAAGCTCGTTTGCGGAACTATTGCGTTCGAGGAATAGCCTTAGTGAGTGGATCCGCTTAGTTGTTTCTTTCTATGTCTCTCTATATCTCAAGTTCACGGAGAAAGCCATCTCCCGAAAAGAGCAATACCTGTCTCAGAATATGTCTGGATGTCTGATGGGACCTAGCTCATAAATGAACTCCAAATCCAAACTTCTTAGACTGTATCGTCAACTGAACTTAATCAGTATCCTGCGCGCCATGCCTCCCTCAGTATTGCCTTGGACCACCTGTCCAAAATACTGCCCCTCATCAGAAGGAAAACTATAACTCTGACAACCTCCTTGTCGTCCATGTCACCTTGAAAGCCTGGAATGATAACTGTCCCCTGAATGAGGCTGTCGTTATCATCTCCCTAGAACATCCACTTATGTTCTAAAACTGCTTCCGACTGTTTCTCCAGGATTGGATTAATGTCAACTTATTGCATCTAGTGCAAGAACAACATCTGGTGTGGTACTTGACATATCACGATTGACTCAATTGCCTGAGCAAGTGATCTGCCAATCATGCCCGTCCCTCTCCCCTTTAGTCTGTAAGACACCTTTGGAGAAGGTGACTCCATTACCTGCAGGTACACTACCGTGCCAGGAGTCGTCCATTCTAAATACTCTTAGAATGCTGTCAAGTACCCTGATTGGGAAACCACCCAAATCTAGATCTAAAACCATAGATCTAGTAACCAGTATGTCTGATGTAAAATCCAAGTCCTTTGTGGAGAAACAACTGTGTGACGACCAAAGTATAACCGATCGTAGTGTAGGAGTTTCTTTTCCTACTTTGTGTATGTCATCCAAATACCATGACATCACACCCTACTACCTTCTCAACAGATCCATCCCCTATTCTGATGAAGTCAAACCCATGACTGTCATGTCAGAAATAGATGATCTATCTCCGCTACATCTGCTTTAGTCTATAAATAGACATAAGCTACCTGTCCACCAATGCTTCCGCTGCTCCCACTGACTACGACAACCCTCTGGCAGAGTCATATAGACGTACACTTCTAAAACTAGTTTAGAACGACGCTATACTCATCCTCCTGCCTGGTCTCGCAGCCTGGAACAACAGCAATGGTAATTGTGGGTAAACAAGAACTTCCCTGTCACCGTCCTTGAGGCTACCGTAGTACCTCTCGGGTGCCTGAAGTTACCCACCTTATCTGCGGAGTGGCCAATGGAATGTCAATCCAGATTGAATCTTTAGGTTCCTTATCAAATCTTCAGTAATCGTTTGTGGTTCTGGAATCACTTCCAGTTCTACCATACTCCCACTACTGTTTTCTGAAAAAATCCATTTTTAATAAAACTGTGGCGAGTCTAGAACAATATTGCTATTGTTCATCCAGATGGTAGAAAGTCAACCCTCGTCATAGCCTGGGTCCACCCACAAACAGCCATTACAGAAACGTGCCTTGAGTTGTCCAGTGTCTGGTTTTAATCATAAACCGGACAACTCCCCGTACCTTAACATCGTTAAGATATGAACTGTTCTATATCCAATATAGAAACAGAGGCACTGATTTAATTGAACCAGATTCAAATCATGCAGCTGTCCCCAGCGCATGTCAACTAAATGGAAGGAGGCCGATCAGCGTTACTCAACTTAGGAATACTTTCAATTATGAGTAACCTGAAAGAGAAGCAAGATCTCTTTATCATTACTATCAACTGAATACCATACACAAGTATCTACATCTTCGATCTCTTTGAAGAATCCCGATACTTGCTATACCTGGTTCTCTACTCTATTCAAATACCTATAACTCCTCAAAACTTAGACCCTGTGTTTCTACGAAACACATGTCTAAGAACTAGAGAAGTTAAAAGTAAACAGAACATAGTATGAGGACCAACCCCTCTGTCCTAATGGACACTGGACAACATACAATACTCTGTATAAGTCCCTTGAGTCTGATAACTCTTTCACTGTGTGTCGTAGGTTGAAAACTGTACTTATGGTTAAGAAGAATTACACCGCTGTTTAATGCTCCTTACCTAACCATCCACTGATATAGGTAAATGTCGTAGACATAATTTCAGAAAGGTATATCTCACTCTATGAAAATAGACGTACAGATATATCATTTTGAAATTGGTGCGTAACAGCGGATATTCAAAACCAAATATTTGCCGACCGGCAAACAGCCCAGGTGATTTCCTCAAATATCACTGATTACAACGAATCCCGATATAATGAGGATAATCACCCAATTTCCAATAACTTACTCCCACTCATCATCTGTAAAACCATACAGATGTGAGAATCGTACCTGGTAAATACATACCCTGGAGTATGTATCTAATCGGGAAATCAGTTTTCCTTTAACATTACACAGTGAGACTGAAACATCGAAATGTTTCGATGGGGTATCCCGGTATTCCTAGTAATGCCTCTTCCAGATTCACGACTGTAACCGTATAATTCTTTGCCACCTCTCCAAATCCCTTCATATGTCTTTAGTCTTTACCTTCTGTACACCCCTTTAGGCCAAATGGTTTTCTTCCTTCCCTACCGTTCGGCACCAGCCTATGGTTTGGAAGAAGACTATCCTATAAGCATAATGGGTGTACTGTTCCAATCCTAGGAACACTCGCAATGCGAGAGAAGGTGAAGATAAAGGACACCTGAATAAACCTTATTCCTATTTCTCCTGAACCAGAATCCATCCCCGAACTGGAACAAGTTCCATTCGAGTTCGTATATAACCATACGATGGAGTATCCAAATAAACTGTGGATCTTCGTAGTGATACGGAGTGTCCTGGAGAAATACAAAGGTGATGTGGGAGTGGTACATAGCATCGGGTCTGGTACATAGCATCGCATACATGATAGAGCCTACTGCCGAAGCATAGGGTATCCCTTGCATGCGAGCTCTCTCCAAATCAGTCTTGGGAGACATCTCTTTGGAGAGAGTGAGTCCAGAGATCGTGGGTTGCTTCCCACGCTTGGATTCTTCCATACTAAACCTCTTTAGTATGGTGTCAATGTACCTGGATTGGGACAATCCCAGTATCCGTTTAGATCTATCTCTATAGATCATGATTCCCAATATGCAGGAGGCATCACCTAGATCTTTCATTGAGAATCTCTGTGATAAGAAGAGCTTGACTGATTGCAGCATAGGAATATCATTTCCTATCAAGAGTATGTCATCCACGTGCAATACGAGGAAGACTACCTTACCCTCTGCTACCTTCTTATAGATACAAGGTTCATCTATATTTTTGATGAAGTCAAACTCTTTGACTACAACATCAAAACAGATGTTCCAACTCCGCGATGCTTGCTTTAACCCATAAATGGATTTAAGAAGCTTGCACACCTTTCCGCTGCTCCCACTATCTACGAAGCCCTCTGGCTGAGTCATGTATACGCACTCTTCTAAATCACCGTTTAGAAAGGCGGTCTTAACATCTATTTGCCAGATTTCGTAGTCATGGTATGCAGCAATGGCAAGTAAGATCCGGATGGACTTAAGCATAGCCACTGGAGAAAAGGTTTCGTCATAATCCACACCTGGTCGTTGACGAAATCCCTTTGCTACCAGTCTAGCTTTGAAAGTCTCAACTTTTCCATCTACACCAAATTTCCTTTTAAAAATCCACTTGCTCCCAATGGGTTTTACTCCTTCAGGAGCATTTTCCAAAATCCATACTTTATTGGTGTACATGGATTCCATCTCAGATCGTATTGCATCCAGCCATTTCACAGAGTCACTACTCGTGATGGCCTGCTCGAAACTAGTCGGGTCATCATCATCCATGATGCAATCCTCGCTTCCACCATCAATGAGAAAACCGTAGTATCTCTCAGGTGGACGAGAAACCCTACTAGATCGGCGGAGAGGCTGGGGTTCGTCGGGTACTACTGAATCCTCTGGTTCCACTAAATCATCTGTTGTAGTTTGTTCTGCTGGAACCTCTTCCAGTTCTACCTCAATGCTACTGTTCTGTTTCATAAGAAAACCTTTTTCTAAGAAAGTGGCATGTCGAGAAACAAACACCTTTTGTTCCTCGGGGTGGTAGAAGATATACCCTTGTGAGTTTTTGGGATATCCTACAAACTTACATAAGACAGATCTTGCCTCGAGTTTGTCCGGATTTTGTCTTTTGACATAGGCCGGACAACCCCATATCTTAATGTAATTAAGATGTGGTCTCTTCCCTTTCCATATCTCATATGGAGTGGTAGGCACAGATTTGGAAGGAACTCTATTCAATAGGTCTATCGCTGTCTCAAGCGCATACCCCCAAAAGGAAATAGGTAACTCAGCTGTACTCATCATTGAGCGCACCATATCTAATAGGGTGCGATTTCTTCGCTCAGATACACCGTTGTGCTGTGGTGTATAAGGAGGAGTAAGCTAAGAGAGAATCCCATTCTCTTTTAGATAATCTAGGAACTCACTGCTTAAGTATTCACCTCCTCGATCAGATCGAAGAATCTTAATACTTTTGCCCGTTTGATTCTCTACTTCTTGCTTATATTCTCTGAATTTCTCAAAAGCTTCAGACTTGTGTTTCATCAGGAACACATATCCGAATCTTGAGAGATCGTCAGTGAATGTAATGAAGTAGGAAGAACCGTTCCTGGCATGCGTAGACATGGGACCGCATACATCACTATGTACCAGTCCTAAGAGTTCGGTAACTCTTTCTCCGTGTCCACTAAACGGAGCTTTGGTCATTTTTCCTTTGAGACATGAATGGCAAGTATCATAAGATGATAATTCGAACGGATTCAAATAACCATCTTTATGCAACTTAGCCAGTCGTGTCGCATTGATATGACCAAGTCTACAATGCCACATGTAGGATTCGTTCATATCTGAACTTTTCCTCTTGTGTGTGTTTTGTATATTCAGGACTGTATTCTGATTTAGAATGAATATGCCATTATGTAACGAGCCTGATGCAATCAACTTTTGATCTAGGAATATGTTCACAACATTATCCTGTACTACAAAATTATATCCCTCTTTACTCAATAAAGAAACTGATATAATGTTGCACATCATGTTCGGTATATAATAGCACTCATTTAGAATCAGTGTATTACGACTTGGTAATACAAGGTGATATTCGCCAACTGCTTTGGCTACAATACTTGCACCGTTCCCTACTTGAACGGAATGTCCACCTTTTCCCAGTTCTCTACCTTTACGTAGCCCATGTAACTGTTTACATATGTGGGATCCTGATCCGGTATCTAATACCCAGGACGTAGGGTGAACTGAGAAACAGTTCTCAATAACTAACACATCCGAAGAAGATGCATCAACATGTATGTTCTTTTGGGCGGTGTGAGAATCCAGATTTTCTCCTGTTTTCTGTTCAGTCTTATAACTCTTATAAGAAAGAACGGGTCCAACATTCCCTAGCTCAGTACAATAATTAGGTTTAGTCAATACATCCATATTATTATCTTGATTATGGCATGAGATGGTCGCTACCTGGAGAGAGAGAGAAGAAAACACTTTAGCGTATGCTCTTGCAAGATTAGATTGGTTATTATCTTATCTAATCAGGATGTCTCCCACTGTTTTTATCAAATCTACCTTAAAACCCTAAAAGGTAAGATTAGCCGGGATTAATTACACCTTACAATTTCGTCAATCTTTCAGCCAGATCAGTGTCGGTACTTTGAGGGAGGTTTCCCGTGCTCACGCACGGACCTAATTAATGTAAACCTCGTTTTCCCAGAGGCGTAACCTCGTTAACACTTTTCTAGACACCTACTTGAATGACTAATTGTCCTGTGTAAAACTCTCCCAGGAGTAACACTTACTCGCAGTGGGTATCGGGATCCAACTATCTCATAGGAGGTATGCAATCTCATTGCAAATTTCAACGCTTGAAATTTCCGATAAAGCTTTTACCCCTAGTGTGCTATGACCTTGACGCATGCCAAACAACCCATAGTCCACTAGTCAAGTTCAACCCGTACATTTCGTGATTGAATTAAACCCACCTGTACGACCCTTGACGCATGCCAAACAACGCCGTACGAATACCCTGATCCAATCGCATCTCATGCTGCAGATAAGTAATAATCAGCTACCGTACACTACGCCTTGACGCATGCCAAACTACCGTAGCAAGAATACTAAATATTACTTATCTGAAATGACGGAGGGCTACGCAGGTTTTTCAGAAAACCCTGAGCGTAATGAACTTGATATCGTCGTAGAATCGAGTGAAGTTTTGAAAAGGAGTGTTTTTGAGGCTTTTCTTAGTTTCGCTAAAGGGGTCACTCCCGGTGAAGGGATCGTCGGCCCTTTCCTCATCGAACAAGGTGCAGGATATATCATATATACCACTGTGCAAAGCAAAAACACTAAAAGCAATCAAAAGACAAACCGAGTTTTGTAGCATCTGCCAGTTTTGCTAAAGGAGTCACTCCCGGTGAAGGGATCTCGGTCCTTTCCTCATCGAATAAGGTGCAGGATATATCATATATATCACTGTGCAAAGCAAAACTGTAGCTACCCTTTTTATTAAGTTTTGATTCTACAACATCTTTAGGTTTCTTTTCTTTTATTAATCTCATTAATAAAAATCCCATCAGCTTATGCTTCCTAAGCATCACAGAAGAAACGAAAGCAGTAATATTTATATATCAGCATATATATATATAGTATAAGCATTCGTCTCAGGCAGTAATATGATCTCATCACAGAACATTACAGCAGAAGAACATATATGAAATATTGGATATACTAGGACGTCCGTGTTTTCAATACGAGCCTGTATAAAACACGGATTCCACGGTCGCGACGAATAGCCAAACCCACATCCCAAGACCCATATGAGAGCGGCAAGTAACACTGCCAATTCTAGGGTTAGGAGACCCGGTCTCGACTCCTTGAGATGGCCTCCCACTGGACCTTAGAACCCGGTTACTTGTGCTCCCCTCCTTGGGTCTACCTAATGCGGAAAAGTAAATAATATACACTGGTGACATCAACCGCAACCTGGAAGTGCCCCAAAAAAAAAGAATATTACATTACAAATGAATTTTACATGAATGAAAATAAAAACCCTCATCTCACATAAAACCCCCGGCTATTCTGAACGCGACGATCCAATATAACATATCACAGCAACACATAATATCACATATCATCAACGTAAGTAAATATGCGCATCCCAATTGTCGTTGACATATAGCAACGAAACCGGCGATATCACATATTACACTTACGGTCACAGAAAAGAAAGTGTAAAACTACAATATTTGGAATCCACAATCACTTTAGACATCGTAAATCCGAAATATCACATACTTCGTATTTCATGCCTAACTCTATGAATTCCACATATTGTATCACATTCCAGATAAATAAACAGTATTAAACTTTTCGAACAGATAATCAAACACCCAAAATTTCCTAAACTGCTCAACACTTGAGCGGGGTTCAAATAATCCCAGAATATGTCACAGTACCGGTGATCCAGCCGTAGAAGGGTCAAGCCAACGCCTCACATGTGGCACGCCGTACTGCCCCAAACCCAAAGGTTCAAAAGGCAGTTCAAGACGGTCACATAATCGAGTTAAGGTTTGTTGTCTTCTAGAGGGTCCACCGCTTAACTTGTACAATTTTTCCGAAAGATTTAAACCCGAATAAATTTCAACACTTGAAAATTCGCCGTACCGGGAAACAGTAAGTTAATGATATCCGTTCAAATAGTTTAACAGTTTCTAAATATCCGGAAAGAAATACGAATTTAAAATTTCCGATCGAGTCTACTATTACAAAACAAACCCCATATTTTAAACACCTGGAACAGATTAAAAATACCCAGAATAGTCAGCAAGTACCTACGGTCTATACCATGAAGCCACGTGTCACAATCCTACAATTCGGCCGCGGAACCGCCGCGATAACCATGTTCCTACTGCGGTTCCGCGCTGAGTTGGTGGAATTGTGGGCCCGTGTTTCATGGTAATTCTTAGAATTCCCTGCTGATTTTTTTACGTATTTTTAATTCAGAAAAATCCCAAAATTTAAAAAATTTCCAGAGAGGGGTCCAATTTTGTCGTTTCGGGTTCGATCGGAGTTTTAACTTCGTAAACACATCGCCTAATGCTCTAGCTAGTCTCTGATACCATTATAGGGTTCCTAGGCACTCTTGTGAAGGTTCAAAAGGCATCAAACATGCCCGGATAAAAATATCCGGGCATAATATCAAATGTACATAATACAACAAAACTGTACTACCACTGCAACCAGGCTATCCCCCACGACCGATCCGCAACATCACAGCACAATCACAGAACATCAACGTGAAAGTCACGTTCGCAAATCCGTCTAACCGGGCTATAGCAGTTAGACAGGATTTACCGATCAAGTGACATTCACGGTCGCAGATATAATGTAAATACTGTGAACTAATGTGTTAAAATTTTTCCGATCGATCAAATTTACCAAATGGGCCCCAAAGCACTACTGTAGCACATAAAGAAATTCTGGGCCCAAAAATAACATTCCAAAAACCCTATTTTCAACCCAGAAAGCAACTGCAGAAATTTGATACATCAAGGAGATCATAGTGCGGCGGAACCACGGCCCAAAGGGGGGTTTGGCTGCGGTTCCACGCTCCCATTGTCGAGTTACTGTATCGAATTTCTACAGAATGCTTAGAACTTCCAGTACATCACTATTCAACAACCTGAAAATTTTTTCAAGCCAGAAAAAAATCGACAGAAAACTGATGCATGTGTTATTGGGTTTTCGGAACATTTGTTCGATCGGAAGTGTAAAACACATTAGACAAAGCTAGACTAGGTTAATGGCGAGGCTCTGATACCACTGTAAGTGCACGGCGGTGCCCCGGCCGTCAATCCGACGCCGGAATGCGGAAGCGGTGATTTACTTTAATTTTTCAAACCGGCACCACCGCGCACTATAAACCCGGATCGTACCATTAACTAGTTCTAGCTAACTACAAGATGGGGATGAGAGATATACCGAGCGATCCGTGTCCTCCGGTCTTCTCGTCGTCGTCCCAATCTTCCGCGGAATGTCCGGTCTCCATCTCGTCGCCGGAAGGTCACCACGTCGCCTGCTTCTTTTACGGGCTCCCACCTCTATACCGAGGCAACTCGGGCACGAAGTTGGTGAGCCGACGTGCCCAAGGTTTGCTGTAGAATGTGTGTAGAACCATGTCTCATTTTAGGGTAGTGGATGTTGCCTTTGTGGTGGAGGAAAATGAACTTGGAGAGAGGTAAGAAAAATGTAGCATGCAAAGAATGAGATTAACATTTTTCTCACAACCAAAAGAGAAAATCCCCTCCCCTAGTTAGTGGCCGGCCCATGCATGAATGGAGAGAGAGGGTGAATGAGGGAGTGTATGGATCAATAATGCAAGAAGAGAATCAAAAGATATCATGAAGGGAAATGATCACAAACACAAAACCACACTCCACCAACCTCATCATCTCATCACAAAGTCAAGCCATCATGAAAGAAGAAGTCAAATGGTCAAGGGATGGTTCACCATCATGATACAATAATATGTAATCACCACCCTCCACAAATGCTTATTTGCACAATTGCAAATAAGCCCTCCTCCACCAATCTTCGGCCAATGAAGGATACAAAGAAATATGGCCGAAACGGAAAGCAAACTGGCAACTCCAGAAAACTGGTCCCGTAATAAATTACAAGAAAACCCCGATACTGTGTATACACACCCGCATCTGTATTCCGACCGAATACAAATGCAATGAGACAAAATCTACACCGTACTATACTAGGATCCGGCTTAAACCAAAGCCGGCTAGTATTATCCGTCCGATCCTGATCCGTGCAATACCGCACGTATCTGATCGAACCCTGCCATATCTCCATACGGCCTCTACAGCGTTTTGCCCGAAAACTTGAGCAACTGAATGTGGGGGACTCTAAAGACTCGTCAATACTATGGCTGTGGATTTAACCACTAGCACGTCAGTGGTATTAGCCATACATGACGGGTTACCAGCTATTGACCAAAAGGGACGTCGATGAGCGAACTCATCCTAACATCCTACTGAGCCTGTCAGTGACAATATCCGTACAGTCCGGTCCGTTCGTCTTTGAGCATCGCATGGCGGGCCTAGGGGGTTGGTAATATTAGGTCCACGTTACCTCTCCCGGTACTTTCGGGGATGCGGAAACGGTAAAACAAAAATTTTCTAAACTTTGTAACATGGACCGTAAAAGCCGGATCTTTGCTAAACTAAACTAGCATACTTGCAAAGAAGAGTTAACTACTCGGCAAAGTGGTTATACCTCAACTTGAATTCCTTCTCTTCTTGTTGTTCTTCTTGTTTCTTGCTCTTTGTAGTAGCTTGAATGGCTTCCCCTCCTCGTCTCCTTTTTGCCGAAGATAGATCCACCTGAGGGCTTCATCCTTGGGCTCCTTTCTCGATCTTGAGAGAACTAAGGTATTCGGCTTGCTAGACCTTCTACCTTAGAGTGAGTAGAGTGTGCTTTGGGGTGTTATATCTTCAAGGAGATGATTCTCAACACATGAGATTTGCTCTCCTTGAACAAGAGGAGGAAGAAGATGAAGTGAGGAGAGAGAATCAATATGATAGAATGAGCTATTTTCCTCTTGCAACCATAACAAAAGGAAAATGATTTATCTAATTAATAATAATAAATCAAAATGAAATAGTTGATGGTTGTATTTGGAATGACCACCATCATCACTTCATTAAATAAATGTAAGCTAGAATCAAGGAGTATCCTTGTAAAGCAATGATGATGGTCAACATTCAACCATGGTCAACAAGTCAACCATGGTCAACAAGTCAACAAAATCAACCATAACATTATTTCATTTAATTACTATTATTAATTGATATTTCATAAATCCATTAGGGTTTGGAAAAAGACGACTGTCAACTGTGCACACGCACCCGTTCCGAAACCCTAATGAAAAAACTCATCCTCCGCCTCAAGCAACTGTGCATACACACCTGCATTCTCGTTCCGAGGAACAAGAATACTGAGAGATAAATGCAACCCCAAAACATATACCAGTATCTGGCTCAAACCAGAGCCTGCCAGTATAATCCGTCCGGACTCCAAACGTGCACAAGTGCGCGGATGAGAACGAACCCTGCCGCAAAACCATGCGACCTCTACTCAGTTTTGCCCAGAGGCGAATAGCCCTCTGTGTGGGACTCTAAAGACTCGACACTACACTGGCAGTGGGTTTAACCACAGACCGCAAGCGGCACTAGCTGTGCGTAACGGTCCCCAGGTAGATGCCGATAAGAAGACTGACGAGGTAAAACCCATCTGAACTCCTACTGAGTCTGAATGTGACATTCTCCGTACAGTCCGATCTGTTCGTCTGATACATCGCATGGCGGGCCTAGGGGGGCGGTAAACGTCAGTCCCCTAATAGCGGTACAAGTCGTGTCGGAGTGAAGCCCAATACACCCTGAGATAACACTGGAAACCTACCAGTATATCTCGCTTGCCCTGGCCAGGGACTACTCGTGTAATGGCTCTCCTAGACACAGCGCGATGTCAACCCCCAATACCGGGAGAGACGAATCCTGTCTAACCATCACTGCCTCCAAGTGCTTCGGGACTGCTCCTAACTACTACCTGTTTGCACGACTCAGTAGAGCCGTGGTAGGGTAGTAATCAAAGAACAGTGGGAACACACTCGAGGCGAAGTGACAGTGTCAAGTCAGCGGACTAAGCTGTACTCATGTCACCTGGGAACTGATAACTGACGATAGGTATAATACCAACCATCAGTTCCCGACGAGTCCTGTCCAGTGTACTCGTAACCTAACGAGCACCCGCATACTATCTCAAGTACGACGTACCGACGGCTGTGGGACAGACCGTCTCCCGTGCTGAGATGAGAAGCGCATACGCTAGTCTACTCCGGAGTATCGATGCCCTATCTCGATACTCCCACGACTAGGGACGTGTATAAGGATGTGCTTGTAGATTACCCAGCCCCCACGAGTGTGATCGCCATCACAACGCCGGTAATCAAGCAAAGATCCAAAGGGCTCTACTAATGCGTATAGGTGATATCATAAATAAACACACAAGTACACATTAAAGCAGAGACAAACCAAGTAGCATACTACTATATTGAGCAAGATTGTCTGTACAACTGTGAATATCCCAAGCTTCCATCAAGTAATATACATACTAGTATGATACAGTAATGGCCTCTAGGGCATATACACTAACAATCTCCCACTTGCACTAAGGCCATGTACTGGCGTATCGAAGACCTATCATCTCGATCAGCCGCTCGAACTGAGTCTGGGGTAAAGCCTTTGTGAATGGGTCCGCAGTGTTGTCCTTTGTGTCCACTCTCCGCACCTCGATCTCCTGGCGATCAATGATCTCCCTGATCAGGTGATACCGCCTTAAGATGTGCCTGGATTTCTGATGGGACCTTGGTTCCTTCGCTAACGCTATAGCCCCATTGTTATCGCAATACAAAGGTATTGGGTCAACAATGGACGGAACCACCTGAAGTTCACTAATGAACTTCTTAATCCAGACCGCCTCTTTTGCGGCATCGCTTGCAGCAATGTATTCAGCCTCCATCGTCGAGTCTGCGACGGTATCCTGCTTGGAACTCCTCCAACATACCGCCCCTCCGTTGAGGGTAAGCACAAAACCCGAGACAGACTTGCTGTCATCTTTGTCACTCTGGAAGCTTGAATCGGTAAAGGACTCGACCCTGAGGTCTCCATTACCGTAAACCAGGAACATCTCCTTAGTCCTTCTCAGGTACTTGAGAATGTTCTTCACTGCTGTCCAGTGGTCCTCCCCTGGGTCTGACTGATACCGGCTTACCGTGCTCAACGCGTAAGCTACATCTGGTCTTGTACATAGCATCGCATACATTATAGATCCTACCGCCGAAGCGTAGGGTATAGTGCTCATGCGAACCCTCTCCTCGTCAGTCTTAGGAGACATCTTCTTGGAGAGGGTAATTACGTGCAATGCGGGTATGTTACCGCGCTTGGAACCCTCCATACTAAATCTCTTTAGTACGGTCTCTATGTACCTGGACTGCGAAAGTCCCAATAGTTTCTTGGATCTATCTCTATAGATCTTGATCCCCAGAATGTACGAGGCATCACCCAGGTCCTTCATGGAGAACCTTTGTGACAAAAATAGCTTGACCGATTGTAGCATAGGAATATCATTTCCTATCAAAAGAATGTCGTCCACGTACAAGACTAGGAATACGACAGTTCGTCCTACAATCTTCTTATATACACAGGGTTCATCTTCGTTCTTGATGAAATCAAATTCCTTGATTGCCTCATCAAAACAGATGTTCCAGCTCCGCGATGCCTGCTTTAATCCATAAATGGATTTAAGCAACTTGCACACCTTTCCGCTGTTCCCACTGTCTACGAAACCTTCTGGTTGATCCATGTAAACGCACTCTTCCAAACAACCGTTTAGGAAAGCCGTTTTAACATCCATCTGCCAGATTTCATAGTCATGGAAGGCAGCAATGGCAAGTAGGATCCGAATGGATTTGAGCATAGCCACCGGAGAAAAAGTTTCATCATAGTCCAAACCAGGTCTTTGACGAAAACCTTTTGCAACGAGTCTAGCTTTATAGGTTTCCACCTGCCCATCTACACCAAGTTTCCTTTTGTAGATCCATTTGCATCCAACGGGTTTTACCCCAGGTGGAGCAATATCCAAGGTCCACACTTTATTGGCGTACATGGACTCCATTTCGGATTGCATTGCTTCCTGCCACTTATCAGAGTCCCTACTGATAATGGCCTGCCTGAAACTGGTAGGGTCATCTTCTTCCAAGATGCAATCCTCTCGATCCCCGTCAATGAGAAAACCGTAGTATCTCTCGGGCGGATGAGAAATCCTACCAGATCTGCGGAGTGGCTGAGGTTTGTCTGGGGTTATTGAATCCTGAGGTTCTGTCAAACTTTCAGTTTCAGTTTGTGGTCGCTGAATTTCTTCCAATTCTACCGTGCTCCCACTAATTTCTTTTGCAAGAAACTCCGTTTCCAAGAAAACGGCATGCTGAGCAACAAACACCTTCTGTTCCTCGGTGTGGTAGAATAGATATCCATAACCATTCTTTGGATATCCCACAAACTTACATAAAACTGACCGTGCCTCTAGTTTATCCGGTTTATGCTTTTTAACATAAGCCGGACAACCCCATATCTTAGATCTTTTAAGATATGGCCTCTTTCCATTCCATATCTCGAACGGAGTCTTAGGCACAGATTTAGACGGAACATCATTCAATAGGTATGCGGCTGTCAATAGCGCATGTCCCCAAAAAGAAAGAGGCAACTCGGCATTACTCATCATGGAGCGAACCATATCCAGTAGGGTACGATTCCTCCGCTCCGAAACACCGTTGTGCTGTGGTGTATAAGGAGGAGTAAGCTGAGAGAGAATACCATTCTCTTTTAAGTAATCCAGGAATTCCGTGCTTAAGTACTCCCCTCCCCTGTCAGACCGGAGGATCTTGATACTTTTGCCTGTCTGGTTCTCTACTTCGTTTCTGAATTCCTTGAATTTCTCAAAAACTTCAGATTTGTGTTTCATCAGATACACATATCCGAACCTAGAGAGATCGTCAGTGAATGTGATGAAGTACGAGAACCCACCCCTTGCATGTATAGACATCGGACCGCACACATCACTATGTACGAGTCCCAAGAGCTCGGTTGCTCTTTCTCCATGTCCGGTGAACGGAGATTTGGTCATCTTCCCTTTGAGACAAGACTGACAAGTTCCATAAGATGAAAACTCGAACGCATTCAAGAGTCCATCTTTATGCAACTTACTCAGTCTTTTCTCTCCGATATGACCAAGTCTACAATGCCACAAGTAGGATTCATCCGTATCTGAATTCTTCCTCTTGCGTGTGTTTTGTATATTGAGAACTGTATTCTGATTTAGAACGTAGATACCATTACACAGTGTACCCTCTGCAACCAGTACCTTATGAAGGTAAATGTTCATGATATTCTTTTCAAGAACAAAGTTATATCCATCTTTATCGAGTAAAGAAACTGATATGATGTTGCAAACCATGGAGGGTACATAGTAGCAATCGTTCAAAATCATAGTCTTGCCATTTGGCAATACTAGGTGATATTCACCGACGGCTGCCGCATTAACTTGTGCTCCGTTCGCTACTCTGAGCGACATATCACCCGGTGCAACTTTCCTACTTTTTCTCAGTCCCTGCAATAAATTACAGATATGAGATCCTGATCTGGAATTAAGTACCCAGGAGGTAGGGCTGACCGTAAAACAGTTCTCAATTACAAGAACACCTGAAGTTGATGCAAAACCATGCTTCTTCTTCGACTGGGTATCCTGGAAATCCATACAATCCCCTTTCCCTTTCTCATACTCATGACTGTTGTCACAAGTTAGAGCTGAACCAACTTTCCCCAGTCCCGAATAAGAATTCGGATCGGTCAAGCGATACATTTTATTATCTTGATTAGGGCGTGAAAAGGTTGCTTCCTGGAGAGAGTAAAGAAACACTCAGCGTATGCTCTTGCAAGATTAGATTGGTTTATTAATTTATCTAACCAGGATGTCTCCCACTGTTTACTCAAATTCTTCTTAAAACCTTTTTAAAAGAAGAACTAGCCGGGTTTTAATTCACGTCACGATACTTGCTTAACCTTTCAGCCAGGCTAGTGTCGGTACTTCGAGGGAGGTTTTCCAACGCTTTCGCGAAGTTCCTTAATTCAAGAACCTCTTTTCCCTGGGGCCGTAGCCCCGCTGACACCTTTCTAGACACCTACTAGGTTTATAGCATTGATCGTTAAGTGAAATAATCTCCCGAGAGTAATCCAACTCATCAGTGGGATCGGGATCCAACTGTCATTGTGTGATAACCTAGACGGAATCCACTCTAGTCACCACACTCCAGAAGGTATGCTAAATCTGCAAGTTTCAGTTCTTTTGAAACTCCCGATGTGGTTTTTGCCCCTAACTGTTCATGACCTTGACTAGGTCAACAAGCCACAAACTGTTAGACAAGTTCTACCCGTCATAATCCTGATTGCATTAGACCCACCCGTACGTGCCTTTGACTAGGTTAACAAGGCCGTACGACTGTCCTAACCAATCACATTTGCAATCCACAGAAAAATATTATTTAGCTACCGTTCACTACGCCTTGACTAGGTCAACAAACGCAGCACGAATACTGAATAATATTAATCCGAAACGACGGAGGGCTACGGCTGGGTTTTTGGCGAAAAACCCGTTAACGTAATGAACTTGATATCGTTGAAGGAACCTGATTGCACCTTTTTGAAAATATAGTGGCGAAAACTTTTTGCTAAAGAGGTCACTCCCTGTGAAGGGATCTCGGCTCTTTCCTCGTCGAGTGAGGTGCTGGGCATTCGTAAGATGAATACCTCGATGCAAAGCAAGAATAATCGACTATGGTGAAGTTATTACCCTGACGCAAACCTTTTGTCCAAGGGGTCACTCCCGATGAGGGGATCTCGGCCCTTGCCTCGTCGATTGAGGTGCTGGGCATTCATAACCGAATACCTCGATGCAAAACAAAAAGATGAACGTCCTTGTAATAACAACTTTTTGAAAAATTTGTTCCAACAACGTCTTTTAGGTTTATTTTCTTGCATTAGTTCTTTTAATGCGTCCCATCATTTAAATCCTACCATTGCAGAAAACAACCAAAATATGACGTACGCTTATGCCATTCGCATTCGCCACGGGGTCCCGTCATCACCCGTTAGGTTACTTAACTAACGACAGAGCAGGGGCTGGGCTAGCGCGGCTGTAAAACATAAGCAACGCCTAAATATAAAGCAATGATAGACATTACAGATCACAGATGAATACATTGGATATACTAGGAATCCGCAATCCGTTCGAGCCTGCAACGAAAAGCGGATTACACGGTCGCGGTGAATAGCCAAAACCCCACCCAAGACCCCTACGGGTGCGGCAAACTACCCGCCAAGTACCCGGTAGTTTGTGCACCCCTCCATGGGTCTATCCTCGGAGCAAAAACAGTAAAAAGAATTATACAATGACGGCTACAACCCCGACCCGGTTGTGCGGCCATACAAATAATATTATTACATCAATTTACATTTACAAATGAATGAAAGAAAAACAAAAGCTCATCTCACATCCACCCCGGCTATTCACCCGCGACAGTCCAACACATTCATATACACATTCCAATATCAAACACAGATCACAGAGATGTATAACCCCGACTAATCGACTTATATCGATTAGCCGACGTTCAATACATGCAAACATCACAGATATAACCAATATAGCCAAAGTGTAGCGAAGTTCGAAAAAATACGGATTTATAGGACCCCAAAAGTAAATTTCTTTTCTGGAAAATCTGGGCACATATAACATATTTGAAAAATCCCAAAACTCAACCAGAAGAACACTGCACAAAACACGATCACATGAAGAGCCTAAACGGCGGCGGATCCGCGGCGAAGAGAATAGATGAGGCCGCGGATCCGCGGCGGTTTGAAGGTTTCATGGGATCGTTTTTCTTGGGTGTTCTCACAAAACCCTGAGCCGATTTTAGGAGTAAAGAGTTTTACATTTAGAGCACAAAAAATTTCAACAGAAACTTAGGGTTTTAGAATTTCCGGTTTTGCGATTTTTCGGTTTCGAACTTCCATACACTTCGCTACCAAGCTAGTTTAAGTTTAGTTAGGCTCTGATACCACTGTTAGGTCCACGTTACCTCTCCCGGTACTTTCGGGGATGCGGAAACGGTAAAACAAAAATTTTCTAAACTTTGTAACATGGACCGTAAAAGCCGGATCTTTGCTAAACTAAACTAGCATACTTGCAAAGAAGAGTTAACTACTCGGCAAAGTGGTTATACCTCAACTTGAACTCCTTCTCTTCTTGTTGTTCTTCTTGTTTCTTGCTCTTTGTAGTAGCTTGAATGGCTTCCCCTCCTCGTCTCCTTTTTGCCGAAGATAGATCCACCTGAGGGCTTCATCCTTGGGCTCCTTTCTCGATCTTGAGAGAACTAAGGTATTCGGCTTGCTAGACCTTCTACCTTAGAGTGAGTAGAGTGTGCTTTGGGGTGTTATATCTTCAAGGAGATGATTCTCAACACATGAGATTTGCTCTCCTTGAACAAGAGGAGGAAGAAGATGAAGTGAGGAGAGAGAATCAATATGATAGAATGAGCTATTTTCCTCTTGCAACCATAACAAAAGGAAAATGATTTATCTAATTAATAATAATAAATCAAAATGAAATAGTTGATGGTTGTATTTGGAATGACCACCATCATCACTTCATTAAATGAATGTAAGCTAGAATCAAGGAGTATCCTTGCAAAGCAATGATGATGGTCAACATTCAACCATGGTCAACAAGTCAACCATGGTCAACAAGTCAACAAAATCAACCATAACATTATTTCATTTAATTACTATTATTAATTGATATTTCATAAATCCATTAGGGTTTGGAAAAAGACGACTGTCAACTGTGCATACGCACCCGTTCCGAAACCCTAATGAAAAAACCTCATCCTCCGCCTCAAGCAACTGTGCATACACACCTGCATTCTCGTTCCGAGGAACAAGAATACTGAGAGATAAAAGCAACCCCAAAACATATACCAGTATCTGGCTCAAACCAGAGCCTGCCAGTATAATCCGTCCGGACTCCAAACGTACACAAGTGCGCGGATGAGAACGAACCCTGCCGCAAAACCATGCGACCTCTACTCAGTTTTGCCCAGAGGCGAATAGCCCTCTGTGTGAGACTCTAAAGACTCGACACTACGCTGGCAGTTGGTTTAACCACAGACCGCAAGCGGCACTAGCTGTGCGTAACGGTCCCCAGGTAGATGCCGATAAGAAGACTGACGAGGTAAAACCCATCTGAACTCCTACTGAGTCTGAATGTGACATTCTCCGTACAGTCCGGTCTGTTCGTCTGATACATCGCATGGCGGGCCTAGGGGGGCGGTAAACGTCAGTCCCCTAATAGCGGTACAAGTCGTGTCGGAGTGAAGCCCAATACACCCTGAGATAACACTGGAAACCTATCAGTATATCTCGCTTGCCCTGGCCAGGGACTACTCGTGTAATGGCTCTCCTAGACACAGCGCGATGTCAACCCCCAATACCGGGAGAGACAAATCCTGTCTAACCGTCACTGCCTCCAAGTGCTTCGGGACTGCTCCCAACTACTACCTGTTTGCACGACTCAGTAGAGCCGTGGTAGGGTAGTAATCAAAGAACAGTGGGAACACACTCGAGGCGAAGTGACAGTGTCAAGTCAGCGGACTAAGCTGTACTCATGTCACCTGGGAACTGATAACTGACGATAGGTATAATACCAACCATCAGTTCCCGACGAGTCCTGTCCAGTGTACTCGTAACCTAACGAGCACCCGCATACTATCTCAAGTACTACGTACCGACGGCTGTGGGACAGACCGTCTCCCGTGCTGAGATGAGAAGCGCATACGCTAGTCTACTCCGGAGTATCGATGCCCTATCTCGATACTCCCACGACTAGGGACGTGTATAAGGATGTGCTTGTAGATTACCCATCCCCCACGAGTGTGATCGCCATCACAACGCCGGTAATCAAGCAAAGATCCAAAGGGCTCTACTAATGCGTATAGGTGATATTATAAATAAACACACAAGTACACATTAAAGCAGAGACAAACCAAGTAGCATACTACTATATTGAGCAAGATTGTCTGTACAACTGTGAATATCCCAAGCTTCCATCAAGTAATATACATACTAGTATAATACAGTAATGGCCTCTACGGCATATACACTAACAGGTAAAAGTCAGACCCCCAAAAGCGGTACAAGTCGTGTCGGAGTGTATCCCAGAACACCCTGAGATACTACTGGAATACCTACCAGTAAATCTCCTGCCTTGGCCAAGGACTTTTCATGTTCTGGCTCTCCTAGACACAGCGCGACCTCACCCCCAATACCGGGAGAGACGAACCCCTGAAGATCCGCTCACTGTCTCCATGTGGCTCAGGACTGTACCTAACTAAAACCTGTTTGCACGTCTCGTTTGAGCATGGTAGGGTAGTAATCAAAGTACAATAGGAACTCACATGAGACAAATGACGATCCCTAAGTCGATGAACTAACCTGTACACATGTCACCAGGGAACTGCTATCTGACGTCAGGTATAAGACCAACTAGCATGTTCCCGGCGAGTCCTGTCCGGTGTACTCATAACCCAATAAACACCTGTATACATCTTAGGTGAACCAACTGACACCAGTGGCTTGTGAGACCGGCCACCGCCCCTCGTCGGGGTCTCGACTGTATACACTAGTCTACTCTGGAGTATCGATGCCCTGTCTCGAAACTCCCACGACTAGGGACCTTTTAAGGATGTGCTTATAGACTACCAGCTCCCACGTATATGATCGCCCTCATACTGCTGGCAGTCAAGCATGAATCCTAGGGGCTCTATCAACGTGCAATAGTGACCTGTCAGGTCACCTAAAGCAGTACACGATGATAAAGATAAACCAGATAGCATACTATCATCTTGAGTAAGACTGTCCTACCGGGATAGGTCCTCCCTCAATCATTGCAATCACGTGCCTGTGATCCAATAATTGACTCTGAGGGCACTATCTCCAACATCTGCAGTGTTATCTTCTGAAGCAACCTTCCGAACCTCGATCTCCTGGCGATCCACGATCTCCCTGATCAGGTGATACCGCCTCAAGATGTGTCTGGATTTCTGATGGGACCTGGGTTGCTTCGCTAAAGCTATAGCCCCGTTGTTGTCACAATACAGAGGTATTGGATCAACAATGGACGGAACCACCTGAAGTTCTTTCAAGAACTTCCTCATCCAGACGGCTTCTTTTGCGGCATCAACCGCAGCGATGTATTCCGCTTCCATCTTCGAGTCAGCAACGGTTTCCTATTTGGAACTCTTCCAACACACCGCCCCTCCATTGAGGGTAAAGACAAAACCTGACATGGACTTGGAGTCATCCTTGTCACTCTGGAAGCTGGAGTCAGCAAAGGCCTCGATCTGGATGTCTTTTCCGCCATACACCAAGAACATCTCCTTAGTCCTTCTCAGGTACTTGAGAATGTTCTTTACCACTATCCAGTGTTTCTCCCCAGGGTTTGACTGATACCGGCTTACTATACTCAGTTCATAAGCTACATCTGGTCTGGTACACAACATCACATACATTATAGAGCCTACCGCAGAAGCGTAGGGTATAATAGACATGCGATCCCTTTCCAAATCAGTCTTGCGAGACATCTCTTTGGAGAGGGTGATCCCGTGACAAGACGGTAGATTACCGCGCTTGGAATCTTCCATACTGAATCTTTTCAGTATGGTGTCGATGTACATGGACTGCGAAAGTCCCAACATCCTCTTGGATCTATCACGATGGATCCGGATCCCCAGAATGTAATTGGCACCACCCAGGTCTTTCATGGAGAACCTGTGTGACAAGAACCCCTTGACAGATTGTAGCATAGGAATGTCATTTCCTATCAAAAGAATGTCATCCACGTATAATACGAGGAACACGACAGTTCTTGCTACAAATCTACTATAGATGCATGGTTCATCTGGATTTTTGATAAAGCCAAATTCTTTGACCGTCTTATCAAAACAGATGTTCCAACTCCGCGATGCCTGCTTTAGTCCATAGATGGACTTAAGCAACTTGCACACCTTTCCGCTGCTCCCACTCTGAATGAAACCCTCTGGCTGGTCCATATAAACACACTCCTCTAAATTTCCATTTAGAAAAGCGGTCTTTACGTCCATCTGCCAAATCTCATAATCGTAGAAGGCAGCAATGGCAAGAAGGATCCGAATGGATTTCAGCATAGCTACTGGAGAAAAGGTTTCATCATAGTCCAAACCAGGTCTTTGAATAAAACCCTTTGCAACAAGTCTAGCCTTATAGGTCTCAACCTGTCCATCTACACCAATCTTCCTTTTGAAGATCCACTTGCATCCTACGGGTTTTATCCATCTGGAGCAATGTCCAACGTCCATACTTTGTTGGTGTACATGGAATCCATTTCGGTCCGCATTGCATCCAGCCATTTTACCGAGTCAACACTCTGAATGGCCTGCTGGAAGCTAGTAGGCTCATCATAATCAATGATGCAATCCTCTCTATCCCCGTCTATGAGAAAACCGTAGTATCTCTCGGGCGGATGAGACTGCCTACTACTCCTGCGGAGCGGCGTAGGAATGTCCTGTTCTTTTGAACCCTCTGGTTCTACTAAGCTTTCAGTAATAGTCTGTGGTTCTGGAATTTCTTCCAGTTCTATTGCGCTCCCACTTATTTCTTTTTCTAAGAACTGGTGTTCCAAGAAGTGGGCATGACGAGAAACAAAAACCTTTTGTTCCTCTTCGCAATAGAAGAAATATCCCTTGGAGTTCTTTGGATATCCCACGAACTTGCACTGTACTGAGCGTGCCTCAAGTTTGTCCGCATGCTGCTTTTTGACAAAAGCTGAATATCCCCATGTCTTAATGTGATTAATATAGGGTCTCTTCCCACACCACATCTGATATGGTGTAGTAGGCACAGTCTTAGTTGGAACTCGGTTCAAAAGGTATGCAGCTGATTCTAGTGCATATCCCCAGAATGATCGCGGTAACTCAGCGTTACTCATCATGGACCGTACCATATCCAATAGGGTTCGGTTCCGTCTCTCTGATACACCGTTATTGTAGGGTTCCTAGGCACACTCAAGAGTTCTCACAAGGCATCAACCATGCCAATTTCAATATTTTACGGTGCCGAGAAACCCTAGACTAGATCGTTAACTAGAATTCTAGGCGATAACAAAACCTAGTAAACAACTTTACTAATAAAGAACGGAAATACAACCTTTGTAGATCCGGTGCTCCACCTCCATGGCTCCGCGATGAAGCCTCCTCGCTGTACAAATCGGATCTTGGGCTCTAGCGTCGGCTTCATGGGAGAAAAAGCGGGCTAGGTCATCGACGACGATGCCGAAGATGATCTACGTCGAGGCATCGCTAGATCAAGCTCCAACTTCACCAAGTCATGAAACTTGTGAAGAAAACACACTCTACTACTTGGCAAGAGGTAGAGGATGAAGAAATAGGAAGTGGGTTCACTTTAGAATTGGATTTCTCACTTTTTTTCTCAAGTTTCCATTGATGAGGCAAGCTTTTTCTTCAAGTAGAAGATGAAGAAGAAGAAGATAATAATATTATGATAAGTTCATTAGAATAGAAAAGAAAAAGAATACTTATCATAACATTAACTATAGTTATGTGTAGAGAAATGACTAAGGTTAAAAGAATGGTTAGGGTTAAGCTTGAAGACAAAATGGTCATAGGGTCAAAGCTTCATGAAGCTTCATCAAGCTTCATGAAAGAAAGAAAGAATAAAACCATTTTGTTTTCTTTTGTCATTTCATTTTAATCTAAAATAAAAAGATAAATGAATGGACAAATAAATAGAAACATTAACCATTTATTTAACCTAGGTTTAATTCTTTACACAAACCAATTTTGCATGCGTCATCAAACATGATACAATCAAGTGCACAAAAATATATCGCATATACAATACGCACATCCGAGTGAGAAAATCCATCTTAAGTGAACCGATACTAGTTAATGCAAAGTAATATATCAAATATATAATTATGTATTAAATTATTAAATCAACACTTGATTTAATGATCCGGTCATATCGTATATAACCGACTAATATCAACAGTAACAACTTATCGAATCAACACTTGATCCGATAACCCGGCTATATCGCATATAACCGATCAATGTCACAAATCGCGAGAATCGAATACAGTATCACATACTGGTATCATTCTCGGTCCCACACATATCTCATATGCGCTCCTATTTCGTTTCGCTTGAGCCAGGAAACCTCTGTGTAGGACTCTAAAGACTCGTCAATACGCCGGCAGCAGGTGATGATCATATCAAACACCCATAAGCCCCAAGCGGTCTGCTAAACGTAACGGCCACCCGGGTATTGAGCGATGAGAAGATCGACGAGCAAGCCCGCTCACCCTCCTGTGAATCCAACCAGTAACACTTACCGTACAGTCCGATCTGATCGTCTGATATGTCGCATATCTCGCCTAGGGGTGGTAAACGTCAGACCCCAATAGCTCGATAAGTCGTGTCGATATGAGGTCTATAACAATTTGAGAAACTACTGGTAACACTTACCAGTAAATCTCAGCAACCCTAGCCAGGGATTTCCTGTTATAGCCAATCGAACACAGCGCAACATCGACTCCCTATACCGGGAGAGACGAATCCCCTCCTATCGCTCATTGCCTCCATGTGATTCGGGACTGTACCCAAAAACCACCGTTTTGCACGCCCTCTTGGACGTGGTAAGATGGAAATCAAAGCACAGTGGGAACCACACAAGACTCTATGACGATCTCGGGTCAACAGACTACTCTGTACCAGTGTCACCAGAGAACTGCCATCTGACGTAAGGTATAATACCATCTGGGAGTTCTCGGCGAGTCCGTCCAGTGTACCCAGTCTCTACTGAGCACCCGTATATCATCTCTGATGTCAAACACCAATGGATATGGGATCATCCATCGCCTATCTGTATGGGTCGAGAAGGTATACGCTAGTCTACTCTGGTATATCGATGCCCCGTCTCGATACACCCACGACTAGGGACTTTGAAGGATGTACTTATGGACTACCATGTCCCCACTAGTATGATCCGCATCATAGTACAGATAGTCAAGTACACATCCTAAGGGCTTTACCAACATGTATCAGAGAGGCAATCAATGTACACGTTAAGGTAAAGAGTAACCAGATAGCATACTATCATGTCGAGCAAGAAAGTCCTCCCTATATATGTCCCAGCATCCACTACAATATACATCCTATGTACAGTAATGGCCTCTAGGGCATACATATAACTAACAATCTCCCACTTGCACTAGGGCCATCTGATAGCAGTGGTTGCAGTATCTCATACTCAACCATCCCATAAAAGTCTCTCTCTGGGAATAGGCCTTCGTGAATGGATCCGCTGTGTTGTCCTCTGAGTCTACTCTCCTAACCTCGATCATCTTGGAGATCAGCCATCTCCATGATCAGGCGATACTGCCTTAGAATATGTCTGGATCACTGATGGGACCGGCGTTCCTTGGCATAAGCCACAACTCCATTGTCTCACAATGGTAGGAACGA
Organism: Agapanthus africanus; assembly: GCA_030015575.1. Classification (NCBI taxonomy): domain Eukaryota; kingdom Viridiplantae; phylum Streptophyta; class Magnoliopsida; order Asparagales; family Amaryllidaceae; genus Agapanthus; species Agapanthus africanus. The sequence goes on from CM057341.1 coordinate 618,773,054, forward strand.
AGTTCATCTCATGAACTATTATACACCCAAACTGCCTCTTTGGTAGCATCTTAAGTAGCGATGTATCTTGCCTTTAATCGTCTAGTATGCCATGGTATCTAGCTTGGAACTCTTCCATCATACCGTCCCTTTACTGAGGGTAAAGACAATGCCTGTGACTGACATTCAGTCGTCTTTATCACCCTGGAACCCTTCCAGTGATTCTCCCAAGGATCAACTGATACCATCTCACTACAACTAGTGAGTATCCTAACATCCATTTAGATTTATCTCATAGATCCAAAATCCAGGATTTAAGAGATATCACTTTGATCCTATATGGAGAATCTTCGTGATAAGCAGAGATTGATCGAGCGTAGCATAGGAAACTCCTTCCCTATCAAGAGTATGTCATCCACGTACTCTATGAGGATCGTCACCATACTCCCAACTACCTTTTTGTTTATACAAGGTTCATCTACCATTTTGATGATGTCAACTTCTTTGACTAATCCATCAAAACAGATGTTCCAACTCCGCGATGCCTGCTTTATCCTATAAAGCATCTTGCACACGTTTCCGCTGCTCCTACTGTCTACGAGGCCCTCTGGCTGTGTACTTATAGACGCACTCTTCTAAAATATCATTTAGAAAAGCAGTCATGACACCCTACCACCAGATATCGTAGTCATGGTATGTAGCCGTGGCAAGTAGGATTTGGATGGACTTAAGCATAGCCACTTGAAAAGGTTTCATCATTGTCCACGCCTGGTCGATGACGAAAACCTTTAACAAGTCTAGTTTTGAAAGTCTTAACTTTTCCATCTACACCAAGTAATCTTCTCAAGATATACTTGCTCCTGATGGGGATTTAACCCTTCAGATATAGCAACCAAAGTCCATACTTTGTTGGTGTACATGGATTCCATCTCAGATCACTAAGCATCTAGCCATTCTTATAGAGTCCCACTCCTGATGGCCAGCTCGAAACTAGTTGGGTCATCATTTTATGATGCAATCCTCACTCCCACTGTCATAGAGAAACAGAAGTATCTCTCAGGTGGGTGAGGAACCCTACTAGATCGGCGGAGAGGCTGAGGTTCGTTGGAATCTACTGAATCCTTTGGTTCTATCAAATCATCAGCTGTAGTTTGTATAGCTGGAACCTTTCCAGTTGTACATTACAGGCCTTGCCTCGAGCTTGTCCGGATTATGCTTTTAGACATAGGCCGGACAACCCCAAATCTTAACTAACTTAAGATATGGGCTTTTCCCTTTCCATATCACATATGAAATGGTAGGCAACTGATTTGATTGGAACCCTATTCAATAGGTATGCAGCTTCTCAAGCGCATAACTCCCAAAAAGGAAAAAGGCAACTCAGTAGTACTTATCATAGAGCACACCTTATCATATAGGGTGTGATTGCTCCGCCCCGATATACCATCGTGCTATGGTGTATACGGAGGAGTAATGCTGAGAGAGAATCTCATTCTCCTTTAGAATTGTCCAGGAATTCCATGCACAAGTATTCTCCTCCTTGATCTCATCATAGGACATAATACTTATACCCGTGTTTTGGTTCTCTACTTCTAATTTATATTCTGTGAATATCTCAAAAGGTTCGGACTTGTGTTTCAACAGGAACATATTTCTGAATCTTGAGAGATCATCAGAGAACGTAATGAAGTACAAAGAACCGGTCCTGGCATGTGTAGACAGGGGACCTACATACATCAACATGTATCATCCCAAGAGTTCATTAACTCTTTCTCTGTTTCCAATAAACAGGGCTATGGTCATTTTATCTTTGTGACATGACTGGCAAGTTTCATAAGATGTAAATTCAAACTGATTTAAATATGCATCTACATGTAACTTCAGCTAGTCGGGTCGCATTGATATGACCTAGTCTACAATGCCTCAAAAAGGATTCGTTCATTTCTGAACTTTTCCTTTTGTGTGTGTTCTGTATACTAAGAACTGTAGTTTGATTTAGAACATCAACGCTTTTAGATAACGTGCCTGAACCGATCAACTTTTGATATAGGAAATGTTCAAAACATTATCCAACAATACAAAATTATATCCTTTCTTTAATAATAAAGAGACTGATATGATTTTGTATATCAGGTTCGGTATCTAATAGCATTCGTTCAGAATCAATGTATAGGTAATACAGGGTGACAGTGACCAACAGACTTGGCTGCAACACTTGCCCCGTTTTCTGCCTCATGAAACTTATTACCCGTTCTCAGCTCTCTACCTTTCTGTAGCCCGTATGTAACAAATTACATATCTGGGATCCTGATCCGGTATCAAAAACCCAGGACGTAAAGGATACAGAGAAACAGTTCTTTGTAACGAACACACCCGAAGATGATGCATCAACATGCACTGTCTTCGTTTGGGCGGCACGGGAATTCTGGTAATCCCCAATTTCCTGCTCTGTCTTATAACAATTATAAGTTGGAGCGGGACCAACGTTCCCCAGCTCAGTATAACAAGCGGGTTCGGTCAATATCCGTATTATTATCTTGATTAAGGCGTGACATGGTCGCTACCAGGAGAGAGATAGAAGAAAACACTCAGCGTGTGCTCTTGCAAGAATAGATTGGTTATTATTTTATCTAATCAGGATGGCTCCTACTGTTTTTTTATCAAATCTTCCTTCAAACCCTAAAAGGAAAGACTAGCCGGGATTAATTACACACTACAAGTTCGCCAATCTTTCAGCCAGGCCAGTGTCGGTACTTTGAGGGAGGTCCCCCGTGCTTTCGCACGAACCTAATTAATGTAAACCTCGTTTTCCCAGAGGCGTAACCCCGTTGACACCTTTCTAGACACCTACTCGATCGGCTAATTGTAATGTGTAAAACTCTCCCAGGAGTAACTCTTACTCGCAGCGGGTATCGGATCCAACTATCTCATAGAAGGTATGCAATCTCATTGCAAATTTCAACACTTGAAATTCCCGATAATATTTTGCCCCTAACGTGCTATGACCTTGACGAAAGCCAACAAACCATAGCCCGCTAGTCAAGTTCAACCCGTACATTTCTTGATTGAATTAAATCCACCCGCACGACCCTTGACGAAAGCCAACAAAGCCGCACGACTACCCTAATCCAATCGCATCGTATGCTGGCAGATAAGCAGCATATAGCTACCGCACACTGAACCTTGACGAAAGCCAACAAATGCAGCACGAATACTATATACAACTTATCTGAAATGACGGAGGGCTACGACAGGTTTTTCTGAAAACCTATTGCGTAATGAACTTGATATCGTTGTAGGATCGAATGGATTTTGAAATGGAGTATTTTTGAGGCTTTTCTAGTTTTGCTAAAGGGGTCACTCCCGGTGAAGGGATCGTCGGCCCTTTCCTCGTCGAATGAGGTGCGTGATATATCATATATGTCACTGTGCAAAGCAAAAACTCTTAAAAGCAATCAAAAGACAAACCAAGTGTGTAGCATCTGCCAGTTATTGCTAAAGGAGTCACTCCCGGTGAAGGGATCTCGGTCCTTTCCTTATCGAATAAGGTGCAGGATATATCATATATACCGCTGTGCAAAGCAAGAACTGTAGCTACCTGTTTTATTTTGAAATTCGATTCTACAACATCTTAGGTTTCTTTTATTTCATTAATCTCATTAATGAAGTCCCATCATTTAAGTACCTAAACATCACAGATAAATACGACGTACACTTATGCCATCCGCATTCGCCTCGATGTCCCCTCGTGCACCGTTAGGTTAGGTAACTAACGGCAGAGCGGGGCTGGGCTAGTGCGGGTGTAAAACATAAGTAACGCCTATATAATATATCATATATACTATATACTGTATCTATCATAGAACATCACATGATCACATCACAGATATCGCAGCAGAAGAAACATATGAAATATTGGATATACTAGGACGTCCGTGTTTTCAATACGAGCCAGTATAAAACACGGATTCCACGGTCGCGATGAATAGCCAAACCCACACCCCAAGACCCCTCCGAGAGCAGCAAGCAACCCTACCAATTCTAGAGTTAGGAGACCCGTACTCGAAACCTCGAGTTGGTCTCCCACTGGACCCCAGAACCCGGTTACTTGTGCCCTCCTCCTTGGGTCTATCCTGGTGCGGAAAAGTAAATAATATACAAAGGGTGACATCTTCCGCAACCTGGAAGTGCCCCAATAAAAGAATATTACATACAAGTTTTTACATGAATGAAAATGAAAAACACTCATCTCACATAAAAACCCCCCGGCTATTCAAACACGACGATCCAATATAACATATCCAGCAACACATAACATCACATGTCATCAACGTAAGTAAATATGCGCATCCCAATTGTCGTTGACATATAGCATCTTAGGTTCAAAGGGCAGTTCAAGACGGTCATATAATCGAGTTAAGGTTTGTTGTCTTCTAGAGGGACCATCGCGTTACTTGCACTACTTAGAACGTCTTTAAACCTCAGAAAAATCCGACACTTGGAAATTTCCCGACAGGGGAAAAATTGGGTATTTATATCCGGTCGAACTTTTTAACATATTCTAAAATTTATCCGGAAAGCCACATAGACAAAATCTGATACTCCGATCGAAACACCGAATCCCCAAAACAACCCCAGAAAATTCAACTCTTGAATAAATATTAAAAATTCCCATAAAACTCAGCAACAGAAAAGAAGAATTACTGTGCAAAAACTACAGTCAACACCCATCATTTAGCCGCGGAACCTCCGCAGAAGCCAGGCTTCTGCCGCGGTTCCGCCGCACTATGAACAGTTCATGGAAAACATTTTTCACCGTAATTCTTAGATTTCCCTGCTGAATTTTTTAAACATTTTTAATGTGGAAAAATCCCAGTTTTTAGAAAAAGTCCAGAGAGCATGTCGGATTAGGGTTCGGGGTTTGTTCGGGTTTCAAACTTCGTCTACGCATCGCCTAAGGCTCTAGCTAGGCTCTGATACCACTGTAGGGTTCCTAGGCACTCTCAAGAGTTCTCACAAGGCATCAACCATGCCAATTTCAATATTTTACGGTGCCGAGAAACCCTAGACTAGATCGTTAACTAGAATTCTAGGCGATAACAAAACCTAGTAAACAACTTTACTAATAAAGAACGGAAATACAACCTTTGTAGATCCGGTGCTCCACCTCTATGGCTCCGCGATGAAGTCTCCTCGCTGTACAAATCGGATCTTGGGCTCTAGCGTCGGCTTCATGGGAGAAAAAGCGGGCTAGGTCATCGACGACGATGCCGAAGATGATCTACGTCGAGGCATCGCTAGATCAAGCTCCAACTTCACCAAGTCATGAAACTTGTGAAGAAAACACACTCTACTACTTGGCAAGAGGTAGAGGATGAAGAAATAGGAAGTGGGTTCACTTTAGAATTGGATTTCTCACTCTTTTTCTCAAGTTGCCATTGATGAGGCAAGCTTTTTCTTCAAGCAGAAGATGAAGAAGAAGAAGATAATAATATTATGATAAGTTCATTAGAATAGAAAAGAAAAAGAATACTTATCATAACATTAACTATAGTTATGTGTAGAGAAATGACTAAGGTTAAAAGAATGGTTAGGGTTAAGCTTGAAGACAAAATGGTCATAGGGTCAAAGCTTCATGAAGCTTCATCAAGCTTCATGAAAGAAAGAAAGAATAAAACCATTTTGTTTTCTTTTGTCATTTCATTTTAATCTAAAATAAAAAGATAAATGAATGGACAAATAAATAGAAACCTTAACCATTTATTTAACCTAGGTTTAATTCTTTACACAAACCAATTTTGCATGCATCATCAAACATGATACAATCAAGTGCACAAAAATATATCGCATATACAATGCACACATCTGAGTGAGAAAATCCATCTTAAGTGAACCGATACTAGTTAATGCAAAGTAATATATCAAATATATAATTATGCATTAAATCATTAAATCAACACTTGATTTAATGATCCGGTCATATCGTATATAACCTACTAATATCAACAGTAACAACTTATCGAATCAACACTTGATCCGATAACCCGGCTATATCGCATATAACCGATCAATGTCACAAATCGCGAGAATCGAATACAGTATCACATACTGGTATCATTCTCGGTCCCGCACATATCTCATATGCGCTCCTATTTCGTTTCGCTTGAGCCAGGAAACCTCTGTGTAGGACTCTAAAGACTCGTCAATACGCCGGCAGCAGGTGATGATCATATTAAACACCCACAAGCCGTAAGCGGTCTGCTAAATGTAACGGCCACCCGGGTATTGAGCGATGAGAAGATCGACGAGCAAGCCCGCTCACCCTCCTGTGAATCCAACCAGTAACACTTACCGTACAGTCCGGTCTGATCGTCTGATATGTCGCATATCTCGCCTAGGGGTGGTAAACGTCAGACCCCAATAGCTCGATAAGTCGTGTCGATATGAGGTCTATAACAATTCGAGAAACTACTGGTAACACTTACCAGTAAATCTCAGCAACCCTGGCCAGGGATTTCCTGTTATAGCCAATCGAACACAGCGCAACATCAACTCCCTATACCGGGAGAGACGAATCCCCTCCTATCGCTCATTGCCTCCATGTGATTCGGGACTGTACCCAAAAACCACCGTTTTGCACGCCCTCTTGGACTTGGTAAGATGGAAATCAAAGCACAGTGGGAACCATACACGACTCTATGACGATCTCGGGTCAACAAACTACTCTGTACCAGTGTCACCAGAGAACTGCCATCTGACGTAAGGTATAATACCATCTGGGAGTTCTCGGCGAGTCCGTCCAGTGTACCCAGTCTCTACTGAGCACCCGTATATCATCTCTGATGTCAAACACCAATGGATATAGGATCATCCATCGCCCATCTGTATGGGTCGAGAAGGTATACGCTAGTCTACTCTGGTATATCGATGCCCCGTCTCGATACACCCACGACTAGGGACTTTGAAGGATGTACTTATGGACTACCATGTCCCCACTAGTATGATCCGCATCATAGTCCAGATAGTCAAGTACACATCGTAAGGGCTTTACCAACATGTATCAGAGAGACAATCAATGTACACGTTAAGGTAAAGAGTAACCAGATAGCATACTATCATGTCAAGTAAGAAAGTCCTCCCTATATATGTCCCAGCATCCACTACAATATACATCCTATGTACAGTAATGGCCTCTAGGGCATACATATAACTAACAGTTATGTTGCGGAGTGTATGGAGGAATAAGCTGAGAGAGAATTCCATTCTCTTTTAGGTAATCCAGGAACTCGGCACTCAAGTATTCACCACCTCGATCAGATCTCAGTGTTTTGATACTTTTGCCGGTTTGTTTTTCTACTTCATTCTTATATTCCTGGAATTTTCCAAAGGCTTCGGATTTATGTTTCATTAAGAAGACATATCCGTACCTTGAAAAGTCATCCGTAAAAGTTATGAAGTAAGAAAAACTGCTTCGCGCATGTGTAGACATTGGGCCGCACACGTCGCTGTGTACGAGTACCAAGAGCTCGCTCGCTCTTACTCCATGTCCAGTGAACGGAGTCTTTGTCATCTTTCCTTTGAGACAGGATTGACAAGTTCCATATGATTGATATTTGAATAGATCCAAATATCCTTCTGTATGTAACTTAGTCAATCTTCTCTCATTGATGTGACCCAGTCTACAATGCCATAAGAAAGCCTGATTAGTTTCCGGAGAATTTCTTTTGTGTGTATTCTGGACATTGAAAATCTGTGGTTGGTTTAATACGTATATTCCATTGCTTAATGTACCTGACCCAATCAGAACTTGATTAAGGTGAATGTTCATAACATTACTTACAAATGCAAATTCATAACCTTCTTTAGATAATAAAGATACAGAAATGATATTACAAGTTGCATTGGGTACAAAATAGCAATTACGCAAAACCAAAACGTGTCCATCTGACAAGCCCAGGTGATAGTCCCCCACGGACTCAGTATCCATGCCAGCTCCGTTTGCAACTCTGAGGGTCATATCATCTGCCTTCAAAACCCTACGCTTTCTTAGTGCCTGCAAAGAATTACAGATATGAGATCCTGATCCGGTATCCAATACCCAGGAAGTAGAGTTTATTGAAAGAAAGTTTTCAATAACATACACACCTGAAGCTGAAGCCGCAACTTGCTTCAGATCCTGTGTTCTGGCCTTCCAAGCCCTGCAATCTTTCTTCCAGTGTCCCTTCTTATGACAATAGAAGCATTCTTCCTTTCCCACAAGCTGCCCCGCTATCTTTGTTGCCTTTGCTTTTCCCTTCGTATCCACTTTATTAACACCGCCCCTTGGTTTGGCGGGGGCTTTCTTCTTCTTTCCCTTGGCTTTTGCCATGGACTTAGAAGAGGAAGAACCTCCTACAAACAAAGTGGATGTTTCCCTACCTTTTTGTAGGGTGCCCTCTGCACTCCTCAGCATGTTGAGGAGCTCTGGAAGTTCAACTTCTTTTCCTTGCAAGTTGAAGTTCAGGATGAACTGGGCGTAAGTGGAAGGAAGGGACTGGAGAATCAAGTCCGTATAGAGCTCGTTCTCTAATGTGGTCCCAAGGTCTGCGAGCTCCTCAATGAAGCCAATCATCTTAAGCACGTGTTCCGCTACCGATGATCCGATGGCCAACCTTGCCGAAAATAGCTTCTTCGACACTTCGTATCTTGCGATACGAGATTGCTCTCCATACAGTACTTTTGTATGGAGAAATATGGATTCGAGGTCCATATTCTCGTGCCTCCTCTGATGTTCATTGTCCATAGAGGCAAGCACGAGGCACTTGGCCTTCACGCAATCGATCTCCCAGGTCTTACGGATTTCCCTATCCGCGACGCTGGAGGTGGGACCTGGGACAGGGGGAGCTTTGGTGGTAAGAAGATACCCCAGCTTGTCGTAAGTGATTGCCATTTTGACATTCCTGAGCCAATCTTTGTAGTTTGGCTCTGTCAGTATGTTTTTATCTAGAAGTAACTTAAGTCCGGTCATGTCGATTGGTCGCTGCAATTAGGAGAGAGAGAAGAAACACTCAGCATGATGCTCTTGCAAGTTTAGAGTGGTTTTTAGTTTGTCTAAATAGGATGGCTCCCACTATATCTCGAATTCCTCCTCAAACCAAAAAGGAAGAATTAGTCGGAATCAATCTCACCGTACAATACTTGCTTAACCGTTCAGCCAGGCCAGTGTTGGTACTTCGAGGGAGGTTTTCCAACGCTTTGGCGAAGTTCCTTAATTAAATAACCTCTTTTCCCTAGGGGCGTAGCCCCGCTAACACCTTTCTAGACACCTACTTGGTTTATAGCATTGATCGTTAAGTGAGAAATTTTCCGAGGAGTAGCATATACTCACAGTAGGATCGGTATCCAAATATCATCGCGTGACAAAACTGAAGGAATCCTACCAGAATCATCACACTCCAAATAGTATGCAACACTAGCAAGTTTCAGTTCTTTTGAAACTCCCGATGTGGATTTTTGCCCCATGCTCTTATGACCTTGACTTTGGCCAAAATATCATAAGTCACATGTCAAGTTCTACCCGTCATTCTCCAGGTTAATTTGAACCCACCCGTACATACCCTTTACTTTGGCCAACATGGCAGTATGACTATCCCAAACCAACGCATCTATCTATGCTGCACATGAATAGCCAATAGCTACCAATCACTATGCCTTGACTTTGGCCAACATACATAGCTTGAATACTATTGACTATTCATGTGAAACGACGGAGGGCTATGAATGGTTTTGGCGAAACCGTGAACATAGTGAACTTGATATAATCAATGGAACGAGATAGCTTTTAAAAGGAGTGGCTCAAGCTCCGCATTTAAAAGTTGGTTTTTGAAAAAGAACCGAGTGGTTTTGAAAGTGTTCCAACGACTTTACTTTGGTTTATTTTCTTGCATTAATTCTTTTTAATGCGTCCCATCATTTAATCCTACCATTGCAGAAAACAACCAAAATATGACGTACGCTTATGCCATCCGCATTCGCCACGGGGCCCCGTCATTACCCGTTAGGTTACTTAACTAACGACAGAGCGGGGGCTGGACTAGCGCGGATGCAAAACATAAGCAACGCCTAAATAGTTATCATATATAGATATATTGCAATGATAGCCAATCCAGATCACAGATGAACACATTGGATATACTAGGAATCCGCAATTCGTACGAGCCTGTAACGAAAAGCGGATTACACGGTCGCGGTGAATAGCCAATACCCCACCCAAGACCCCTATGGATACGGCAAACTACCCGCCAAATACCCGAAGCGAAGCAACCTCCCTCAACGACGTGAGTAGGCCACTCGGCACTTCGAGGTACCCGGTAGTTTGTGCACCCCCTCCATGGGTCTATCCTAGGAGCAAAAATAGTAAAAGAAATTATACAATGACGGCTACAACCCCGACCCGGTTGTGCGGCCATACAAATAATATTACATCAATTACAAATTTTACATGAATTGAAAGAAAAGAAAACTCTCATCTCACAACCCCCCGGCTATTCACCCGCGACAATCCAATGAATTCATATACACATACCATCAACATTACAGATCACAGATATGTATAACCCCCACTAATCGACATATAGCGATTAGCAGACGTTCAATACATATATCACATCACAGAAATAAAACCCGTCAGCTTAAGTCCTTAGAAACTAGATCAAAATACGGTTTTTTAAGCCCCAAAAACAAATTTTGCTTTCTGGAAAATCTGGGCTGAAAAAACATACTCCAAAAATCCCAAAACACCCCCAGAGACACTCTGCAGGAAAACAGTGCCACAACCGAGTCAACTCGGCCGTGGATCCACGGCGGGTGCATGCTCCTGCCGTGGTTCCACGGCGATTTGACTGAGTCAGTGGACCTGTTTTCTTGGGTGTCTTAACAAAAGCCTGAGACAATTTTTGGTGCAAGATTTATTAATTTTTGAACAGAATACAGAATCTATAGAAACTTGATTTTTCGGGGATTTTTCGCGACTTTTTCTCCGATCGAATTTCTATTTACTTTGCTAACATGTTAGATAGTGTTTAACTAGGCTCTGATACCACTGTAAGTCCATGCTACCCTTCCCCGGTACTTACGGGGTTGCGGAATTGGTGAAAAATGATTTTTGCTAGGGTGGTAACATGGACTCAAAATACGGATCTTTGTTAAACAACTACCTAACAACCTAACTAGGAGTTTTACTACTCGGTTAGGGGGTTATACGTTTCTTGAACTCCTTCGTCTTTAACTCTTGTGGTGTACGGACCGGCCTCCCCTCGTCGTCTTCTCGCGCCGAAGATGGATCCACCCGAAAGCTTTTACCTTTTGGCTTCTTCTTCGAACTTGAAGAAAATAGAACACTTGGCTTGCTAGGCCTTGTGAACTAGGATGAGTAGAGGATTGTTTTGGTGTTTTTATCTCTAAGGCAATGGTTCTCAACTCATGAGAGGGGTTTGCCTTAAGCTAGAGAGAGCAAGAGGAAGAGGGAGAGCTTGAGCAAGTGATGGCAAGAGAGAGAAATGAAATGAGAGAATGAATAATCCTTTTGCCATCCAAGCTCTCATAATCAAAAATCATCATAACAATGTAATAATAATTGAGTATATTGTAATGGTTGATATCATGACAAATGACACTATCATTTCTTGCATTAAATGCAAATGGTGAACAAAACAAGCAAGCATAAGTCAATGCAACCAAATGATGGCCATTGTCATGATGGTGGTCAACAAGTCCAACCTAGTCAACCGGTCAACAAAAGTTAACAAGTCAACAAGGTCAACCTTTCAACCCTAACCATGTCACTATAATAATCAATTAATATTATTGTTAATCATATTTCTAATTCTCATTAGGGTTAAGCAAAAGTCAACAACCCTAATGAGAATCCTCTGCCTCTGTCTCTATCAACTGTGCATACACACCCGTATCCGCGTTCCGGGGAACACGAATACAAACGAGATAAAACCAATCCCAAAACGTACACTAGGATCTGGCTTAAACCAAAACCCACTAGTGTTAACTGTCCGGACACTAAACGTGCACAAGTGCATGGATATGACCGAACCCTGTCGCAAAACCATGCGACCTGTCGCAAAACCATGCGACCTCTACTTTTTTGCCTAAAGGCGAATAGCTCTCTGTGTGGGACTCTAAAGACTCGACACTACGCTGGCAGTGGGTTTAACCACAGACCGCAAGCGGCACTAGCTGTGCGTAACGGCCCCCAGGTAGATGCGGATAAGAAGACGGGCGAGGTGAAACCCATCTGAACTCTACTGAGCCTGAATGTGACAATCTCCGTACAGTCCGGTCTGTTCGTCTGAGAACATCGCATGGTGGGCCTAGGGGGCGGTAAACGTCAGTCCCCTAATAGCGGTACAAGTCGTGTCGGAGTGTAGCCCAGAACACCCTGAGATAACACTGGTAACCTACCAGTATATCTCGCTTGCCCTGGCCAGGGACTACTTGTGTAATGGCTCTCCTAGACACAGCGCGATGTCAACCCCCAATACCGGGAGAGACAAATCCTATCTAACCGTCACTGCCTCCAAGTGCTTTGGGACTGCACCCAACTACTACCTGTTTGCACGACTCCTTTGAGCCGTGGTAGGGTAGTAATCAAAGTACAATGGGAACACACTCGAAGCGAAGTGACAGTGTCAAGTCAGCGGACTAAGCTATACCCATGTCACCTGGGAATTGATAACTGATGATAGGTATAGTACCAACCAATCAGTTCCCGACGAGTCCTTTCCAGTGTACTCGTAACCTAACGAGCACCCGCATACTATCTCAAGTATGATGTACTGACGGCTGTAGGACAGACAGTTTCCCCTGCTGGGACGAGAAGCGCATACTCTAGTCTACTCTGGAGTATCGATGCCCTGTCTCGATAGTCCTACGACTAGAGACCTGTATAAGGATGTGCTTGTGGATTACCCAGCCCTCACGAGTGTGACTGCCATCACAACGCTGGTAATCAAGCAAAGATCCTAAGGGCTCTACTAATATGTATAAGCAATATGCTAAAAGAAACACATGCACATATTAAAGTAGAAACAAACCAAGTAGCATACTACCATTTTGAGCAAGATTGTCAATACAAGTTGAATATCCCAAGCTTCCATTAAGTAATATACAAACTAGTATGATACAGTAATGGCCTCTAGGGCATATACACTAACACAAAAGTCTGAAGTTTTTGAGAAATTCAAAGAATATAAATATAAAGTTGAGAACCAGACGGGTAAAAGTATTAAAATCCTTCGATCTGATTGCGGGGGGGGGGGGGGGGGAGAATACTTGAGCACAAAATTCCGTGACTATCTAAAAGAGAATGGGATTCTCTCTCAGCTTACTCCTCCGTATACACCACAGCATAACGGTGTATCCGAGCGGAGGAATCGTACCCTATTGGATATGGTACACTCTATGATGAGCACCGCTGAGTTACCTATTTCTTTTTGGGGGCATGCGCTTGAGACAGCCATGCACCTATTGAATATGGTCCCTACCAAATCAGTGCCTACCACTCCATATGAGATATGGAAAGGGAAGTGACCATATCTTAATTATGTTAAGAAATGGGGTTGTCCGGCCTGTGTCAAAAGGCACAATCCGGACAAGCTCGAGGCAACATCTGTTCTGTGCAAGTTTGTAGGATATCCTAAAAACTCATAAGGGTATATCTTCTACCACACCGAGGAACAAAAGGTGTTTGTTTCTCGGCATGCCACCTTTTTAGAAAAGGAATTTCTTGCGAAAGAAATTAGTGGCCTTGAGGTAGAACTGGAAGAGGTTCCAGCAGCACAAACTACAACAAAAGATTTGGTAGAACCAGAGGATTCGATAGTTCCCAACGAATCTCAGCCTCTTCGCCGATCTAGTAGGGTTCCTCATCCACCTTAGAGATATTACGGTTTTCTCATTGATGGTGGGAGCGAGGATTGCATCATGAAAGATGATGACCCAACTAGCTTCGAGCAGCCCATCACGAGTGGGGACTCTGTGAAATGGCTGGATGCAACGCGATCTGAGATGGAATCCATGTACACCAACAAAGTATGGACTTTAGAAGTTGCTCCCGAAGGGGTAAAACCCATTAGGAGCAAATGGATATTTAAGAAGAAACTTGATGTAGATGGAAAAGTTGAGACTTTTAAAGATAGACTTGTTGCAAAGGTTTTCGTCAATGACCAGGTGTGGATTATGATGAAACCTTTTCTCCAGTGGCTATGCTTAAGTCCATCCGGATCCTACTTGCCATAGCTGCATACCATGACTGCGAAATCTGGCAAATGGATGTTAAGACCACCTTTCTAAATGGTGATTTAGAAGAGAGCGTGTACATGACTCAGCCGGAGGGCTTCGTAGACAGTGGGAGCAGCGGAAAGGTGTGCAAGCTGCTTAAATCAATCTACGGGTTGAAGCAGGCATTGCGGAGTTGGAACATCTGTTTTGATGAGGTAGTCAAAGAGTTTGACTTTATAAAAAACGTAGATGGACCTTGTATATACAAGAAGGTTGTAGAGAGTAAGGTCGTCTTCCTCGTATTGTACGTGGATGACATACTCTTGATAGGAAATGATGTTCCTATGCTGCACTCAGTCAAACTCTTCTTATCACAAAGATTCTCAATGAAAGATCTAGGTGATGCCTCCTACATCTTGGGGATTAAGATCTACAGAGATAGATCTAAACGGATACTGGGATTGTCCCAATCCAAGTACATTGACACCGTACTAAAGAGGTTTAGTATGGAAGATTCCAAGCGTGGGAATATACCCACGATCTCAGGACCCAATCTCTCCAAAGAGATGTCTCCCAAGGCTAATTTGGAGAGAGCTCGCATGCAAGGGATACCCTATGCTTCGGCAGTAGGCTCTATCGTGTACGCGATTTTATGTACCAGACCCGATGTAGCGTACTCACTAAGTGTAGTGAGTAGGTATCAAGCAGATCCAGGAGAGAATCACTGGACAGCCGTGAAGAACATTCTCAAGTACTTGAGAAGGACTAAAGAGATGTTCTTGGTGTACGGTAACGGTGAACTCCAAGTGGAGTGTCACGACCCAAAATAGCTCGTGACTGGCACTTGATTCATATGAAGTCTATAGGACCCCATCTAATCCAAGTAAGCCAAAAGCCCAGAAATCTAAAACCATTTTAGGGAGTAAATAAAGAAAACTAGTTTAAAGGAATGAAGAAAACATGTTTTAAATCATGGTTTTTAAATAACTAAGCCGAATATGCATTTTTAAAATGTATAGTCTTTTCTGAAAATTTCGACAGAGTTTCCTTTGTAAAAACTGGCCCCGAACAGGGTACAACAAGGATAATATATAAGCAATGATAAAAGGCATCCCCAAGCGGGAGCTATCTCTTCGTCAATTGACGGTCACAACCACGCAAGCAATATAATATACAACGCCAAAAGGCGAGGATCAAAACTCAGAAAGAAACTCAAAATCAACATGAAAACCATAATACTGCTACGCGCGACTCTAAGGTCGAAATAATACATAACTGATTTCTAAGTCTGAAACAATATACAAGTTTTGGTTGATGGAATTTCTAGATACAATGAATAATACATGTACAATGGTGGTTCTGATGCAAAAGAACCCACCTACCAAAGCAAGTCACCCGTAATGGAAGAAATGTGCCAGAAAAGCCGCAACGAAACCTGTACGGCAAAACCTGCAAGAACTGTGGCACAACGGGGGTGAGTTGCCAACTCGTGAATAGAAAATATCTACAAGCAGAAATCGTATGTATGACTCATCCTATGTCAATACGATCAGATATATATAACCTCAATATGAATAAGTCTGAAGCATGCTAAAGTGGCAGTATAACCTCTATACATGAGTTTAGTGCCAAGTGCTCGTGCCAGTGCCTCGGGTAATAACATATCATAAATATGAGGTATGATCAATGTAATCAAATCTGTAAATATGTGGATCCCGTCCACTCGTCACCCAATGACAATAACCATCATGCATGTAAATATCATGAAGCATATGCATGGAAATATGAGGATATAATCCATCTGTGTCCCTCGCGACACGTCAAAATCATGGAACCAGAGTGTCCAGCATCGACACTCGAAAACATCATGAAAGCTGTGCCCAGCATCGGCACGTAAATCCTCATATATCGGGCATCCGTCAGTCCGGGTCAGCCCCCTCTCTCTCATATATCGGGCATCCGTCAGTCCAGGTCAGCCCCCTCTCTCTCCTATATCGGGCATCCGTCAGTCCGGGTCAGCCCCCCTTCTTTCATATATCGGGCATCCATCAGTCCGGGTCAGCCCCCCTCTCTCATATATCACTCTAGCACCGAGAAAACACATGGTGGGCGTACTGAAATATCATATCAAGGGCAACCGGGTTTTTAAAACAATTATATATTCTCTTTTGAAATACACACGGTTCCCAAATCCAAAAATATCATGGAAACAACATATCTCAATGCGTATAATCAGAAAGCATGATGTATGCGACATGTAAAAGAACTGTAAACATATCAGTATGTCATGCAACATGGAATAGTAATATGCACATATGTAGGGAAGATCGCTTCTTTAAAATGAATCAGCTTTTAAAGGTATTTTGCGGTTCCCAAATCTCTCATCAAGCTTGAACCATCAATGTAAGTGCAAATACGTATGTATGCATGTATGGGTGCACAGTGTATAGGTACACAAGTATGCCATGCAAGAGTCATATCCTGAATGCAGCAGTACTACAGTGTAGTGACATGGCTGTTAGTTATATATATGCCCTAGAGGCCATTACTGTACATAGGATGTATATTGTAGTGGATGCTGGGACATATATAGGTAGGACTTTCTTGCTCGACATGATAGTACGCTATCTGGTTGCTCTTTATCTTAACATGTATACTTGCAGTCTTTCTATTACATGTTGATAAAGCCCTTAGGATGTGTGCTCGACTTCCAGGACTATGATGTAGTTCATACTAGTGGGGCCTAGATAGTCAATGAGTACATCCTTCAATGTTCCTAGTCATGGGAATATCGAGATGGGGCATCGATATTCCAGAGTAGACTAGCGTATATCTTCTCGACCCATATGATGGGCGATGGATGATCCCATATCCATTGGTGTTTGACATCAGAGATGGTATGCGGGTGCTCAGTGGTGACTGGGTACACTGAACGGACTCGCCGAGAACTCCCAGATGGTATTATACCTCACGTCAGATGGCAGTTCTCTGGTGACACTGGTACAGCTTAGTCTGTTGACCCGAGATCGTCATAGAGTCTTGTGTGTCTCCCACTGTGCTTTGATTTCCACCCTACCACGGCTCTACTGAGTTGTGCAAACAGGTGGTTTTTGGGTACAGTCCCGATTCACATGGAGGCAATGAACGATAGGAGGGGATTCGTCTCTCCCGGTATTGGGGGTTGATGTTGCGCTATGCTCGAATGGCCATAACTGGAAATCCCTGGCCAGGGTTGCAGTGATTTACTGGTAAAAGTTATCAGTAGTTTCACGCTTGTTATGGACCTTACATCTGCATGACTTATCGAGCTACTGGGGTCTGACGTTTACCACCCTTAGGCGAGATATGCGAAATATCAGACGAACAGACCGGACTGTACGGTAAGTGTTGCTGGTTGGATTCACAGGAGTGTGAGCGGGCTTGCTCGTTGATCTTCTGATCGCTCAATACCCGGGTGGCCGTTACGTTTAGCAGACCGCTTGCGGCTTGTGGGTGTTTGATATGATCATCACCTGCTGCCGGCGTATTGACGAGTCTTTAGAGTCCTACACAGAGGTTTCCTGGCTCAAGCGAAACGAAATAGGAGTGCGTATGAGATATGTGCGGGACCGAGAATAATATCAGTATGTGATACTGAATTCTATTCTCGCGATTTGTATCATCGGACGGTTATATAAGATATAGCCGGGTTACCGAATCAAATGTTGATTCGATATATTGAAACACTTGATATTAGTATGTTATATGCGGTATGACCGGATCATTAAATCAAGTGTTGATTTAATGATTTAATGTATAATTATATATTTGATATATTACTTTGCATTAACTAGTATTTGTTCACTTAAAATTGATTTTCTCACTTGATGTGCACAAGTAGTATATGTGATATATTTTTGTGCACTTGATTGTATCATGTTTGATGATACATGCAAACATGGGTGTGTGCTATACACCATGTTTAGTTAATGGTTAGGGTTTCATTTGCCTTATTTATTTATTTCATTTATTTATTTTTGGCAAGAAACAAAAACAAAATGGTGGTGGCTTTTCTCACTTTGGCTTGAAGCTTCATGAAGCTTCATAGCATCTTTGACAAAGTCTAAGCCATTTTGTTTTATTCTTAACCCAACCATTAGCCTAAACCCTAGTTTAGTCTCTACACTAGTTACTCTCACCCATGGTTGCAATATGATAGATATCACTTGAATTTTCTTTTTGCAATTAATTCTTTTTCTTTCTTCTTCTTCATCTTCTTCATGAAGAAAAAGCAAAGCTTTCTTGAAAATTGTCAAGTGATGAAATCAAGTGAGAAACCCAAATCCAAAGTGAACCCACTTCCTATTTCTTCATCCTCTACCACTTGCCATGTTGTATAGGGTGTTTTCTTCACAAGGTTCATGACCAAGTGAAGATAGAGCTTGAGTTAGAGTCGCCTCGACGTAGATCATTTTCGGCACCGAAGTCAACGACCTAGCCCGATCATTTCTCCGACGAAACCATCGCTAGAGTCTGGGATTCCAATGATCGCAGCGGAGGGACGTCTTCACGGAGTTTTGGAAGTGGAGGTCCGGATCTACGAAGGTTGTAATTCCATTCACTTAGTAGCAAAGTAGTTTGCTTGCTTGTTTGTTTCGCCTTACCTCTAGTAACGATCTAGTTTAGGATTTCTCGGCACATGGAATTTTTGAATTGGACATGGTTGATCAGTTGTAGATCCTCATCAGTGTGCCTAGGAACTCTGCAGCGGTATCAGAGCCTAGCTAGAGCTTTAGGCGAAGTGTAGGCGATGTTAGAAGTCCGATCGAACCCGAAACCCTAATTCAAAAACCTTCTCTATACAATTTTTCAAAACTGTGATTTTTGTGAATTAAAAATATGCAGAAAAATCAGCAGGCTTTTCTAAGAAATACTGTGCAACACGTGCGCCTGAATCGATCAAGGCGTCGCGGAACCGCGGCACAAGCATGGCTCGTGCGGCGGTTCCGCGGCCGTACGGTCACTTTTTTCATTACTTTTTGCACAGTAATTTCTTTCTTTTATTGCTGTGTTTTCTGGGAATTTTTAATGTTTACTCAAGAGTTGAGTTTTCTGGGTTGTATTGGGGACTCGGTGTTTCGATCAGGAAGTCTAATTTCGTCTAAGTGTTTTTCCGGGTAATTTTAGAACATGTTAAAAAGTTCGACCGGATATGAATACCCAATTTTTCCCCTGCCGAAAAATTTTCAAGTGTTGGATTTTTCCGTGGTTTAAGAACGTTCTAAGTAGTGCAAGTAACACGATGGACCCTCTAGAAGACAACAAACCTTAACTCGATTATGTGACCGTCTTGAACTGCCCTTTGAACCTTAGGGTTTGGGGCAGTACGGCGTGCCACATGTGAGGCGTTGGCTTGACCCTTCTACGAATGGACTGTTGGTATTGTGGCATTAAGTGAATGTTCTTAAACTTATTTCATGTGTTGAGCTGTTTCGGGAAAACTTGGGTGTTTTGATTGTTCGATCGGAAAGTTTAACATTTTCTATTTATCTGGAATGTGATACAATATTTGGAATTCATAAGTAGTTATGAGATAACTGATTTGGATGTTATAAACATAGCAGTTTAGTCTCACTTGATCGATTGCCACGGAATTTTGATGTGATCAAAAGTCCGTCGCAATCACGTAGCGTACACGGATACTCGCCGGTAAACTTAATAGATAGCCACGCCCCATAGCCCCGACCAAGTGACTATAGGAGAACCCCGTCGCCGAAAACATCCGTTCGGGTGCTCGCGGCAGCGGTGTTCCGCCTTAGTGCACTTCGTCGACGGTATGGGGGTGCGGCCGTCTACTAAAGTTTGCGACGAGCATTCGTTCAGGATGTCGGGAATCTTATTGAATTGCCCGACTTCATATTGAAAAGTGTTTTCGATAATGAGACTAAAATGCAGGGTTTATAATTGTTAGGCATGCGATGTCTAAGGAATTCATTTGTTTAGGCATGCGATGTCTATGCAAGTTGCGGATTCCAACTGTTGTAGTTTTACACTTTCTTTTCTGCGACCGCAAGTGTAATATGTGATATCGCCGGTTTCGTTGCTATATGTCAACGACAATTGGGATGCGCATATTTACTTACGTTGATGACATGTGATGTTATGTGTTGCTGGATATGTTATATTGGATCGTCGTGTTTGAATAGCCAGGGTTTTTTTTTATGTGAGATGAGTGTTTTTCATTTTCATTCATGTAAAAACTTGTATGTAATATTCTTTTATTGGGGCACTTCCAGGTTGCGGATGATGTCACCGTTGATGTATATTATTTACTTTTCCACATTAGGATAGATCCAAGGAGGGGAGCACAAGTAACCGGGTTCTAGGGTCCAGTGGGAGACCATCTCGAGGAGTCGAGTCCGGGTCTTCTAACTCTAGAATTGGTAGGGTTGTTTGCCGCTCTCGTAGGGGTCTAAGAGTGTGGGATTGGCTATTCATCACGACCGTGGAATCCGTGTTTTATACAGGCTCAATATAAAACAGGGACGTCCTAGTATATCCAATATTTCATATGATATTTTCTGCTGCGTTATCTGTGATGTGATCATGTGATTTGTTCAGATAGATATTATATATAGTATATATGATATATTATATAGAAGTTGTTTATGTTTTACACCCGCGCTAGCCCTGCCTCGCTCTGGCGTTAGTTACCTAACCTAACGGTGCAGACGGGACATCGAGGCGAATGCGGATGGCATAAGCGTACGTTATATTTATCTGTGACATTCATTAATGAGATTAATGAAAGAAAATAAACCTAAAAGATGTTGTGGAATCGAATTTCAAAATAAAAACAGGTAGCTACAGTTCTTGCTTTGCATCGTGGTGTTCCTTGTAGAACATCCTGCACCTTATTCGATAAGGAAAGGACCGAGATCCCTTCACCGGGAGTGACTCCTTTAGCAATAACTGGCATATGCTATAACCCTCGGTTTGTCTTTTGATTGCTTCTATAGTTTTTGCTTTGCACAGCGGTATACATGATATATCCTGCACCTTATTCGATGAGGAAAGGGCCAACGATCTCTTCACCGGGAGTGACCCCTTTAGCAAAACTAGAAAAGCCTAAAAAACACTCCATTTAAAAACCATTTGATTCCGCAACGAGATCAAGTTCAAAGCGTTAAAGGTTTTATTAAAACCATTCGCAACCCTCCGTCATTTTAGGAAGTAGAGTACTTAGTATTCATGCTGTGTTTGTTGACCATAGTCAAGGCACAGTGTACGGTAGCTAAGTGATGTCTTCCTACACCGCATATGATGTGATTAGTTAGGACAGCTGCGTGACTTTTTTGACCTTAGTTAAAGGTCATGTGGGTGGGTCTAATTAATCACGAAATGACGGGTAGAACTTGACTGGTACTTATGATTTGTTGACCATAATTAAGGTCATAAGTGCTAGGGGTAAAAACCTTTATCGGGAGTTTCAAGTGTTGAAATTTGCAATGAGATTGCATACCTTTTATATGATAGTTGGATCCCGATACCCACTGCGAGTAATTGTTACTCCTGGGAGAGTTTTGCACTTTACAATTAGCCGATCAAGTAGGTGTCTAGAAAGGTGTCAACGGGGTTACGCCTCTGGGAAAACGAGGTTTACTGTAATTAGGTCCGTGCGAAAGCACGGGGAACCTCCCTCAAAGTACCGACACTGGCCTGGCTGAAAGATTGGCGAACTTGTAGAGTGTAATTAATCCTGGCTAGTCTTTCCTTTTAAGGTTTGAAGGAACATTTGATAAAAACAGTGGGAGCCATCCTGATTAGATAAAATAAATAACCAATCTAATCTTGCAAGAGCGCACGCAGAGTGTTTTCTTCTCTCTCTCTCCAGGTAGCGACCATATCACGCCTTAATCAAGATAATAATATGGATGAATTGACCGAACCTGCTTGTTATACTGAGCTGGGGAACGTTGGTCCCGCTCCAACTTATAATTGTTATAAAACAGAGCAGGAAATAGGGGAATACCAAGATTCCCATGCCGCCCAAACGAAGAAAGTGCATATGATGCATCTTTTTCGGGTGTGTGTTCGTTACACAGAACTGTTTCTCAGTATCCCCTGCGTCCTGGGTATCTGATACCGGATCAGGATCCCAGATATGTAATCTGTTACATAGGGCTACAGAAAGGCAGAGAACTGAGAACGGGTGATAAGTTTCATGAGACAGAAAACGGTGCAAGTGTTGCAGCCAAGTCTGTTGGTCACTGTCACCCTGTATTCCAAATACATTGATTCTGAACGAATGTTATTAGATACCGAACCTGATATACAAAATCATATCAGTCTCTTTTAGTAAAGAAATGATAAAATTTTGTATTGTTGGATAATGTTTTGAACATTTCCTATATCAAAAGTTGATCGGTTCAGGCACGTTATCTAAAAGCATTGATGTTCTAAATCAAACTACAGTTCTTAGTATACGGAACACACACAAGAGGAAGAGTTCAGAAATGAACGAATCCTTCTTGAGGCATTGTAGACTAGGTCATATCAATGCGACCCGACTGGCTCAAGTTACATTTAGATGCATATTTAAATTATTTTGAATTTACATCTTGTGAAACTTGCCAAGTCATGTCACAGAGATAAGATGACCATAGCTCTGTTTACTGGAAACTGTGAAAGAGTTAGTGAACTCTTGAGATGATACATGTTGATGTATGTAGATCCCCTGTCTACACATGCCAAGACCGGTTCTTTGTATTTCATTACATTCTCTGATAATCTCTCAAGATTCAGACATATGTTCCTGTTGAAACACAAGTCCGAACCTTTTGAGATATTCACAGAATATAAGTTAGAAATAGAGAACCAAAAACAGGGTATAAGTATTATGTCCTATGATAAGATCAGGGAGGAGAATACTTGTGCATGGAATTCTTGGTCTATTCTAAAGGAGAATGAGATTCTCTCTCGGTGTTACTCCTCTGAATACACCACAACACAACGGTGTATCGGGGCGGAGCAATCACACCATATTAGATATGGTGTGCTCTATGATGAGTACTACTGAGTTACCTATTTCCTTTTGGGGTTGTGCACTTGAGAAGCTGCATACCTATTGAATTGGGTTCGAATCAAATCAGTGCCTACCACTCCATATAAGATATGGTATGGGAAGAACCTATCACTTAAGTAAGTTAAGATTTGGGATTGTCTGGCCTATGTCAAAAGCAAAATCCGGACAAGATCGAGGCAAGGTCAGTTCTGTAGAACTGGAATGGGTTCCAGCTATACAAAACTGCAGCTGATTTGACAGGACCAAAGGATTCAATAGTCCCCGACGAACCTCAGCCTCTCTGCCAATCTGGTAGGGTTCCTCATCTGCCTGAGAGATACTTTGGTTTCTCGATGACAGTGGGAGCGAGGAATGCATCATGAGATGATGACCCAACTAGTTTTGAGCAGGCCATCGAGAGTAGGGACTCTGTAAGAATGGCTGGATGCTTAGCGATCTGAGATGGAATCCATGTACACCAACAAAGTATGGACTTTGGTTGCGATATCTGAAGGGTTAAATCCCCATCATGAGCAAGTATATCTTGAGAAGATTACTTGGTGTAGATGGAAAATTTGAGACTTTCAAAGCTAGACTTGTTAAAGGTTTTCGTCATCGACCAGGCGTGGAGAATGATGAAACCTTTTCCAGTGGCTATGCTTAAGTCCATCTAGATCCTACTTGCCATTGCTACATACCATGACTACGATATCTGGTGGTTGGGTGCTATGACTGCTTTTCTAAAATGATGATTTAGAAGAGAACGTCCATAGAACATAGCCAGAGGGCTTCGTAAACAGTGGGAGCAGCGGATACGTGTGTGAGTTGCTTTACGGAATAAAGCAGGCATCGCGGAGTTAGAACATCTGTTTTGATGTGGTAGTCAAAGAGTTTGACTTCATCAAAATGGTAGATGAACCTTGTATATACAAAACGGTAGTAGAGAGTAAGGTGGTCATCGTCGTATTGTACGTGGACAACATACTCTTGATAGGAAAAGAGTTTCCTATGCTACGCTCGGTCAATCTCCTCTTATCACATGGATTCTCCATATAGGATCAAAGTGATACCTCCTAAATCCTGGGTTTTGGATCTATAAGATAGATCTAAATGGATATTAGGGTTCTCACTAGGTTTAGTGAGATGGTATCAATAGATCCTGGGGAGAATCACTGGAAAGGTTCCAGGGTGATAAGGACGACTGAATGTCAGTCGCAGGCATTGTCTTTTCTCTCAGTGGAGGGACGGTATGTTGGAAGATTTCCAAGCTAGATACCGTGGCAAACTAGACGATAAAGGCTGGTAACATCGCTATTAAAGATATGACCAAAGAGAAAGTTTGGATGTATATTGGTTCATGAGATGAACTAGGTTCCTACCATTGTGTGACAATGGAAGTGTGGCTTTGGCCCAGGAACCCCGATCCCATCAGTGACCCAGACATATTCTGAGGCAGCATCACCTGATCATGGAGATAGTTGATCTCCAGGGTGATCGAGGTTAGGAGAGTAGACTCAGAGGACAACACGGCGGATCCACTCACAAAGGCCTTTTCCCAAAGAGAGACTTTTATGGGATGGTTGAGTATTAGATACTGCAACCACTGCTACAGATGGCCCTAGTGCAAGTGGGAGATTGTTAGTTATATATATGCCCTAGAGGCCATTACTGTACATAGGATGTATATTGTAGTGGATGCTGGGACATATATAGGTAGGACTTTCTTGCTCGACATGATAGTACGCTATCTGGTTGCTCTTTATCTTAACATGTATACTTGCAGTCTCTCTATT
Organism: Agapanthus africanus; assembly: GCA_030015575.1. Lineage (NCBI taxonomy): Eukaryota > Viridiplantae > Streptophyta > Magnoliopsida > Asparagales > Amaryllidaceae > Agapanthus > Agapanthus africanus. Next base: position 618,798,140 of record CM057341.1, read on the forward strand.
ACATGTTGATAAAGCCCTTAGGATGTGTGCTCGACTTCCAGGACTATGATGTAGTTCATACTAGTGGGGCCTGGGTAGTCAATGAGTACATCCTTCAATGTTCCTAGTCGTGGGAATATCGAGACGGGGCATCGATATTCCAGAGTAGACTAGCGTATATCTTCTCGACCCATGTGATGGGCGATGGATGATCCCATATCCATTGGTGTTTGACATCAGAGATGGTATGCGGGTGCTCAGTGGTGACTGGGTACACTGAACGGACTCGCCGAGAACTCCCATATAGTATTATACCTCACGTCAGATGGCAGTTCTCTGGTGACACTGGTACAGCTTAGTCTGTTGACCCGAGATCGTCATAGAGTCTTGTGTGTCTCCCACTGTGCTTTGATTTCCACCCTAGCACGGCTCTACTTAGTTGTGCAAACAGGTGGTTTTTGGGTACAGTCCCGATTCACATGGAGGCAATGAACGATAGGAGGGGATTCGTCTCTCCCGGTATTGGGGGTTGATGTTGCGCTATGCTCGACTGGCCATAACTGGAAATCCCTGTCCAGGGTTGCAGTGATTTACTGGTAAGAGTTATCAGTAGTTTCACGCTTGTTATGGACCTTACATCGGCATGACTTATCGAGCTACTGGGGTCTGACGTTTACCACCCTTAGGCGAGATATGCGACATATCAGACGAACAGACCGGACTGTACGGTAAGTGTTGCTGGTTGGATTCACGGGAGTGTGAGCGGGCTTGCTCGTTGATCTTCTGATCGCTCAATACCCAGGTGGCCGTTACGTTTAGCAGACCGCTTGCGGCTTGTGGGTGTTTGATATGATCATCACCTGCTGCCGGCGTATTGACGAGTCTTTAGAGTCCTACACAGAGGTTTCCTGGCTCAAGCGAAATGAAATAGGAGCGCATATGAGATATGTGCGGGACCGAGAATAATATCAGTATGTGATACTGAATTCTATTCTCGCGATTTGTATCATCGGACGGTTATATAAGATATAGCCGGGTTACCGAATCAAATGTTAATTCGATATATTGATACACTTGATATTAGTATGTTTTATGCGGTATGACCGGATCATTAAATCAAGTGTTGATTTAATGATTTAATGTATAATTATATATTTGATATATTACTTTGCATTAACTAGTATTTGTTCACTTAAGATTGATTTTCTCACTTGATGTGTACAAGTAGTATATGTGATATATTTTTGTGCACTTGATTGTATCATGTTTGATGATACATGCAAACATGGGTGTGTGCTATACACCATGTTTAGTTAATGGTTAGGGTTTCATTTGCCTTATTTATTTATTTCATTTATTTATTTTTGGCAAGAAACAAAAACAAAATGGTGGTGGCTTTTCTCACTTTGGCTTGAAGCTTCATGAAGCTTCATAGCATCTTTGACAAAGTCTAAGCCATTTTGTTTTATTCTTAACCCAACCATTAGCCTAAACCCTAGTTTAGTCTCTACACTAGTTACTCTCACCCATGGTTGCAATATGATAGATATCACTTGAATTTTCTTTTTGCAATTAATTCTTTTTCTTTCTTCTTCTTCATCTTCTTCATGAAGAAAAAGCAAAGCTTTCTTGAAAATTGTCAAGTGATGAAATCAAGTGAGATACCCACATCCAAAGTGAACCCACTTCCTATTTCTTCATCCTCTACCACTTGCCATGTTGTATAGGGTGTTTTCTCCACAAGGTTCATGACCAAGTGAAGATGGAGCTTGAGTTAGAGTCGCCTCGACGTAGATCGTCTTGGGCACCGAAGTCAACGACCTAGCCCGATCATTTCTCCGACGAAACCATCGCTAGAGTCCGGGATTCCGATGATCGCAGCGGAGGGACGTCTTCACGGAGCTTTGGAAGTGGAGGACTGGATCTACAAAGGTTGTATTTCCATTCACTTAGTAGCAAAGTAGTTTGCTTGCTTGTTTGTTTCGCCTTTTTTCTAGTAACGATCTAGTTTAGGGTTTCTCCGCAAATGGAATTTTTGAATTGGACATGGTTGATCAGTTGTAGATCCTCATCAGTGTGCCTAGGAACCCTACAATGGCAATTATCGATGATGAAATATGTGAGCCGGCGAGCTGTGTACGTGGAACATATGCATCATCGATAATGGTGTTGGTGTCCTAGGAGCATGATAGTAATATATTAATAAGCACAAGCAATGCAATGCAAATAGCATGAATATGAGGAATCGAATAATCAACGCAACAGTGAAGAAATTTACCTTAATATATATATCATACAGCTTTGCCATTTGAAATAAGATAAATCGGGGTTTTTGGTAAAATAAGGGCTACGGTGTTTTAAGAAAAGATGCGTCGTTCGGGAAATATCCGTAGAATCCCTTTTGCCTATCTTTAAAATATCCCCGATTCGTTAGTTTTGAAATAGGTATGACTCGGGTCTAGTCTCATGTATACTAAGTTATCAACATCCAACTATCAAGTCAATCGGGAGGGGTATGGAAACCACCTACATCTGAGTCGATATATGTATATAAATATAATAGTCGGTGATCCCGCCTCAATAGTATCACATACGATACAATCTACATCGTATAATATCCTCGAGTCATGAATGCGGATCTATCTTCAATATAAAGCTCGTACGGTAAATCGTCGTACGGCATCCCAATAGCTGGGTACGGGTCAATCTCATATTCATCTCAACAATATCTGGTATCCTTATCATCATATCATGTGATCCGGGGTACTGATCTAAGTCTAGTACAATCGATACCATCTAAACAAATATAAGCGCGTGTGTAAAACACATGCCCAAAGGCCCGCTAAAATCTCGTATCATATCCCAAATATGAATCACATCATATCGCAGATCTCACGGCACTGTAACCCTTCGAAAATCGTTTAGGTAGTTTTTCGGTAATCGGCTAATTTTTCGGCTTTTTCCGTAAAAAGTCAAAATAGGTATTTTTCATTGTAGACCTAATTATACAAAATTTAGATAAGATATTACTATAATTTTGTCACTAAAATGTCACTTATAATTTTCTAGTTAAATAAAAAAAATTCGTAATTAATTATTTTTTTATTATTATTTTAAGCCTTTTTAAATACATTAAATTAGTGATAAATACAAATTTAATTAGGTAAATTTCATAATTAGGAGTCTTTATAAGCTAAAATATGGTGTTAATAAAATTGTATCATGACTTGCAACATTTTAGTTTTATGGTGTGAAAATTATGAAAAAAATGATGTAAAAAGGGGTTTTTTTTGTAAAAAGTTGATGTGAAATGCATTAAATGAGATGTGAGGGATCTTTTTGACCTAGAAACTTCTCCAAAAACCCCACACCCTCCTCCTCTTCACCTCTGGCCGAAAATAGCAGCAGCTCCCCCTCTTTTCACCTCAATTCTTGCTTCAAAAATCATGAAAAATCATGAAAAATCCAAAAAAATTCACCATTTTCTTCTCCAATTCAAAGCAAAACCCTAATTCACTCTCTCCTCAACCAAATTTAGTTCAAAACTAGGAGAAAGGAGGCTTCTTTGGTGGCTTGAGCATGCTAGGGTTCCACTTGTGAGGTAAAATCCTAAACTATTTTGTTAACTTGTAGTTATATGTGCTAAAAATTCAATTTTGAAGTATTAATTTAGTTGTAAATTCTTGTTCATGAAAATCAAGAATGGGATTTGGTGTTGAACTAGGGTTTGAAGCATGGTTGTTAGAGTTAAGTTAGGGCTTTGGTTACCTATTTGATTAGAGTGGTTAATTGTGTAAGGTTACGCTCGCTAAATCGTTAAATTGCGACGTTTGCATCGAATCGGTTTGAAATTTGCTTACTAGCTTTTTACAAAAATTAGAATGCGATCAAATTGTGTTATGTTAGCCATATAATTAGCTTCGTATAGGACTATTAGAGTGCGCGAACGCGGGGTTTCGTCTAGTCGGGTTTTAGTTTTGTCGATTTCCCCGAAATGACGATTCTAGTTAAAGATTAGCGATTTTCGTGCGTTTTCCCGCGCACCGAGTGCATGCTATGTTTAATTCGAGAGCGTCGATAATTGTATATTGTGACTTGCATCGTTTTAGATTTTGTAATCTTATGCATGGTGTTGTACAAATATAGGATCGGTCGGGGAAACATCGGACACGGCACGTAAAGGCAAGGCGGTGGTCGGATCGGATTAGCGGGGATTTCAGGTGAGTAGATGTATTCATCTATGGGGGAATCGTCTGAATGGCGTGAGGCGCCCCCCTAGTTAGGATTACCCTACTTCATGCAAAATTTATATTGTTAGCTAGCTTATCCATTTATGTACATTGCATACCCTTATAGCTAACCGTATATTAGATTGCGTGGACATTCATCTATACTTATGCGATATCACTTCGTAGGACACGAATACCATTACCATTGGCATCTGTTGCACGCGCACTATGCATGTGACACACACGCCTTGGGTAATTGCCATGCCACGTGCACTATAGAATCTGTTTAACTTAATATCGCCTTTTGCATTCATACATGATATATGAAATTGCATAGCATGCATATACCTCACATTATCATCATATTTACATAGCTTTCTAGCCAAAATTCACATCGTATACATTGATATCATAGACATTTATCATATTTAACATGTGGACACTATGATTTTCTTGAGGATTTCAGTTTTTCTGCGCTTTCTGGATTTTTTGGGAAAACCGCAAGAATTTAACAAAAGCTTATATTTATCATTTTTAAAACAAAGTTGCGGTTTTCTCGTGATGTATGTGTCGTCCACCATGAGTTTTCATGTTTTCTGTTGGATTTCGAGACCCGATTCGAGGAGTGGATGAACCGTCTCGGGTACATGGTTGGCCCGGTATGGTACCCCGGGGCAAGAAGATCGAGTTGTAGACGATGAGCCTGGCAGGGGAAGACTACTTACCGGTGATGTCTGGCGCGGCGGATATCCAGAGGATACCGACCGTTGTCGTGAGATTTATGATATGGGCCGATCCGGACTGACGGAGCCCGATATTGAGACAGATATGATTTCATATTTGGTGTCGATGCTTGACACGGGTTTTCAGATGATTTCTTGATGGTACCTAGCTATTATACAGATATTCATTTTCTGAAGTTAAGAATGCAGTACCCTTAGCATTTAAAACACTTAAAGATTTAGTAATGATATTGCATACATGTGCATGCATACTAGAGATATTATATCACATATGGACATACATGTTGTGCCGCATTGTGTGCATTCTTACGATTGCCTTACTAGATGTTATATTCTACTCACGAGCTGGCAACTCACCCCCGTTGTGCCACAGTGTCTTGCAGGTCGGACCCGTCACCCTTGTAGCGGCGGGCTATCTTATCATCAGCTCCTTTTGCTCAGACTCGCGACATCGCCCGTAGGTGGGTTGCGAGCATATTTTATTTCTTTTTGCTTTATCATTGTATCTAGTATTCTCCATCTACCACTTTATATTGTATATGTGACCTAGTGGTGAGACTGAGAGGTTGTATATTTGTGGTTTCTTTTGGGTCGAGCTCACTTGAGCCGGCGATGTGTTTTCTGATATTTTTGCGTTTCTTTTATGCTCTTTTCTTGATATGGTTATTATATTGCATGTGGTTGTGATCCGCCTTGGGCGAAGAGCTAGCTCCCGCTTGGGGATGCCATTTTATGATTACAGGTTTATTATCTTGTTGTACCCATTTTGCGGGATAGAAAATACAGGGGAGACTCTGCCGAAATTTTCAGAAATTTATGATGTTTTTAAGAAGGGATTCTTTGCAACTTAATTGATTTGAAAATCGTTTTCATTAAAGGTTTTCCTTCACTCTCTTTTGATTTTGGTTTAGATTTTTCTGGGCTTTGGCTGACTTAGGTTACGGTACGCCTTTAGACGTCTCGTAATCTAAGTGCCAGTCACGTTCCGTACTTTCGGGTCGTGACAAAGTTGGTATCAGAGCGTAGGTTTTACCTTTCTGAGTGTAGGACGACCTTGGCAGATGGAGTAGGTGACTTAAGCAGAGTGGCGTAGCGTGGGTATGATCCGCGACCTACTTACGATACGGTACTCCGCCTAAGTAACCTTAGGACATAATTGCTTGTATTTCCTTTCTTGATTCCTTGCATTCCTTGATTCAATTGAAATGTTCTTATCGATCCTGTTTCTTATTCCAGCTTCGATGCCGCCAAACACTACGAGAGCTCAGCGGGCTGCCGCTAGGGATCAGATTCGGGCGGGGCCGTCTGAGGCGAGGATCGAGCGGGAGGATACGCCTACCCCTCAGGGTCATACTGATCCGCCTTATCTTGACCGTATTGCCAGATTAGAGGCCGGCATGCAAGAGTTGCGGCAGATGATGGGATCTTTAGTTGAGTCCAGCCGGGCACAGAGATCCGAGGACGTTCCTTCCACCGCACAGACCACGATCGTACCTGCTGCACAGATGGTCACTCCTGCTGCTACTACGGAGACTATCCCTATTTCACTACAGGAGTTCATGAGATTGAGACCTCCAGCTTTTACCGGTACAGATGCGACAGAGGACCCACAAGCATTTCTTGATAGGATGGCTCGGATTTGCCGTTCGTTGAGGTGTTCTGATGATATATTGGTGGAGTTTGCGAGTTTTCGTCTGGAGGGTCTTGCCCAGACATGGTACGATTCAGTAGAGAGAGGCTGAGCTGCAGGTCTGCCTTCTATGACCTGGGATGAGTTTATATCTGCATTTCTTGCCCGTTTTCTTCTGGAGAGTGTCCGAGATGCTCGAGCCCGTAGTTTTGAGTCTTTGCGCAAGACTCCTGGGATGACAGTGTCGGAGTATGATATACAGTTTACCCAGTTGTCTCGATATGCTCCGTACCTAGTAGACACAGAAGAGAAGAGAATAAAGAGGTTTGTACGAGGGCTTGATACACAGCTATTCCTTGCCATCGGCACCCAGCACTTTGATACATATGCAGCCGCGATGGATGCAGCCTTACTTTTGGAGGAGCGTATTTATGAGACTCCGGTCGTTTCTGAGCCGAAGAGGATCCGTACTGATACGCCAGCTCAGCGGCAGATGGGTAGACACCGCGATAGATTATTTCCGGGAGATGGTGGAGGCAGAGAATTGAGACGAGGTCAGTTATTTGGTTCATATCCACAGACCCAGCAGTCGTCTCCAGGATGTTTTCGGTGCGGGAGTCAGTACCACCGTGTCAGAGACTGTACCATGGGGCGTTCGGGCGCGGCGACAGTCCCGCATGTGACTTTACCACCCTCACCACCTTCTCAGAGAGGTTTACTTCCTACTCCTGATGATGCTCCACGCCAGCCAGATGCTTCTAGAGGCCGTGGGCGTGGCGGTCCGGTTCCGAGAGGACGAGGCGACAGAGGCAGAGGCCGAGGTAGAGGCAGAGGACAGCCAGCTATTAGCGGTGGACAGGCCCGAGTGTTCGCGTTGACTCCTCATGATGCACAGGCATCCAATGCCGTCATGACAGGTACTCTGCCAGTATGTTCTTTTGATGCACGGGTATTATTTGATCCAGGCTCCACACATTCCTATGTATCCACGTATTTTGCACCGAGGTTGAGCCGAGAGTCATCTCTGTTAGATCAGCCGCTTGTCGTTATTACACCGGTAGGCGAGTCTTTTGTTGCCCGTTTTGTGTACCGATCGTGTTTCGTTCGTATCGGGGAGAGAGATTCTTTAGTTGATTTGATTCTCCTCGATATGCTAGACTTTGACGTTCTTCTTGGTATGGACTGGCTAGCCACCTGTTATGCATCCGTGGACTGCCGTGAAAAAGCAGTCAGATTCAGTTTTCCTGGTGAGCCGGTTCTTGTTATTCAGGGAGATCGTAGTGCTACCCTTCCCAGCTTGATTTCATCTCTTCGTGCTGGTCAGCTCTTAAGGAAAGGGTGTCAGGGATTCTTAGCCTATGTTTGTGATACTAGCTCCACAGAGGTTCCGTTGGACCAGGTCCCTGTAGTGAGAGAGTTTCCTGATGTATTCTCTGATGAGCTGCCTGGTCTGCCACCGGAGCGCGAGATTGAGTTCTGTATTGACTTGATCCCTGGCACGGGGCCTATCTCTATACCGCCTTATCGGATGGCCCCGGCGGAGCTGAGAGAGCTAAACGATCAGTTACAGGACTTGCTGGACAAAGGGCTTATCCGACCGAGTGTGTCACCTTGGGGTGCTCCCGTCTTGTTTGTTAAGAAGAAGGACGGAAGTATGCGTTTATGCATTGATTATCGTCAGCTGAACCGGGTTACTGTGCGGAACAGGTATCCCCTACCCCGCATTGATGACTTATTCGATCAGCTCCAGGGTGCAGGGTTCTTCTCGAAGGTTGATTTACGGTCAGGTTATCACCAGTTGCGGGTTCGGAAGGAGGACATTCCGAAGACCGCCTTCCGTACTCGATATGGTCATTATGAGTTCCTGGTGATGTCGTTCGGGCTCACCAATGCCCCGGCAGCATTTATGGATTTGATGAACCGTGTATTCAGGCCGTATCTCGATCAGTTCATTATTGTGTTCATTGACGACATCTTGGTTTATTCTCGGAGCCGGGAGGAGCATGAGCAGCACTTACGTATCACCTTGCAGACTTGAAGGGAGCATCAGCTGTTCGCCAAATTCTCCAAGTGCGCATTCTAGCTAGACAGTGTCGATTTCTTGGGTCATGTGGTGACGAGAGACGGTATTTGTGTGGACCCGAAGAAGATCGAGGCAGTTTAGCGTTGGCCTAGACCGGTATCAGTTACAGAGGTTCGCAGCTTTCTAGGTCTGGCCGGCTATTATCGACGTTTTGTCCAGGATTTCTCTCGCATTGCTGCACCTTTGACCGGGTTGACCCGGAAGGGGGTTCCTTTTGATTGGACCCAGGCATGTGAGGATAGCTTCCAGCAGTTGAAGACTCGTCTGATTACTGCACCAGTGTTAGCATTGCCTTCAGGATCAGGCGAGTTCGTGGTATATTGTGATGCTTCTCGAGTGGGGCTGGGCTGTGTATTGATGCAGCACGATAGAGTTATTGCGTGTGCTTCTCGGCAGCTGAGGAAACACGAGCAGAACTACCCCACACATGATTTAGAGATGGCTGCAGTGGTATTTGCACTTAAGATCTGGAGACATTACCTATACGGTGAGTCATGCCAGATATTCACTGACCACAAGAGTTTGAAGTATATTTTCCAGCAGCAAGATCTGAATCTGAGACAGCGCCGATGGATGGAGTTGGTGAAGGATTATGACTGCGAGATTCTATACCATCCGGGCAAGGCGAATGTGGTGGCAGATGCTTTGAGTAGGAGGCCCGGAGGTAGCTTATCTTGTTTGAGCGCAGTGCAGATGCAGTCGACGGCGGATTGGCATGTGTTATGTGACAGCAGAGTGTAGTTCGAGTTTACTCCTACGGGGGGACAGCTGGCGCATTTCAGAGCACGCCCACAGTTACTTGACCGTATCCGCGAGGCTCAGTCCGGCGATGCCCGTATATTAGAGATTATTGAGCAGATTCGGCAGGGCAGAGTTTCCGAGTTCGTGATGGATGATCAGGGGATACTTCGATTTGGGACTCGACTGTGCATGCCAGATTCAGAGGGACTGAGGCGTGATATTCTCGAGGAGGCACATAGATAAGTGTACAGTTTGCATCCAGGTTCCACCAAGATGTACCATGATTTGAGAGAGGTTTACTGGTGGGACGGGATGAAGAAGGATGTTACAGACTTTGTGTCCAGATGCCTGACTTGTCAGCAAGTCAAGGCCGAGCACCAGAGGCCAGCCGACGAGTTACAGCCTTTGCCCATCCCTGAGTGGAAATGGGAGCAGGTCTCCATGGACTTCATTGTGGGTCTACCCAGGACCAGTCGAGGGTACGACTTTATTTGGGTGATTGTGGATCGACTGACGAAAGCGGCTCACTTCCTGCCAGTGAAGACCACTTTTGGATTTTCTCAGTACGCCCAGGTTTATATTGATGAGATAGTGCGACTGCATGGTGTTCCGACTTGCATCGTGTCCGACAGTGGCACCCAGTTTACCAGCCGATTGTGGCAGAAACTCCAGGAAGCTTTGGGCACCCGATTGAGTTTTAGCATAGCCTTTCATCCGCAGACTGACGGTCAGTCGGAGCATACGATTCAGACTCTTGAGGACATGCTCATAGCTTGTGTTTTAGATTTCGGTGGTAGCTGGGATTGTCATTTGCCTTTGATCGAGTTTTCCTACAATAATAGCTTCCAGGAGACGATTCAGATGACACCTTTCGAGGCTTTATATGGGAGGAGATGTCGATCGCCTGTATGTTGGACAGAGCTTAGGGAGAGCAGTATTTTGGGGCCTCAGATCATACAGGAGACGACCGAGAAGATACAGCTGATTCGGGACAGGATGAGAGCGGCACAGAGCAGGCAGAAATCATATGCTGACAAGCGTCGTCGCCGACTCGAGTTCGCTGTTGGCGATCTTGTTTTCCTGAAGGTCTCTCCGATGAAAGGTGTGATGAGATTTGGGCGGAAAGGGAAACTGAGTCCTAGATATGTTGGTCCTTTCGAGATCCTAGAGCGTGTTGGTCCGGTCTCTTATCGGTTAGCTCTTCCGCCCAGCTTCCCCGATGTTCACTCCGTATTCCATGTCTTGATACTCCGCAAGTACCTTCATGATCCTTCCCATGCGATTCAGCACCAGACGATCCAGGTAGAGCGTGATCTTTCTTTCACCGAGCAGCCGGTGGTCATTCTGGATCGGCAGGTGAAGAAATTGAGGTCGAAGGTTATACCGTCCGTCAAGGTCCTTTGGCGTGGCCCGAACAGCGAGGAGGTCACCTGGGAGACCGAGGTCGAGATGAGGAAGAGATATCCCCATCTTTTTGAAGGTACGCGTAGTTAAATTCTAAATTCGGGGACCGAATTTCTTTAAGGGGGGAAGATTGTAACCCTTCGAAAATCGTTTAGGTAGTTTTTCGGTAATCGGCTAATTTTTCGGCTTTTTCCGTAAAAAGTCAAAATAGGTATTTTTCATTGTAGACCTAATTATACAAAATTTAGATAAGATATTACTATAATTTTGTCACTAAAATGTCACTTATAATTTTCTAGTTAAATAAAAAAATTTCGTAATTAATTATTTTATTATTATTATTTTAAGCCTTTTTAAATACATTAAATTAGTGATAAATACAAATTTAATTAGGTAAATTTCATAATTAGGAGTCTTTATAAGCTAAAATATGGTGTTAATAAAATTGTATCATGACTTGCAATATTTTAGTTTTATGGTGTGAAAATTATGAAAAAAATGATGTAAAAAGGGTTTTTTTTGTAAAAAGTTGATGTGAAATGCATTAAATGAGATGTGAGGGATCTTTTTGACCTAGAAACTTCTCCAAAAACCCCACACCCTCCTCCTCTTCACCTCTGGCCGAAAATAGCAGCAGCTCCCCCTCTTTTCACCTCAATTCTTGCTTCAAAAATAATGAAAAATCATGAAAAATCCATAAAAATTCACCATTTTCTTCTCCAATTCAAAGCCAAACCCTAATCCACTCTCTCCTCAACCAAATTTAGTTCAAAACTAGGAGAAAGGAGGCTTCTTTGGTGGCTTGATCATGCTAGGGTTCCACTTGTGAGGTAAAATCCTAAACTATTTTGTTAACTTGTAGTTATATGTGCTAAAAATTCAATTTTGAAGTATTAATTTAGTTGTAAATTCTTGTTCATGAAAATCAAGAATGGGATTTGGTGTTGAACTAGGGTTTGAAGCATGGTTGTTAGAGTTAAGTTAGGGCTTTGGTTACCTATTTGATTAGAGTGGTTAATTGCGTAAGGTTACGCACGCTAAATCGTTAAATTCCGACGTTTGCATCGAATCGGTTTGAAATTTGCTTACTAGATTTTTACAAAAATTAGAATGCGATCAAATTGTGTTATGTTAGCGATATAATTAGCTTCGTATAGGACTATTAGAGTGCGCGAACGCGGGGTTTCGTCTAGTCGGGTATTAGTTTTGTCGATTTCCCCGAAATGACGATTCTAGTTAAAGATTAGCGATTTTCGTGTGTTTTCCCGCGCACCGAGTGCATGCTATGTTTAATTCGAGAGCGTTGATAATTGTATATTGTGACTTGCATCGTTTTAGATTTTGTAATCTTATGCATGGTGTTGTACAAATATAGGATCGGTCGGGGAAACATCGGACACGGCACGTAAAGGCAAGGCGGTGGTCGGATCGGATTAGCGGGGATTTCAGGTGAGTAGATGTATTCATCTATGGGGGAATCGTCTGAATGGTGCGAGGCGCCCCCTAGTTAGGATTACCCTACTTCATGCAAAATTTATATTGTTAGCTAGCTTATCCATTTATGTACATTGCATACCCTTATAGCTAACCGTATATTAGATTGCGTGGACATTCATCTATACTTATGCGATATCACTTCGTAGGACACGAACACCATTACCATTGGAATCTGTTGCACGCGCACTATGCATGTGACACACACGCCTTGGGTAATTGCCATGCCACGTGCACTATAGAATCTGTTTAACTTAATATCGCCTTTTGCATTCATACATGATATATGAAATTGCATAGCATGCATATACCTCGCATTATCATCATATTTACATTGCTTTCTAGCCAAAATTCACATCGTATACATTGATATCATAGACATTTATCATATTTAACATGTGGACACTATGATTTTCTTGAGGATTTCAGTTTTTCTACGCTTTCTGGATTTTTTGGGAAAACCGCAAGAATTTAACAAAAGCTTATATTTATCATTTTTAAAACAAAGTTGCGGTTTTCTCGTGATGTATGTGTCGTCCACCATGAGTTTTCATGTTTTCTGTTGGATTTCGAGACCCGATTCGAGGAGTGGATGAACCGTCTCGGGTACATGGTGGGCCCGGTATGGTACCCCGGGGCAAGAAGATCGAGTTGTAGACGATGAGCCTGGCAGGGGAAGACTACCTACCGGTGATGTCTGGCGCGGCGGATATCCGGAGGATAACGACCGTTGTCGTGAGATTTATGATATGGGCCGATCCGGACTGACGGAGCCCGATATTGAGATAGATATGATTTCATATTTGGTGTCGATGCTTGACATGGGTTTTCAGATGATTTCTTGATGGTACCTAGCTATTATACAGATATTCATTTTCTAAAGTTAAGAATGCAGTACCCTTAGCATTTAAAACACTTAAAGATTTAGTAATGATATTGCATACATGTGCATGCATACTAGAGATATTATATCACATATGGACATACATGTTGTGCCGCATTGTGTGCATTCTTACGATTGCCTTACTAGATGTTATATTCTACTCACGAGCTGGCAACTCACCCCCGTTGTGCCACAGTGCCTTGCAGGTCGGACCCGTCACCCTTGTAGCGGCGGGCTATCTTATCATCAGCTCCTTTTGCTCAGACTCGCGACATCGCCCGTAGGTGGGTTGCGAGCATATTTTATTTCTTTTTGCTTTATCATTGTATCTAGTATTCTCCATCTACCACTTTATATTGTATATGTGACCTAGTGGTGAGACTGAGAGGTTGTATATTTGTGGTTTCTTTTCGGTCGAGCTCACTTGAGCCGGCGATGTGTTTTCTGATATTTTTGCGTTTCTTTTATGCTCTTTCCTTGATATGGTTATTATATTGCATGTGGTTGTGATCCGCCTTGGGCGAAGAGCTAGCTCCCGCTTGGGGATGCCATTTTATGATTACAGGTTTATTATCTTGTTGTACCCATTTTGCGGGATAGAAAATACAGGGGAGACTCTGCCGAAATTTTCAGAAATTTATGATGTTTTTAAGAAGGGATTCTTTGCAACTTAATTGATTTGAAAATCGTTTTCATTAAAGGTTTTCCTTCACTCTCTTTTGATTTTGGTTTAGATTTTTCTGGGCTTTGGCTGACTTAGGTTACGGTACGCCTTTAGACGTTTCGTAATCTAAGTGCCAGTCACGTTCCGTACTTTCGGGTCGTGACAGGCACCATGCCCAAAACTCATCGACTCATCTTCTGTATCATACACTATCCTCATCATCATGATATAAGTGTAGCAATAAGCATGTGTGTGCGTGTGGGTGTAAACCTATGCTAGGGTTCGCAACTAGGAAAATACACCAGTTCACTTCTAACCCTAAATATCCATAGTACACCTAACACATCTATGATCTCTATGTCACTCAATAAGCTATCATATATAGTATATATAGTATACTAGACATCGAAATGCGGGGGTGCTATACGCCATCCACCCGATTTCCCCCATAGATATAATCTACTCACTTGGTCTTCGCTCGCCGAAATCGATGACGCCGCGCTTCTTCGCCTCGGAATCCTTGCGAGGGTACCTATAATAATAAACAGTCGCAATACGTATTAGAATCGAGGCAGAAAACCAATACAGCACACAGTGTGCTCATAGGTTGGAACCTATGGCCTAAATGTGCAAATCAATCAAACAATCCCTGTTGTCGATGTACGAACACCCGACAACCAAATACAAATCCAAATATCAAGAAAGTGCATTTTAAAATACGGAAAACATAGCTTAAAACACACCAAAATGCTCCCAGATTTTCCCCAGGTGACAATTAGCCAAAACTGCATATAGGAGGGGTCTATTTTAGTGCAAAAGGAGCAATGAACCAAATCTGGGACCCAATTTCCCTGATCTGGCCGCAAATTACGTCCAGAATGAATATATCTGCGGCCTGGGGTTGTAGTTAGGGGCTCGGGTATCTGTGGTAGCTTCCTAGGTGCCTGCACGACTCCTAGTAATCCTAAAATCAATTCTAGTGGCCCCGGGTTGCTCCAGATTCCAAAATACCCTCACAAATCACACATTTATCCGATGTCGGGGTTTCTAAATCCGTGTTTTGGGGTTTCAAGTTTCAGGTTTGGGTCTTAATTTAAGCACTAGGGTGTTTGTTCAGCCTCTAATGAGCTCAATTTCACATTACAACTCTCAAATTCTCATAACCCTAACTAGGTTTTTCTTAAATCCACAAAATCACATGATATCGATTCTAATCTAGCATGGGGGTATAATTAATGCAAAAACTAAGCCAATGGTCCCGAAAAATATCTCATTTGGCAACTCAAGAATTTTGTTGAGTTGCCCCTAGTGGCCAAAATCCTCGCTTTCTTGGTCCGATGTGTTGATCTTGAGCTTGTGCACACTTTTAACGAAATG
This sequence comes from Agapanthus africanus, assembly GCA_030015575.1. Taxonomy (NCBI): domain Eukaryota; kingdom Viridiplantae; phylum Streptophyta; class Magnoliopsida; order Asparagales; family Amaryllidaceae; genus Agapanthus; species Agapanthus africanus. The sequence goes on from CM057341.1 coordinate 618,813,367, forward strand.
GAGATAGGGTTTTGGTGTAGTTTTAGAGTTGATTTGTGGCTTTGAAGAGGGGGAGAATGAGGTGCAGGAGCAGCAGCAGCAATGAAGGAGAGGGAGAGAGGAAATGAGTTGGAGAAAATGAGAGGAAATGGCTAGGTCAACACCCTCACCTATCCTCTCTCTCACCATACCTATTTTCTTTTCTTTTTTTCTTTTCTTCACTAAATCCTTTCTCACTTGAATAGTCAACCCAAAAGAAAAGCCATGGTAGAAATGCAACACAAGTGTAGAAAAAGATATGTGCATGTTTTGCACAAAAATACCAAAAATCCGATTAGCGATTTTTAATCGCGATTAGCACTAAATTAGTGTCAAACTAATCATAAAAACTTAAAAATGGCATAATCCCATAAAATACCCTATTTTGGAATTTTCCATAATTTTTCCAAAATTTTCCCCATTTATTTGTATTTAATTATACCGAAATATTAAAATATTCATTAAAATAATATTAAATTATAAAAATTCCAAAAAATAATATTTTATTATTTTGAAATGTTACAATCTTCCCCCGTTAAAGAAATTCGGTCCCCGAATTTAAATTTAAACCCCCAAATACTGAAACATTTCGATACAAAATCCAAGTCGTCGGGGCTCCGAATCATCAATACACAAAACACATCATAGCGCAATGCATGCGCATGGATAATGAGCAGATAACTCAAAAGAAAAACTCCGTCAAGCATCTGCAATCATCGGAGTTACGGTAAAGTCACAAATGCCAAGTCCAATACAAAACCAATATATATCGAAACCATACATGTAGACATCAAATCTATACATGTAAATAGCTGAAATAAATGCATGCCAAATCTTTTTAAGTCGCTGTGCGATGCGCATAACACTGCACAGTGGCGGACGTCTTTCATAAGAAATTAACTATATATGTATATATATCTTTTGTTTAACATGTACGTTCCGCCGTTTTGAAAACAATTTAGAAGGGATCCCTTATTTAAACATTTCGTGTCATATCGGACACGTAGGCAAATACTAAGACTATAGCTCGCTTTTTGGAAATCCCTTCGATAATTATCAATGCATGCAAAGTATATCCAGGTACTTTCCTCTTACTAGTCCTGCTCAGTACGAAATCACATAGCAAATATCATAAAGCGTACTGCTCTATAAAAATCAATCCCAAAATGTATATAAGAATACCCTATGCGTCTGGTGCGCACGGAATCAAAATCCATATATGTGCCATACATGTGCACAGAAACAACATCTAGGTGCAACGGGTGTGCACGAAGCATCTGTCATAGGCAACGTGTGTGCCTGATAGCAAAATCAGGTGCATCTGACATGCACGAATAATCCCGATTTAGTGTACCTGGTGTGCACCAAAATCGTATCTCAAAACATGTGCCCAACATGCGCGAAAACCCAAATCGGTGCATCCATCATGCATGAAATCACGAAATCCAAAATCGACATATCGGATGACATCAAATCAACCGTATGAAATCCATTAAACTCAGTCATCAAGACTAAATCATGCGAATAGATCGCCCAAAATACCGAAATCCAAAGTGACGGATACGTGATAGTCAAATCATAAAATCACAAACCAAAATACTGTCGTCGGTATAAGTCAAGAAGGTGCCGGTACATCCAATGCTAGCGGCGCAAGATATCTACTTGCCTCTTGCTTACGGTCTGGCGTCCTCATCTTCTCTGTGGATTACCAATCTAGCAATCCATAGGTTCATCGGCCCTGTCAGGCATGCTAATGGAAACGATTCTGTCCTGGCACTTTTCTAGTCATCTCTCGATCAATCCTCACGACCACTCGTAAAGCAGCACGTCACTGGCGCCGTCCTCTGGTCCTCCGAATACACGTCTCACATCTGCTCCTGGTGCAAATCTTATTGCAGCAGTGTTTTGTAAGGAATCCTGCTTAAGGTCTCTTCCAATCTCGCTTAAGCCAAACTGTACGGAGGCTGGTACTCATACACAATCTCTTCTCGCTCTCTGGACAATCTGCATTCTCAGTAAAGCATTTCCTCGGAAGACCAATGCCTCTGTAGACACATCGTATCTCTGATGTCAGCGGAGTGGAACGTCATCTCGTCGAAATTTTGTGCGAACGCTTTACTCCACTTTGTTCCAATGTCGCCTGATTCGGACTCGTCTACTCGTGACTGCATGGATATGCTCCAATGGCTATACTCGTATCTGGAGTCTCCCAAGAAATGTGTCCCATCACATAATATCCGAAAGGTGCCGAACCATCCGATCGACATGTCAAAACCTCAGAATCCCTCAAGAGCTCAACATCTTGGGTACAGTTTAATAGTATCGAGTACACACCACAGCATCGGTGGTCCAACCATAGAAGGGCAAACCCAAGCCTCACTAATGGCGCCGCGGAACTGCCGCAAACCCTAAGGTTCAAAGTCTTTCACACGGTCATTATGTCGAGTTAGGGTTTCATTCTTCTAGAGGGTCCATAGAATCGCTTGCATGTCTTTCCTAATACTTTAAACTTGGAATATGGGTTTCTGACATTCGATCGTCGCTATCGACTCTCAACGAATCTGCGTGAAGTCGTCTCTAGCTGGAATCAATCTATCTGATGACCTCGCATCGGGATAGCGAACGAACCACACGTCCTAGTCATTCACCCTCGGGCATCAATATCTCTAAGTATATGCTCAAGCTGTAGTAGCTCCAATCATCTGGGCGACATCTCGTCATTTGCAGCAACAACTGGCTCATTCGTCCGTACGCTGAACAGCGCCTCAATCATCATGAATAAGCAATATATCAATGGTCATCACATCTTGGCTGGCCTCTATTAGTGGCTCAATCCTTTAGTACTGCTCGGCACGTCCGGTAAATCTCGCAAAAGCGATCAGTCAAACGCTCATGGCGCGAAAACGCAATAAACGAAGCCTCTATATGCAATCGTATGTCTCTGGAATCACACCCCGGTCAGTCCTCGTCCATGAAGAGCTCATGCTGATGTAACTCAAGCCATAGCTCACTCTTCCCATGCAATCGTGGCAGCAAAATCATAACCAGTATCGATGAGGATAGATCATAGGAATGAATATAATACTGTGCAAGGAAATGTACATCCTAAGGTTTCTTAAGCGGAGTGGCGTGTCGTAAGTATGCCGCGGAACATACGTACGGTACGTCCCTCTACTCAAGCTACCTACTCCATCAACCAAGGGTCATCCTACGCAACGAAAATTCAGGTATAATACCCCCTCGACTAAGTCTAAGTTCCGTAAGGTCAAGTCTAACTTCGGTATATATATAAACGCCCTAGGCTCCACATAGTCAAACTTAGACTCGAACCAAGGTTAACCTAGCGCTCTGATACCAACTTTGTCACGACCCAAAATAGCCCGTGACTCGCACTTGATTCATATGAAGTCTATAGGACCCCATCTAATCCAAGTAAGCCAAAAGCCCAGAAATCTAAAACCATTTTAGGGAGTAAATAAAGAAAACTAGTTTAAAGGAATGAAGAAAACATGTTTTAAATCATGGTTTTTAAATAACTAAGCCGAATATGCATTTTTAAAATGTATAGTCTTTTCTGAAAATTTCGGCAGAGTTTCCTTTGTAAAAACTGGCCCCGAACAGGGTACAACAAGGATAATATATAAGCAATGATAAAAGGCATCCCCAAGCGGGAGCTATCTCTTCGTTAATTGACGGTCACAACCACGCAAGCAATATAATATACAACGCCGAAAGGCGAGGATCAAAACTCAGAAAGAAACTCAAAATCAACATGAAAACCATAATACTGCTACGCGCGACTCTAAGGTCGAAATAATACATAACTGATTTCTAAGTCTGAAACAATATACAAGTTTTGGTTGATGGAATTTCTAGATACAATGAATAATACATGTACAATGGTGGTTCTGATGCAAAAGAACCCACCTACCAAAGCAAGTCACCCGTAATGGAAGCAATGTGCCAGAAAAACCGCAATGAAACCTGTACGGCAAAACCTGCAAGAACTGTGGTACAACGGGGGTGAGTTGCCAACTCGTGAATAGAAAATATCTACAAGCAGAAATCGTATGCATGACTCGTCCTAGGTCAATACGATCAGATATATATAACCTCAATATGAATAAGTCTGAAGCATGCTAAAGTGGCAGTATAACCCCTATACATGAGTGTAGTGCCAAGTGCTCGTGCCAGTGCCTCGGGTAATAACATATCATAAATATGAGGTATGATCAATGTAATCAAATCTGTAAATATGTGGATCCCATCCACTCGTCACCCAATGACAATAACCATCATGCATGTAAATATCATGAAGCATATGCATGGAAATATGAGGATATAACCCATCTGTGTCCCTTGCGACACGTCAAAATCATGGAACCGGAGTGTCCAGCATCGACACTCGAAAACATCATGAAAGCTGTGCCCATCATCGGCACGTAAATCCTCATATATCGGGCATCCGTCAGTCCGGGTCAGCCCCCCTCTCTCATATATCGGGCATCCGTCAGTCCAGGTCAGCCCCCTCTCTCTCCTATATCGGGCATCCGTCAGTCCGGGTCAGCCCCCCTTCTTTCATATATCGGGCATCCATCAGTCCGGGTCAGCCCCCCCTCTCTCATATATCACTCTAGCACCGAGAAAACACATGGTGGACGCACTGAAATATCATATCAAGGGCAACCGGGTTTTTAAAACAATTACATATTCTCTTTTGAAATACCCACGGTTGCCAAATCCAGAAATATCATGGAAACAACATATCTCAATGCGTATAATCAGAAAGTATGATGTATGCGACATGTAAAAGAACTGTAAACATATCAGTATGTCATGCAACATGGAATAGTAATATGCACATATGTAGGGAAGACCGCTTCTTTAAAATGAATCAGCTTTTAAAGGTATTTTGCGGTTCCCAAATCTCTCATCAAGCCTGAACCATCAATGTAAGTGCAAATACGTATGTATGCACGTATGGGTGCACAGTGTATAGGTACACAAGTATGCCATGCAAGAGTCATATCCTGAATGCAAGAGTACTACAGTGTAGTGACATGGCAATTATCGATGATGAAGTGTGTGAGCCGGCGAGCAGTGTACGTGGAACAGATGCATCATCGATAATGGTGCTGGTGTCATAGCAGCATGATAGTAATATATCAATAAACAAAAGCAATGCAATGCAAATAGCATGAATATGCGGAATCGAATAATCAACGCAACAGTGAAGAAATCTACCTTAATAAATATATCATGCAGCTTTGCCATTTGAAATAAGACAAATCGGGGTTTTTAGTAAAATAAGGGATACGGTGTTTTAAGAAAAGATGCGTCGTTCGGGAAATATCCGTAGAATCCCTTTTGCCTATCTTTAAAATATCCCCGATTCGTTAGTTTTGAAATAGGTATGACTCGGGTCTAGTCTCATATCTACTAAGTTATCTACATCCAACTATCAAGTCAATCGGGAGGGGTATGGAAACCACCTACATCTGAGTCGATATATGTATATAAATATAATAGTCGGTGATCCCGCCTCAATAGTATCACATACGATACAATCTACATCGTATAATATCCTCGAGTCATGAGTGCGGATCTATCATCAATATAAAGCTCGTACGGTAAATCGTCCTACGGCATCCCAATAGCTGGGTACGGGTCAATCTCACATTCATCTCATCAATATCTGGTATCTTTATCATCATATCATGTGATCTGGGGTACTGATCTAAGTCTAGTACAATCGATACCATCTAAACAAATATAAGCGCGTGTGTAAAACACACGTCCAAAGGCTCGCTAAAATCTCGTATCGTATCCCAAATACGAATCACATCATATCGCCGATCTCACGGCACCATGCCCAAAACTCATCGACTCATCTTCAGTATCATACACTATCCTCATCATCATGATATAAGTGTAGCAATAAGCATGTGTGTGCGTGTGGGTGTAAACCTATGCTAGGGTTCGCAACTAGGAAAATACACCAGTTCACTTCTAACCCTAAATATCCATAGTACACCTAACACATCTATGATCTCCATTTCACTCAATAAGCTATCATATATAGTATATATAGTATACTAGACATCGAAATGCGGGGGTTCTATACGCCATCCACCCGATTTCCCCCATAGATATAATCTACTCACTTGGTCTTCACTCGCCGAAATCGATGACGCCGCGCTTCTTCGCCTCGGAATCCTTGCGAGGGTACCTATAATAATAAACAGCCGCAATACATATTAGAATCGAGGCAGAAAACCAATACAGCGCACAGTGTGCTCATAGGTTGGAACCTATGGCCTAAATGTGCAAATCAATCAAACAATCCCTGTTGTCGATGTACGAACACCCGACAACCAAATACAAATCCAAATATCAAGAAAGTGCATTTTAAAATACGGAAAACATAGCTTAAAACACACCAAAATGCTCCCAGATTTTCCCAAGGTGACAATTAGCCAAAACTGCATATGGGAGGGGTCTATTTTAGTGCAAAAGGAGCCATGAACCAAATCTGGGACCCAATTTCCTTGATCTGGCCGCAAATTGCGGCCAGAATGAATATATCTGCGGCCTGGGGTTGTAGTTAGGGGCTCGGGTGTCTGTGGTAGCTTCCTAGGTGCCTGCACGACTCCCAGTAATCCCAATATCAATTCTAGTGGCCCCAGGTTGCTCCAGATTCCAAAATACCCTCACAAATCACACATTTATCCGATGTCGGGGTTTCTAAATCTGTGTTTTGGGGTTTCAAGTCTCAGGTTTGGGTCTTAATTTAAGCACTAGGGGGTTTATTCAGCCTCTAATGAGCTCAATTTCACATTACAACTCTCAAATTCTCATAACCCTAACTAGGTTTTTCTTAAATTCACAAAATCACACGATATCGATTCTAATCTAGCATGGGGGTATAATTAATGCAAAAACTAAGCCAATGGTCCAGAAAAATACCTCATTTGGCAACTCAAGAATTTTCTTGAGTTGCCCCTAGTGGCCAAAATCCTCGCTTTCTTGGTCCGATGTGTTGATCTTGAGCTTGTGCACACTTTTAACGAAATGGAGATAACGTTTTGGTGTAGTTTTAGTGATGATTTGTGGCTTTGAAGAGGGGGAGAATAAGGAGCAGGAGCAGCAGCAGCAATGAAGGAGAGGGAGAGAGGAAATGAGTTGGAGAAAATGAGTTGGAGAAAATGAGAGGAAATGGCTAGGTCAACACCCTCACCTACCCTCTCTCTCACCATATCTATTTTCTTTTCTTCACTAAATCCCTTCTCACTTGAATAGTCAACCCAAAAGAAAAGCCATGGTAGAAATGCAACACAAGTGTAGAAAAAGATATGTGCATGTTTTGCACAAAAATGCCAAAAATCCGATTAGCGATTTTTAATCACGATTAGCACTAAATTAGTGTCAAACTAATCATAAAAAATTAAAAATGGCATAATCCCATAAAATACCCTATTTTGGAATTTTCCATAATTTTTCCAAAATTTTCCCCATTTATTTGTATTTAATTATACCGAAACATTAAAATATTCATTAAAATAACATTAAATTATAAAAATTCCCAAAAATAATATTTCATTATTTTGAAATGTTACATGGAGTTCTTTACCGACTCGAGCTTCTAGAGTGATAAGGACGACAGTAAGTCGGTCTCTGGTTTTGTCTTTACCCTCAACGGATGGCGGTGTGTTGGAAGAGTTCTAAGTAAGACACCGTTGCAGACTCGACGATGGATGCTGAATACATCGCTGCCAACGATGCTACCAAAGAAGCTGTCTGGATGAAGAAGTTTATTGCTGAGCTTGGTGTGGTTCCATCCATTGAGCATCCAATACCTGTGTATTGTGATAATAATGGAGCAGTGGCTTTGGCCAAGAAACCCATGTCCCATCAGAGATCTAGACATATTCTGAGGTGGTATCACCTGATCCAGGAGATAGTTGATTGCCGGGAGATTGAGGTCAGGAGAGTTGAGACGAAGGACAACGTAGCGGATCCACTCACAAAGGCCCTCCTCCAGATATAATTTGAGAGACCTTTTCGGATGTTGGGTATGAGTTACTACAATATATGGCCTTAGTGCATGTGTGAGATTGTTAGTTATATGTATGCCCTAAAGGCCATTATTGTACATATGATGTACACTATAGTGGATGCTTGGACCCCACCTTAAAGTTGGAGATCGACAGTTTTAATAGTCTCCCAACACCATTCTACCACCCGAGAATGCTCGTCAAACCATATATAGAGAGGACTTTCTTGCTCGACATAATAGTATGCTATCTGGTTGTTCTTTGTCTTAACATGTAGACTTGTATTGTGATACTGTCTTGATCTCACATGTTGATAAAGCCCTTAGGATATGTACTTGACTCCCAGGACTATGATGGAGATCATATTAGTGGGGCCAGGGTAGTTCACAAGTACATCCTTTAATTGTTCCTAGTCGAGGGAATATCGAGATAGGGCATCGATATTCCAGAGTAGACTAGCGTATATGCTTCTTGACCCATATGATGGGCGATGGATGATCCCACATCCATTGGTGTTTGACATCAAAGATGGTATATGGGTGCTCAGTGGAGACTGGGTATACTGAACATGACTCGCTGAGGACTCCTATGTGGTAGTATACCTATCGTCAGATACCAGTCCTCTGGTGACACTAGTACAGGTTAGTCTGTAGACCCGAGATCGTCATAGAGTCTTGTGCGGCTCCCAGTGTGCTTTGATTTCCTCCCTACCACACTCAAAGGAGACGTCCAAACAGGTGGATTTTGGGTACAGTCCCGAGTCGCATGGAGGCAATGAGCGATAGGAGGGGTTTCGTCTCTCCCGGTATTGGGGGTTGATGTTGCACTATGCTCGATTGGCTATAACTGGAAGTTCCAGGCCAGGGCTGCTACCGAGATTTACTAATAAGTGTTATCAGTAGTTTCTCGAACCGTTATAGGCTAGACATCGGCATGACTTATCATGTTACTGTGGTCTAACGATTTCCACCCCTATACATGATATGCGACATATCATACGAAGAGACCAGACTGTACGGTAGTGTTACTGATAGGCTTCATGGAGACTGTGGACAGGCTTTCTTGTTGATCTTCATATCGCTCAATACCCGGGTAGCCGTTACGTCCAGCTAGTACTGCTGACGGCTTGTAGGTGACTGATGTGATCATCACCTACTGCTGGCGTATTGACGAGTCTTTAGAGTCCCACACAGAAGTTCCCTGGTTCAAGCGAAACTAATTAGGACACATATCTGATATGTGTGTGGGCCTGATTAAATATGAGTATGTGATACCGTATTGTAATCTGGCAGTCATCTGTTATCAGTTTGGTTATATGCGATATAACCAAATTGTCGAATCAAGTGTTGATTCGATAATGTGATATACAGATAAATAATATTAGTCGGTCATATGTGATATAACCGGATTATTAGATCAAGTGTTGATTTAATAATGTGATATATATTATATGTGATATAATTATATCTTAACTAATATCATTAGCTCACTAATTATTCTTCATTGTATATATATTAATATATATATATATATATATATATATAATAATGAAGCATGGCATATGAATTTCTATTTCGTGAAAATAGAAATGAGGTGGAAAGTGAAAGCATGGTTGCAAGCATGGGATTTACTTTAGTTTATTCATCTTGACTCACTATTCAAGCTTGGTTGCAATTTTATATTGCATAATTCTATGCTTGAATGAGTGAGGGGTCAAGACTTGGCATTCATTCTAGCTCATTCTCAACACTTAGCCAATTTTCTTGAGTTGCTCCCATGGTTTCTCTCTAGCTTCTTCTTCCTCCTCTTATCATGGCTCAAGCTTCAACCCTCACATGTGATGTGAATCATGAAGCTTGAACACAAACTTGTGAGCTCTTAACATCCCCTACTTCACCATCCTATACTTGACTTAACGATCAAGTGTAGCGTGTTTCATACGCTAAAGAGTTTAGTGTAAAGGTAGCTTGAGTTGGAAGGATTTCGTGTGGATCATCTTCGGCACGAAGGTCATCGGAGGAAGCTCGTTCAAAGTCTCAAGAGAAGCCTAGTGGAGTCGCGGGACTTCTACACGGAGCAGGTGAAGAGAATGACCGGTCTACAAAGGTTGTATTCTTGTTCTCTAGATGTAAAGTAGTTTACATTTGGTATTGTCTAAATCTCTAGTTAAAGATTCTAGGATTAGGGTTGTTTAGCATGACATTTTTTTTGAAAATGGCATGGACGATGCCTCCCGAAACCTTGCTGTCGTGCTAGGGAACCCTACAGAGCTAAATCTCAATCTTGAAGATGCGGGCAACTATCGGATGCTGCAACTGAATGAACTAAACAAGCTTCGGGATGAGGCTTACGACAACGCGGTTGTTATAAAGAACCGAACGAAGGTGTTTCATGATAAACACCTTACGCGCAAAACCTTCATGCCTGGACAATAGGTACTTCTTTATGAAACTCGACTCCATTTCCACCCTGGTAAACTTCGATCTCGCTGGAAGGGACCTTTTCTTGTGCGGTGTATGTACCCGCACGGCGCTGTGGATTTGGAGAATCCGAAGGACGGTTAATTTTTCAAAGTAAACGGACACAGACTGAAACCGTTCCTTAGTGCAGAACCATCAAAGGAGCTCCCAATCTTGCAGGAGCCGGTTAACCCTGCATAATCTTACTCTGTTTACCACCAAACTTCGGTTATCCAGCCAAAAACAATGGAGACACCGTTTCAAATAAGTTTGGGGGTATGTATATACTATTTTTAGTATATATATTTGGATATTCTTGTCTTGTGCATATCCATTTTTCTTTTTGACGAGGAATCTTGTCTGGTGATGCTTAGTCTTTGTTCATACAAAAAAGGACAACCGCCGCTTTTGACCCTCCATCTATTTTGCCCTGTTGATGTACATTGACAGTGAGGGCACTGTCCAGTTCAAGTTTGGGGGTATGCTCGGTAAGCTTTCTCCCTTCGCATTCATTTGTATATTCTGCATTTGCATACATTTTTTTAAAAAAACCCATAAAAATCGATTTTTTTTTACAAAAATATAAAAACTTTGTCGTCAAGTTAGCTAGTGGGAGAACTTAGATTTGATATTTCGACAGTTTTGTTTGATAAGTTAGGAACAACTAAATCCTATTGTTAGATTTTGAAAACCTGAAAGATAACCCTCCTTTGAGTTTAACTAGAGCTAATATACGTCTTTACATCACAATACACGTGTCGTGAGTTTTGAAAATTAGATAACAAGTCTAATATGTCTGAAAACTTTTAAATTGATAAACTATTTTTTGAGGATCAAATAGATTTGTTCTGAAATAAGTAATATCAAGAATAGTTTTGGGAGTGAAGTGGATATGAAGGGATATTATAGATACCTTAATAGGAACTAGTTCTGAAGAATATCCCATCTGGAACTTGATTGAAGTAATTACACATCCTATCCACTAAACACGTCTTTTATCCTAAAATTAATTGAACAACTGGTTATATCTCCATTCTCATTAAATCATTATGATTTTCACGCTAAAATTGGTCTTTTATTTTAGGGCATAGGTAACTTGAGCAATTAAGTCCACCGGGGCGTCTCTACACCTAATGCCTTAAAGCCAACTGGTTTGGGAGCATTGGCCCAAACCTTGCTAAGAAACCTAGAATGTCCAAATTAAAACAAAGTCAAGCAAGTGTTCTCTCCAAGTTAAAATTCCTAACGGTTCTTTGTGTGAGAATAATCTTGACAAAAGACAAGTTTTTAATAAAAATATTTTTAACGGAGATATGAAGGTTTTATCCTATGATGAAGACTATTGCACGTTCACGAAGGTGTGTATGAATCGAAAAAAAGTAAAAGCTGGAGTGAAAAATAAGACCTAGTTTCCTATTAAGGAATATAGAAATTCTGAATTTGAAATCTAACTGGAAAACGAAACTTGAGAAGTACGTAACTCTTTATAAACATGTGTGATCATTTTTAAGTTTTTTATCTGGGCTTTATTTTGTGACATGACGACTTTAATCGATCCTTTTGAAACTTAACGACACTATTTGCACTGCACGTAAAGACATGTAGGATGTTAAGTTAAATAAGAAGCGAGGTATGAAAAATAAAGGTTCGATATTTCTAACTTAGGATAATAGAATTGCTAGCTTTGAAAAAAAACCTTAGGTTTAGAATCATAGCTATTTCGCAAAACTAGCTTGACGGGATTTTGTGGGTGAAATCCGTTGAAAACCCTCAGGAGACAACACTCTTCCTATTAGGGACACCTAGAGGTTTAACGGCTTGTTGCACGAGCTCAGTGCAACCGCGTTCCCTGCGAAAATATGGTCAGGATTTTTGTTTTGCTCAGGACGTGCAAAAGATAAGTTTGGGGTATTTGTTTATCACCAAAAACTGCATTTTAATACCACTCATTCATTATCTATTTTTGTATATATCGGTACTATTAACCAGTATCTGCTCAGTAAATACAGATTACAGGAATCTATGACACAATACTGGAAACACACTCAAAATCATGGATATTACGTTTGTGAGCCGACACTGCAACCAGAACTGCAAACCGATCGATATCCAAAGAGTTCTTTTGAAACAAATAAATGTGTGCACAATTTTAGTCCAATACAATACAAGTGTGCACACAACTCTTTGATGCTTGGACCTAGGTGGGGGCTGCCCAAAGCACACGTGAGTGTGATGTGTAATAAATGCTACAAGATATGATGTGATTTGAAGTATCAAGTTCCCTCCAAAACTACTAAGTATAACCCAAGCTGAAATGAAGAAATCAAACAATACTAGTAGACTTGTGGAGTGAACATGAGACCACCACACCAACACGAGCACACTTGCTCGGAATTGACCCGGCGACATGCTCAATAATACCGATCTCGCCGGCCCCACCATGCCAAATGAGTCACATTTTTGTTGTGGCTATCCCTAGCAGTCACATCATCCTATTTTTATTACTTGTGTAATTTTATTTTGTGCCTATAAATACCAGATCAATGGGCAAGGGGAAGGGATACTTTTGGTTTAGCTTTTACATTAGAACTCTTGTAATTTGTAACTTGCTTTCCCTTTGAACTCTTGAGCTCTTGCCTCTTTGTCTTGACCTTGTAACTTCTTCATTGAACTTGCAAGCTTAAGGTTTCGGTTCCTGACTTCAAGATTAGTTGTATCTTGTTTGAAAATCAATAAAGTTCTCATTTCATTACATATGTCATGCTTTCTACATATTTTGAACTTGTGAAATCATTGTTTTACTTTGATCTTGCAACCTCTTACGTGAGCTTGCAACCTTAAAGTTTGGTATTTTGATTTCACATTGGTACAGGATTAAAGAACAAGTGAAGATATTTGGACATTGATTTGACCGGTTCTTAACTTTCTAACTTTAACTTTGCTTTTCTTGCTATTTTTGTTATGTTGCCTTACTCATTACTTTTTCTATTTTGGTGTCGTAAATATGTGTGAGTAATCGATTCACTTGTTAAGGGTAGAATATGGTTAGTTTGTGTTAGGAGATGTTTTGCAAAAACCTTAAAAACCTTAACTTTGTAATTGAAACTCCGAGCAAACCACTCACAATTCCGCTCCGTTAGGCATCTTATCCTACCACGATAGCCGTGAATTCTAATCATGACCGGATTGCAAGTGGTTTACTGAAGGCTAAGGTCAAGAGACATCAACGGAAGGACAAGGGACAAGGAATACGGATTTAGCTCAAAATTGCAAATACCATATTTCAAGTTCCCTAATCCACGTTGTTGCCTATTTCCTTAGTGTCAATATCAAAATTGGGTCTATAAGGAACCGACAAACATTATCCTCACGTAAGCTAACCTAAAACTACCTTTAACAAGTCTTTTTATTAAACATATCCTAGTTACGACACTTAGCATAAACAACAACTCAAAACACGGTATTAAGAAGTTAAAACAAGCTTGAAAACTTACCATCTCCCTGCGGACGACCCGTACTCATCGCGGCTCGCTACGCGCGACACCGTATTTGATTGGGGTAATTTCAAATTCTTTCTAAATACGACACGCTCAAAATGTACCAATCAAGTCTCCCCCCTACCTTTGCTCCATTCATAGTGAACTTCAACATGCACAATCTGGAGATGTCATTTCTTGAACTCCTTAATATGTTGAGGAGTGGAGAGAGCACGCTAAAGGTAGCGAAAACTCCTGCTCTAATTGCTGGGCCATCTTTCTCTTCCGTCCCGAAAGCTAAGGCCAAGGGAAAGAAGAAGAAGAATCCCATCAAGATGAGAGTGTTAGTTATATATATGCCTTAGAGGCCATTACTGTACATGTGATGTATATTGTAGTGGATGCTTGGACATATATAGGGAGGACTTTCTTGCTCGATATGATAATATACTATCTGGTTGCTCTTTATCTTAACATGTACACTTATTGTCTCTCTATTACATATTGATAAAGCCCTTAGGATGAGTACTTGACTACCACGATTATGATGTGGATCATACTAGTGGGACAGAGGTAGTCGGCAAGTACGTCCTTCAAATGCTCCTAGTCGTGGGAGTATCGAGACAGGGCATCGATACTCCAGAGTAGACTAGCGTATACGCTTCTCGACCCATGTGATGGGCGATGGATTATCCCATATCCATTGGTGTTTGACATCAGAGATGGTATACGGATACTCAGTAGAGACTGGGTACACTAAGCGGACTCGCCGAGAACTCCTAGATGGTACTATACCTATCGTCAGATAGCAGTTCTCTGGTGACACTAGTACATGTTAGTCTGTCGATCCGAGATCGTCATAGTGTCTTATGTGATTCCCACTGTGCTTTGATTTCCACCATACCATGGTCAAGAGATCGTGCAAAAAGGTGGTTTTGGGTACAGTCCCGAGTCACATGGAGGCAATGAGAGATAGGAGGGGATTCGTCTCTCCCGGTATTGGGAGTTGATGTTGCGCTATGCTCGATTGGCCATAACAGGAAATCTCTGGCCAGGGTTGCTGAAATCTACTGGTAAGTGTTATCAGTAATTTCTCGAACCGTTATGGACCTTGCATCGGCATGACTTATCATGCTATTTGGGTCTGACATTATACCACCCCTAGGCTGTGATATGCGACATATCTGACGAAGAGACCGGACTATACGATAGTGTTACTGATTGGATTCGCAGGAGTATGAGTAGGCTTGCTTGTTGATCTTCTGATCGCTCAATACCCGGGTGGCCGTTACGTTTAGCAGACCGCTTGCGGCTTGTGGGTGTTTGATATGATCATCACATACTGCCGGCGTATTGACGAGTCTTTAGAGTCTTACACAGAGGTTTCCCGGTTCATGCGAAACGAAGTAGGAGCACATATGTGATATGTACGGGACCGAGATTAATGCGCGTATGTGATACCGCATTCTATTCTCGCGATATGTGATATCGATCGGTTATATGTGATATAGCCGGGTTATCGGATCAAGTGTTGATTTGATAAGATGATTCATATGATATTAGTCGGTTGCATGTGATATAGCCGGATTATTAAATCATGTGTTGATTTGATAATTTAGTGTATAATTATATATTTGATATATTAACTCAAATTAACTAATATTAGCTCACTAAGTATTCTTTTTTTCACTTGTGTGCATATAGTATATATGTGATATATATTAATATACATTTTATTGTGTCATGCTTGATGCCACATGCTACATGGGTGTATGAGACTTACACTATAGTTAGGATAATCCTAGGGTTTATATTTATCTAGGTAATTCAAAAATGGATGGATATTTGGCATGGCTACAAGTTTGTAGAAGCTTATGGAAAACATTGACCAAGTCCACCATTTTTGTTTCACTTAAAGATATTTATTAACCTAACCATTATCCTCAACCATGGTCAATTTTCTACATGGGTTAGTGTATGACACTAAATCATCCATGGTTTATTTTCTCACCTCATGAGTTCTTTCTCTCTTGATCACTTCATCTTCTTCTTCATTGAGAAAAGCTTGCTAGTTTTTCTTCTAGTGAGAAAATATTGTGAGAAAAATAAAACTAAAGTGAGCCCATTTCCTACTTCATCATCCTCTATTATATTAGCCATTTAGTATAGGGTGTTTGCTTCACTAAACCCTAATTTAGTGAAGAGGTAGCATGAGCTTGAGTCTCCTTGACGTAGATCATCTTCGGCCTCGAAGACTTCGAGAAAGTTTGCATCTTTCACCTTGTGGAGCCTCTCAAGAGTTCGGAAGATCATTACTCGGAGCGAAGGGACTTCTACACGGAGCATTTGAAGTGAAGGACCGGTCTACAAAGGTTGTATTCCACATTCACTTAGTTGTAAAGCTGTTTACATATTGTATCGTTTAAATTTCTAGTTAAGATTCTAGGGTTTGGGTTTTTTAGTTCGGAAAAAATTTGAAAACGGCATGGACGATTCATCCCGAAACCTTGCTGCCTTGGTAAGTAACCCTACAGTGGTATCAGAGTCAAGATAGAAGCGATATTTATTAGATTACGAAACTGAAACTACTCCGAAACTTGTAACGCCAAATTCCAGTTTTTGTCGAATTTTTAAAGGCCTCTAAAAATGTTTTTAGCAACTGCAGAATGTTGCATGAGATGTAACATGAACACAGTACAAATTTCAACTCTTGTCGCCGGAATTTGGTTAGCCACTTTGCTCATAAAACCGGCCTGCTCGGCCCAATGATGAGGTTCCAGGTTGAATTTTGTAGTGTGTTCCAGTCTCTTGATTTTGGTGTTTCAGGTGTTGCTAACTTTTGCTAAATTTGCATGTGATGTTAACTTTCTGCAAAGGCAATTCGGAGTGTTTCGCAATCGTAATTCTAACATCTGTTCGAGTTATTTAGACGGCGTTAAAAAGTTTGAACGGATATCAATAACCCAATTTTTCCCTGCTAGAAATTTTCTAAGAGTTGGATTTTTTCCGAGTTTAAAATCTTCAGAAAATCATGCAAGCGATTCTGTGGACCCTCTAGAAGAACGATATCCAAACTCGACTTTTTAGATCGCGGAACCGCATTCATACCCTAGGGTTTGCCGCAGTTCTGTGGCGACATGAATGAGGCATGGGTCGGCCCTTCTACGGATGGTTCATAGGAGTTGTGGCAGTTTCTGGGTACTTTTTGAACTCCGCTCAAGTGTTGAGCATTTTGGGAAATTTTGGGTGTTTGATTATTAGATCAAAAAGTTTAACTTCATCTAGCTATCTGTGATTGTGATACAATATTTGGAATCCACATTATTAGTTATGAGATAACTAGTTTGAATTTTATAAATCTAGCGGTTTAGTCTCATTTGATCGGTTGCCACGGGATTTTGATGTTGATCAAAAGTACGTCGCGATTACATAGTGTACGCGGATACTCGACGGGTAACCTTAATAGATAGCCATGCCCCATAGCCCCGACCAAGTGACTGTAGGAGAACCCCATTGCCAAAAGCATCCATTTGGGTGCTTGCGGCCCTGGTTTTCCGCCTTAGTTCACTTCGTCGACGGCATCGGGGGTGCGGCCGTCTACTAAAGTTTCCGACGAGCATTCGATCAGGTTATCGGGAATCTTGTTGAATTACCCGACAGGTTATTGGAAAGTGTTTTCAATATCGAGACTAAAATGCGTGGTTTATAATTGTTAGGCATGTGATGTCTAAGGAATTCATTTGGTTAGGCATGAAATCCAAAGTATGTGATACATTGGGTTTATGATGTCTAAGGTGGTTGCGGATTCCAACTATTGTAGTTTTTCACTTTCTTTTCTGCGACCGTAAGTGTAATATGTAGTGTATCGCCGGTTTCATTTCTATACATCAACGACAATTGGGATACGCATATTTACT
Organism: Agapanthus africanus; assembly: GCA_030015575.1. NCBI lineage: Eukaryota > Viridiplantae > Streptophyta > Magnoliopsida > Asparagales > Amaryllidaceae > Agapanthus > Agapanthus africanus. The sequence goes on from CM057341.1 coordinate 618,831,291, forward strand.
TACGTTGATGACATGTGATGTTATGTGTTGCTGTGATATGTTATATTGGATCATCGTGTTTTGAATAGCCGGGTTTTTTTTTATGTGAGATGAGAGTTTTTCATTTTCATTCATGTAAAAGATTGTATGTAATATTCTTTTATTGGGGCACTTCCGGGTTGAGGATGATGTCACCATTAATGTATATTATTTACTTTTCCACAATAGGATAGACCCAAGGCGGGGAGCATAAATAACCGGGTTTTAGGGTCCAGTGGGATACCATCTCAAGGAGTTGAGACCGGGTCTCCTAACTCTAGAATTGGTAGGGTTACTTGCCGCTCTCGTAGGGGTCTAGGGATGTGGGTTTGGCTATTCATCGCGACCGTGGAATCCGTGTTTTATACTGGCTTAATTTAAAACACGGAATTCCTAGTATATCCAATATTTCATATGTTATCTTCTACTGCTAATATTTTGTGATGAGATCACTTGATATGTTTTGAGATGAATGTCTATATAATATATATGATATATAATAAATATTGATGCTTTCGTTTCTTCTGTGATGCTTAGGAAACATAAAAGATGGGACTTCATTAATGAGATTAATGAAATAAAAGAAACCTAAAGATGTTGTAGAAACTTGTTTAAAAACTGGTAGCTCTAGTTTTTGCTTTGCATAGCGGTATTCCTTGTAGAATATCCAGCACCTTATTCGATAAGAAAAGAGCCGAGATCCCTTCACCGGGAGTGACCTCTTTAGTGAAACTAGCAGATGCTACAACCCACTTGGTTTGTCTTTTGATTGCTTTTATAGTTTTTGCTTTGCATAGTGGTATTTGTGAAATATCCTGCACCTTGTTCGATAAGGAAAGAGCCGAGATCCCTTCACCGGGAGTGACCTCTTTAGCAAAAATGGTAAAGACCTCAAAAACACTCCTTTTAAAATTCACTCGATTCTAAAACGATATCAAGTTCATTACGCAAAAGGTTTTCATAAAAACCTGTCGTAGCCCTCCGTCATTTCAGATAAGTATTTTTTAGTATTCGTGCTGCGTTTGTTGGTATTTATCAAGGCGTAGTGTGCGGTAGCTGATTAGTGCTTATCTGCTTAAGCATATGATGCGATTGGATTAGGGTAGTCGTGCGACCTTGTTTGCCTTTGTCTAGGGTCGTGCGGGTGGGTTTAATTCAATCAGGAAATTGTTAGTTATATGTATGCCCTAGAGGCCATTACTGTACATTGGATGTATATTGTAGTGGATGCTGGGACATATATAGGTAGGACTTTCTTGCTCGACATGATAGTACGCTATCTGGTTGCACTTTATCTTAACATGTATACTTTCTGTCTCTCTGATTACATGTTGATAAACCCCTTAAGATGTGTACTCGACTTCCAGGACTGTGATGTAGATCATACTAGTGGGGCCTGGGTAGTCCATGAGTACATCCTTGAAATGTTCCTAGTCGAGGGAATATCGAGACGGGGCATCGATATTCTAGAGTAGACTAGCGCATATCTTCTCGACCCATGCGATGGGCGATGGATGATCCCATATCCATTGGTGTTTGACATCGAAGATGGTATGCGGGTGCTCAGTGGAGACTGGGTACACTGAACGGACTCGCTGAGAACTCCCAGATGGTATTATACCTCACGTCAGATGGCAGTTCTCTGGTGACACTGGTACAGCTTAGTCTGTTGACCCGAGATCGTCATAGAGTCTTGTGTGTCTCCCACTGTGCTTTGATTTCCACCCTACCACGGCTCTACTGAGTTGTGCAAACAGGTGTTTTTTGGGTACAGTCCCAATTCACATGGAGGCAATGAGCGATAGGAGGGGATTCGTCTCTCCCGGTATTGGGGGTTGATGTTGCGCTATGCTCGACTGGCCATAACAGGAAATCCCTGGCCAGGGTTGCAGTGATATACTGGTAAGAGTTATCAGTAGTTTCACGAATGTTATGGACTTTACGTCGGCATGACTTATCAAGCTACTGGGGTCTGACGTTTACCACCCCTAGGCGAGATATGCGACATATCAGACGAACAGACCGGACTGTACGGTAAGTGTTACTGGTTGGATTCACAGGAGTGTGAGCGGGCTTGCTCGTCGATCTTCTGATCGCTCAATACCCGGGTGGCCGTTACGTTTAGCAGACCGCTTGCGGCTTGTGGGTGTTTGATATGATCATCATCTGCTGCTGGCGTATTGACGAGTCTTTAGAGTCCTACACAGAGGTTTCCTGGCTCAAGCGAAACGAAATAGGAGCGCATATGAGATATGTGCGGGACCGAGAATAATGCGTGTATGTGATACTGTATTCTATTATCGCGACGAATGTATCGATTGGTTATATGCGATAGAACCTGGTTATCGAATCAAGGATTGATTCGAGAAGCCGATACATTGAATACTAGTCGGTTATATGCGACATGACCGGATCATTGAATCAAGTGTTGATTTAATGATTTAATGCATAATTATATATATTTGATATATTACTTTGCATTAACTAGTATTGGTTCACTTTAAATGGATTTACTCACTTGGTTTGTGCACATTGCATATGTGATATATTTTGTGCACATGATTGTATCATGTTTGATGATACATGCAAGCTAGGGTTAGTGTAAAGAATTAGACCATGGTTAAGATTATGATTGGGGTTTTCTTTTTTATTATTTATTAATTTATTTATTTTGGAAAAAGATGAGAAAAGAATGGTTGCTATTTTTGTTTGCTAGTTGAAGATTCTTGAAGCTTTGAATTAGTCCACCATCCTTGTCTTATACTTAACCCTAACCATTCTAGTTAACCATGGTCCATTCTCTACAACTAACCACGGGTTAGTAAATGATAAGTATTGATTTATTTATCATTTATATAATACTTATCATATTCTTTTTCTTCATCATCTTCTTCTTCTTCAACATGAGAAAAAAGCTTGCTACATCAATGGTGATTGATGAAAAAGTGTGGGAAATCCAAAACTAAAGTTTACCCAATTCCTATTTCTTCATCCTCTACCTCTTGCCAAGTAGTATAGGGTGTTTCCTTCACAAGTTTTCATGGCTTGGTGAAGTTAGAGCTTGTTCTTGTGATGCCTCGACGTAGATCATTTTCGGCATCGAACCGACGATCAAGCCCGCCTATTCTTCAATGATGCCAATGCTAGAGTCAAGGGTTTGATTTGGACAGTGGAGGGAGATCATCGCGGAGCTTAGGAAGTGGTGGACCGGATCTACAAAGGTTGTAGTCACTTTCCTTTAGATACATTTCCGTTTACATGCTTGCTTCGCTTATACTTCTAGCCAACGATCCGTTCTAGGTTTTCTCGGCACCGTAATTTTTAGAAATTGGCATGTTTGATCACTTGTGAGACTTCTATAGTGTGCCTAGGAACCCTACAGTGGTATCAGAGCCTAGCTAGAGCCTTAGGCGAAGTCCTGACGGAGTTAGAAGTCCGATCGACCCAAAACCCCGACTTTGAATATGCTCTCTGTACATTTTTTAATTTCGGGGATTTTTCCACATTAAAAATATCCAGAAAAATAAGCAGGATAATTTAAGAATTACTGTGAATTTCGATGGACTAATTCCATCAAAGCGCCGCGGATCCGCGGCACGAGCATGGCTCGTGCGGCGGTTCCGCGGCCATTTTGTCGTTTTGTGCATCCAATTTTGCACAGTAATTCTTAGATGTCTGTGCTGGTTTTCCTGGGGATTTTTAATAATTTTTCCCAGAGTTGCATTTTCTGAGTTGTATTGGGGACTCGGTGTATTCGATCGGACTGTCTAATTTTGTCGGTGTGCTTTTCCGTGTATTTTTAGAATATGTTAAAAAGTTCGACCGGATATAAATACCCACTTTTTCCCCTGCCGGGAAATTTCCAATTGTTGGATTTTTCCGTAGTTTAACGACGTTCTAAGTAGTGCAAGTAACGCGATGGACCCTCTAGAAGACAACAAACCTTAACTCGATTATGTGACCGTCTTGAACTGCCCTTTGAACCTTCGGGTTTGGGGCAGTACGGCGTGCCACATGTGAGGCGTTGGCTTGACCCTTCTACGGCTGGACCGTTGGTACTGAGGCACGAACTGAATGCTGTTAGACTTATTTCATGTGTTGAGCTGTATCGGGAAAACTTGGGTGTTCGATTGTTCGATCGGAAAGTTTAACATTTTCTGTTTATCCGGAATGTGATACAACAATTGGAATTCACAAAAGTTATGTGATAACTGAATGAATGTTATAAACATAGCACTTTAGTCTCACTTGATCGGTTGCCACGGAATTTTGATGTGATCAAAAGTCCGTCGCAATCACGTAGCGTACGCGGATACTCGCCGGGTAAACTTAATAGACAGCCTCACTCCATTGCCCCGACCAAGTGACTGTAGGAGAACCCCATCGCCGAAAGCATCCGTCCGGGTGCTCGCGGCAGCGGTGTTCCGCCTTGGTGCACTTCGTCGACGGTATCAGGAGTGCGGCCGTCTACTGAAGTTTGCGACGAGCATTCGATCAGAATGTCGGGAATCCTGTTGAATTGCCCGACTTGATATTGAAAAATGTTTTCGATTTTGAGACTAAAATGCGGGGTTTATAATTGTTAGGCATGCGATGTCTAAAGAATTCATTTGGTCAGGCATGCGATGTCTGAGGTGGTTGCGGATTCCAACTGTTGTAGTTTTACACTTTCTTTTCTGTGACCGTAAGTGTAATATGTGATATCGCCGGTTTCGTTGCTATATGTCAACGACAATTGGGATGCGCATAATTACTTACGTTGATGACATGTGATGTTATGTGTTGCTGCATAGGTTATATTGGATCGTCGTGTTTGAATAGCCGGGTTTTTTTTATATGAGATGAGTGTTTTTTCATTTTCATTTATGTAAAAACTTGTATGTAATATTCTTTTATTGGGGCACTTCCAGGTTACGGAAGTTGTCACCGTTGATGTATATTATTTACTTTTCTGCACTAGGATAGACCCAAGGAGGGAAGCACTAGTAACCGGGTTCTGGGGTCCAGTGGGAGGCCAACTCGAGGAGTCGAGTCCGGGTCTCCTAACCCTAGAATTGGTAGGGTTGCTTGCCGCTCTCGTAGGGGTCTAGGGGTGTGGGATTGGCTATTCATCACGACCGTGGAATCCGTGTTTTATACTGGCTCGTATTGAAAACACGGACGTCCTAGTATATCCAATATTTCATATGATTCTTTCTGCTGCGTTATCTGTGATGTGATCATGCGATGTTCTGTGCTCTGTTCAGATAGATGTAGTATATATAGTATATATGATATATTATATAGACGTTGCTTATGTTTTACACCCGCGCTAGCTCTGCCTCGCTCTGGCGTTAGTTACCTAACCTAACGGTGCAGACGGGACATCGAGGCGAATGCAGATGGCATAAGCGTACGTTATATTTATCTGTGATGGTTAGGTGGACTTAAATGATGGGATATTCATTAATGAGATTAATGAAAGAAAATAAACCTAATTGATGTTGTGGAATCGAATTTCAAAATAAAACAGGTAGCTACAGTTCTTGCTTTGCATCGTGGTGTTCCTTGTAGAACATCCTGCACCTTATTCGATAAGGAAAGGACCGAGATCCCTTCACCGGGAGTGACTCCTTTAGCAATAACTGGCAGATGCTAAAACCCTCGGTTTGTCTTTTGATCGCTTCTATAGTTTCTGCTTTGCACAGTGATATATATGATATATCCCGCACCTCATTCAACGAGGAAAGGGCCGACGATCCCTTCACCGGGAGTGACCCCTTTAGCAAAACTAGAAAAGCCTAAAAAACATTCCATTTAAAATCCATTTGATTCCACAACGAGATCAAGTTCAAAGCGTTAAAGGTTTTCACAAAAACCAGCCGCAACCCTCCGTCATTTTAGGAAGTAGAGTACTTAGTATTCGTGCTGTGTTTGTTGACTATAGTCAAGGCACAGTGTACGGTAGCTAAGTGATGTCTTCCTATACCGCATATGATGCGATTAGTTAGGACAGTCGCGTGACTTTGTTGACCTTAGTTAAGGGTCATGTGGGTGGGTCTAATTAATCACGAAATGACGGGTAGAACTTGACTAGTACTTATGATTTGTTGACCATAGTTAAGGTCATAAGTGCTAGGGGTAAAAACCATTATCGGGAGTTTCAAGTGTTGAAACTTGCAATGAGATTGCATACCTTCTATGTGATAGTTGGATCCCGATACCCACTGCGAGTAGTTGTTACTCCTGGGAGAGTTTTGCACTTTACAATTAGCCGATCAAGTAGGTGTCTAGAAAGATGTCAACGGGGTTACGCTTCTGGGAAAACGAGGTTTACTGTAATTAGGTCCGTGCGAAAGCACGGGGAACCTCCCTCAAAGTACCGACACTGGCCTGGCTGAAAGATTGGCGAACTTGTAGAGTGTAATTAATCCCGGCTAGTCTTTCCTTTTAAGGTTTGAAGGAAGATTTGATAAAAACAGTGGGAGCCATCCTGATTAGATAAAATACATAACCAATCTGATCTTGCAAGAGCGCACGCTGAGTGTTTTCTTCTCTCTCTCTCCAGGTAGCGACCATATCACGCCTTAATCAAGATAATAATATGGATGTATTGACCGAACCCGCTTGTTATACTGAGCTGGGGAACGTTGGTCCCGCTCCAACTTATAATTGTTATAAGACAGAGCAGGAAATTGGGGATTACCAGAATTCCCGTGCCGTCCAAACGAAGAGAGTGCATGCTGATGCATCATCTTCGGTTGTGTTAATTACAAAGAACTGTTTCTCAGTATCCTCTGAATCCTGGGTATTTGATACTGGGTCAGGATCCCAAATATGTAATCTGTTACATAGGGCTACAAAAGGGTAGAAAAACTGAGAACGGGTGATAAGTTTCATGAGGCAGAAAACGGGGCAAGTGTTGCAGCCAAGTCTGTTGGTCACTGTCACCCAGTATTACCAATACATTGATTCTGAACAAATGCTATTAGATACCGAACCTGATATACAAAATCATATCAGTCTCTTTATTAGTAAAGAAGGATATAATTTTGTATTGATGGATAATGTTTTGAACATTTCCTATATCAAAAGTTGATCGGTTCAGGCACGTTATCTAAAAGCATTGACGTTCTAAATCAAACTACAGTTCCTTGTATACTGAACACACACAAGAGGAAGAGTTCAGAAATGAACAAATTCTTCTTGAGGTATTGTAGACTAGGTCATATCAATGCGACCCGACTAGCTAAAGTTACATTTATATGTATATTTAAATCAGTTTAAATTTACATCTTGTGAAACTTGCCAGTCATGTCACAAAGATATAATGACACCAGCTCTGCTTACTGGAAGCCGAGAAAGAGTTAATGAACTCTTGGGACTGATACATGATGATGTATGTAAAGTCTCCTGTCTACACATGCCAGGACTGGTTCTTTATACTTCATTGTATTCTCTGATAATCTCTCAAGATTCAGTCATGTGTTCCTGTTGAAACATAAGTCTGAAGCTTTTGAGGTATTCACAGAATGTAAGTTAGAAGTAGGGAACCAAAATACGGGTATAAGTATTATGTCCTATGATAAGATCAGGGAGGAGAATACTTATGCATAGAATTCCTGGACTATTCTAAAGGAGAATGAGATTCTCTCTCAGTGTTACTCCTCTGAATACACCACAGCACAACGGTGTATCAGGGCGGAGCAATTGCACAATATTAGATATGGTGTGCTCTATGATGAGTATTACTGAGTTACCTATTTCCTTTTGGGGTTAGGCACTTGAGAAGCTGCATACCTATTGAATTAGGTTTGAATCAAATCACTGCCTACCACTCCATATAAGATATGGTATGGGAAGAACCCATCTCTTAAGCAAGTTAAGATTTGGGGTTGTCCGGCCTATGTTTAAAGCAAAATCCGGACAAGATCGAGGCAGGATCAGTTCTGTAGAACTGGAAAGGTTCCAGCTATACAAAACTGCAGTTGATGATTTGACAGAACCATAAGATTCTATAGTTCCCGACGAACCTCAGCCTCTCCGCCAATCTAGTAGGGTTCCTCATCCGCCTGAGAGATACCTCGGTTTCTCGATGACAGTGGGAGCAAGGATTGCATCATGAGATGATGACCCAACTAGTTTCGAGCAGGCCATCGAGAGTAGGGACTCTGTAAGAATGGCTGGATGCTTAGCGATCTGAGATGGAATCCATGTACACCAGCAAAGTATGGACTTTAGCTGCTATATCTGAAGGGTTAAATCCCCATCAGGAGCAAGTATATCTTGAGAAGATTACTTGGTGTAGATGAAAATTTGAGACTTTCAAAGCTAGACTTGTTAAAGGTTTTCGTCATCGACCAGGCGTGGATAATGATGAAACCTTTTTTCAGTAGCTATGCTTAAGTCTATCCAGATCCTACTTACCACGGCTACATACCATGACTATGATATCTGGCGATTGGGTGCCATGATTGCTTTTCCAAATACTGATTTAGAAGAGAACGTCTATAAGAACACAGCCAGAGGTCTTCGTAAACAGTGGGAGCAGCGGAAACGTGTGCAAGTTGCTTTATATAATGAAGCAGGCATCGCGGAGTTGGAACGTCTATTTTGATGTGATAGTCAAAGTGTTTGACTTCATCAAAATGGTAGACGAACCTTGTATATACAAAAGGGTAGTAGAGAGTAAGGTGGTCATCTTCGTATTGTACGTAGACAACATACTCTTGATAGGAAAAGAGTTTCCTATACTACGATCGATCAATCTCCTATTATCACAAGGATTCTCCAAATAGGATAAAGATGATACCTCCTAAATCCTGAGATTTGGACCTATGAGATAGATCTAAAGGGATATTAGGGTTCTCACTAGGTATAGTGAGATTGTATCAATCGATCCTGGGGAGAATCACTGGAAGTGTTCCAGGGTGATAAAGACGACTGAATGTCAGTCACAGGCACTGTCTTTACCTTCAGTAAAGGGACGGTATGTTGGAAGAGTTCCAAGCAAGATACTGTGGCAAACTAGACGATAAAGGCTGGTAACATCGCTATTGAAGATACTACCAAAGAGGAAGTTTGGGTGTATATTGGTTCATAAGATGAACTAGGTTCCTGCCATTGTATGACAATGGAAGTGTGGCTTTGGCCCTGGAACCCTGGTCCCATCAGTGACCCAGACAAATTCTGAGGCAGCATCACCTGATCATGGAGATAGTTGATCTCCAGAGTGATCGAGGTTAGGAGAGAAGACTCAGAGGACAACACGGTGGATCCACTCACGAAGGCCTTTTCCTAGAGAGAGACTCATATGGGATGGTTGAGGATTAGATACTGCGACCACAGCTACAGATGGCCCTAGTGCAAGTGGGAGATTGTTAGTTATATGTATGCCCTAGAGGCCATTACTGTACATTGGATGTATATTGTAGTGGATGCTGGGACATATATAGGTAGGACTTTCTTGCTCGACATGATAGTACGCTATCTGGTTGCACTTTATCTTAACATGTATACTTTCTGTCTCTCTGATTACATGTTGATAAAGCCCTTAGGATGTGTACTCGACTTCCAGGACTGTGATGTAGATCATACTAGTGGGGCCTGGGTAGTCCATGAGTACATCCTTGAAATGTTCCTAGTCGAGGGAATATCGAGACGGGGCATCGATATTCCAGAGTAGACTAGCGCATATCTTCTCGACCCATGCGATGGGCGATGGATGATCCTATATCCATTGGTGTTTGACATCGAAGATGGTATGCGGGTGCTCAGTGGAGACTGGGTACACTGAACGGACTCGCCGAGAACTCCCAGATGGTATTATACCTCACGTCAGATGGCAGTTCTCTGGTGACACTGGTACAGCTTAGTCTGTTGACCCGAGATCGTCATAGAGTCTTGTGTGTCTCCCACTGTGCTTTGATTTCCACCCTACCACGGCTCTACTGAGTAGTGCAAACAGGTGGTTTTTGGGTACAGTCCCGATTCACATGGAGGCAATGAGCGATAGGAGGGGATTCGTCTCTCCCGGTATTGGGGGTTGATGTTGCGCTATGCTCGACTGGCCATAACAGGAAATCCCTGGCCAGGGTTGCAGTGATATACTGGTAAGAGTTATCAGTAGTTTCACGAATGTTATGGACTTCACGTCGGCATGACTTATCAAGCTACTGGGGTCTGACGTTTACCATCCCTAGGCGAGATATGCGACATATCAGACGAACAGACCGGACTGTACGGTAAGTGTTACTGGTTGGATTCACAGGAGTATGAGCGGGCTTGCTCGTCGATCTTCTGATCGCTCAATACCCGGGTGGCCGTTACGTTTAGCAGACCGCTTGCGGCTTGTGGGTGTTTGATATGATCATCATCTGCTGCCGGCGTATTGACGAGTCTTTAGAGTCCTACACAGAGGTTTCCTGGCTCAAGCGAAACGAAATAGGAGCGCATATGAGATATGTGCGGGACCGAGAATAATGCGTGTATGTGATACTGTATTCTATTATCGCGACGAATGTATCGATTGGTTATCTGCGATATAACCTGGTTATCGAATCAAGGATTGATTCGAGAAGCCGATACATTGAATACTAGTCGGTTATATGCGACATGACCGAATCATTGAATCAAGTGTTGATTTAATGATTTAATGCATAATTATATATATTTGATATATTACTTTGCATTAACTAGTATTGGTTCACTTTAAATGGATTTACTCACTTGGTTTGTGCACATTGCATATGTGATATATTTTGTGCACATGATTGTATCATGTTTGATGATACATGCAAGCTAGGGTTAGTGTAAAGAATTAGACCATGGTTAAGATTGTGATTGGGGTTTTCTTTTTTCTTATTTATTTATTTATTTATTTTGGAAAAAGATGAGAAAAGAATGGTTGCTATTTTTGTTTGCTAGTTGAAGATTCTTGAAGCTTTGAATTAGTCCACCATCCTTGTCTTATACTTGACCCTAACCATTCTAGTTAACCATGGTCCATTCTCTACAACTAACCAAGGGTTAGTAAATGATAAGTATTGATTTATTTATCATTTATATAATACTTATCATATTCTTTTTCTTCATCATCTTCTTCTTCTTCAACATGAGAAAAAAGCTTGCTACATCAATGGTGATTGATGAAAAAGTGTGGGAAATCTAAAACTAAAGTCTACCCAATTCCTATTTCTTCATCCTTTACCTCTTGCCAAGTAGTATAGGGTGTTTTCTTCACAAGTTTTCATGGCTTGGTCAAGTTAGAGCTTGTTCTTGTGATGCCTCGACGTAGATCATCTTCGGCATCGAACCGACGATCAAGCCCGCCTATTCTTCAATGATGCCAATGCTAGAGTCAAGGGTTTGATTTGGACAGCGGAGGGAGATCATCGTGGAGCTTAGGAAGTGGTGGACCGGATCTACAAAGGTTGTAGTCACTTTCCTTTAGATACATTTCCGTTTACATGCTTGCTTCGCTTATACTTCTAGCCAACGATCCGTTCTAGGTTTTCTCGGCACCGTAATTTTTAGAAATTGGCATGTTTGATCACTTGTGAGACTTCTATAGTGTGCCTAGGAACCCTACAGAAATGACGGGTTGAACTTGACTAGCATCCTATGGTTTCTTGGCCTTTGTCAAGGTCATAGGAGGTTAGGGGCAGAATATTATCGGGAATTTCAAGTGTTGAAATTTGCAATGAGATTGCATACCTTCTATGAAATAGTTGGATCCTGATACCCACTGCTAGTAAAAGTTACTCCTGGGAGAGTTTTACACATTACAATGAGCCGATCAAGTAGGTGTCTAGAAAGGTGTTAATGGGGTTACGCCCATGGGAAAAGAGGTTTTTTTTAATTAGGTCCGTACGAAAGCACGGGGAACCTCCGTCAATGTACGACACTGGCCTGGCCGAAAGATTGGCGAACTTGTAGGGTGTAATTAATCCCGGCTACTCTTACCTTTTAGGGTTTGAAGGAAGATTTGATAAAAACAGTGGGAGCCATCCTGATTAGATAAACTAATAACCAATCTTATCTTGCAAGAGCGCACGCATAGTGTTTTCTTCTCTCTCTCCTGGTAGCGACCATGTCACGTCTTAATCAAGATAATAAAATAGATACATTGACCGAACCTGCTTATTATACGGAGCTAGGGAACGTTGGTTCCGTTCTTTCTTATAATTGTTATAAGACTGAGCAGGAAATAGGGGAATATCCAGATTTCTATGCCACCCAATCGAGGATTAAGCATGTTGATGCATATTCTTTGGGTGTGTTCATTACCAAGAACTGTCTCAGTATCCTCTATGTCCTAGGTATGAGATACCGGATCAGAATCCCATATATGTAATTGTTAGTGTATATGCCCTAGAGGCCATTACTGTATCATACTAGTTTGTATATTACTTAATGGAAGCTTGGGATATTCACAGTTGTATAGACAATCTTGCTCGAAATGGTAGTATGCTACTTGGTTTGTTTCTACTTTAATGTGTGCATGTGTTTCTTTTAGCATATCGCCTATATACATTAGTGGAGCCCTTACGATCTTTGCTTGATTACCAGCGTTGTGATAACAGTCACACTAATGGGGGCTGGGTAATCTACAAGCACATCCTTATACAGGTCCCTAGTCATAGGATTATCGAGACAGGGCATTGATACTCCAGAGTAGACTAGTGTATACGCTTCTCATCCCAGGAGGGGAGATGGTCTGTCCCACAGCCATCAGTACGTCGTACAGGAGATAGTATGCAGGTGCTCGTTAGGTTACGAGTACACTGGACAGGACTCGCTGGGAACTGTTGGTTTGGTATTATACCTATCGTCAGTTATCAGTTCCCAGGTGACATGAGTACAGCATAGTCCGTTGACTTGATACTGTCACTTCGCCTCGAGTGTGTTCCTACTGTTTTTAGATTACTACCCTACTATGGCTCAAATGAGTCGTGCAAACAGGTAGTAGTTGGGTGCAGTCCCGAAGCACTTGGAGGCAGTGACGGTTAGACATGATTCGTCTCTCCCGGTATTGGGGGTTGATATCGCTCCGTGTCTAGGAGAGCCATTACACAAAGTCCCTGGCCAGGGCAAGCGAGATATACTGGTAGCGTTTCCAGTGTTATCTTAGGGTGTTCTGGGCTACACTTCGACATGACTTGTACCGCTATTAGGGGACTGACGTTTACCGCCCCTAGGCCCGACATGCGATACTCTCAGACGAACAAACCGGACTGTACGGAGATTGTCACATTCAGACTCAGTAGGAGTTCGGATGGGTTCATCTCATCAGTCTTCTTATCGGCATCTACCTGGGGACCGTTACGTACAGCTAGTACCGCTTACGGCCTGTGGTTAAACCAACTGCCAGCGTAGTGTCGAGTCTTTAAAGTCCCACACAGAGGGCTATTCGCCTTTGGGCAAAACTGAGTAGAGGTTGCATGGTTTTGGGACAGGGTTCGTTCACATCCGCGCAATTGTGCACGTTTGGTGTCCGGGCAGTTATTATTAGCGGGCTTTGGTTTAAACCAGATCCTAGTGTATGTTTTGGGATTGGTTTTATCTCATTGTATTCGTGTTCCTCGGAACACGGGTGCGGGTGTGTATGCACAGTTGACTGAGGCAGAGGCAGAGGATTCTCATTAGGCTTGTTGACCGTTGACTTTTTCTAAACCCCAATGAGAATAAGAAATATGATTAATAATATTAATTAAGGATTATTGTGCCATGGTTGAGTTGAACATTTGACTTTTGTTGACTTGTTGACTTTGTTGACCGGTTGACCATTGTGGACTTGTTGACCATTATCATTTCATCTCAATGATGCTTCTTGTTCTTTGCAAAATGCATTAAATGCATGAAATGATAATGGTCTTTGAAACTAACCATCACAATTCTTAATTATTATTATCATCATCATTATTCTTACTTTTGTGAGCATGGTTGTAAATTATCATCTCATTCTCACTTGATCACTCTCTCTCATCCAAAGCTCATCCTCTTCCTCTCTCTCAAAGCTCTCATGTCTCATGTGTTGAGAACCATGAGCTACTGAGATAAAACCACTAAAACTCCACTCTACTCACTCTAGAGTTCTAGGTTTAGCAAGCCAAGCACTTTAGTTGCCTCTCGGTTGAGGTAAGAGCTCAAGGTAGAGGCTTTCGGGTGGATCCTTCTTCGACAAAGAGGAGACTACGAGGTGGAGCCATTCAAGCAACTCCAAGGTGCAAGTAGAGAAGGAGTTCAAGACCTAGGTATAACCCTCTAACATAGTAGTTAAACTTGTAGTTAGTTTGCTAGGTTTTGTTTAGCAAAGATCCTCCTTTCTAGTCCATGTTGCCTTGTCATAAAAAATTGTTTTTTACCGATTCCGCCTCCCCGTAAGAACCGGGATGGGCAACGTGGACTTACAGTGGTATCAGAGCCTAGCTAAACAACAACTAGCATGTTAGCAAAGTTTTTAGAATTTCGATCGAGAAAAAATCGCAAAACACGTCCGAAAACTTAACTTTCTGCCGATTTTTAAAACTGCTCCAAAAATAATTCCAAATATCTTAAAAATCGGCTCAGGGTTTTCTAAGAACATGCAGCAAAAACGAGCCGCTGAATTGGTCAACTAACCGCGGAACCATGGCGAAACCATGTGTTTCGCCGTGGATCCGCGGCCGAGTTGACTCGGCCGCGACTCGTCTTTGCTGCAGTTTACTCAGTGTTCTGTTTTGGGATTTTTAGGATATTTTGTTTCTGCCCAGAATTTCCAGAGAACAAAGTTGTGTTTGGGTTAGTTGAAAATCCGTATTTTTGATCGAAATTCTGTAGACTTTAGCTAATGGGTTATATCTGTGATGTGATATATGCACTGAACGTCGACTAATCGCTATACGTCGATTAGTGGGGGTTGTGCATATCTGTGATCTGTAATGTTGTTGGATTGCGTATATGAATTCGTTGGATTGTCGCGGATGAATAGCCGGGGGTTGTGAGATGAGAGTTTTCTTTATCTTTCATTTGATGTAATATGTAAATTGATGTAATATTATTTTTATGGCCACACATCCGGGATGAGGTTGTAGCCGCCATTGTTTATTATTTCTTTTACTGTTTTTGCTCCTAGGATAGACCTAAGGTGGGGTGCACCAACTACCGGGTACCTTGAAGTGCTGAGTGGCCTACTCACGTTGTTGAGGGAGGTTGTTTCACTTTGGGTGCTTGGCGGGTAGTTTGCCGCACTCATAGGGGTCTAGGGTGGGGTTTGGCTATTCATCGCGACCGTGTAATCCGTCTTTCATTGCAGGCTCGAACGAAACGCGGATTTCTAGTATATCCAATGTGTTCATCTGTGATCTGGAATGGCTATCATTGCTTCTGACGAATGTATATATCTATATATGATATCTAGTAAGCGTTGCTTATGTTTTGCATCCGCGCTAGTCCAGCCCCCGCTCTGTCGTTAGTTAAGTAACCTAACGGGTAATGACGGGGCCCCGTGGCGAATGCAGATGGCATAAGCGTACGTCATATTTTCGTTGTTTTCTGCAATGGTAGGATTAAATGATGGTACGCATTAAATTAATGCAAGAAAATAAACTAAAGTAAAGTCGTTAGAACAATTTCAAAACCACTCGGTTTCTTTTCAAAACAGAAAACTTTTAAAACGCGGAGCTTGAACCACTCCTTTTAAAAGCTATCACGTTCCTTCGATTATATCAAGTTCACTACGTTCACAGTTTCGCTAAAATCATTCGTAGCCCTCCGTCATTTCATATGGATAGTCAATAGTATTCAAGCTGTGTTTGTTGGCCAAAGTCAAGTCATAGTGATTGGTAGCTATTGGATATTCATATGTAGCATAGATAGATGTGTTGGTTTGGGACAGTCGTACTGCCTTGTTGGCCAAAGTCAAGGGTAGGTAAGGGTGGGTTCAAATTAACCTGGAAAATGATGGGTAGAACTTGACATGTGACTTATGATTTTTTGGCCAAAGTCAAGGTCATAAGAGCATGGGGCAAAAATCCACATCGGGAGTTTCTAAAGAAACTGAAACTTGCTAGTGCTGCATACCATTTGGAGTGTGATGCTTCTGGTAGGATTTCTTCAGTTTTATCACACGATGATATTTGGATCTGTTGGGGATAGTGCCCTCAGAGTCAATTATTAGGTCACAGGTACGTGATTGTAATGATTGAGGGAGGACCTATCCCGGTAGGACAGTCTTACTCGAGATGATAGTATGCTATCTGGTTTACCTTTATCATCGTGTACTGCTTTAGGTGACATGACACGTCGCTATTACACGTTGATAGAGCCCCTAGGATTCTTGCTTGACCACCAGCAGTATGAGGGCGATCATATAAGTGGGAGCTGGGGGTCTATAAGCTTATCCTTAAAAGGTCCCTAGTCGTGGGAGTTTCGAGACTGGGCATCGATACTCCATTAGTAGACTAGTGTATACAGTCGAGACCCCGACGAGGGGCGGTGGCCGGTCTCACAAGCCACTGGTGTCAGTTGGATCACCTAAGATGTATACAGGTGCTCATTGGGTTATGAGTACACCGGACAGGACTCGCCGGGAACATGCTAGTTGGTCATATACCAGATGTCAGATGGCAGTTCCCTGGTGACATGTGTGCAGGTTAGTTCATCGACCTGGGGATCGTCATTTGTCTCGTGTGAGTTCCCACTGTACTTTGATTACTACCCTACCACGGCTCAAAGGAGTCGTGCAAACAGGTTTTAGTTGGGTACAGTCCCGAGCCACATGGAGGCAGTGAGCGTATCTTCAGGGGTTCGTCTCTCCCGGTATTGGGGGTGAGGTCGTGCTGTGTCTAGGAGAGCCATTACACAAAGTGCTTGGCCAAGGCAAGGAGATTTACTGGTAGGTATTCCAGTAGTATCTCAGGGTGTTCTGGGCTACACTCCGACACGACTTGTACCGCTTTTGGGGGTCTGACTTTTACCAACCCCCTAGGCCCGCCATGCGATACTCATAGACGAACGGACCGGACTGCACGGATATTGTCACTGACAGGCTCAGTTGGGTGTCGGGGTGAGCTTCCTCATCGACGTCCCTTTTGGTCAATAGCTGGTGGCCCGTCACGTATTGGCATATACCTCTGACGTGCTAGTGGTTAAATCCACAGCCATAGTATTGACGAGTCTTTAGAGTCCACCACATTTACAGTTACTCAGCTTTCGGGCGAAAGGTTGTAGAGGCCGTATGGAGATATGGCAAGGTCCGATCAGATACGTGCGGTATTGCACGGATCAGGATCGGACAGTTTGTACTAGAGGCCGTATGGTTATATGGCAGGGTTCGATCAGATACGTACGGTGTTGCACGGATCAGGATCGAACGGATATTACTAGCCGGCTTTGGTATAAGCCGGATCCTAGTATAGTACAGTGTAGATTTTGTCTCATTGCATCTGTATTTCGGTCGAAATACAGATGCGGGTGTGTATGCACAGTATCGGGGTTTTCCTGTAATTTATTACGGGACCAGTTTTCTGGAGTTGCCAGTTTGTTTTCCGTTTCGGCCAATTTCCTTTGTTCCGTTCATTGGCCGAAGTTTGGTGGAGGAGGGTTTATTTGCATTGTTGCAAATAGACTTTTGTGGAGGGGGTCTTTGCATATATTCATGTCATGATTATAGCACCAACATTGACCTTGACTTCTTCTTGTCATGATGGCATGACTTTTGGCTCATCATGATTGTTGATGATGAGGTTGATGGTTGGTGGTGGAGTATGGGTTTTGTTTTGGTATCATTGTTTTTCATGATAACCATTCCTCTCTCTCTCTCTTGCATGATTCATATGGTTACCTCCCCCTTGACTTTTCCCTCTCTTTTTTTTTCCTACATGGGCCGGCCACTTGAGGGTGGGGGTTTGATGGATTGATTCATTTTTGGTGTGGCATTTTTGGTTCATATTGTGCAAAGAAAAGAGCTCTCTTGTTCCTCTCCAAAAATCCTCTCTCTTCCTCCACCAAAATGGCAAAGCTCCAAAACCCCAAATGAGACTTCTTCTCTAGATATTCTACAACGAATCTTGGGCACGTCGAGTAGCCGGCTTCGTGCCCGAGTTGCCTCGGCATTGAGGTGGGAGCCCGTAAACAAAGTAGGCGATGTGGTGCACTTCCGGCGACGAGGAGGAGACGGGACTTTTTCCGCAGGAGATCGGGACCATGACGAGAAGACCGGAGGACTTGGATCGTCGGTATATCTCTATTCCCATTCTTGTAGTTAGCTTAGACTAGTTAATGGTAACGATCCGGGTGATAGTGCGCGGTGGTGCCGGTTTGCTAAGTCCGCAAATTTTAAGTTATTCACCGCTTCCGCATTCCGGCGTCGGATTGACGGCCGGGGCGCCGCCGTGCACTTACAGTGGTATCAGAGCCTCGCCATTAACTTCGTCTAGCTTCGTTTGATGTGTTTTTCAGTTCCGATCGACCAAAATTCCGAAAACCCAATTTATGTTCACATCAGTTTTCTGTTAAGATTTTTTGGTGTCCAAAAATTTTTCAGGTGACAGAAAAGTGATCTACCAAAAAATATAAGAGTTCTGTAAAAATTCGACGATGTAAAGCTACAGTGTGAGCGCGGAACCGCCGCGGAAACCCCATACATGCCGCCCTTCCGCGGCGCACTGTGCACGTCACATCACCAAATTTTTACAGATGCCTTCTGGGTTTATTTCAGGGGTTTTGGAACATTAAAATTGGGCCCATATTTTCTGTAACTGCTACAGTATTGTTTTGGGGCCCACTTGGTATAATTTGATCGGTCGGATATTTTAAACACATTTTTCACAGTATTTACATTA
Source organism: Agapanthus africanus (assembly GCA_030015575.1). Lineage (NCBI taxonomy): Eukaryota > Viridiplantae > Streptophyta > Magnoliopsida > Asparagales > Amaryllidaceae > Agapanthus > Agapanthus africanus. Next base: position 618,850,112 of record CM057341.1, read on the forward strand.
TATCTGCGACCGTGAATGTCACTCGATCGGTAAATCCGGTCTAACTGCTATAGCCCGGTTAGACGGATTTGCGAACGTGACTTTCACGTTGATGTTTTTGTTTTTGCTGTGATGTTGCGGATCGGTCGTGGGGATAGCCTGGATGCAATGCTAGTACAGTTTTGTTGTATTATGTACATTTGATATTGCGGGGCGAGCGTCCGACTTGTGGACTGCCGTCACTGCCGGATTGTATTATTATTTTGGGGCACGACCTGGTTGCGGTCGATGTACCCGGTGTATGTATATTTTACTTTCTGTACTAGGATTGCCCCGCGGAGGGGTGCACGGATAGCCGGGTTCTGGAGGGCAACAAGCCCGCATCTCATGGCATTGAGACGGAGGGGGCTTCACTCTAGGATTGGCGGGCTATTCGCCGCACTCGTAGGGGGTACAGGTTGACCCAGGAGGGGTGCCCAAGTTACCGGATTCCGTGAAGTGCTGGGTGGTCCATTCACGGCGCTGAAGGGGGCTGCCTCGCTTCAGGTTTTGGCGGGTGACTTGCCGCGCCCGTAGGGGTCTAGGATTTCATTGCACAGGCTATCCACACGACCAGGGGAACGTCGGGTTTCAGCAGTGGCTCTGTGAAACCCGGGGATCCCAGATATCTGTATTGTTTCTGTGATGCTGTTCATTTTCTGTGATGTTGCATTTTATTCACGCCTTGAGCGAAATATAATATATTGGTATATATATTAGTAGATGTTGTATATGTTTTGCATCCGCGCTAGTCCAGTCCCCGCTCTGTCGTTAGTAAGCTAACCTAACGGGTAATGACGGGACCCAGTGGCGAATGCGGATGGCATATACGTACATCAGTATATTTTCGTTCTTTGTGGTGTGATCAATTGATGGGACTGCGTTGATTCGGATCAATGCAAGTTAAAAACAAACCTTATCTGATGTTGTTGGAACATTTTTCAAAAAGCTGTTATTGCAAGGACGTTCACTTTTGTTTTGCATTGTGGTATTCATTTGGAATATCCTGCTCCTCAGTCGACGAGGCAAGGGCCGAGATCCCTTCACCGGGAGTGACCCCTTGGACAAAAGTTTGCGTCAGGGCAATGACTTCACTATAGCCGATTACTTTTGCTTTGCACCGTGGTATTCAGTTGAAATATCCTGCACCCCATTCTACGGGGAAAGAGCCGAGATCCCTTCACCGGGAGTGACCTCTTTAGCAACGGTTTTCGTCACTATATTTTCAAAAAGCTATCCGTTCCTTCGACGATATCAAGTTCATTACGTTAAAGGTTTTCGCCAGAAACCATTCGTAGCCCTCCGTCGTTTCATATGGGTAGTCAATAGTATTCAAGCTGTGTTTGTTGGCCTTAGTCAAGGCACAGTGTTTGGTAGCTATTGGGTATTCATATGCTGCATAGATAGATGCGTTGGTTTGGGACAGTCGTATAGCCTTGTTGGCCTTAGTCAAGGGCTTGTACGGGTGGATTCAAATTAACCTGGACAATGACGGGTAGAACTTGACATGTGACTTATGATTTGTTGGCCTTAGTCAAGGTCATAAGAGCATGGGGCAGAAATCACATCGGGAGTTTCAAAAGTACTGAAACTTGCCAGATATGCGCATACCTTCTGGAGTGTGATGACGTGAGCGGATTCCGTCACGTTATCATGCGATGAGAGTTGGATCCCGATTCCCACTGATGAGTTAGTTTACTCCTCGGGTGACCCCGACTAATTCTTCTTTCAGGTTTGGAGGAGAATTTGAGGTACAGTGGGAGGATTCCAGATTAGATAAATTGGTGACCATTCTGATCTAGGTTAGAGTGCACGCTGAGTGTTTCTTTTCTCTCTCTCTTTGGCAGCGACCATTGACCCGACCCTAAGACTTTGACTCAGTGACCAAGTTGACCGAACCTTCTTAACACTGGCTTTTGGATTGTCAGAGTTGCAAACCTCATTGCCACTCCTACTTTTACCCTTTTCTCCAGGACACCCCGTGTTACTACGAACGTCCACTTCCATTGGACAAAACCATCGTATGGTTAGATACGAACTCGAAAGAATTTATTCGAGGATGGTTTCCGGTTCTGGAGAAAACGGATAGGATTATTCAGTTGTCTTTTCCTTTTACCCTCTCTCAGGTTACGAGTACTCCTTGGTTTAGGGGTAGTACACCTATTATGCAAATTGGATTGTCTTCTTCCAAACCTTAGGCTGGTGCCGACCGGTAGGGAATGAAGAAAACCAATTAGCATAACGATGGTGTGCAGAAGGTATTAAGTTCAGACAAAGCAAGGGATTAGTAAGAGGGCAAAGTAAATTGCAACAGATATTCACGACCAAACCAAATATTTCGTTACCACTCCCACATCACCTTTGTATTTCTCCAGGACACTCCGTATCACTACGAAGATCCACAGTTTATTTGGATACTCCATCGTATGGTTATATACGAACTCGAATGGAACTTGTTCCAGTTCGGGGATGGATTCTGGTTTAGGAGAAATAGGAATAAGGTTTATTCGGTTGTCTTTTATCTTCACCCTCTCTCATTGCGAGTGTTCCTAGGATTGGGACAGTACACCTATTATGCTTATTGGATAGTCTTCTTCCAAACCATAGGCTGGTGCCGAACGGTAGGGAAGGAAGAAAACCATTTGGCCTAAAAGGGTGTGCAGAAGGTAAAGACTAAAGACATATGAAGGGATTTGGAGAGGTGGCAAAGAACTATACGGTTACAGTCGTGAATCTGGAAGAGGCATTACTAGGAATACCAGAATACCCCATCGGAACATTTCAATGTTTCAGTTTCACTGTGTAATGTTAAAGGAAGACTGATTTCCCGATTAGATACTTACTCCAGGGTATGTATTTACCAAGTACGATTCTCACATCTGTATGGTTTTACAGATGATGAGTGGGAGTAAGTTATTGGGAATTGGGTGATTATCCTCATTATATCGGGATTCGTTGTAATCGGTGATATTTGAGGAAATCACCTGGGCTGTTTGCCGGTCGGCAAATATTTGGTTTTGAATATCCGCTGTTATGCACCAATTTCAAATTGATATATCTGTACGTCTATTTTCATAGAGTGAGATATACCTTTCTGAAATTATGTCTACGATATTTACCTATATCAGTGGATGGTTAGGTAAGGAGCATTAAACAGCGGTGTAATTCTTCTTAACCATAAGTACAGTTTTCAACCTACGACACACAGTGAATGAGTTATTAGACTCAAGGGACTTATACAGAGTATTGTATGTTGTCCAGGGTCCATCAGGACAGAGGGGTTGGTCCTCGTACTATATTCGGTTTACTTATGACTTCTCTAGTTTTTAGACAGGTGTTTCGTGGAAACACAGGGTCCGAATTTGGAGAAGTTATTGGTATTTGAATAGAGTAGAGAACCAGGTATAGCAAGTATCGGGATTCTTCAAAGAGATCGAAGATGTAGATACTTGTGTATGGTATTCAGTTGATAGTAATGATTAAGAGAAATTGCTTCTCTTTCAGGTTACTCATAATTGGAAGTATTCCTAAGTTGAGTAACGCTGATCTGGCCTCCTTCCATTTAGTTGACATGCACTGGAGACAGTTGCATGATTTGGATCTGGTTCAATTAAATCAGTACCTCTGGTCCTATATGGGATATAGAACAGTTCATATCTTAACGATGTTAAGGTACGGGGAGTTGTCCGGTTTATGATTAAAACCAGACACTGGACAACTCAAGGCACGTTTCTGTAATGGCTGTTTGTGGGTTGACCCAGGCTATGACGCGGGTTGATTTTCTACCATCTGGATGAACAATAGCAATATTGTTCTAGACTCGCCACAGTTTTATTAAAAATGTTTTTTTCAGAAAACGGTAGTGGGAGTATGGTAGAACTGGAAGTGATTCCAGAACCACAAACGATTACTGAAGATTTGATAAGGAACCTAAAGATTCAATCTGGATTGACATTCCATTGGCCACTCCGCAGATAAGGTGGGTAACTTCAGGCACCCGAGAGGTACTACGGTAGCCTCAAGGACGGTGACAGGGAAGTTCTTGTTTACCCACAATTACCATTGCTGTTGTTCCAGGGTGCGAGACCCGGCGGGAGGATGAGTATAGCGTCGTTCTAAACCAGTTTTAGAAGTGTACGTCTATATGACTCTGCCAGAGGGTTGTCGTAGTCAGTGGGAGCAGCGGAAGCATTGGTGGACAGGTAGCTTATGTCTATTTATAGACTAAAGCAGATGTAGCGGAGATAGATCATCTATTTCTGACGTGACAGTCATAGGTTTGACTTCATCAGAATAGGGGATGGATCTGTTGAGAAGGTAGTAGGGTGTGATATCCTGGTATTTGGATGACATACACAGAATAGGAAAAGAAACTTCTATACTACAATCGGTCATACTTTGGTCGTCACACAGTGGTTTCTCCACATGGGACTTGGATTTTACATCAGACATACTGGTTACTAGATCTATGGTTTTAGATCTAGATTTGGGTGGTTTCCCAATCAGGGTACTTGACAGCATTCTAAGAGTATTTGGGATGGACGACTCCTGGCACGGTAGTGTACCTGCAGGTAATGGAGTCACCCTCTCCAAAGGTGTCTTACAGACTAAAGGGGAGAGGGACGTGCATGATTGGCATATCACTTGCTCAGGCAATTGAGTCAATCATGAGATGTCAAGTACCACACCAGATGTTGTTCTTGCACTAGATGCAATAAGTTGACATTAATCCAATCCTGGAGAAACAGTCAGAAGCAGTTTTAGAACATAAGTGGATGTTCTAAGGATATGATAACGACAGCCTCATTCAGGAGACAGTTATCATTCCAGGCTTCCAAGGTGACATGGACGACAAGGAGGTTGTCAGAGTTATAGTTTTCCTTCTGATGAGGGGGCAGTATTTTGGACAGGTGGTCCAAGGCAATACTGAGGGAGGCATGGCGCGCAGAATGCTGATTAAGTTCAGTTGACGATACAGTCTAAGAAGTTTGGATTTGGAGTTCATTTATGAGCTATGTCCCATCAGACATCCAGACATATTCTGAGACAGGTATTGCTCTTTTCGGGAGATAGCTTTCTCCGCGAACTTGAGATATAGAGAGACATAGAAAGAAACAACTAAGCGGATCCACTCACTGAGGCTATTCCTCGAACGCAATAGTTCCGCAAACGAGCTTTGTGAGACTGACTAGTAGAGGAGTTGGATGTTCGGTATCACACGGGCTGTGAGTATGCGACATCGCAATAATTAGCCTTGAGTGCAAGTGGGAGATTGTTGGGGATAGTGCCCTCAGAGTCAATTATTAGGTCACAGGTACGTGATTGTAATGATTGAGGGAGGACCTATCCCGGTAGGACAGTCTTACTCGAGATGATAGTATGCTATCTGGTTTACCTTTATCATCGTGTACTGCTTTAGGTGACATGACACGTCGCTATTACACGTTGATAGAGCCCCTAGGATTCTTGCTTGACCACCAGCAGTATGAGGGCGATCATATAAGTGGGAGCTGGGGGTCTATAAGCTTATCCTTAAAAGGTCCCTAGTCGTGGGAGTTTCGAGACTGGGCATCGATACTCCATTAGTAGACTAGTGTATACAGTCGAGACCCCGACGAGGGGCGGTGGCCGGTCTCACAAGCCACTGGTGTCAGTTGGATCACCTAAGATGTATACAGGTGCTCATTGGGTTATGAGTACACCGGACAGGACTCGCCGGGAACATGCTAGTTGGTCATATACCAGATGTCAGATGGCAGTTCCCTGGTGACATGTGTGCAGGTTAGTTCATCGACCTGGGGATCGTCATTTGTCTCGTGTGAGTTCCCACTGTACTTTGATTACTACCCTACCACGGCTCAAAGGAGTCGTGCAAACAGGTTTTAGTTGGGTACAGTCCCGAGCCACATGGAGGCAGTGAGCGTATCTTCAGGGGTTCGTCTCTCCCGGTATTGGGGGTGAGGTCGTGCTGTGTCTAGGAGAGCCATTACACAAAGTGCTTGGCCAAGGCAAGGAGATTTACTGGTAGGTATTCCAGTAGTATCTCAGGGTGTTCTGGGCTACACTCCGACACGACTTGTACCGCTTTTGGGGGTCTGACTTTTACCAACCCCCTAGGCCCGCCATGCGATACTCATAGACGAACGGACCGGACTGCACGGATATTGTCACTGACAGGCTCAGTTGGGTGTCGGGGTGAGCTTCCTCATCGACGTCCCTTTTGGTCAATAGCTGGTGGCCCGTCACGTATTGGCATATACCTCTGACGTGCTAGTGGTTAAATCCACAGCCATAGTATTGACGAGTCTTTAGAGTCCACCACATTTACAGTTACTCAGCTTTCGGGCGAAAGGTTGTAGAGGCCGTATGGAGATATGGCAAGGTCCGATCAGATACGTGCGGTATTGCACGGATCAGGATCGGACAGTTTGTACTAGAGGCCGTATGGTTATATGGCAGGGTTCGATCAGATACGTGCGGTATTGCACGGATCAGGATCGAACGGATATTACTAGCCGGCTTTGGTATAAGCCGGATCCTAGTATAGTACAGTGTAGATTTTGTCTCATTGCATCTGTATTTCGGTCGAAATACAGATGCGGGTGTGTATGCACAGTATCGGGGTTTTCCTGTAATTTATTACGGGACCAGTTTTCTGGAGTTGCCAGTTTGTTTTCCGTTTCGGCCAATTTCCTTTGTTCCGTTCATTGGCCGAAGTTTGGTGGAGGAGGGTTTATTTGCATTGTTGCAAATAGACTTTTGTGGAGGGGGTCTTTGCATATATTCATGTCATGATTATAGCACCAACATTGACCTTGACTTCTTCTTGTCATGATGGCATGACTTTTGGCTCATCATGATTGTTGATGATGAGGTTGATGGTTGGTGGTGGAGTATGGGTTTTGTTTTGGTATCATTGTTTTTCATGATAACCATTCCTCTCTCTCTCTCTTGCATGATTCATATGGTTACCTCCCCCTTGACTTTTCCCTCTCTTTTTTTTTCCTACATGGGCCGGCCACTTGAGGGTGGGGGTTTGATGGATTGATTCATTTTTGGTGTGGCATTTTTGGTTCATATTGTGCAAAGAAAAGAGCTCTCTTGTTCCTCTCCAAAAATCCTCTCTCTTCCTCCACCAAAATGGCAAAGCTCCAAAACCCCAAATGAGACTTCTTCTCTAGATATTCTACAACGAATCTTGGGCACGTCGAGTAGCCGGCTTCGTGCCCGAGTTGCCTCGGCATTGAGGTGGGAGCCCGTAAACAAAGTAGGCGATGTGGTGCACTTCCGGCGACGAGGAGGAGACGGGACTTTTTCCGCAGGAGATCGGGACCATGACGAGAAGACCGGAGGACTTGGATCGTCGGTATATCTCTATTCCCATTCTTGTAGTTAGCTTAGACTAGTTAATGGTAACGATCCGGGTGATAGTGCGCGGTGGTGCCGGTTTGCTAAGTCCGCAAATTTTAAGTTATTCACCGCTTCCGCATTCCGGCGTCGGATTGACGGCCGGGGCGCCGCCGTGCACTTACAGGATCCCGATCCTACTGTGAGTATATGCTACTCCTCAGGAACTTTCTCACTTAACGATCAATGCTATAAACCAAGTAGGTCTCTAGAAAGGTGTTAGCGGAGCTACGCCCACAGGGAAAAGAGGTTATTTAATTAAGGAACTTCGTGAAAGCGTTGGAAAACCTCCCTCGAAGTACCAACACTGGACTGGCTGAACGGTTAAGCAAGAATTGTACGGTGAGATTGATCCCGACTAATTCTTCTTTTTTGGTTTGAGGAAGGATTCGAGAGACAGTGTGACCCTTCCTGTTTAGACAAACTAAAAACCACTCTAAACTTGCAAGAGCATCATGCTAAAGTGTTTCTTCTCTCTCTCCTAATTGCAGCGACCAAACATCATGACCGGACTTAAGTTACTACTAGAAAAAAATATACTGACAGGGCCAAACTACAAAGATTGACTCAGGAATGTCAAAATGGCAATCACTTATGACAAGTTGGGGTATCTTCTTACCACCAAAGCCCTCCTGTCCCAGGACCTCAATCCAGCGTTGCGGATAAGGAAATCCGTAAGACCTGGGAGATTGATGGTGCGAGAGCCAAGTGCATTGTGCTTGCCTCTATGGACAATGAACATCAGAGGAGGCATGAGGATATGGACCTAGAATCCATATTTCTTCATACAAAAGATCTGTATGGAGAGCAATCCCATATCGCCAGATACGAAGTCTCGAAAAAGTTATTTTCGGCGAGATTGGCCGTCAGATCATCTGTAGCGGAACACATGCTTCAGATGATTGGCTACATTGAAAAGCTCGCGGACCTCGGGACCACGTTAGAGAACGAGCTCTACACTGACTTGATTCTCCAGTCCCTTCCTTCCACTTACGCCCAGTTTATCCTGAACTTCAACATGCAAGGAAAGGAAGTTGAACTTCCAGAACTTCTTAACATGTTGAGGAGTGCAGAGGGCACCCTGAAGAAAGTAAGGGAACACCCATTTTGTCTGTTGGAGGACCTTCTTCTTCTAGGTCCAAGGCGAAATCCAAAGGAAAGAAGAAGAAAGCCCCTACCAAACCAAGGGGCGGTGTTAGTAAAGTAGAAGCCAAGGGAAAGGCAAAAATGGCAAAGGTAGCGGGACAGCTTGTGGGTAAAGAAGAGTGCTTTTATTGTCATAAGAAAGTACACTGGAAGAAAGATTGCAGGGCTTGGAAGGCCAAGAACCAGGGCCCGAAGCAAGTTGTGGCTTCGGCTTCAGGTGTGTATGTTATTGAAAACTGTCTATCAGTAAACTCTACTTCCTGGGTATTGGATACCGGATCAGGATCTTATATCTATAATTCTTTGCAGGCACTGAGAAAGCGTAGGGTTTTGAAGGCAGGTGATATGACCCTCAGAGTTGCAAACGGAGCTGGCATGGATGCTGAGTCCGTGGGGGACTATCACTTGGGATTGTCAGATGGACATGTTTTGGTTTTGCGTGATTGTTATTTTGTACCCAGTGCGACTTGTAATATCATATCTGTATCTTTAATGTCTAAAGAAGGTTATGTTTTGCATTTGTAAGCGATGTTGTAAACATTCACCTTAATCATGTTCTGATTGGGTCGGGTACATTAAGCAACGGTATATACGTATTAAACCAACCACAGATTTTCAATATCCAGAATACACACAAAAGAAAGTCTCCAGAAATAAATCATGCTTTCTTATGGCATTGTAGACTGGGTCACATCAATGAGAAAAGGTTAACTAAGTTGCATAAAGAAGGATATTTGGATCTGTTCGAATATCAATCATATGCAACTTGTCAATCATGTCTCAAAGGAAAGATGGTAAAGACTCCGTTCACTGGACACGGAGTAAGAGCGAGCGAGCTCTTGGGACTCGTACACAGCGATGTATGTGGTCCAATGTCTACACATGCGCGAAGTGGTTATTCTTACTTCATTACTTTTACGGATGATTTTTCAAGGTACGGATATGTCTTCCTAATGAAACATAAATCTGAAGCCTTTGAAAAATTCCAGGAATACAAGAATGAAGTAGAAAAACAAACAGGCAAAAGTATCAAGACACTGAGATCTGATCGAGGTGGTGAATACTTGAGTGCCGAGTTCCTGGATTACCTAAAAGAGAATGGAATTCTCTCTCAACTTACTCCTCCATACACCCCACAACATAATGGTGTATCGGAGAGACGGAACCGAACCCTATTGGATATGGTACGTTCCATGATGAGTAACGCTGAGTTGCCGCGATCATTCTGGGGATATGCACTAGAATCAGCTGCATACCTTTTGAACCGAGTTCCAACTAAGACAGTGCCTACCACACCATATCAGATGTGGAGTGGGAAGAAACCTTATCTTAAGCACATTAAGACATGGGGATGTCCAGCTTTTGTCAAAAAGCAGCATGCGGAAAAACTCGAGGCACGCTCAGTACAGTGCAAGTTTATGGGATATCCAAAGAACTCCAAGGGATATTTCTTCTATTGCGCAGAGGAACAAAAGGTTTTTGTTTCTCGTCATGCCTGCTTCTTGGAAACTGAATTTTTGGAAAATCAGATACGTGGGAGCACAATAGAGCTGGAAGAAATTCCAGAACCATGAGCTATTACTGAAAGCTTAGTAGAACCAGAGGGTTCGAAAGAACAAGACATTCCTGCGCCGCTCCGCAGGAGTAGTAGGCAGTCTCATCCGCCCGAGAGATACTACGGTTTTCTCATAGACGGGGATAGAAAGGATTGCATCATTGATAATGATGAGCCGACTAACTTCCAGCAGGCCATTCAGAGCACTGACTCAGTAAAATGGCTGGATGCAATGCGGACCGAAATGGAGTCCATGTACACCAACAAAGTATGGACTTTGGACGTTGCTCCATAAGGGGTAAAACCCGTAGGCTGCAAATGGATCTTCAAAAGGAAGATTGGTGTAGATGGACAGGTTGAGACCTATAAGGCTAGACTTGTTGCAAAGGGTTTTCTACAGAGACCTGGTTTAGACTATGACGAAACCTTTTCTCCAGTAGCTATGCTCAAATCCATTTCGATCCTTCTGGCCATTGCTGCCTTCCACGATTATGAGATTTGGCAGATGGACATGAAGACCGCTTTCTAAATGGAAATTTAGAGGAGTGTGTCTATATGGACCAGCCAGAGGGTTTCATTCATAGTGGGAGCAGCGGGAAGGTGTGCAAGTTGCTTAAGTCCAATTATGGACTGAAGCAGGCATCGCGGAGTTGGAACATCTGTTTTGATGAGACGGTCAAAGAATTTGGCTTTATCAAAAATCCAGATGAACCATGCATCTATAGTAAAATTGTAGCACGAACTGTCATATTCCTCGTATTATACGTGGATGACATTCTCTTTGTTAGTTATATGTATGCCCTAGAGGCCATTACTGTACATTGGATGTATATTGTAGTGGATGCTGGGACATATATAGGAAGGACTTTCTTGCTCGACATGATAGTATGCTATCTGGTTGATCTTTACCTTAACGTGTATACTGATTATCTCTCTGTTGCATGTTGGTAAAGCCCTTAGGATGTGTACTTGACTACCTGGACTATGATGCAGATCATACTAGTGGGGACATGGTAGTCCATAAGTACATCCTTCAAGGTCCCTAGTCGAGGGTGTATCGAGACGGGGCATCGATATACCAGAGTAGACTAGCGTGTACCTTCTCGACCCATACAGATGGGCGATGGATGATCCCATATCCATTAGTGTTTGATATCAGAGGAGATATATGGGTGCTCAGTAGAGACTGGGTACACTGGACGGACTCGCCGAGAACTCCCAGATGGTATTATACCTTACGTCAGATGGCAGTTCTCTGGTGACACTGGTACAGAGTAGTCTGTTGACCCGAGATCGTCATAGAGTCTTGTGTGGTTCCCACTGTGCTTTGATTTCCACCTTACCACGTCCAAGAGGGCGTGCAAAACGGTGGTTTTTGGGTACAGTCCCTAGTCACATGGAGGCAATGAGCGATATGAGGGGATTCGTCTCTCCCGGTATAGGGAGTTGATGTTGCGCTGTGTTCGATTGGCTATAACCGGAAATCCCTGGCCAGGGTTGCTGAGATTTACTGGTAAGTGTTGCCAGTAGTTTCTCGAATTGTTATAGACCTCATATCGACACGACTTATCGAGCTATTGGGGTCTGACGTTTACCACCCCTAGACGAGATATGCGACATATCAGACGACGAGACCGGACTGTACGGTAAGTGTTACGGGTTGGATTCACAGGAGTGTGAGCGGGCTTGCTCGTCGATCTTCTCATCTCTCAATACCCGGGTGGCCGTTACGTTTAGCAGACCGCTTGCGGCTTGTGGGTGTTTGATATGATCATCACCTGCTGCCGGCGTATTGACGAGTCTTTAGAGTCCTACACAGAGGTTTCCTGGCTCAAGCAAAACGAAATAGGAGCGCATATGAGATATGTGCGGGACCGAGAATAATGCGTATATGTGATACCGTATTTCATTCTCGCGATGAATGTGTCGATTGGTTGTATGCGATATAACCTAGTTATCGAATCAAGGATTGATTCGATAAATCGATACATTGAATACTAGTCGGTTATATGCGATATGACCGGATCATTGAATCAAGTGTTGATTTAATGATTTAATGTATAATTATATATTTGATATATTACTTTGCATTAACTAGTATTGGTTCATTTTAAATGGATTTTCTCACTTGGATGTACAAGTTGTATATGTGATATACTTTTTGTGCACATGATTGTATCATGTTTGATGATGCATGCTTACTTGGTTAAGTGTAAAGAATTAAACCATGGTTAAACTAATGATTAGGGTTTTGTTTATCCATTACTTATTTATTTTCTTTTTCATTTTGGAAAGGATAAATAAATGGTGGATTGTTTTGTTTGTTAGTTGAATCTTCTTGAAGCTTTGACTAAGTCATCACTCTTGTCTTATACTTAACCCTAACCATTCAAGTTAACCATGGTCTATTCTCTACACTCAACTAAGGTTAGTATATGATAAGTATTTCAAATATTTTCTAATGATACAAGACTTATCATATTCTATCATCTTCTTCCTCTTCTTCTTCTTCATGAAGAAACCTTGCGAGTTACTGTGCAAAATTCAATGCATGAAGAGACTAAAGGGCCGCGGAACCGCCGCATTAGCATGCTAATGCCGCGGTTCCGCCGTGCTTTGGTGGACTTAGGAGTACGGGCTTCACAGTAATTCTTAGAATCTCCTGCTGATTTTTCTGCATATTTTTAATACTTATTCAAGAGTTGAAATTTTTGGGTTGTATTGGGGACTCGGTGCTTCGATCGGATTGTCTAATTTTGTCTATGTGTTTTCCGGATAACTTTTTGAATATGTTAAAAGGTTCGACCGGATATAAATACCCACCTTTTCCCCTGTCGGAAAATTTCCAAGTGTTGGATCTTTCCGTGGTTTAACGACGTTCTAAGTAGTGCAAGTAACGCGATGGTCCCTCTAGAAGACAACAAACCTTAACTCGATTATGTGACCGTCTTGAACTTCCCTTTGAATCTTAGGGTTTGGGGCAGTTCGACGTGCCACATGTGAGGCGTTGGCTTGACCCTTCTACGGCTGGACTATTGGTACTGAGGCACGAACTGAATGTTTTTATACTTGTTTCATGTGTTGATCTGTATCGGGAAAACTTGGGTGTTTGAATGTTCGATCGGAAAGTTTAACATTTTCTAATTATCCGGAATGTGATACAATAATTGGAATTCACAAGTAGTTATGAGATAACTGAATGAATGATATAAATCTAGCGGTTTAGTCTCACTTGATCGGTTGCCACGGAATTTTGATGTGATCAAAAGTCCGTCGCAATCACGTAGCGTACGCGGATACTCGCCGGGTAAACTTAATAGACAGCCTCACTCCATAGCCCCGAACAAGTGACTGTAGGAGAACCCCGTCGCCGAAAGCATCCGTTCGGGTGCTCGCGGTAGCGGTGTTCCGCCTTGGTGCACTTCGTCGACGGCATCTGGGGTGCGGCCGTCTACTGAAGTTTGCGACGAGCATTCGATCGAAATGTCGGGAATCCTGTTGAATTGCCCGACTTGATATTGAAAAGAGTTTTCGATAATGAGACTGAAATGCGGGGTTTATAATTGTTAGGCATGCGATGTCTAAAGAATTCATTTGATTAGGCATGCGATGTCTAAAGAGGTTGCGGATTCCAACTGTTGTAGTTTTACACTTTCTTTTCTGTGACCGTAAGTGTAATATGTGATATCGTCGGTTTCGTTGCTATATGTCAACGACAATTGGGATGGACATATTTACTTACGTTGATGACATGTGATGTTATGTGTTGCTGGATATGTTATATTGGATCGTCGTGTTTGAATAGCCGGGGGTTTTTAAGTGAGATGAGTGTTTTTCATTTTCATTCATGTAAAAACTTGTATGTAATATTCTTTTATTGGGGCACTTCCAGGTTGCGGAAGATGTTGTAAGTGCACGGCGGCACCCCGGCCGTCAATCCGACGGCCAAATGCGGAAACGGTGATAAACTTTAATTTTGCGAACTTAGCAAACCGGCACCACCACCCACTAAACCCCGGATCGGGCCATTAAACTAGATCTAGCAAAGTAACAAGATAGGGAAGAGATGTACCGAGTGATCCGAGTCCTCCGGTCTTCTCGTCATCGTCCCGATCTCCCGCGGAAACTCCGGTCGTCGCCTCCTTGCCGGAAGGGCACCACATCGTCTGCATCTTTTACGGGCTCCCACCTCAATACCGAGGCAACTCGGGCATGAAGCTGGCAAGTCGACATGCCCAAGATATGCTATAGAATGTGGTGTAGATCATGCTAGTCTCATTTGGGGTTTGTAGTTGCCTTGATGGAGGAATCAACAAGATATGAACTTGGGGATTTTTGGTAGCAATGGAAAATAAGATGGATGATTAATTTCCCACACCAAATGAAAATGAACCTCTCTCATTTTTCTTCTCTCCAAAATTGTGGGCGGCCTCTTCAAGAGAATGGTGGAGGGAAAAATGAAATCAACCATCATAAAACCAAGAAGGAAAGTGAGTGTAGTAAAAGTAGAAAGGTGACCATAAACAAAACATCAACCATACTTAACACTTCAAACCCATACCCTCTCTTTAATGCAAGTGATGGTGCATCAAAAGAAAAGATGGAAAGGGAATCTAAAGATGCTATCATAATCTCTCATCTCACAAATAAACCCTCCACAAAATGTTATTTACAAACTTGCAAATAACCCCCTCCATCGGAAAAGTCCGGCCGGGAAAGAACAAAGGAAAACCGGCCGGAACGGAATGCAAACTGGCAACTCCAGAAAACTGGTCCCGTAATAAATTACAGGAAAACCCCGATACTGTGCATACACACCCGCATCTGTATTCCGTCCGGATACAAATGCAAAAAGACAAAATCTACACTGTACTAAACTAGGATCCGGCTTAAACCAAAGCCGGCTAGTAATGTTCTTCCGATCCTGATCCGTACAATTCCGCACGAATCTGATCGAACCCTGCCATATAACTATACGGCCTCTAGTACAAACCGTCCGATCCTGATCCGTGCAATACCGCACGTATCTGATCGGACCCTGCCATATCTCCATACGGCCTCTACAGCGTTTCGCCCGAAAGCTGAGTAACTGAATGTGTGGTGGACTCTAAAGACTCGTCAATACTATGGCTATGGATTTAACCACTAGCACGTCAGAGGTATAAGCCAATACGTAACGGGTTACCAGCTATTGACCAAAAGGGACGTCGATGAGCGAACTCATCCTGACACCCTACTGAGCCTGTCAGTGACAATATCCGTACAGTCCGGTCCGTTCGTCTATGAGCATCGCATGTCGGGCCTAGGGGGTTGGTAAAAGTCAGACCCCCAAAAGCGGTACAAGTCATGTCGGAGTGTAGCCCAGAACACCCTGAGATACTACTGGAATACCTACCAGTAAATCTCCTGCCTTGGCCAAGGACTTCGTGTAATGGCTCTCCTAGACACAGCGCGACCTCACCCCCAATACCGGAAGAGACGAACCCCCGAAGATCCGCTCAGTACCTCCATGTGGCTCGGGACTGTACCCAACTAAAAACTGTTTGCACGACTCCTTTGAGCCGTGGTAGGGTAGTAATCAAAGCACAGTGGGAACTCACACGAGACAAATGACGATCCCCAGGTCGATGAACTAACCTGTACACATGTCACCTGGGAACTGCTATCTGACGTCAGGTATAAGACCAACTAGCATGTTCCCGGCGAGTCCTGTCCGGTGTACTTATAACCCAATGAGCACCTGTATACATCTTAGGTGAACCAACTGACACCAGTGGCTTGTGAGACCGGCCACCGCCCCTCGTCGGGGTCTCGACTGTATACACTAGTCTACTCTGGAGAATCGATGCCCTGTCTCGAAACTCCCACGACTAGGGACCTTTTAAGGATGTGCTTATAGACTCCAGCTCTCACTTATATGATCGCCCTCATACTGCTGGCAGTCAAGCAAGAATCCTAGGGGCTCTATCAACGTGCAATAGCGACCTGTCAGGTCACCTAAAGCAGTACACGATGATAAAGGTAAACCAGATAGCATACTATCATCTCGAGTAAGACTGTCTTACCGGGATAGGTCCTCCCTCAATCATCGCAATCACGTGCCTGTGATCCAATAATTGACTCTGAGGGCATTATCTCCAACAATCTCCCACTAGAACTCAAGGCTAATTATTGCGATGTCGCATACTCACAGCCCGTGTGATACCGAACACCCAACTCCTCTACTAGTCAGTCTCATAAAGCCTGTTTGCGAAACTCTTGCGTTCGAGAAATAGCCTCAGTGAGTGGATCCGCCTAGATGTTTCTTTCTATGTCTCTCTATATCTCAAGTTCGCGGAGAAAGGCATCTCCCGAAATGAGCAATACCTGTCTTAGAATGTCTGGATGTCTGATGGGACCTAGCTCATAAATGAACTCCAAATCCAAACTTCTTAGACTGTATCGTCTACTGAACTTAATCAGTATCCTGCGCCATGCCACCCTCAGTATTGCCTTGGACCACCTGTCCAAAATACTGCCCCTCGTCAGAGGGAAAACTATAACTCTGACAACCTCCCTGTCGTCCATGTCACCTTGGAAGCCTGGAATGATAACTGTCTCCCAAATGAGGCTGTCGTTATCATTTCCCTAGAACATCTACTTATGTTCTAAAGTTGCTCCCGACTGTTTCTCCAGGATTGGATCAATATCAACTTATTGCATCTAGAGCAAGAACAACATCTAGTGTGGTACTTGACATCTCATGATTGACTCAATTGCCTAAGCAAGTGATCCGCCAATCATGCACATCCCTCTCTACTTTAGTCTATAAGACACCTTTAGAGAGGGTGACTCCATCACCTGCAGGTACACTACCGTGCCAGGAGTCGTCCATTCTAAATACTCTTAGAATGCTGTCAAAGTACCCTGATTGGGAAACCACCCAAATCCAGATCTAAAACCATAGATCTAGTAACCAGTATGTCTGATATAATGTCCAAGTCCCATGTGGAAAAACCACTGTGTGACGACCAAAGTATAACCGATCGTAGTATAGGAATGTCACTTCCTACTTTGTGTATGTCATCCAAAACCCGGATATCACACTCTACTACCTTCTCAACAGATCCATCCCTTATTCTGATAACGTCAAACCCATGACTGTCACATCAGAAATAGATGATCTATCTCCGCTATTTCTGCTTTGGTCTATAAATAGACATAAGCCTGATGTCCACCAATGCTTCCGCTGCTCCCACTGACTACGAAAACCCTCTGGCAGAGTCATATAGATGTGCACTTCTAAAGCTAGTTTAGAACGACGCTATACTCATCCTTTTGCCGGGTCTCGCAGCCTGGAACAACAACAATGGCAAGTGTGGGTAAACAAGAACTTCCCTGTCACCATCCTTGAGGCTACCGGAGTACCTCTCGGGTGCCTAAAGTTACCCACTTTATCTGCGGAGTGGCCAATGGAATGTCAAATCA
Source organism: Agapanthus africanus (assembly GCA_030015575.1). Classification (NCBI taxonomy): domain Eukaryota; kingdom Viridiplantae; phylum Streptophyta; class Magnoliopsida; order Asparagales; family Amaryllidaceae; genus Agapanthus; species Agapanthus africanus. Next base: position 618,867,705 of record CM057341.1, read on the forward strand.
GATTGAATCTTTAGGTTCCTTATCAAATCTTCAGTAATCGTTTGCGGTTCTGGAATCACTTCCAGTTCTACCATACTCCCACTACTGTTTTTGAAAAAATCCATTTTTAATAAAACTGTGGCGAGTCTAGAACAATATTTCTATTGATCTGCCAGATGGTAGAAAGTCAACCCTCGTCATAGCCTGGGTCAACCCACAAACAGCCATTACAGAAACGTGCCTTGAGTTATCCAGAGTCTGGTTTTAATCATAAGCCGGACAACTCCCCGTACCTTAACAATGTTAAGATATGAACTGTACTATATCCAATATAGAACCAGAGGCACTGATTTAATTGAACCAGATTCAAATCATGCAGCTATCTCCAGTGCATGTCAACTAAATGGAGAGAGGCCGATTAGCGTTACTCAACTTAGGAATGCTTCCTAATTATGAGTAACCTGAAAGAGAAGCAATTCCTCTTTATCATTACTATCAACTGAATACCATACACAAGTATCTACATTTTCGATCACTTTGAAGAATCCCGATACTTGCTACACCTGGTTCTCTACTCTATTCAAATACCTATAACTCCTCAAAACTTAGACCCTGTGTTTCTACGAAACACATGTCTAAGAACTAGAGAAGTTAAAAGTAAACAGAATATAGTATAAGGACCAACCCCTCTGTCCTAATGGACACTGGACAACATACAATACTCTGTATAAATCCGCTGAGTCTAACAACTCTTTCACTGTGTGTCGTAGGTTGAAAACTGTACTTATGGTTAAGAAGAATTACACCGCTGTTTAATGCTCCTTACCTAAACATCCACTGATATAGGTAAATGTCATCGACATAATATCAAAAGGTATATCTCACTCTATGAAAATAGACGTGCAGATATATCAATTTGAAATTGGTGCACAGCAGCGGATATTCAAAACCAAATATTTGCCGACCGGCAAACAGCCCAGATGATCTCCTCAAATATCACCGATTACAACGAATCCCGATATAATGAGGATGATCACCCTATTCCCAATAACTTACTCCCACTCATCATCTGTAAAACCATACAGATGTGAGAATCAAACCTGGTAAATACATACCCTGGAGCAAGTGTCCAATCGGGAAATCAGTTTTCTTTTAACAGTACACAGTTGAACTGAAACATTGAAATGTTTCGATACGGTATCCTGGTATTCTTAGTAATGCCTCTACCATTATCCAGATTCACAACTATAACCGTATAATTCTTTGCCACCTCTCCAAATCCCTTTATATGTCTTTAGTCATTACCTTCTGCACACCCCTTAGGACAAATGGTTTTCTTCCTTCCCTACCGTTCGGCACCAGCCTATGGTTTGGAAGAAGACTATCCAATAAGCATAATGGGTGTACTGTCCTAGTCCTAGGAGCACTCGCAATGCGAGAGAAGGTGAAGATAAAAGACAACCGAATAAACCTTATTCCTATTTCTCCTGGACCAGAATCCATCCCCGAACTGGAACAAGTTCCTTTCGAGTTCGTATATAACCATACGATGGTGTTAGTGTATATGCCCTAGAGGCCATTACTGTATCATACTGGTTTGTATATTACTTAATGGATGCTTGGGATATTCACCTTGTATATACAATCTTGCTCAAAATAGTAGTATGCTACTTGGTTTGTTTCTACTTCAATGTGTACATGTGTTTATTTTTGTATATCGCCTATACACATTAGTAGAGCCCTTAGGATCTTTGCTTGATTACCAGCGATGTGATGGCCGTCACACTAGTGGGGCTGGGTAATCTATAAGCACATCCTTATGCAGGTCCCTGGTCGCAGGACTATCGAGACAGGGCATCGATACTCCGGAGTAGACCAGCGCATGCGCTTCTCATCCCAGTGTGGGAGACGGTCTGTCCCACAGCCGTCAGTACGTCGTACTTGAGATAGTATGCGGGTGCTCGTTAGGTTACGGGTACACTGGACAGGACTCGTCGGGAACTGACTAGTTGGTATTATACCTATCGTCAGTTATCAGTTCCCAGGTGACATGAGTACAGCTTAGTCCGCTGACTTGACACTGTCACTTCGCCTCGGGTGTGTTCCCACTGTACTTTGATCACTACCCTACCACGGCTCAAAGGAGTCGTGCAAACAGGTGGTGGTTGGGTGCAGTCCCGAAGCACTTGGAGGCAGTGACGGTTAGACAGGATTCGTCTCTCCCGGTATTGGGGGTTGACATCGCGCTGTGTCTAGGAGAGCCATTACACGAGTAGTCCCTGGCCAGGGCAAACGAGATATACTGGTAGGTTTCCAGTGTTATCTCAGGGTGTATTGGGCTTCACTCCGGCACGACTTGTACCGCTATTGGGGGACTGACGTTTACCGCCCCCTAGGCCCGCCATGCGATGTATCAGACGAACAGACCGGACTGTACGGAGAATGTCACACTCAGGCTCAGTAGGAGTTCAGATGGGTTTCGCCTCGTCGGTCTTCTTGTCGGCATTACCTGGGGACCGTTACGCACAGCTAGTGCCGCTTGCGGTCTGTGGTTAAACCCACTGCCAGCGTAGTGTCGAGTCTTTAGAGTCCCACACAGAAAGCTTTTCGCCTTTAGGCAAAAGAGTAGAGGTCGCATGGTATTGCAACAGGTCGCATGGTTTTGCGACAGGGTTCGGTCACGTCCGTGCACTTGTGCACGTACAGTGTCCGGACAGTTTACACTAGCGGGCTTTGGTTTAAGCCAGATCCTAGTGTACCTTATGGGATTGGATTTATCCAGTTTGCATTCGTGTTCCTCGGAACGCGGATGCGGGTGTGTATGCACAGTTGACAGGGAGGCAGAGGCAGCGGATTCTCATTAGGGTTGTTGACAGTTGACCGTTGACTTTTTGACTTTATGCTCAACCCTAATGAGAATATGATATGTGATTAACTATTATATTAATTAAGTATTATGGTGATATGGTTGTTGACTTGTTGACTTTTGTTGACTCGTTGACTTTGGTGACTTGTTGACTTTTGTTGACTTGTTGACCGGTTGACTAGGCTTGACTAGTTGACCATCATGATAACCATGGTTATCATTTCATGCCAAAGACTTTTACTTGCTTGTTCATTTGAGTAAAATGAGTGCATGACATGATAAGGTTGTGGTTGCTTCTAACCATCACATAAGACTTTTTTGATATGATGAGTTATGATCACTTTGGATTATGAGAGGGTGAGAGAGAAAAGAGAGCCTCATTCTTTCTTGCTCATTCTCTCTCTTGTTCTTGAGCTCTCCTCTTGCTCTCACCCTCAACCTCTTGCTCCCTCTCTTGATCTATGGTTCTCTTGTCTCATGAGTTGAGAATCAAGAACCATAGATAAAATCCCATTCTATTTCCTCTCTACTCATTCTAGTTCACTAGATTTAGCAAACCAAGTGAACTAGTTTCTTCAAAGAACGAAGAAGGAGCTAAAGGTTGGAGCTTTCAAGTGGATCTATCTTCGGCGTACGGAGACGACGAGAAGGAGCCATCGGACCACCACCGGAGCTTGAAGACGAAGGAGTTCAAGACAAGCTAGGTATAACCATCTTCATCCGAGTAGCTAAATATCTTTAGCTTAGTATGCTAGTTTTAGTTTAGGTAAAGATCCCGACCTAGCTTAGTCCATGTTGCCTCTTGCGTTAAAATTTTGATTTTATACCGTTTCCGCCTCCCCGTAAGAACCGGGGGTCACAACGTGGACTTACAGTGGTATCAGAGCCTAACTAAACTTAAACTAGCTTGGTAGTAAAGTGTAACGAAGTTCGGAACCGAAAAAAATCCAAAAACCTAACTTTTACAAAACCTGAGTTTCTGTTGAATTTTTTTCTGGTCAAAATGAAAAACTTTATACTCCTAAATTCGGCTCAGGGTTTTGTGTGAACACCCAAGAAAAACGATACAGTAATTCGTCGAAACCGCCGCCCTTCCGCTGCGCGAGCTAGGTAGCCGCCGCGGAACCGCCGCGCTTTGTCGTCTTCTGTGCATCGTTTTTCGTGCAGTGTGTGTCTGTGTTGGTTTTGGGATTTTTGAAATATATTATATGTGCCCAGATTTTCCAGAAAAGAAATTTCCTTTTGGGGTCCTATAATTCCGTATTTTTCCGAACTTCACTGCACTTTGACTATGATGGTTATATCTGTGATGTTTGCATGTATTGAACGTCGGCTAATCGCTATAAGTCGATTGGTCGGGGTTATACATGATCTGTAATGTGCTGGAATGTGTATATAAATATGTTGGATTGTCGCGAGTGAATAGCCGGGGGTTGTGAGACGAGAGTTTTCTTTTCTTGCAATTCATGTAAATTTGTAAATTGATGTAATAATTATTTGTATGGCCGCACAACCGGGAAGGGGTTGTAGCCGTCATTGTATAATTTCTTTTTTACTGTTTTTGCTCCTAGGATAGACCCATGGAGGGGTGCACAAACTACCGGGTATGCCGAAGTGTCGAGTGGCCTACTCATGGAGATGAGGGAGGTTGCTACGCTTCGGGTACTTGGCGGGTAGTTTGCCGCACCCGTAGGGGTCTTGGGTGGGGTTTTGGCTATTCACCGCGACCGTGTAATCTGTTTTTGTTACAGGCTCGTACAAATTACAGATTCCTAGTATATCCAATGTATTTATCTGTGATCTGAAATGTTTATCATTGCAGTATATCTATATATGATATTATTTAGGCGTTGCTTATGTTTTACAGACGCGCTAGCCCAGCCCCCGCTCTGTCGTTAGTTAAGTAACCTAACGGGTAATGACGGGGCCCCGTGGCGAATGCGAATGGCATAAGCGTACGTCATATTTTGGTTGTTTTCTGCAATGGTAGGATTAAATGATGGGACGCATTAAAAGAACTAATGCAAGAATATCACGCATTAAAAGAACTAATGCAAGATAATAAACCAAGTTAAAGTCGTTGGAACACTTTCGAAAAACCACTCGGTTCTTTTCAAAAACAACTTTTAAATGCGGAGCTTGAGCCACTCCTTTTAAAAGCTATCTCGTTCCATCGACCAAATCAAGTTCACTACGTTCACGGTTTTGCCAAAACCATTCGTAGCCCTCCGTCGTTTCGTATGAATATTCAATAGTATTCAAGCTGTGTTTGTTGACCTTCGTCAAGGCATAGTGATTGGTAGCTATTGGGTATTCATATGTAGCATAGATAGATGCGTTGGTTTGGGACATTCGCATTACCTTGTTGACCTTCGTCAAGGGTATATACGGGTGGATTCAAATTAACCTGGATAATGACGGGCAGAACTTGACATGTGACTTATGATTTGTTGACCTTCGTCAAGGTCATAAGAGCATGGGGCAAAAATCCACATCGGGAGTTTCATAAGTACTGAAACTTGCTAGATTTGCATACCATTTGGAGTGTGATGATTCTGGTAGGATTCCTTCAGCTTCGTCACGCGATGATATTTGGATCCCGATCCTACTGTGAGTATATGCTACTCCTCGGGAAATTTCTCACTTAACGATCAATGCTATAAACCTAGTAGGTGCCTAGAAAGGTGTTAGCGGGGCTACGCCCCCAGGGAAAAGAGGTTCTCTAATTAAGGAACTTCGCGAAAGCGTTGGAAAACCTCCCTCGAAGTACCGACACCGGCCTGGCTGAACGGTTAAGCAAGTATTGTACGGTGGGATTGATCCTGACTAATTCTTCCTTTATGGTTTGAGGAGGAATTCGAGAAACAGTGGGAGCCATCCTGTTTAGACAAACTAAAAACCACTCTAAACTTGCAAGAGCATCATGCTGAGTGTTTCTTCTTCTCTCTCCTAATTGCAGCGACCAATCAACATGACTGGACTTAAGTTACTCCTAGATAAAAACAAACTGACAGGGCCAAACTACAAAGATTGGCTCAGGAATGTCAAGATAGCAATCACTTATGACAAGCTGGGGTATCTTCTTACCACCAAAGCTCCCCCTGTCCCTGGTCCAACTTCCAGTGTCGCGGATAAGGAAATCCGCAAGACTTGGGAGATTGATAGCGCGAAGGCCAAGTGCCTCCTGCTTGCCTCGATGGACAACGAACATCAGAGGAGGCATGAGAATATGGACATGGAGTCCATATTGCTCCATACAAAAGAACTGTATGGAGAGCAATCACGTATCGCAAGATACGAAGCGTCGAAAAAGTTATTTTCGACAAGAATGGCCGTCGGATCATCAGTAGCCGAGCACGTGCTAAAGATGATCGGCTTCATTGAGGAGCTTGCTGACCTAGGGATCACATTGGAGAGTGAGCTATATACGGATATAGTTCTCCAGTCCCTTCCTTCCACTTACGCCCAGTTTATACTGAACTTCAACTTACAAGAAAAAGAGGTTGAACTTTCAGAGCTCCTCAACATGCTGAGGAGCGCAGAGGGCACCCTACAGAAAAGTAGGGATACATCCACTTTGTTTGTAGGAGGATCATCTTCTTCTAGGTCCAAGGCGAAAGCCAAGGGAAAGAAGAAGAAGGCCCCCGCCAAACCAAGGGGCGGTGTTAGTAAAGTGGATACGAAGGGAAAAGGAAAAGCAACAAAGATAGCGGGGAAGCTTGTGGATAAGGAAGAATGCTTCTATTGTCATAAGAAAGGACACTGGAAGAATGATTGCAGGGCCTGGAAGGCCAGAACACAGGAATTGAAGCAGGTTGCAGCTTCAGCTTCAGGTGTGTATGTTATTGAAAACTGTCTTTCAATAAACTCTACTTCCTGGGTATTGGATACCGGATCAGGATCTCATATCTGTAATTCTTTGCAGGCGTTGAGAAACCGTAGTGTTTTGAAAGCAGGTGATATGACCCTCAGAGTTGCAAACGGAGCTAGCATGGATGCTAAAGCCGTGGGGGACTATCACCTGGGAATGTCAGATGGACATGTTTTGGTTTTGCGTAATTGCATTTTTGTACCCAACGCAACTTGTAATATCATTTCTGTATCTTTAGTTTCTAAAGAAGGTTATGAATTTGCGTTTGTAAGTAATGTTGTAAACATTCACCTTAATCAAGTATTGATTGGGTCAGGTACTCTGAGTAATGGTATATACGTGTTAAACCAACCACAGATTTTTAATGTCCAGAATACACACAAAAGAAAGTCTCCAGAACTAAATCAGACTTTCTTATGGCATTGTAGATTGGGTCACATCAATGAGAGAAGGTTGACTAAGTTACATACAGAAGGATATTTGAATGCGTTCGAATATAAATCGTATGCCACTTGTCAATCTTGTCTCAAAGGAAAGATGACAAAGACTCCGTTTACTGGACAAGGAGTAAGAGCGAGCGAGCTCTTGGGACTCGTACACAGTGACGTGTGCGGTCCAATGTCTACACATGCCCGAAGCGGACATTCTTACTTCATTACTTTTACGGATGACTTCTCAAGGTACGGTTATGTCTTCTTAATGAAACATAAGTCCGAGGCCTTTGGAAAATTCCAGGAGTATAAGAATGAAGTAGAGAAACAGACCGGCAAAAGTATTAAGATTCTAAGATCGGATCGAGGTGGAGAATACTTAAGTGCCGAATTCCTGAATTACTTAAAAGAGAATGGTATTCTCTCTCAGCTTACTCCTCCATACACTCCGCAACATAACGGTGTATCGGAGAGACGGAACCGAACCCTATTGGATATGGTTCGGTCCATGATGAGTAACGCTGAGTTACCGCGATCATTCTGGGGATATGCACTAGAAGCAGCTGCGTATCTCTTGAACAAGGCTCCCACCAAGACTGTGCCTACCACCCCATATGAGATGTGGACTGGGAAGAAACCCTGTCTAAAGTATCTCAAGGTATGGGGATGTCCAGCTTTTGTAAAGAAGCAGCATGCGGACAAGCTTGAGGCACGTTCAGTACAGTGTAAGTTTGTGGGATACCCAAGGAACTCCAGGGGGTATCTTTTCTATTCCGCTGAGGAACAAAAGGTTTTTGTTTCTCAGCATGCCCGCTTCTTGGAAACTGAGTTTTTGGAAACCCAGATAAGTGGGAGCACAATAGAACTGGAAGAAGTTCCAGAACCACAGACTGTTACTGAAAGCTTAGTGGAACCAGAGGGTTCAACAGAACAGGACATTCCTGCGCCACTCCGCAGGAGTAGTAGGCAGTCTCATCCGCCCGAGAGATACTACGGTTTTCTCATAGACGGGGATAGAGAGGATTGCATCATAGATTATGATGAGCCTACTAGCTTCCAGCAGGCCGTTCAGAGCGTTGACTCAGTGAAATGGCTGGATGCAATGCGGACCGAAATGGAGTCCATGTACACCAACAAGGTATGGACGTTGGACATTGCTCCAGACGGGGTAAAACCCGTAGGATGCAAGTGGATCTTCAAAAGGAAGATTGGTGTAGATGGACAGGTTGAGACCTATAAAGCTAGGCTGGTAGCAAAGGGTTTTCGTCAAAGACCTGGCTTGGACTACGACGAAACCTTTTCTCCAGTAGCCATGCTGAAATCCATTCGGATCCTTCTTGCCATTGCTGCCTTCCACGATTATGAGATCTGGCAAATGGACGTAAAGACAGCTTTTCTAAATGGAAATTTAGAGGAGTGTGTCTATATGGACCAGCCAGAGGGTTTCATTCAGAGTGGGAGCAGCGGAAAGGTGTGCAAGTTGCTTAAGTCCATCTATGGACTAAGGCAGGCATCGCGGAGTTGGAACATCTGTTTTGATGAGACGGTCAAAGAATTTGGCTTTATCAAAAATCCAGATGAACCATGCATCTATAGTAGATTTGTAGCGAGAACTGTAGTATTCCTCTTTTTATACGTGGATGACATTCTCTTAATAGGAAATGACATTCCTATGCTACAATCTGTCAAGGGGTTCTTGTCACACAGGTTCTCCATGAAAGACCTGGGTGATGCCTCATACATTCTGGGTATCCGGATCTACCGTGACAGATCCAAGAGGATATTAGGACTTTCACAGTCCAGGTACATCGACACCATACTGAAGAGGTTCAGTATGGAAGATTCCAAGCGCGGTAACCTACCGGCTTGTCACGGGATCACCCTCTCTAAAGAGATGTCTCCCAAGACTGATTTGGAGAGGGATCGCATGTCTATTATACCCTACGCTTCTGCGGTAGGCTCTATAATGTATGCGATGTTGTGTACCAGACCGGATGTAGCTTATGCACTGAGTGTGGTAAGCCGGTATCAGTCTAACCCTGGGGAGAAACACTGGATAGCGGTAAAGAACATTCTCAAGTACCTGAGAAGGACTAAGGAGATGTTCTTGGTGTATGGCGGAAAAGACCTCCAGATCGAGGCCTTTGCTGACTCCAGCTTCCAGAGTGACAAGGATGATTCCAAGTCCATGTCGGGTTTTGTCTTTACCCTCAATGGAGGGGCGGTGTGTTGGAAGAGTTCCAAACAGGAAACCGTTGCAGACTCGACGATGGAAGCGGAATACATCGCTGCATCTGATGCCGCAAAAGAAGCTGTCTGGATAAGGAAGTTCTTGAAAGAACTTCAGATGGTTCCGTCTATTGTTGATCCAATACCTCTGTATTGCGACAACAACGGGGCTATAGCTTTAGCGAAGGAACCCAGGTCCCATCAGAGATCCAGGCACATCTTAAGGCGGTATCACCTGATCAGGGAGATCGTAGATCGCCAGGAGATCGAGGTTCGGAGAGTCGCTTCAGAAGATAACACTGCTGATCCATTCACCAAGGCCCTGCCCCAGACTCAGTTCGAGCGGCTGATCGAGATGATAGGTCTTCGATACGCCAGTACATGGCCTTAGTGCAAGTGGGAGATTGTTAGTGTATATGCCCTAGAGGCCATTACTGTATCATACTGGTTTGTATATTACTTAATGGATGCTTGGGATATTCACCTTGTATATACAATCTTGCTCAAAATAGTAGTATGCTACTTGGTTTGTTTCTACTTCAATGTGTACATGTGTTTATTTTTGTATATCGCCTATACACATTAGTAGAGCCCTTAGGATCTTTGCTTGATTACCAGCGATGTGATGGCCGTCACACTAGTGGGGCTGGGTAATCTATAAGCACATCCTTATGCAGGTCCCTGGTCGCAGGACTATCGAGACAGGGCATCGATACTCCGGAGTAGACCAGCGCATGCGCTTCTCATCCCAGTATGGGAGACGGTCTGTCCCACAGCCGTCAGTACGTCGTACTTGAGATAGTATGCGGGTGCTCGTTAGGTTACGGGTACACTGGACAGGACTCGTCGGGAACTGACTAGTTGGTATTATACCTATCGTCAGTTATCAGTTCCCAGGTGACATGAGTACAGCTTAGTCCGCTGACTTGACACTGTCACTTCGCCTCGGGTGTGTTCCCACTGTACTTTGATCACTACCCTACCACGGCTCAAAGGAGTCGTGCAAACAGGTGGTGGTTGGGTGCAGTCCCGAAGCACTTGGAGGCAGTGACGGTTAGACAGGATTCGTCTCTCCCGGTATTGGGGGTTGACATCGCGCTGTGTCTAGGAGAGCCATTACACGAGTAGTCCCTGGCCAGGGCAAACGAGATATACTGGTAGGTTTCCAGTGTTATCTCAGGGTGTATTGGGCTTCACTCCGGCACGACTTGTACCGCTATTGGGGGACTGACGTTTACCGCCCCCTAGGCCCGCCATGCGATGTATCAGACGAACAGACCGGACTGTACGGAGAATGTCACACTCAGGCTCAGTAGGAGTTCAGATGGGTTTCGCCTCGTCGGTCTTCTTGTCGGCATTACCTGGGGACCGTTACGCACAGCTAGTGCCGCTTGCGGTCTGTGGTTAAACCCACTGCCAGCGTAGTGTTGAGTCTTTAGAGTCCCACACAGAAAGCTTTTCGCCTTTAGGCAAAAGAGTAGAGGTCGCATGGTATTGCGACAGGTCGCATGGTTTTGCGACAGGGTTCGGTCACGTCCGTGCACTTGTGCACGTACAGTGTCCGGACAGTTTACACTAGCGGGCTTTGGTTTAAGCCAGATCCTAGTGTACCTTATGGGATTGGATTTATCCAGTTTGCATTCGTGTTCCTCGGAACGCGGATGCGGGTGTGTATGCACAGTTGACAGGGAGGCAGAGGCAGCGGATTCTCATTAGGGTTGTTGACAGTTGACCGTTGACTTTTTGACTTTATGCTCAACCCTAATGAGAATATGATATGTGATTAACTATTATATTAATTAAGTATTATGGTGATATGGTTGTTGACTTGTTGACTTTTGTTGACTCGTTGACTTTGGTGACTTGTTGACGTTTGTTGACTTGTTGACCGGTTGACTAGGCTTGACTAGTTGACCATCATGATAACCATGGTTATCATTTCATGCCAAAGACTTTTACTTGCTTGTTCATTTGAGTAAAATGAGTGCATGACATGATAAGGTTGTGGTTGCTTCTAACCATCACATAAGACTTTTTTGATATGATGAGTTATGATCACTTTGGATTATGAGAGGGTGAGAGAGAAAAGAGAGCCTCATTCTTTCTTGCTCATTCTCTCTCTTGTTCTTGAGCTCTCCTCTTGCTCTCACCCTCAACCTCTTGCTCCCTCTCTTGATCTATGGTTCTCTTGTCTCATGAGTTGAGAATCAAGAACCATAGATAAAATCTCATTCTATTTCCTCTCTACTCATTCTAGTTCACTAGGTTTAGCAAACCAAGTGAACTAGTTTCTTCAAAGAACGAAGAAGGAGCTAAAGGTTGGAGCTTTCAAGTGGATCTATCTTCGGCGTACGGAGACGACGAGAAGGAGCCATCGGACCACCACCGGAGCTTGAAGACGAAGGAGTTCAAGACAAGCTAGGTATAACCATCTTCATCCGAGTAGCTAAATATCTTTAGCTTAGTATGCTAGTTTTAGTTTAGGTAAAGATCCCGACCTAGCTTAGTCCATGTTGCCTCTTGCGTTAAAATTTTGATTTTATACCGTTTCCGCCTCCCCGTAAGAACCGGGGGTCGCAACGTGGACTTACAGATGGATTATCCAATAAACTGTGGATCTTCGTAGTGATACGGAGTGTCCTGGAGAGATACAAAGGTGATTTAGGATTGGCGAAGAAATACTTGGTTTGGTCGTGAATATCAGTCGCAATTTACTTTGCCCTCTTACTAATCCCTTGCTTTGTCTTAATCTTAATACCTTCTGCACACCGTTTAGGCTAATTGGTTTTCTTCATTCCCTACCGGTCGGCACCAGCCTAAGGTTTGGAAGAAGACTATCCAATTTGCATAATAGGTGTACTATCTCCTAAACCAAGGAGTACTCACAACTTGAGAGAAGGTAAAAGGGAAAAGAAAACTGAATAATCCTATCCGTTTTCTCCAGAACCGGAAACCATCCTCGAATTCCTTCGAGTTCGTATCTAACCATACGATGGTTTTGTCCAATGGAAGTGGACGTTCGCAGTAATACGGGGTGTCCTGGAGAAAAGGGTAAAAGTAGGAGTGGCAATGAGGTCTGCAACTCTGACAATCCAAAAGCCAGTGTTTTAAGAAGGTTCGGTCAACTTGGTCACTGAGTCATAGTCTAGGGTCGGGTCAATGGTCGCTGCCAGAGAGAGAGAAAAGAAATACTCAGCATGCACTCTAACCTAGATCAGAATGGTTACCAATTTATCTAATCAGGAAACCTCCCACTGTACCTCAAATTCTCCTCCAAACCTGAAAGAAGAATTAGTCGGGGTCACCCGAGGAGTAAACTAACTCATCAGTGGGAATCGGGATCCAACTCTCATCGCATGATAACGTGACGGAATCCGCTCACGGTATCACACTCCAGAAGGTATGCGCATATCTGGCAAGTTTCAGTTCTTTTGAAACTCCCGATGAGATTTTTACCCCATGCTCTTATGACCTTGGCGTGAGGTCAAAATATTATAAGTCATATGTCAAGTTCTACCCATCATTGTCCAGGTTAATTTGAACCCACCCGTACATACCCTTGACGTAGGCCAAAATAGTAGTACGACTGTCCCAAACCAACGCATCTATCTATGCAACAGATAAATACCCGGCAACTACCAAACACTATGCCTTGGCGTGAGGTCAAAATACATAGCTTGAATACTACCGAATATTTAACTGAAATGATGGAGGGCTACGAATGGTTTCTGGCGAAAACCTTTAACGTAATGAACTTGATATCGTTGAAGGAACGGATAGCTTTTTAGAAAATATAGTGACGAAAACCTTTACTAAAGAGGTCACTCCCGGTGAAGGGATCTCTGCTCTTTCCCCGTAGAATGGGGTGCAGGATATTCCAAATGAATACCACGGTGCAAAGCAAAAGTAATCGGCTATAGTGAAGTTAATGCCCTGACGCAAACTTCTGTCCAAGGGGTCACTCCCGGTGTAGGGATCTCGGCCCTTGCCTCGTCGACTGAGGAGCAGGATATTCCAAATGAATACCACGATGCAAAACAAAAGTGAACGTCCTTGCAATAACAGCTTTTTGAAAAGTGTTCCAACAACATCAGAATAGGTTTGTTTTAACATGCATTGATCTGAATCAACGCAGTCCCATCAATTGATCACACCACAAAGAACGAAAATATACTGACGTACGTATATGCCATCCGCATTCGCCACTGGGTCCCGTCATTACCCGTTAGGTTAGCTAACTAACGGCAGAGCGGGGACTGGACTAGCGCGGATGCAAAACATATACAACATCTACTAATATATATACCAATATATTATATTCGCTCAAGGCGTGATAAAATGCAACATCACAGAAATGTACAGCATCACAGAACAATACAGATATCTGGGATCCCCGGGTTTCACAGAGCCGCTGCTGAAACCCGACGTTCCCCTGGTCGTGTGGATAGCCTGTGCAATGAAATCCTAGACCCCTACGGGCGCGGCAAATTACCCGCCAAAACCTGAAGCGAGGCAGCCCCCTTCAGCGCCGTGAATGGACCACCCAGCACTTCACGGAATCCGGTAACTTAGGCACCCCTCCTGGGTCAACCTGTACCCCCTATGAGTGCGGCGAATAGCCTGCCAATCCTAGAGTGAAGCCCCCTCCGTCTCAATGCCCTGAGATGCGGGCCCGTTGCCCTTTAGAACCCGGCTATCCGTGCACCCCTCCGCGGGGTAATCCTAGTACAGAAAGTAAAATATACATACAACGGGTACATCGACCGCAACCAGGTCGTGCCCCAAAATAATAATACAAACAGGCAGTGACGGCAGTCCACATGTCGGACGCTCGCCCCGCAATATCAAATGTACATAATACAACAACACTGTACTAGCATTGCATCCAGGCTATCCCCCACGACCGATCCGCAACATCACAGCAAAATCACAAAACATCAACGTGAAAGTCACGTTCGCAAATCCGTCTAACCGGGCTATAGCAGTTAGACCGGATTTACCGATCGAGTGACATTCACGGTCGCAGATATAATGTAAATACTGTGAAATAATGTGTTTAAAATATCCGATCGATCAAAAATTAACAAGTGGGCCCCCAAGCAATACTGTAGCACTCACAAAAATTCTGGGCCTAATTTTAATATTTCAAAACCCCTAAAATCATCCCAGAAGCCCACTGGAAAAAATTGATGCAGCGAGGACACCAATGTGCGGCGGAACCGCGGCCCAAGGGGGGTTTGGCCGCGGTTCCGCGCTTCAGTGGTCGATTCACTGTATCGAATTTTTACAGAAGTCTTAGAATTTCTTGTACATCAGTTTTCTACAAGCTGAAAAATTTTTAGAGCCAGAAAAAATTCGACAGAAAACTGATGTGAGGAAAATGTGGTTTTTTGGAATTTTGGTCGATCGGAAATGCAAACACATCAAACAAAGCTAGACGAAGTTAATGGCGAGGCTCTGATACCACTGTAAGTGCACGGCGGCGCCCCTTAGGATATTTGCTTGATTACCATATCGCCTATACACATCGGAAATGAAAATGTGTTTCTTTTAGCATATCGCCTATACACATTAGTGGAGCCCTTAGGATCTTTGCTTGATTACCAGCGTTGTGATGGCAGTCACTGTCACGACCCGCAGGATACGGAACGTGACTGGCACTTAAGTTTACGAAACGTCTCAAGACGTCCGTAAAATAAGTAAGCCAAAGCCCAGAAAACCAAAACCACAAAGCAGAAGAGTGAAGAAAACCCAATCAATTGAAAGCGAGTTTATCAAATACGTCATATAAAACCCTTTTTAAAAACAATATCAATTTTTCCGAAAATTTCGGCAGAGTCTCCTTTGTAAATACTGGCCCCCAAAATGGGTACAACAAGAATATAAATGAATCCAACAAATATGGCATCCCCAAGCGGGAGCTAGCTCTTCGCCACAGGGCGGTCACAAATCCCACGCAATGTAAAGCAACAACATGCGAAATGATCATAATGAAGCATAAGAAAAACAGCATGTCGACTCAAGTGAGCTCGACCCCAAAATACAGCATAAAAGTCCACAAACCTCACAGTCTCATCTCTAGGTCAATATACAACAATACTGGTAGATACAGTAGATGGAGTACTCTAGATACAAAGAATATACAAGGTGGTGCAAAAATAATAATATAACCCACCTAAGAGCAAAACCTCGAGTCCAGGCAAAAGAAGCAAGTGCGCCCGCCGCTACTGTACTGACGGTGCGGACCTGAAAAAGGCTATGGCACAACGGGGGTGAGTTGCCAACTCGTGAGTAATAAATAACATCTACACAGGCTATCGTATGCATGCACACAAGCATCCTAGCATCTAAATACTGGTAAGGCAGGACATAATGGCAAGTATGTATGCAATATGAATATACTAGCAGGTATGAATGCAATGCGAGTCAACTCATGATCTGAATGTGTATGTATAAGAAATCATGTTTTTCCCTTTAAGAATCTCTTTTGAAATACCAGCACAATACCAATAGAATCAACAAGAACCTGTGTCCAGCAACGACACCTCAAAACTATCACAAATCTCATATATCCATGTCATAGTATCTCTGGCCTCAGCCATCCGGCTGACCCAGCTCAATATCAAAATCTCATCATTTCGCGGCCACGGTCGGTATCCTCTGGATATCCGACGTGCCAAACAGTCACTGGTAGGTAATCCGTCCCCTGCCAGGCTCAACGTCAACACCACATTCATCTTGCCCCGGGGTACCATACCGGGCCCACCATGTATCCGTGACGGTTCCTCCACTCCTCGACACGGATCTCGAAAACCACAGCAAACTCATGGTGGACGACACTTTACATCACTAGAAAACCGCAATTACATATTTTAAAAACATAATAAGTTTAGAAATTTTGCGGCTTTCCCCCGAAATCCAGAAATATCATAAAATCTCAAGAAATCCTCATAAGTGCATATATCAATGGTGATGAATAGATATGATATCAATAATTAAGCTACGATGTATGATTAATAGACTAGGCATGAACAAATAATATGATGAGGTACATGCACATGAATGGCAATCCTACGATTTCATTTTAAGGAATTAAAGGCAATAGCACAGGTTTAAGCATCAATTAGTAAAAGGTTTCAAATTATAGGTTATCTAGTGTGGTGGCATGGCAATTACCAGGGCATGTGTGTAAGCATGGATAGTGCTCGTGCTGCATATAAAAACCTGGCAATGGTGCAGGTGTCCTATAAAATGGGTTCGCATATGTATGTCAATATAAGGCATGGATGCAGCAAATAATCATATAAGTATTACACCCCTAATTACTAACATCACTAAGAATCTTTTAAGTTATTAAAACTATCGGGCGGCTTGCGCCATCCAACGATAGTCCCCCATAGATGTTACATCTACTCACCGGAATCCCTAGCTAGTCACGTCCAATCACCGCTTTCCCCTTTCGTGCCGCGTCTGACGTCTCCGCGACCGAACCTGGAATTTACATCAATACAAACATAAGGTTACAAATCAAGAACGACGCAATTCCCTAACGAAAATACCAACGTTCACTAGCTAGGTACAACGTGCACGAGGTGCGCGGAACACACGTGAAAATCGCAAAAACTGCAAAAATCGCCGATTTGGTCGCCCGGCAAAACTAAAACCCGACTACTCAAAAATCCGCACTCACGCATCCTAAATGTCATAGGATAAGCCAACAATATAATCTAGATATCGCAACTAAATCGCCACAATAATATAATAAAAACCTAATAAGCTAGAAGTTTGCAAATTTGGTGCAAACATCGACAATTTGCGACAAAGTGCACACATTATCACACAAATATCCAAATTAAACCATTAGAAAGCCACTACAATTAAATTAACCCCTTTACCATGCATCAAAACCCACATTCCATACACAAACCTTTTCTTGATTTTGATAATTAGCAACCTTAATGAAAATTTCACACAACTTTAACATAGATTAGCCTAATATGAAGCCACTTAAGCAAAGTAACCATATAAATTGGTTAAGTAAACAGCTAAGTTAATTAAAAAGACTTAATTAACTAAAACATGGTTTCAAGAAACCCTAGTTTAATTTTCAATCATTAACTAAAAAAAACGAGATTAGGATTAGCACTAAAATTAACACTAAGCAACTAGATTAAAGTATTCTAACCATAAGAAATTAAAAGAGTAGAAATTATACCTCAAACCTATGGATCTAGCAAGAAGAAATTTGCCTCAATGATGGCCTCCTAGCACCATGATTCCAAGCAAGAGAGGTGAAGGAAAAAGGGATGAAGAATGGGGTTTTAATTTGTGAGTTTTAGCTTGAATTTTGGAGCAACTTGATGAATTTTTGAACAAGATGAAAAGAAAAATGATGAAGAGGGGAGGGGCTGCAGATTTCAGCCAGAGGAGGGAGAGGGGAGTGGTGTGGGTGTATGGAAAAAGTCATGGTCAACCCCCCTCAAAGTCAAAGCACCATACCTTCAACATACAATATTTTAAACATACACATTCAACTCAAATCATCCCTAACAAAAGAATTTTAAAACAAAAGAGAGGGGGGGAATTTTCTGCAGTTTGGGACAGCCAAGGTGATGTGAGGATGTGTGTGTGAGAGTGCACAAAAAAATTTTTGCAAAAAGACCCCCTACAAGTCCAAAATTGCAAGTTTAAGCTTAAACTCAATAAATTTCGTTTTCCATAATAAAAATTAGTTAAAACTTAAAATAAATTACTAAAAATTTATGTTACAACTAGATTTTAATCAACATGATTTTAAAGCTTAATTTTAGCCCATTTAAATTTGTATTTATCGCTAATTTAATGTATTTTCTTACCGGCTTAAAATAATATTAAAAAATTGAAAAATAGGGAAAAAATTTTAAATGACCAAAATTTCATAAGTAACTCATTAGCTACTAAAAACAAGAAATTACCTATCCATTTTAGGTATAATTAGTCCTAAACTGCAAAATAACGAGAAAGACGGTTTTCGGAAAAATACCGAATTTTCATCGATTTTCAGGAAAACACCAAAACGACTTTTCAAGACGCTACAGTCACACTAGTGGGGGCTGGGTAATCTACAAGCACATCCTTATACAGGTCCCTAATCGTAGGATCGAGACAGGGCATCGATACTCCAGAGTAGACTAGTGTATACGCTTCTCATCCCAGGAGGGGAGATGGTCTGTCCCACAGCCATCAGTTTGTCATACTGGAGATAGTATGCAGGTGCTCGTTAGGTTACGAGTACACTAGACATGAATCACTGGGAACTGTTGGTTTGGTATTATATCTATCGTTAGTTATCAGTTCCCAGGTGACATGAGTACAGCATAGTCCGTTGACTTGACACTGTCACTTCGCCTCGAGTGTGTTCCCAATGTTCTTAGATTACTACCCTACCACGGCTCAAATGAGTCGTGCAAACAGGTAGTAGTTGGGTGCAGTCCCATGTTGGAGATAGTGCCCTAAGAGTCAATTATTGGATCACAGGCACGCGATTGCAATGATTGAGGGAGGACCTATCCCGGTAGGACAGTCTTACTCAAGATGATAGTATGCTATCTGGTTTATCTTTATCGTCGTGTACTGCTTTATGTGACCTGATAGGTCGCTATTACACGTTGATAGAGCCCCTAGGATTCTTGCTTGATTGCCAGCAGTATGAGGGCGATCATATACGTGGGAGCTGGTAGTCTATAAGCACATCCTTAAAAGGTCCCTAGTCGTGGGAGTTTCGAGACAGGGCATCGATTCTCCAGAGTAGTGTATACAGTCGAGACCCCGACGAGGGGCGGTGGCCGGTCTCACAAGACACTGGTGTCAGTTGGATCACCTAAGATGTATACAGGTGCTCATTGGGTTATGAGTACACCGGACAGGACTCGCCGGGAACCTGCTAGTTGGGATTATACCAGATATCAGATAGCAGTTCCATGGTGACATGTGTACATGTTAGTTCATCGACCTGAGATCGTCATTTGTCTCGTGTGAGTTCCCACTGTGCTTTGATTACTACCCTACCACGGCTCAAAGGAGTCGTGCAAACAGGTTTTAGTTGGGTACAGTCCCGAGCCACATGGAGGCAGTGAGTGGATCTGCAGGGGTTCATCTCTCCCGGTATTGGGGGTGAGGTCGAGCTGTGTCTAGGAGAGCCAGTTCATGAAAAGTCCTTGGCCAAGGCAGGAGATTTACTGGTAGGTATTCCAGTAGTATCCCAGGGTGTTCTGGGCTGATCTCCGACACGACTTGTACCGCTTTTGGGGGTCTGACTTTTACCAACCCCCTAGGCCCGCCATGCGATGCTCATAGACGAACGGACCGGACTGTATGGATATTGTCACTGACAGGCTCAGTAGAGTGTCAGGATGAGTTCGCTCATCGACGTCCCTTTTGGTCAATAGCTGGTAGCCCATCACGTATGGCTAATACCTCTGACGTGCTAGTGGTTAAATCCACAGCCATAGTATTGACGAGTCTTTAGAGTCCCCCACAGACAGTTGCTCAAGTTTCGGGCGAAACGCTGTAGAGGCCGTATGGAGATATGGCAGGATTCGATCAGATACGTGCGGTATTGCACGGGTCAGGATCAGACGGTTAATACTAGCGGGTTTTGGTTTAAGCCAAATCCTAGTATTGTACAGTATAGATTTTGTCTCATTGCATTTGTATTCGGTCGGAATACAAATGCGGGTATGTATATACATTAGCGGGGTTTTCCTGTAATTTATTACGGGATCAGTTTTTAGGAGTTGCCAGTTTGTTTTTCGCTTCATCCATATTTCTTTGTGTCTTTCATTGGCTGAAAATTGGTAGAGGAGGGCTTATTTGCATTTGTGCAAATAAGCAATGTGGAGGGTGTTATTTCCATTTTGTTGTGTCATGATCACTTGACTTTCTTTTGTCATCATGGCTTGACTTGTGGGTTCATGATGGTTTCACTTTTGGTGATGAGAGTGATTAAGTTTTTTGAGTGTGGTGTTTGTTGTAATGATGTTTGATCATCATTATCTTTTTCTCTCTCTTGCATTATCATTTGATCCACTCCCTCCCTCTTGTTTTTGGGACTCACTCCATTCTCATTCCCTCATGCCATGGCCGGCCTTGTTGTGAGGGGGCTGTCCAGATTTTTGGTGGGGATTTTTGGGCTCTCTCATGCTTGCAAAAATCCCCAAGTTCATCACAAACTTCCACTACTTCATTACCTCCACCATATGGCAACTTCCACAACCCCAAATGAGACATATAGATCTTCACTTCATCAACAGCAAATCTTGGGCACGTCGACTCGCCAACTTCGTGCCCGAGTTGCCTCGGTCCAGAGGTGGGAGCCCGTAAAAGAAGCCGGCGACATGGTGCCCTTCCGGCGATGTGGTGGAGACCGGAGTTTCCGTGGGGAGATCGGGACGACGACGAGAAGACCGAAGGACACGGATCGCTCGGTATATCTCTCTACCCTCTTCTCTTGATAGCTAGGACTAGTTTAATGGCACGATCCGGGTTTATAGTGCGCTGTGGTGCCGGTTTAAAAAGTTTAAGTAAATCATCGCTTCCGCATTCCGGCGTCGGATCGACGGCCGGGGCACCGCCGTGCACTTACAGTGGTATCAGAGCCTCGCCATTAACCTAGTCTAGCTTTGTCTAACGTGTTTAAAGTTTCGATCGAGCAAAAATCCCAAAATTGCGTTTTCATGCACATCAGTTCTCTGTTGAAATTTTTGTCTCGAAATTTTTTTCAGTGTGTTGCAGATGTATGTACAGAGAAAGATAAGACTTCTGTGAAAATTTGGTAAGCTGATACTGTAGTATGACCGCGGAACCGCGGCCAAACCCCCCTTCTGGCCGTGGTTCCGCCGCAGTACAGCGCCTTCAGTGCGCCAATTTTTCACAGTGATCTTTTTACAGGGAAATAGGGGTTTTGGAATATTATTTTTGGGCCCAGAATTTCTTTATCTGCTACAGTAATGCTTGGGGCCCACTTGGTAAAATTTGATCGATCGAAAATTTTAAACACATCAGTTCACAGTATTTACATTATATCTGCGACCGTGAATGTCACTTGATCGGTAAATCCTGTCTAACTGCTATAGCCCGGTTAGACGGATTTGCGAACGTGACATTCACGTTGATGTTCTGTGATTGTTCTGTGATGTTGCGGATTGGTCATGGGGGATAGCCTGGATGCAATGCTAGTATAGTTTTTGTTGTATTATGTACATTTGATATTGCGGGGCGAGCGTCCGACATGTGGACTGCCGTCACTGCCTGATTGTATATTATTCTTTTGGGGCACGACCAGGTCGAGGTCGATGTACCCGTTGTATGTATATTTTACTTTCTGTACTAGGATTACCCCAAGGTGGGGTGCACGGATAGCCGGGTTCTAGAGGGCAACGGGCCCGCATCTCATGGCATTGAGACGGAGGGGGATTCACTCTTGAATTGGCAGGCTATTCGCCGCACTCGTAGGGGGTACAGGTTGACCCAGGAGGGGTGCCCAAGTTACCGGATTCCGTGAAGTGCTGGGTGGTCCATTCACGTTGCTGAAGGGGACGCCTCGCTTCAGGTTTTGGCGGGTAACTTGCCGCGCCCGTAGGGGTCTAGGATTTCATTGCACAGGCTATCCACACGACCAGAGGAACGTCGGGTTTCAGTAGCAGCTCTGTGAAACCCGGGGATCCCAGATATCTATATTGTTCTGTGATGCTTTACATTTCTGTGATATTGCATTTTATCACGCCTTGAGCGAATATTATATATTGATATATATACTAGTAGATGTCGTATATGTTTTGCATCCGCGCTAGTCCAGTCCCCGCTCTGTCGTTAGTTAGCTAACCTAACGGGTAATGACGGGACCCAGTGGCGAATGCGGATGGCATATACGTACATCATTATATTTCATTCTTTGTGGTGTGATCAATTGATGGGACTGCTTTGATTCGGATCAATGCAAGTTAAACAAACCTATTCTGATGTTGTTGGAACCTTTTTCAAAAAGCTGTTATTGTAAGGGCGTTCTTTTTTGTTTTGCACAGTGGTATTCGGTTATGAATATCCAGCTCCTCAGTCGACGAGGCAAGGGCCGAGATCCCTTCACCGGGAGTGACCCTTTGGACAAAAGTTTGCGTCAGGGCAATAACTTCACTATAGCCGATTACTTTTTCTTTGCATCGTGGTATTCAGTTGGAATATCCTGCACCTCATTCTACGGGGAAAGAGCCGAGATCCCTTCACCGGGAGTGACCTCTTTAGCAATGGTTTTCGTCACTATATTTTTATATAGCTATCCGGTTGCTTCAACGATATCAAGTTCATTACGTTAAAGGTTTTCGCCAGAAACCATTCGTAGCCCTCCGTCATTTCAGTTAAATATTCGGTAGTATTCAAGCGATGTATTTTGACCTCACGCCAAGGCATAGTGATTGGTAGCTGCCTGGTATTTATCTGTTGCATAGATAGATGCGTTGGTTTGGGACAGTCGTACTACTATTTTGGCCTACGTCAAGGGTATGTACGGGTGGGTTCAAATTAGCCTGGACAATAACGGGTAGAACTTGACATGTGACTTAGATATTTTGACCTCACGCCAAGGTCATAAGAGCATGGGGCAAAAATCACATCGGGAGTTTCTAAAGAAATTGAAACTTGCCAGATATGCGCATACCTTCTGGAGTGTGATGAGGTGAGCGGATTCCGTCACGTTATCATGCGATGATAGTTGGATCCCGATTCCCACTGATGAGTTGGTTTACTCCTCGGGTGATCCCGACTAATTCTTCTTTCAGGTTTGGAGAAGAATTTGACGGTACAGTGGGAGGTTTCCAGATTAGATAAATTGGTAACCATTCTGATCTAGGTTAAAGTGCACGCTGAGTGTTTCTTTTCTCTCTCTCTTTGGCAGCGACCATTGACCCGACCCTAGACTATGACTCAGTGACCAAAATTAACCGAACCTTCTTAAACACTGGCTTTTGGATTGTCAGGGTTGCAAACCTCATTGCCACTCCTACTTTTACCCTTTTCTCCAGGACACCCCGTATTACTACGAACGTCCACTTCCATTGGACAAAACCATCGTATGGTTATATACGAACTCGAAGGAATTTATTCGAGGATGGTTTCCGGTTCTGGAGAAAATGAATAGGACTATTCAGTTGTCTTTTCCTTTTACCTTCTCTCAGGTTACGAGTACTCCTTGGTTTGGGAGATAGCACACCTATTACGCAAATTGGATAGTCTTCTTCCAAACCTTAGGCTGGTGCCGAACGGTGGGGAATGAAGAAAACCAATTAGCATAACGATGGTGTGCAGAAGGTATTAAGTAAAGACATATCAAGGGATTAGTAAGAGGGCAAAGTAAATTGCGACTGCTATTCACGACCAAACCAAGTATTTCTTCGCCAATCCTAAATCATCTTTGTATTTCTCCAGGACACTCCGTATCACTACGAAGATCCACAGTTTATTAGATACTCCATCGTATGGTTATATACGAACTCGAAAGGAACTTGTTCCAGTTAGGGGATGGATTCTGGTTCAGGAGAAATAGGAATAAGTTTTATTCGGTTGTCTTTTATCTTTACCTTCTCTCGCATTGCGAGTGCTCCTAGGATTAGGACAGTACACCCATTATGCTTATTGGATAGTCTTCTTCTAAACCATAGGCTGGTGACGAACGGTAGGGAAGGAAGAAAACCATTTGGCCTAAAGGGGTGTACAGAAGGTAATGACTAAAGACATATAAAGGGATTTGGAAAGATGGAAAATAATTACACGGTTACAGTTATGAATCTGGATAATGGAAGAGGCATTACTAGGAATACCAGGATACCCCTACGAAACATTTACAATGTTTCAGTTTCACTGTGTACTGTTAAAGGAAAACTGATTTCCCGATTAGATACTTACTCCAGGGTATGTATTTACCAGGTATGATTCTCACATCTGTATGGTTTTACAGATGATGAGTGGGAGTAAGTTATTGGGAATTAGGTGATCTTCCTCATTATATCGGAATTCGTTGTAATTGGTGATATTTGAGGAAATCGCCTGGGTTGTTTGCCGGTCGGCAAATATTTGGTTTTGAATATCCGCTGTTATGCACCAATTTCAAATTGATATATCTGCACGTCTATTTTTATAGATTGAGATTTACCTTTTTGAAATTATGTCCATGACATTTACCTATATCAGTGGATGATTAGGTAAGGAGCATTGAACAGCGGTGTAATTCTTCTTAACCATAAGTACAGTTTTCAACCTACGACACATAGGGATTGAGTTATCAGACTCAAGGGACTTATATAGAGCATTGTATGTTGTCCAGTGTCCATTAGGATAGAGGGGTTGGTCCTCGTACTATATTCGGTTTACTTATGACTTCTCTAGTTTTTAGACAGGTGTTTCGTGGAAACACAGGGTCCGAATTTTGAGAAGTTATAGGTATATGAATAAAGTAGAGAACTAAGTGTTGCAAGTATCGGGATTCTTCAAGGTGATCGAAGATGTAGATACTTGTGTAGGGTATTCAGTTGATAGTAATGATTAAGAGAACTTGCTTCTTTTTCAGGTTACTTATAATTGGAAGCATTCCTAAGTTGAGTAACGCTGATCGGCCTCCTTCCATTTAGTTGACATGCACTAGAGACAGCTGCATGATTTGAATCTGGTTCAATTAAATCAGTGCCTCTGGTTCTATATTGGATATAGAACAGTTCGTATTTTAATGATGTTAAGGTACGGGGAGTTGTCTGGCTTATGCTTAAAACCAGACTCTGGGTAACTCAAGGCACGTTTCTGTAATAGCTGTTTGTGGGTTGACCCAGGCTATGACGAGGGTTGATTTTCTACCATCCGGAAGATCAATAGTGATATTGTTCTAGACTCGCCACAGTTTTAATAAAAATGAATTTTTTCAGAAAACAATAGTGGGAGTATGGTAGAACTGGAAGTGATTCCAGAACCGCAAACGATTACTGAAGATTTGATAAGAACCTAAAGATTCAATCTGATCTGACATTCCATTGGCTACTCTGCAGATACGGTGGGTAACCTCAGGCACCCGAAGGGTACTCCGGTAGCCTCATGGACGGTGGCAGGTTGGTTCTTGTTTACCCGGACTTTCTATTGCTGTTGTTCCAGACTGTGAGACCGGTAGGAGGATGAATATAGCGTCATTCTAAACAGGCTTTAGAAGCATACGTCTATATGACTCTGCCAGAGGGTTGTCGTAGTCAGTGGGAGCAGCGGAAGCATAGTGGACAAGTGGCTTATGTCTATTTATAGACTAAAGCGGAGATAGATCATCTATTTCTAATGTGACAGTCATGGGTTTGACTTCATCAGAATAGGGGATGGATCTGTTAAGAAGGTATTAGGGTGTGTTGTCATGGTATTTGGATGACATACACAGAGTAGGAAAAGAAACTCCTATACTACGATCGGTTATACTTTGGTTGTCACACAGTAGTTTCTCCACATGGGACTTGGATATAATATTAGACATTCTGGTTACTAGATCTAGATTTTGGTGGTTTCCCGATCAGGGTACTTAGACAGCATTCTAAAAGTATTCAGAATGGACGACTCCTGGCACGGTAGTGTACCTGCAGGTGATGGAGTCACCCTCTCTAGAGGTGTCTTACAGACTAAAGTGGAGAGGGATGTGCATGATTGGCAGATCACTTGCTTAGGCAATTGAGTCAATCATGAGATGTCAAGTACCACACCAGAGGTTGTTTTTGCACGAGATGCAATAAGTTGATATTGATCTAATCCTGGAGAAACAGTCGGAAGCAGCTTTAGAACATAAGTGGATGTTCTAGGGTTATGATAACGACAGCCTCATTTAGGAGACATTTATCATTCCAGGCTTCCAAGGTGACCTGGACGACAGGGTGGCCGTCAGAGTTATAGTTTTTCCCTCTGACGAGGGGCAGTGTTTTGGACAGGTGATCCAGGCAAATACTGAGGGAGGCATGGCGCAGGATACTGATTAAGTTCAGTTGACGATACAGTCTAAGAAGTTTGGATTTGGAGTTCATTTATGAGCTAGGTCCCATCAGACATCTAGACACATTCTAAGACAGGTATTGCTCATTTCGGGAGATGGTTTTCTCCGCGAACTTGAGATATAAAGAGACATAGAAAGAAACATCAAAGCGGATCCACTCACTGAGGCTATTCCTCGAACGCAATAGTTTCGCAAACAGGCTTTATGAGACTGATTAGTAGAGGAGTTGGGTGTTCGGTATCACACGGGCTATGAGTATGCGACATCGCAATAATTACCCATGAGTGCAAGTAGGAGATTGTTGGAGATAGTGCCCCCAGAGTCAATTATTGGATCACAGGCACGTGATTGCAATGATTGAGGGAGGACCTATCCCGGTAGGACACTTACTCAAGATGATAGTATGCTATCTGGTTTATCTTTATCGTCGTGTACTGCTTTAGGTGACCTGATATGTCGCTATTACACGTTGATAGAGCCCCTAGGATTCTTGCTTGACTGCCAGCAGTATGAGGGCGATCATATACGTAGGAGCTGGTAGTCTATAAGCACATCTTTAAAAGGTCCCTAGTCGTGGGAGTTTCGAGACAGGGCATCGATTCTCCAGAGTAGACTAGTGTATACAGTCGAGACCTCGACGAGGGGCGGTGGCCGGTCTCACAAGCCACTGGTGTCAGTTGGATCACCTAAGATGTATACAGGTGCTCATTGGGTTATGAGTACACCGGACAGGACTCGCCGAGAACCTGCTAGTTGGGATTATACCAGATGTCAGATAGCAGTTCCCTGGTGACATGTGTACATGTTAGTTCATGGACCTGAGATCGTCATTTGTCTCGTGTGAGTTCCCACTGTGCTTTGATTACTACCCTACCACGGCTCAAAGGAGTCGTGCAAACAGGTTTTAGTTGGGTACAGTCCCGAGCCACATGGAGGCAGTGAGCGGGTCTGCAGGGGTTTGTCTCTCCCGGTATTGGGGGTGAGGTCGCGCTGTGTCTAGGAGAGCCAGTACATGAAAAGTCCTTGGCCAAGGCAGGAGATTTACTGGTAGGTATTCCAGTAGTATCTCAGGGTGTTCTGGGCTGATCTCCGACACGACTTGTACCGTTTTTGGGGGTCTGACTTTTACCAACCCTTAGGCCCGCCATGCGATGCTCATAGACAAACAGACCGGACTGTACGGATATTGTCACTGACAGGCTTAGTAGGGTGTCAGGATGAGTTCGTTCATCGACGTCCCTTTTGGTCAATAGCTGGTAGCCCGTCACGTATGGCTAATACCTCTGACGTGCTAGTGGTTAAATCCACAGCTATAGTATTGACGAGTCTTTAGAGTCCCCCACAGACAGTTGCTCAAGTTTCGGGCGAAACACTGTAGAGGCCGTATGGAGATATGGCAGGGTTCGATCAGATACGTGCGGTATTGCACGGGTCAGGATCGGACGGTTAATACTAGCGGGTTTTGGTTTAAGCCGGATCCTAGTATTGTACAGTGTAGATTTTGTCTCATTGCATTTGTATTCGGTCGGAATACAAATGCGGGTATGTATATACAGTAGCGACGTTTTCCTGTAATTTATTACGGGATCAGTTTTTAGGAGTTGCCAGTTTGTTTTCCACTTCAGCCATATTTCTTTGTATCTTTCATTGGCTGAAAATTGGTGGAGGAGGGCTTATTTGCATTTGTGCAAATAAGCAATGTGGAGGGTGTTATTTGCATTTTGTTGTGTCATGATCACTTGACTTTCTTTAGTCATCATGGCTTGACTTGTGGGTTCATGATGGTTTCACTTTTGGTGATGAGAGTGATTAAGTTTTTTGAGTGTGGTGTTTGTTGTAATGATGTTTGATCATCATTATCTTTTTCTCTCTTTTGCATTATCATTTGATCCACTCCCTCCCTCTTGTTTTTGGGACTCACTCCATTCTCATTCCCTCATGCCATGGCCGGCCTTGTTGTGAGGGGGCTGTCCAGATTTTTGGTGGGGATTTTTAGGCTCTCTCATGCTTGCAAAAATCCCCAAGTTCATCACAAACTTCCACTACTTCATTACCTCCACCATATGGCAACTTCCACAACCTCAAATGAGACATATAGATCTTCACTTCATCTACAGCAAATCTTGGGCATGTCGACTCGCCAACTTCATGCCCGAGTTGCCTCGGTCTAGAGGTGGGAGCCCGTTAAAGAAGCCGGCGACGTGGTGCCCTTCCGGCGACATGGTGGAGACCGGAGTTTCCGCGGGGAGATCGGGACGACGATGAGAAGACCGAAGGACACAGATCGCTCAGTATATCTCTCTGCCCCTTTCTCTTGATAGCTAGGACTAGTTTAATGGCACGATCCGGGTTTATAGTGCGCGGTGGTGCCGGTTTAAAAAGTTTAAGTAAATCATCGTTTCCGCATTCCGGCGTCGGATCGACGGCCAAGGCGCCGCTGTGCACTTACATCCCGTCGCACTTGGAGGCAGTGACGGTTAGACAGGATTCGTCTCTCCCGGTATTGGGGGTTGATATCGCGCTGTGTCTAGGAGAGCCATTACATAATGTTCCTGGCCAGGGCAAGCGAGATATATTGGTAGCGTTTCCAGTGTTATCTCAGGGTGTTCTGGGCTACACTCCGACACGACTTGTACCGCTATTAGGGGACTGACGTTTACCGCCCCTAGGCCCGACATGCGATACTCTCAGACGAACAGACCGGACTGTACGGAGATTGTCACATTCAGACTCAGTCGGAGTTCGGATGGGTTCAACTCATCAGTCTTCTGATCGGCATCTACCTGGGGACCGTTACGTATAGCTAGTACCACTTGCGGCCTGTCGTTAAACCCACTGCCAGCGTAGTGTCGAGTCTTTAGAGTCCTACACAGAGGGCTATTCGCCTTTGGGCAAAACTGAGTAGAGGTCGCATGGTTTTGCGACAGGGTTCGTTCACATGCGCGCACTTGTGCACGTTTGGTGTCCGGGCAGTTATTACTAGCGGGCTTTGGTTTAAGCCAGATCCTAGTATATATTTTGGGATTGGTTTTATCTTATTGTATTCATGTTTCTCGGAACACGGGTGCGGGTGTGTATGCACAGTTGACAGAGGCAGAGGCAGAGGATTCTCATTAGGGTTGTTGACCGTTGACTTTTTCTAAACCCCAATGAGAATGAGAAATATGATTAATAATATTAATTAAGAATTATTGTGCCATGGTTGAGTTGAACATTTGACTTTTGTTGACTTGTTGACTTTGTTGACCGGTTGACCATTGTGGACTTGTTGACCATCATCATTTCATCTCAATGATGCTTCTTGTTCTTTGCAAAATGCATTAAATGCATGAAATGATAATACTATCACAATTCTTAATTATTATTATTATCATCATTATTCTTACTTTTGTGAGCATGGTTATAAATTATCATCTCATTCTCACTTGATCACTCTCTCTCATCCAAAGCTCATCCTCTTCCTCTCTCTCAAAGCTCTCATGTCTCATGTGTTGAGAACCATGAGCTATTGAGATAAAACCACTAAAACTCCACTCTACTCACTCTAGAGTTCTAGGTTTAGCAAGCCAAGCACTTTAGTTTCCTCTCGGTTGAGGTAGGAGCTCAAGGTAGAGGCTTTCGGGTGGATCCTTCTTCGACAAAGAGGAGACTACGAGGTGGAGCCGTTCAGGCCACTCCAAGGAGCAAGAAGAGAAGGAGTTCAAGACCTAGGTATAACCCTCTAACATAGTAGTTAAACTTGTAGTTAGTTTGCTAGGTTTTGTTTAGCAAAGATCCTCCTTTCTAGTCCATGTTGCCTTGTCATAAAAAATCGTTTTTTACCGATTCCGCCTCCCCGTAAGAACCGGGGTGGGCAATGTGGACTTACAGTAATCTGTTACATGGGTTACAGAAAGGTACAGAACTGGGAATGTGTGATATGTCTCTAAGTGTTAGAGAATGGTGCAATTGTTGCAGCCAAGTCAGTTGGCAAATATCACCTTGTATTAATACATTGATTCTGAACGAATGTTATTACATACCGAACCTGATATACAACATTACATCAGATTATTTGTTAAGTTAAAGAAGGATGTAATTCTGTATTGGAGGATAATGTTGTGAACATTTTCCTGAATCAAGAGTTGATTGGATCAGGAATGTTATGAAATAGCATACACGTTCTAAATCAAACCACAGTTCAAAGTATATAGAACACACACAAGAGGAGTAGTTCAGAAATGAACGAATCCTTCTTGTGGCATTGTAGACTAGGTCATATCAATGCGACACGACTAGCTAAGTTACATAAGGATGAATATGAGAATATGTTCGAATTTTCATCTTATGATCCTTGCCAGTCTTGTCTCAAAGATAAAATGACCAATACTCCGTTTACCGGAAACAGAGAAAGAGTTAGTAAACTCTTGGGACTCTTTCTGCAACCATGTTGAAACACAAGTCTAAAACTTTTGAGAAATTCAAGGAATATAAGCTTGAAGTTGAAAAACTAAAAGGGTAGAAGTATTAAGTCCTACGAAGTGTTCGAGGAGGAGAATACTTGCGCATGGAGTTCCTGGAGTTTCTAAAAGGAGAATGAGATTCTCTCTCAGCTTACTCCTTCGTATACACCATAGCACAATGGTGTATCGGGGCAGAGGTATCGCGCCCTATGAGATATGGCGCGCTCTATGATGAGTATTGCTGAATTACTTATTTCCTTTTGAGGTTATGCACTTGAGAAGCTGCATACCTATTGAATGGGGTTCCATCCAAATTAGTGCCTACTACTACATATGAGATATGGTATGGGAAGAGACCATCACTTAAACGAGTTAAGATATGGGGTTGTCTGTGCTATGCTGAAAAATAAAATCTAGACAAGCTCGAGGCAAGGTCAGTTCTGTATAAGTTTGTTAGGATATCCCAAACATTTGTGAGGGAATATCTTCTACCAAATTGAGGAGCAAAAGGTGTTTTGTTTCTCAGCATGGTACCTTCTTACAAAAGGAATTTCTTATGAAGAAATTTGTGGTCATGAGGTAGAATTGGAAAGAGTTCCAGCTAGACAAACTAACAGCTGATGATTTGGTGAAACCAAAGGATTCAATAGTCTCCAACGAACCTCAGCCTCTCCGCGAATCTGGTAGGGTTCCTCATCCACTTGAAAGATACTACGGTCTTCTCGGTGATAGTGGGAGCGAGGATTACATCATGAGATGATGACCCGACTAAGTTTCGAGCAGGCCATCAAGAGTGGGGACTCTGTAAGAATGGCTGGATGCTAAGCGATCTGAGATGGAATCTATATACACCAACAAAGTATAGACTTTGGTTGCAATATCTAAAGGGTTAAACCCCCATCAAGAGCAAGTATATCTTGAGAAGATTACTTGGTGTAGATGGAAAAGTTGAGACTTTCAAAGGTAGACTTATTTTAAAAGGTTTTCGTCATCGACCAGGTGTGGATTATGATGAAACATTTTCTCCAGTAGCTATGCTTAAATCTATCCGGATCCTACTTACCATTGCTATATATCATGACTACGATATTTGGCGGTTGGGTGTTATGACTGCTTTTTAAATAGTGATTTAGAAGAGAGAGTCTATAAGTACACAGCCAGAGGGCTTCGTAGATAGTAGGAGCAGCAGAAACGTGTGCAAGTTGCTTTACGGGTTAAAGCAGGCATCGCGATGTTGGAAAATCTATTTTGATGTGGTAGTCAAAGCGTTTGACTTCATCAAAATGGTAGATGAACCTTGTATATACAAAAAGGTAGTAGAGTGTAAGGTGGTCTTCCTCTTATTGTACGTAGATGACATACTCTTGATAGGGAAGGTGTTTCCTATGCTACACTCGGTCAATCTCCTCTTATCATAAGGATTCTCCATAAAGGATCAAGGTGATACATCCTAAATTCTTGGTTTTAGATCTATGAGATAGATCTAAGTGGATGTTAGGATTCTCACTAGGTGTAGTGAGATGGTATCAATCGATACTGGAGAGAATCACTGGATAGCTTCCAGGGTGGTAAGGTCGACTGAATGTCAGTCACAGGCATTGTCTTTACCCTCAGTGGAGGGACGGTATGTTGGAAGAGTTCCAAGCTAGATACCGTGGCAAACTAGACGATAAAGGCTGGATACATCGCTACCAAAGATGCTACCAAAGAGACAGTCTGGGTGTATATTAGTTCATGAGATGAACTTCGATCCTACCATTGTGTGACAATGGAGTTGTGACTTATGCCTAGGAACCCCCATCCCATCAGTGACCCAGACATATTCTAAGGCAGTATCACCTGATCATGGAGATAGTTAATCTCCAGGGAGATTGAGGTTAGGAGAGTAGATTCAGATGATAACACGGCGGATCCACTCACGAAGGCCTTTTCCTAAGAGAGACTTTTATGGGATACTACAACCACTGCTATATGATGGCCCTAGTGCAAGTGGGAGATTGTTAGTTATATGTATGCTCTAGAGGCCATTACTGTACATGTGATGTATATTGTAGTGGATGCTTGGACATATATAGAGAGGACTTTCTTGCTCGACATGATAGTATGCTATCTGATTGCTCTTTATCTTAACATATATAATTACTGTCTCTCTATTACATGTTGGTAAAGCCCTTAGGATGAGTACTTGACTACCAGGATTATAATGCAAATCATACTAGTGGGGCAGAGGTAGTCGGCAAGTACATCCTTCAAATGTTCCTAGTCATGGGAGTATCAAGACAAGGCATCGATACTCTAGAGTAGACTAGCGTATACGCTTCTCGACCCATGTGATGGGCGATGGATGATCCCATATCCATTGGTGTTTGACATCAGAGATGGTATACGGGTGGTCAGTGGAGACTGGATACACTGAACGGACTCGCTGAGAACTCCTAGATGGTATTTTACCTATCGTCAGATAGCAGTTCTCTGATGACACTGGTACAGGTTAGTCTGTCGACCCGAGATCGTCATAGAGTCTTGTGTGATTCCCACTGTGCTTTGATTTCCACCATACCACAGTCAAAAGATCGTGCAAAAAGATGGTTTTTGGGTACAGTCACGAGTCACATGGAGACAATGAGCGATAGGAGGGGATTCGTCTCTCCCGGTATTGGGAGTTGATGTTGCGCTATGCTCGACTGGCCATAACAGGAAATACCTGGCCAGGGTTGCTGAGATCTACTGTTAAGTGTTATTAGTAGTTTCTCAAACCGTTATGGACTTTGCATCGGCATGACTTATCAGGCTATTGGGGTCTGACGTTATACCACCCACAGGCTGTGATATGCGACATATCTGACGAAGAGACCGGACTGTACGGTAGTGTTACTGATTGGATTCACAGGAGTATGAGCAGGCTTGCTTTTTGATCTTCTGATCGCTCAATACCCGGGTGGCTGTTACGTTTAGCAGACCGCTTGCGGCTTGTGGGTGTTTGATATGATCATCACCTACTACCGGCGTATTGACGAGTCTTTAGAGTCCTACACAGAGGTTTCCTGGTTCATGCGAAACGAAGTAGGATCACATATGTGATATGCGCGGGACCGAGATTAATGCGCGTATGTGATACCGCATTCTATTCTCGCGATATGTGATATCGATCGGTTATATGTGATATAGCCGGGTTATCGGATCAAGTGTTGATTCGATAAGATGATTCATATGATATTAGTCGGTTGTATGTGATATAGCCGGATTATTAAATCAAGTGTTGATTTGATAATTTAATGTATAATTATATTGTTAGTTATATGTATGCCCTAGAGGCCATTATTGTACATGTGATGTATATTATAATGGATGCTTAGATATATATAGAGAGGACTTTCTTGCTCGACATGATAGTATGCTATCTGGTTGCTCTTTGTCTTAACATGTTGACTTGTATATGTGATGCTGTCTTGCTCTCACATGTTGATAAAGCCCTTAGGATGTGTACTTGACTACCAGGACTATGATGGAGATCATACTAGTAGGGCCCAAAGGTAGTCCACAAGTACACCCTAAAATTGTTTCTAGTCGAGGGTGTATCGAGACAGGGCATCGATATTCCAGAGTAGACTAGCGTATACGCATCTTGACCCATATGATGGGTGATGGATGATCCCACATCTATTGGTGTTTGACATCAAAGATGGTATATGGGTGCTCAGTGGAGACTAAGTACACTGAACGGACTTGCCGAGAACTCCTAGTTCGGTATTATACCTATCGTTAGATAGCAGTTCTCTTATGACACTGGTACATGTAAGTCTGTAGACCCGAGATCGTTATAGAGTCTTGTATGATTTCCACTGTGCTTTGATTTCCAACTTACCACATTCAACAGAACATGCAAAACGGTGACTTTTAGGTACAGTCCCAAATCACATGGAGGCAACAAGCGATAGGAGTGGATTCGTCTCTCCCGGTATTGGGGGTTGATGTTGCGCTGTGCTCGATTGGCCATAACGATAAGTCCCTGGCAAGGGCTGCTACGGAGATTTACTGATAAGTGTTATCAGTAGTTTCTCGACCCGTTATGAACCTCACATCGGCACGACTTATCGGTTATTGGGGTCTGACGTTTACCACCCCTATACTAGATATGCGACAAATCAAAAGAAGACACCGGACTGTACCGTGGTTTTACTAACATGCTTTTGCAGGAGTTAGAGCGGGCTTGCTTGCTGATCTTCTGATCCTTCAATACCCGGATAGCCGTTACGACCAGCTAGTACCGCTGATGGCTTATGGGTGCTTGATATGATCATCACCTACTGCCGGAGTATTGACGAGTCTTTAGAGTCCTACACAGAGGTTTCACTGGCTCAGGAAAAACAAAGTAGGAGAACATATGTGATATGTGCGGGACCGAGATTAATACGAGTATATGATACCGTATTCTATTCTCGCGATATAAGGTATCGATCAGTTATATAAGATATAGCTGGGTTATCGAATCAAATGTTGATTCGATAAGTCGATACAGTATCGATCGGTTATATGAGATATAGCCGGGTTATCGAATCAAGTGTTGATTCGATAAATTGATACAAATAATATTAGTCGGTCATATGAGATATGACCGGATTATTAAATCAAGTGTTAATTTAATGATTTAATGTATAATTATATATATTTGATATATTAATTTACATTAACTAATATTAGCTCACTTAAGCATTTCCTTTTCTCACATGTGCACAGTTAATATATATGTGATATATATTAATTGTGTTTTATTTATGTGTCATGGTTGATGATACATGCAACATGGGTGTATGAGACTTACACCATGATAATCATAATGAAGGGTTTATTTATTTAGTGTAAATCAATTATTAGTTGGATAATGGTCATATGGCATGAAGCTTGCAGAAGCTTGGAGACCCATTGACTAGTCCGCTAGTTTTGTCTTATACTAGATTGTTAACCCAACCATTATCTAAACTCATGGTTAAGTCTCTACATGAGATATATTAGATATTTTCTCACCCATGGTTGCCATTCACCCTCTCATCTTTTATTTGCTTCATCTTCATCGAGAGCAAGAGAGAGCTTTCTAGGTTTTTGAGAGAAGAAGAAAAAGAGTGAGAAAATTAATTCTAAAGTGAGCAAAAATCCTACTTCATCATCCTCTACTAGATTAGCACTTTAGTATAGGGAGTTAGCTTTACTAATCCAACATTAGTGAAGAGATAGCTTGGGTTATTGTCTCCTCGACGTAGATCATCTTCGGCCTCGAAGACTTCGTGCAAGCTCGTTGCTTTCTTCTTGTGGAGCCGTTCAAGAGTCCGCAAGATCACTACTTGGAGCGAAGGGACCACTACAAGGAGCTATTGAAGTGAAGGACCGGTCTACAAAGGTTGTATTCCTAGTTCACTTAGATGTAAAGTAGTTTACATTATGTATTGTCTAAATCTTTAGTTAAGATTCTAGGGTTAGGATTGTTTTGTACAGCAAATTTTTGAAAATGGCGTGGACGATGCCTCCCGAAACCTTGTTGTCGTGCCAAGCGATCCTACAGTGGTATCAGAGACATGCTAGAGATTTAGACGATGTATGTTGAATTACTAAACCGAAACAACTCCGAAACACCCGATACACAAATTTAGTTTCTGTCGAAATTTTAAAGTTGTCGAATTTTTTTAAACAACTGCAGAATGTTATATGAGATGCAACATGAACACAGTACAAAATTTAACCCCAGACCTCGGATTTTGGCCTGGCACAGAGCTTAGAAAACTGGCCTGCTCGGTTTTTTGGTGGTGTCCAGGGTTGAAATTTGTACTGTGTTCCAGTCTCTGGGTTTTAGTGTTTCAGGTGTTGTTTGTTTTTGCTAAATTTGCATGTGATGTTATCTTTTTGCAAAGGCAATTCGGATTGTTTCGTAGTCGTAATTCTAACTATATTTCGGGTTATTTAGACGGTGTTAAAAAGTTCGAACGAATATCAAATACCCTCTTTAACCCTCGACGGAAAATTTTCCAAGAGTTGGATTTTTCCAAGTTAAAGAACATTCAAATATCATGCAAGTAATGCGGTGGACCCTCTAGAAGAACAAAAACCTAACTTGATTCTATGACCGTAAGAACCGCCGCCAAACCCTAGGGTTTGCGGTAGTTCCGCGGCTCC
Source organism: Agapanthus africanus (assembly GCA_030015575.1). NCBI lineage: Eukaryota > Viridiplantae > Streptophyta > Magnoliopsida > Asparagales > Amaryllidaceae > Agapanthus > Agapanthus africanus. The sequence continues at coordinate 618,904,726 of CM057341.1, forward strand.
ATAGGTGAGGCAAGGGTTGACCCTTCTACGGTTGGTCCATTGGTACTATGGCATGTGATGAGTATTTTTAAACCGCGCTCAAGTGTTGAGCTTTTTGGGAAATTTTGGGTGTTTATTGATTCGATCGGAATATTTAACGTCGTCTAGCTATTTGTGGAATGTGATACAATATGTGGAATTCATATAGTTAGGCATGAAATCCAAACTATGTGATATTTTGGGTTTATGATGTCTAAGGTGATTGTGGATTCCAAATGTTGTAGTTTGACATGTTATTTTCTGCGACCGTAAGTGTAAAATGTGGTGTATCACCATTTTCGTTGCTATATGTCAACGACAATTGTGATACGCATATTCACTTACGTCGATGACATGTGATGTTATGTGTTGCTGGGATATGTTATATTGGATCGTTGTGTTTTGAATAGCCGGGTTTTTTTTATGTGAGATGAGAGTTTTTATTTTCATTCATGTAAAATTCATTGTATGTAATATTCTTTTATTGAGGCACTTCCGGGTTGAGGATGATGTCACCATTATTGTATATTATATACTTTTCCGCATTAAGATAGACCCAAGGTGGGGACACAAGCAACTGGGTTCTAGAGTCCAGTGGGAGACCATCTCGAGGAGTTGAGTCCGGGTCTCCTAACTCTAGAATTGGTAGGGTTGCTTGCCGCTTTTGTAAGGGTCTAGAGATGTGGGTTTGGCTATTCATTGCGACCGTGGAATCCGTGTTTTATACCGGCTTAATTTAAAACACGGAATTCCTAGTATATCCAATATTTCATATGTTATTTTCTGCTACTGATATTCTGTGATGTGATCACTTTATATATCTGAGACGAATGCTTTATTATTGTATATATGATATATAATAAATGTTGCTTATGTTTTGCACCCGTGCTAGTCCGGCCCCGCTATGACGTTAGTTAAGTAACCTAATTGTGCATAACGGGACACTGTGGCGAATGCGGATGGCATAAGCGTACGTTGTATTTTCGTTTCTTCTGTGATGCTTAGGAAGCATAAATGATGGGAATTCATTAATGAGATTAATGAAAAGAAAAGAAACCTAAAAGATGTTGTGGAATCATATTTTCAAAAAGGGTAGCTCTAGTTTTTGCTTTGCATAGCGGTATTCCTTGTAGAATATCCAGCACCTCATTCGATGAGGAAGGAGCCGAGATCCTTTCACCGGGAGTGACCTCTTTAGCGAAACTAGCAGATGCTACAACCCACTCGGTTTTGTTTTTTGATTGCTTCTTTTAGTTCTTGCTTTGCATAGCGGTATTTATGAAATTTCCTGCACCTTATTCGATAAGGAAAGAGCCGAGATCCCTTCACCGGGAGTGACCTCTTTAGCAAAACTAGTAAAAAACCTAAAAAACACTCCTTTTCAAAAATCACTTGTTTCTACAACTACATCAAGTTCATTACGCTCATGGTTTTCTTAAAAACCTGCATAGCCCTCCGTCATTTCAGATAAGGACTATTTAGTATTCGTGCTGCGTTTGTTGGCCTTTGACAAGGCGTAATGTGCGGTAGCTGAATGGTGCTTATTTGCTTAAGCATGCGATGTGATTGGATTAGGGTAGCCGTACGACCTTGTTGGCCTTTGTCAAGGGTCGTGCGGATGGGTTTAATTCAATCAGGAAATGATGGGTTGAACTTGACTAACATCCTATGGTTTGTTGGCCTTTGTCAAGGTCATAGGGAGTTAGGAGCAAAAGCATTATTGGGAATTTCAAGTGTTGAAATTTGCAATGAGATTGCATACCTTCTATGAGATAGTTGGATCCCGATACCCACTGTGAGCAAAAATTGCTCCCGGGAGAGTTTTGCACTTTACAATTAGCTAACTCATTAGGTGTCTAGAAACGTGTCAACGGGGCTACACCTCTAGGAAAATGAGGTTTATTTTAATTAGGTCCGTGCGAAAGCATGGGGAACCTCCCTCAGAAGTACCAGCACTGGCCTGACTGAACGGTTAGCGAAGTTGTAGAATGCAGTTAATTCTGGCTGAATTTTCTTTTTAAGGTTTGAAGGAAAATTTGAGAATAGCAGTGGGAGACATCGATTATATAAGATAAATAACCAATATGATCTTTGCAAAAGCATACTCTAAGCGTTTTCTTCTCTCTCTCTCTCCAGGTAGCGACCATGTCAGGTCTTAATCAAGATAATAATATGGATGTATTGACTGAACCCGCTTTTTATGCTGAGTAGGGGAACATTGGTTCCGCTCCAACTTATAATTGTTATAAGTCTGAGCAGGAAGTAGGAAAATATCCAGATTTCCATGCCACCCAAACGAAGAATGAGCATGTTGATGCATCTTCTTCAGGTGTGTTAGTTACCCAGAACTGTTTCTCAGTACACTCTACGTCCTGAGTATTAGATACTGGATCGGGATCCTACATATGTAATATGTTACATGGGCTAAGGAATGGTAGAGAACTGGGAGTAGGTGGTCATTCCGTACTAGTAGGGAATGGTGCAAATGTTGCAGCCAAAATAGTTGACGAATATCACCTTGTATTACCAAATGGTAATACATTGATTCTGAACGAATGCTATTACATACCGACCCTGATATGCAATCTTATATCAGTTTCTTTTTTAAGTAAAGAAGGATATAATTTTGTAGTACATGATAATGTTATGAACATCTTTCTGAATCAAAAATTGCTTGGATCAGGCTCGTTAAATAATGGCATATACATTCTAAATCAAATCATAGTTCTTAATGTACAAAACACACACAAGAGGAAGAGTTCAGAAATGAACGAATCCTTCTTGTGGTATTGTAGACTAGGTCATATCAATGCGATACGACTAGCTAAGTTACATAAGGATGGATATTTGAATTCATTCGAATTATCATCTTATGAAACTTGCCATTCATGACTCAAAGGAAAGATGACCAAAATTCCGTTTACTGGACACGGAGAAAGAGTTACGGAACTCTTGGGACTGATACATAGTGATGTATTCGGTCCCATGTCTACACATGCCAGGAATGGTTCTTTATACTTCATTACATTCACTGACGTCTCTCAAGATACGGACATGTGTTCCTGTTGAAACACAAGTCTGAAGCTTTTGAGAAATTCAAAGAATATAAGCATGAAGTTGAGAACCAGACGGGTAAAAGTATTAAAATCCATCGATCTGATCGAGGAGGAGAATACTTGAGCAATGAATTCCTGGACTATCTAAAAGAGAATGGGATTCTCTCTCAGCTTACTCCTTCGTATACACCACAGCATAATGATGTATCGGAATGGAGGAATCGCATCCTATTGGATATGGTGCGCTCTATGATGAGAACCGCTAAGTTACCCATTTCCTTTTGGAGTTATGCGCTTAAGACAGCGGCATACCTATAGAATCAAGTTCCGTCTAAATCTGTACCTACCACACTATATAAGATATGGAGTGGGAAGAGACCATGTCTTAAACAAGTTAAGATATGGGGTTTATCTGGCCTATGTCAAAAGGCAAAATCCGGACAAACTCGAGACACGGTCAGTTCTTTGTAAGTTTGTGGGATATTCTAAACATTCACATGGATATCTTTTCTATCACAGCGAGGATCAAAAGGTTTTTATTTCTCGACATGCCACCTTTTTAGAAAAGGAATTTCTTGCAAAAGAAATTAGTGGCGATGAGGTAGAGCTGGAAGAAGTTCCAGCAGCACAAACTACAACTGAAGATTTAGTGGAACCAGAGGATTCGATAGTTCCCAACGAACCTCAGCCTCTCCGCCGATCTAGTAGGGTTCCTCATCCACCTGAGAGATACTATGGTTTTCTCGTAGACGGTGGGAGCGAGGATTGCATCATGGTAGATGATGACCTAACTAGCTTCGAGCAGGCCATCACGAGTGATGACTCTGTGAAATGGCTGGATGCAATGCGATCTGAGATGGAATCCATGTACACCAACAAAGTATGGACTTTGGAAGTTGCTCCTGAAGGGGTAAAACCCATCGGGAGCAAATGGATCTTTAAGAAGAAAATTGGTGTAGATGGAAAAGTTGAGACTTTCAAAGCTAGACTTGTTGCAAAAGGTTTTCGTCAACGACCAGGTGTGGACTATGATGAAACCTTTTCTCCAGTGGCTATGCTTAAGTCCATCCGAATCCTGCTTTCCATCGCTGCATGCTGATTGTTTATGATTTTAGTACATGCATTTTAAATTTTAAGAATACCGTAATCAAGACGGTGTCGCTTGGTAGCTAGCCGGTTGATTACGAGTCGATCCACAGGGAAATGGTGTTCTTTTCTTTAAGTTCTAACGAATTAAGTCATATTTTTGGTAGGTTTTGTTTTAAGATCTAAGGATGAGATTAAATTGATTTAAAGTCTTGCTAGGGTTATGATTAGGTTAGATTGAAATATGAGTTCTTCTTACCGCTAACAATGCCCTAGTTAAGAATATAGGTGTTAGGGTAATAGTCAACAACGGGGATTAGCACAACTAAGAAGAAATGTAGTTTCTTCCTTTTGGTCCTTGTCTGTCCGTTCTTAACTCTTAGCCCTAACCTCCGGCTAATTCAACTACAACTGGTCTAACTAGGGAATCACCGCTATCATGTAGGATAGGATGCCGTAGTGAGCGGTGTGTGGTTGAATTAAAAGGAGTCCGTATTTTAATAATTAAATAGGCAAAGAAAGGAGCGAGAGATTTCTTTCTCTCAAACCTTCCCTATCCTAACCCTAACAAGTGAGGAATTACTCACTCATTAGGAAAGTGACAAGAAAATTCATTTTTTTATATTTTATTTTAAAAGACTATCTAAATTGCAGATAATAGAAGACAGATAAAAAAAATGCAGGAATTAAATTCAGATAAAAAAGAATGCACGATAAAAATAAAAATACCTTTATTGATGACCTCTCAACGATTACAAGGGAAATTAAAATTTAATCTAAGAATTAAAAAGAGGCATGCCTAATTAGGCTTTCGGCTTTCCTATTTATAGATAGGAAAAAACCCTAGGTTACAATCTGATCTATACACGAATTTACATGACTGCCTTAAGAAAGCCGGGTCAAAGCACCGACACCCACCGACACATGCACCGACACGTGCATTGTGTAAGGGCATGGCGGCGCCCCGGCCATCAATCCGACGCCGGAATGCGGAAACGATAATTTTCTTTAACTGTTAAACCGGCACCACAGCGCACAAAAGTCCCAGATCGGGCCATTAATCTAGTCCTAGCTAACTAAAGAACGGGGTAGAGAGATATACAGAGCGATCCGTGTCCTTCGGTCTTCTCGACGTCGTCCCGATCTCCCGCGGAATCTCCGGTCTTCACCTCCTCGCCGGAAGGGCACCACATCACCGGCTTCTTTTACGGGTTCCCACCTCTAGACCGAGGCAACTCGGGCATGAAGTTGGCGAGTCGACGTGCCCAAGGGTGCTGTAGGTTAACTGTAGAATGCTTTGTCTCTTGGGGTTGTAGGAGGTTGCCATATGGTGGAGGTATGAGATATGAGCTTTTGGAGGAGGAGCTAAAAATGATTTTGCCAAGCCAAATGAGCGTAAATCCCACACTCAAAAATTGGGACAGCCCCCTTTCCCTTTGGCCGGCCATGACAAGGTGAGAATGAGAGGAGTGTGAGTGGCTAAATGAATATGGGTGTCTCTAAAATAATCTAGAGAGAGAAAGGGTTATCATTAACAAAAGAAATGATCACAAACCAAGTCCAATACTCTACCAACCATCACCCTTCATCATCATCAACAATCATGACTCTAAAAGTCAAGCCATCATGGTCAAAAGAAGTCAAATGATGGTGCAACCATCATGAAGCAAGGATATGCAAATAACACCCTCCACAAATGCTTATTTGCACAAATGCAAATAAGCCCTCTTTCCACCAAATTTCAGCCAATGGAAGATACAAAGAAATATGGCCGGAACGGAAAACAAACTGGCAACCCCTAAAAACCGATCCCATAATAAATTACAGGAAAATCCCGCTACTGTATATACATACCCGCATTTGTATTCCGGCCGAAATACAATTGCAATGAGACAAAATCTACACTGTACTATACTAGGATCCGGCTTAAACCAAAGACGGCTAGTATTACCCGTCCGATCATGATCTGTGCAATACCGCACGTATCTGATCGAACCCTGCCATATCTCCATACGGCCTCTACAGCGTTTCGCCCGAAACTTGAGAAACTAGTCTGTGGGGGACTCTAAAGACTCGTCAATACTTTGGTTGTGGATTTAACCACTAGCACGTCAGAGGTATTAGCCAATACGTAACGGGCTACCAGGTATTGACCAAAAGGGACGTCGATGAGCGAACTCATCCTGACACCCTACTGAGCCTGTCAGTGACAATATCCGTACAGTCTGGTCCGTTCGTCTATGAGCATCGCATGGCGGGCCTAGGGGGTTGGTAAAAATCAGACCCTCAAAAGCGGTACAAGTCGTGTCGGAGTGTAGCCCAGAACACCCTGAGATACTACTGGAATACCTGCTAGTAAATCTCCTGCCTCGGCCGAGGGCTTTGTGTAATGGCTCTCCTAGACACAGCGCGACCTCACCCCCAATACCGGGAGAGACGAACCCCTGAAGATCCGCTCACTGCCTCCATGTGGCTCGGGACTGTACCCAATTAAAACCTGTTTGCACGTCTCCTTTGAGCGTGGTAGGGTAGTAATCAAAGTACAGTGGGAACTCACATGAGACAAATGACGATCCTCAGGTCGATGAACTAACCTGTACACATGTCACCAGGGAACTGCTATCTGACATCAGGTATAAGACCAACTAGCATGTTCCCGGCGAGTCCTGTCCGGTGTACTCATAACCCAATGAGCGCCTGTATACATCTTGGGTGAACCAACTGACACCAGTGGCTTGTAAGACCGGCCACCGCCCCTCGTCGGGGTCTCGACTGTATACACTAGTCTACTCTGGAGTATCGATGCCCTATCTCGAAACTCCCATGACTAGGGACCTTTTAAGGATGTGCTTATAGACTACCAGCTCCTACGTATATGATCGCCCTCATACTGCTGGCAGTCAAGCAAGAATCCTAGGGGCTCTATCAACGTGTAATAGAGACCTGTCTGGTCACCTAAAGTAGTACACGATGATAAAGATAAACCAGATAGCATACTATCATCTTGAGTAAGACTGTCCTACCGGGATAGGTCCTCCCTCAATCATTTCAATCACGTGTCTATGATCTAATAATTGACTCTGAGGGCACTATCTCCAACAATCTCCCACTTGCACTCAAGGCGAATTATTGCGATGTCGCATACTCACAGCCCGTGTCATACCGAACACCCAACTCCCCTACTAGTCAGTCTCACAAAGCTCGTTTGCGAAACTATTGCGTTCGAGGAATAGCCTCAGTGAGTGGGTCCGTTTTGATGTTTCTTTCTATGTCTCTCTATATCTCAAGCTCGCGGAGAAAGCCATCTACCAAAATGAGCAATACATGTCTTAGAATGTGTCTGGATGTTTGCCGGGACCTAGCTCATAAATGAACTCCAAATCCAAACTTCTTAGACTGTATCGTTAACTGAACTCAATCAGTATCCTGTGCCATACCTCCCTTAGTATCCCCTTGGACCACCTGTCCAAAATACTGCCCCTCGTCAGAAGGAAAACTATAACTCTGACAACCTCTCTGTCATCCAGGTCACCTTGGAAGCCTGGAACGATAACCGTCACCTAAATGAGGCTGACGCTATCATATCCCTAGAACATCTACTTATGTTCTAAATCTGCTTCCGACTGTTTCTCCAGGATTGGATCAATATCAATTTATTGCATCCACTGCAAAAACAACATCTGGTGTGGTACTTGACATCTCATGATTGACTCAATTGCCTGAGCAAGTGATCTGCCAATCATGCACATCCCTCTCCCCTTTAGTCTGTAAGACACCTTTAGAGAGGGTGACTCCATCACCCGCAGGTATACTACCGTGCCAGGAGTCGTCCATTCTAAATACTTTTAGAATGCTGTCTAAGTACCCAGATTGGGAAATTACCAAAATCTAGATCTAAAACCATAGATCCAGTAACAAGAATGTTTTATATGAAATCCATTTCCTTTGTGGAGAAACCACTGTGTGACGACCAAAGTATAACCGATCGTAGTATAGGAGTTTCTTTTCCTACTCTGTGTATGTCATCCAAATACCATCACAACACACCCTACTACCTTCTTAACAGATCCATCCCCTATTCTGATGAAGTCAAACCTATGACCGTCACATCAGAAATAGATGATCTATCTCCGCTATATCTGCTTTAGTCTATAAATAGACATAAGCCACTTGTCCACCAATGCTTCCGCTGCTCCCATTGACCATGACAACCCTCTGGCAAAGTCATATAGATGTACACTTCTAAAGCAAGTTTAGAACGACGCTATACTCATCCTCCTGCCGGGTCTCACGGTCTGGAACAACAGCATTGGAAAGTCTGGGTAAACAAGAACTTCCCGGTCACCGTCCTTGGAGCTAACGGAGTATCTCTCGGGTGCCTGAAGTTACCCACCTTATCCGCGGAGTGGCCAATGGAATGTCAAACCAGATTGAATCTTTAGGTTCTTATCAAATCTTCAGTAATCGTTTGCGGTTCTGGAATCACTTCCAGTTCTACCATACTCCCACTACTGTTTTCTGAAAATATCCATTTTTGTTAAAACTGTGGCGAGTCAAGAACAATATCACTATTGATCTTCCAGATGGTAGAAAGTCAACCCTCGTCATAGCCTGGGTCAACCCACAAACAGCCATTACAGAAACTGTAAGTCCGCGGCGGCGCCCCGACCGTCGATCCGACGCCGGAAACGCGGAAACAAAAACTTTCAATAAACTATTGAACCGGCACCACCGCGCACTTTTCACCCGGATCGGGCCATTAACCTAGCAACTAGCAAACAAGAAAAGAGTAGAGAAGCTATACCAAGCGATCCGTGTCCTTCGGTCTTCGTCTCCACTCCGATCTCCCGTGGAATCTCCGTCCATCACGTCCTCGTCGGAAAGGCACCACGTAGCCGGGTTCGTATACGGGCTCCCACCTCTGGATCGAGGCAACTCGGGCGCGAAGTTGGCTAGCCGACGCGTCCAAGGTGTGCTATAGATGTAGTGTAGAAACTTGTCTCTTTGGGGCTTATGGAAGTTGCCATGTATGGAGGGATCAAGAAAGAACTTTGGAGAGAGGTTCATGAATTGTGTAGCAAGGAAAAATGAGATGAACAAAGTTTTCCCTCATCTAAAATGAACTTCACCCTCTCTCCTCTAATGAATTGGCCGGCCTCATCCTCCATGGTGGAGATAAAGGAATGAAAATTATCATGGAGAAAAGAAAAAAAGATAATTATCAAAAGGTCACACTCATTTATCATCTAAATCTTTTCACAAAACCATCACAAGAAAAGCCAAGGAAAAGACCAAAAAAGAATCTCATCATGATGCTAGTCTCATCATATAGCCACAAATGCAAGAAAGCCCCTCACAAGTAAGTTAATTGCAAACTTGCAATTAACCCCCTCCAACGAAAAGTCCGGCCGTGAAGGAACAAAGAAAAACCGGCCGGAACGGAATGCAAACTGGCAACTTCAGAAAACTGATCCCGTAATAAATTACAGGAAAACCCCACTACTGAAAATACATGCCCGCATTTGTATTCCCACTGAACACAAATGCAAAGAGACAAAACTTCACTATCCAATAGTAGGATCCGGCTTAAGCCAAAGCCGGCTAGTAAAATCCGTCCGATCACGATCCGTGCAATACCGCACGTATCTGATCGAACCCTGCCATATCTCCATACGGCCTCTACAGCGTTTCGCCCGAAACTTGAGTAACTGAGTGTGTGGTGGACACTAAAGACTCGTCAACACCATGGCTGTGGATTTAACCACTAGCACGTCAGAGGTATAAGCCAATACATAACGGGCTACCAGGTACTGACCAAAAAGGACGTCGATGAGCGAACTCATCCTGACACCCTACTGAGCCTGTCAGTGACAATATCCGTACAGTCCGGTCCGTTCGTCTATGAGCATCGCATGGCGGGCCTAGGGGGTTGGTAATAATCAGACCCCCAAAAGCGGTACAAGTCGTGTCGGAGTGTAACCCAGAACAACCTGAGATACTACTGGAATACCTACCAGCAAATCTCCTGCCTTGGCCAAGGACTTTTCATGTTCTGGCTCTCCTAGACACAGCGCGACCTCACCCCCAATACCGGGAGAGACGAACCCCTGCAGATCCGCTCACTGCCTCCATGTGGCTCGGGACTGTACCCAACTAAAACCTGTTTGCACGTCTCCTTTGAGTGTGGTAGGGTAGTAATCAAAGCACAGTGGGAACTCACATGAGACAAATGATGATCCCAGGTCGATGAACTAACCTGTACACATGTCACCAGGGAACTGCTATTTGACGTCTGGTATAATCCCAACTAGCAGGTTCCCGGCGAGTCCTGCCCGGTGTACTCATAACCCAATGAGCACCTGTATACATCTTAGGTGAACCAACTGACACCAGTGGCTTGTGAGACCGGCCTCCGCCCCTCGTCGGGGTCTCGACTGTATACACTAGTCTACTCCGGAGTATCGATGCCCTGTCTCGAAACTCCCACGACTAGGGACCTTTTAAGGATGTGCTTATAGACTCCAGCTCTCACTTATATGATCTCCCTCATACTGCTGGTAGTCAAGCAAGAATCCTAGGGACTCTATCAACGTGTAATAGCGACTCGTAAGGTCACCTAAAGCAGTACACGATGATAAAGATAAACCAGATATCATACTATCATCTTGAGTAAGAATGTCCTACTGGGACAGGTCCTCCCACAATCGTTGCAATCACGTGCCTGTGATCCAATAATTGACTCTGAGGGCACTATGTCCAACAATCTCCCACTTGCACTCAAGGCTAATTATTGCGATGTCGCATACTTACAGCCCGTGTGATACCGAACACCCAACTCCTCTACTTGTCAGTCTAAAAAATCTCGCTTGCAAAACTATTGCGTTCGAGGAATAGCCTCAGTGAGTGGATCCGCTGTGATGTTTCTTTCTATGTCTCTTTATATCTCAAGTTCACGGAGAAAGCCATCTCCCGAAATGAGCAATACCTGTTTTGGAATGTCTGGATGTCTGATGGGACCTAGTTCATAAATGAACTCCAAATCCAAACTTCTTAGACTGTATCGTCAACTGAACTTAATCAGTATCCTGCGCCATGCCTCCCTCAGTATCCGCCTGGACCACCTGTCCAAAATACTGCCCCTCGTCAGAGGAAAAACTATAACTCTGACAGCCACTCTGCCATCCAGGTCACCTTGGAAGCCTGGAATGATAACTGTCTCCCGAAGGAGAAAGCTGCTATCATATCCCTAGAACATCAACTTATGTTCTAAAACTGCTTCCGACTGTTTCTCCAGGATTGGATCAATATCAACTTATTGCACCTACTGCAAGAACAACATCTGGTGTGGTACTTGACATCTCATGATTGACTCAATTGCCTAAGCAAGTGATCTGTCAATCATGCGTATCCCTCTCCCCTTTAGTCTGTAAGACACCTTTAGAGAGGGTGACTCCATTACCTACAGGTATACTACCGTGCCAGGAGTCGTCCATTCTAAATACTCATAGAATGCTGTCTAGGTACCCAGATCGGGAAACCATCCAAATCTAGATCTAAAACCATAGATCTAGTAACCAGAATGTATGATATAAGATCTAATTCCTATGTGGAGAAACTACTGTGTGACAACCAAAGTATAACCGATCGTAGTATAGGAATATCACTTCCTACTCTGTGTATGTCATTAAATACCAGGACATCACACCCTACTACCTTCTTAACAGATCCATCCCCTATTCTGATGAAGTCAAACCTATGACTGTCACATCAGAAATAGATGATCTATCTCCGCTGTATCTGCTTTAGTCTATAAATAGACATAAGCCAACTGTCCACCAATACTTCCGCTGCTCCCACTGACTACAACAACCCTCTGGTAGAGTCATATAGACATACACTTCTAAAGCTGGTTTAGAACGACGTTATACTCATCCTCCTGCCGGGTCTCACAGTCTGGAACAATAGCAATGGCAAGTCTGGGTAAACAAGAACCTCCCTGCCACCGTCCTTGAGCATACCGAAGTACCTCTCGGGTGTTTGAGGTTACCCACTTTATCTGCGGAGTGGCCAATGGAATGTCAAACCAGATTGAATCTTTAGGTTCTTATCAAATCTTCAATAATCGTTTGCGGTTCTGGAATCACTTCCAGTTCTACCATACTCCCACTTTTGTTTTCTGAAAAACAAATCCATTTTTATTAAAACTGTGGCGAGTCTAGAACAATTTCACTATTGATCTTCCAGATGGTAGAAAGTCAACCCTCGTCATAGCCCGGGTCAACCCACAAACAGCCATTACAGAAACGTGCCTTGAGTTATCCGGAGTCTGGTTTTAAGCATAAGCCGGACAACTCCCCGTACCTTAACAATGTCGAGATATGAACTGTTCTGTATCCAATATAGAAACAGAGGCACTGATTTAATTGGAACCATATTCAAACCATGCAGCTATCTCCAGTGCATGTCAACTAAATGGAAGGAGGCCGATCAGCGTTACCCAACTTAGGAATACTTCCAATTATGAGTAACCTGAAAGAGGAGCAAGTTCTCTTAACCACTACTATCAACTGAATACCATATACAAGTATCTACATCTTCGATCACCTTGAAGAATCCCGATACTTGCAATACCTGGTTCTCTACTTTACTCACAAACCTATAACTTCTCAAAACTCAGACCTTGTATTTTTATGAAACACATGTCTAAGAACCAGAGAAGTCATAAGTAAACATAATATAGTATGAGGACCTACCCCTCTGTCCTAATGGACACTGGACAATATACAATGCTCTGTATAAGTTCCTTGAGTCTAATAACTCATTCCCTGTGTGTCGTAGGTTGAAAACTGTACTTATGGTTAAGAAGAATTACACCGCCGTTTAATGCTCCTTACCTAACCATCCACTGATATAGGTAAATGTCACAGACATAATTTCTAAAAGGTACATCTCACTCTATAAAAATAGACGTACAGATATATCAATTTGAAATTGGTGCACAACGACGGATATTCAAAACCAAATGTTCGCCGACCGACAAACAGCCCAGGTGACTTCCTCAAATATCACCAATTACAACGAATCCCGATATAATGAGGACAATCACCTAATTCCCAACAACTTACTCCCACTCATCATCTGTAAAACCATACAGATGTGAGAATCATACCTGGTAAATACATACCCTGGAGCAAGTGTCTAATCGGGAAATCAGTTTTCTTTTAACAGTACACAGTGAAACTGAAACATTAAAATGTTTCGATGGGGTATCCCGGTATTCCTAGTAATGCCTCTTCCATTATCCATATTCACAACTGTAACCATGTAATTCTTTGCCACTTCTCCAAATCCCTTTATATGTCTTTAGTCATTACCTTCTGTACACCCCTTTAGGCCAAATGGTTTTCTTTCTTCCCTACCGTTCGGCACCAGCCTATGGTTTGGAAGAAGACTATCCAATAAGCATAAAGGGTGTACTATCCTAATCCTAGGAGCACTCGCAATGCGAGAGAAGGTGAAGATAAAAGACAACCGAATGAACCTTATTCCTATTTCTCCTGAACCAGGATCCATCCCCGAACTGGAACAAGTTCCTTTCGAGTTCGTATATAACCATACGATGGATTACCCAATAAACTTGAGATCTTCGTAGTGATACGGAGTGTCCTGGAGAAATACAAAGGTGACTTAGGATTGGCGAAGAAATACTTGGTTTGGACGTGAATAGCAGTCGCAATTTACTTTGCCCTCTTACTAATCCCTTGCTTTGTCTTAACTTAATACCTTCTGTACACCATTTAGGCTAATTGTCTTTCTTCATTCCCCACCGTTCGGCACCAGCCTAAGGTTCGGAAGAAGACTATCCAATTTGCGTAACATGTGTACTATCTCCTAAACCAAGGAGTACTCGCAACCTGAGAGAAGGTAAAAAGGAAAAGACAACTGAATAGTCTTATTCGTTTTCTCCAGAACCGGAAACCATCCTCGAATTCCTTCGAGTTCGTATATAACCATATGATGGTTTTGTCCAATGGAAGTGGACGTTCGTAGTAATACGGGGTGTCCTGGAGAAAAGGGTAAAAGTAGGAGTGGCAATGTGGTTTGCAACTCTGACAATCCAAAAGCCAGTGTTAAGAAGGTTCGGTCATCTTGGTCACTGAGTCATAGTTTAGGGTCAGGTCAATGGTCGCTGCCAAAGAGAGAGAGAAAAGAAACACTCAGCGTGCACTCTAACCTAGATCAGAATGGTTATCACTTTATCTAATCTGGAAACCTCCCACTGTAACGTCAAATTCTTCCCCAAACCTGAAAGAAGAATTAACCGGGATCACCCGAGGAGTAAACCAACTCATCAGTGGGAATCGGGATCCAACTATCATCGCATGATAATGTGACGGAATCCGCTCACGCTATCACACTCCAGAAGGTATGCGCATATCTGGCAAGTTTCAGTTCTTTTGAAACTCCCGATGTGGATTTTTGCCCCATGCTCTTATGACCTTGACGAAGGCCAACAAATCATAAGTCACATGTCAAGTTCTACCCGTCATTGTCCAGGTTAATTTGAACCCTCCCGTACAAGCCCTTGACGAAGGCCAACAAGGCTATATGACAGTCCCAAACCAACGCATCTATCTATGCAGCAAAAAGGCAACAAGCAGCTACCATACACTATGCCTTGACGAAGGCCAACAAACATAGCATGAATACTACGTGCTACCCGTTTGAAACGACGGAGGGCTGCGAATGGTTTCTGGCGAAAACCTTTAACGTAATGAACTTGATATCGTTGAAGGAACTGATTGCTTTATAAAAAATATAGTGACGAAAACCTTTGCTAAAGAGGTCACTCCCGGTGAAGGGATCTCGGCTCTTTCCCCATAGAATGAGATGCAGGATATTCCAACTGAATACCACGATGCAAAGCAAAAGTAAACGGCTATAGTGAAGTTATTGCCCTAACGCAAACTTTTGTCCAAGGGGTCACTCCCGGTGAAGGGGTTTCGGCCCTTGCCTCGTCGACTGAGGAGCAGGATATTCCAACTGAATACCACTGTGCAAAACAAAAGAGAACGCCCTTGCAATAACAGCTTTTTGAAAAAGTGTTCCAACAACATCAGAATAGGTTTGTTTATCTTGCATTGATCCGAATCAACGCAGTCCCATCAATTGATCACACCACAAAGAACGAAAATAATGACGTACGTATATGCCATCCGCATTCGCCACTGGGTCCCGTCATCACTCGTTAGGTTAGCTAACTAACGACAGAGCGGGGACTGGACTAGCGCGGATGCAAAACATATACAACATCTACTAGTATATATATAATATATAATTTTCGCTCAAGGCGTGATAAAAAAGCAACAACACAGAAATGTACAGCATCACAGAATAATACAGATATCTGGGATCCCCGGGTTTCATAGAGCCGCTGCTGTAACCCAACGTTCCCCTGGTCGTGTGGATAGCCTGTGCAATGAAAATCCTAGACCCCTACGGGCGTGGCAAGTCACCCGCCAAAACCTGAAGTGAGGCAGCCCCCTTCAGCAACGTGAATGGACCACCCAGCACTTCACGGAATCCGGTAACTTGGGCACCCCTCCTGGGTCAACCTGTACCCCCTACGAGTGCGGCGAACAGCCGGCAATTCTAGAGTAAATCCCCCTCCGTCTCAACGCCATGAGATGCGGGCTTGTTTCCCTCTAGAACCCGGCTATCCGTGCACCCCTCCGCGGGGTAATCCTAGTACAGAAAGTAAAATATATATACAACGGGTACATCGACCTCGACCTGGTCGTGTCCCAAAAGAATAATACAAACAGGCAGTGACGGCAGTCCACATATCGGACGCTCGTCCCGCAATATCAAATGTACATAATACAACAAAACTGTACTAATACTGCAACCAGGCTATCCCCCATGACCGATCCGCAACAACACAACACAATCACAGAACATCAACGTGAATGTCAGGTTCGCAAATCCGTCTAACCGGGCTATAGCAGTTAGACATGATTTACCGAACAAGTGACATTCACGGTCGCAGATATAATGTAAATACTGTGAACTAATGTGTTTAATCTTTTCGATCGATCAAATTTATCGAAGTGGGCCCCAAGTATTACTGTAGCACTTAAAGAGAGTTTAGGCCTAAAAAGAATATTCCAAAAACCCCATTTTCAACCCAGGAGCTCACTGCAAAAATTTGGTCCAATGAATAGTAAAAATGGCCGCGGAACCGCCGCAAATACGTGGGTTTGGCCGCAGTTCCGCGGTGGAATAGTGAGATCACGCTACCAAATTTTCACAGAATGCTTAGAATTCCCTGCACATGTCACTGCAATGTACTGAAAAATTTTTGAAGCCAAAAAAAATTTTGACAGAAAACTGTGCAAATGAAAATGGGTTTTCGGAAAATCCGTTCGATCGAACATGTAAACACACTAGAACAAACTAGGCAAGGTTAATGGCGTGGCTCTGATACCATTGTAAGTCCGCGGCGGCGCCCCGGCCGTCGATCTGACGCCGGAAACGCGGAAACAAAAACTTTCAATAAACTATTGAACCGGCACCACCGCGCACTTTTCACCCGGATCGGGCCATTAACCTAGCAACTAGCAAACAAGAAAAGAGTAGAGAAGCTATACCAAGTGATCTGTGTCCTTCGGTCTTCGTCTCCACTCCGATCTCCCGCGGAATCTCCGTCCATCACGTCCTCGTCGGAAAGGCACCATGTAGCCGGGTTCGTATACGGGCTCCCACCTCTGGACCGAGGCAACTCGGGCGTGAAGTTGGCTAGCCGACGCGTCCAAGGTGTGCTATAGATGTAGTGTAGAAACTTGTCTCTTTGGGGCTTATGGAAGTTGCCATGTATGGAGGGATCAAGAAAGAACTTTGGATAGAGGTTCATGAATTGTGTAGCAAGGAAAAATGAGATGAACAAAGTTTTCCCTCATCTAAAATGAACTTCACCCTCTCTCCTCTAATGAATTGGCCGGCCTCATCCTCCATGGTGGAGATAAAGGAATGAAAATTATCATGGAGAAAAGAAAAAAAGATAATTATCAAAAGGTCACACTCATTTCTCATCTAAATCTTTTCACAAAACCATCACAAGAAAAGCCAAGGAAAAGACCAAAAAAGAATCTCATCATGATGCTAGTCTCATCATATAGCCACAAATGCAAGAAAGCCCCTCACAAGTAAGTTAATTGCAAACTTGCAATTAACCCCCTCCAACGAAAAGTCCGGCCGTGAAGGAACAAAGAAAAACCGGCCGGAACGGAATGCAAACTGGCAACTTCAGAAAACTGATCCCGTAATAAATTACAGGAAAACCCCACTACTGCAAATACATGCCCGCATTTGTATTCCCACTGAACACAAATGCAAAGAGACAAAACTACACTATCTAATACTAGGATCCGGCTTAAGCCAAAGCCGGCTAGTAAAATCTGTCCGATCACGATCCGTGCAATACCGCACGTATCTGATCGAACCCTACCATATCTCCATACGGCCTCTACAGCGTTTCGCCCGAAACTTGAGTAACTGAGTGTGTGGTGGACTCTAAAGACTCGTCAACACCATGGCTGTGGATTTAACCACAAGCACGTCAGAGGTATAAGCCAATACGTAACGGGCTACCAGGTACTGACCAAAAGGGACGTCGATGAGCGAACTCATCCTGACACCCTACTGAGCCTGTTAGTGACAATATCCGTACAGTCCGGTCCGTTCGTCTATGAGCATCGCATGGCGGGCCTAGGGGGTTGGTAATAATCAGACCCTCAGAAGCGGTACAAGTCGTGTCGGAGTGTAGCCCAGAACACCCTGAGATACTACTGGAATACCTACCAGCAAATCTCCTGCCTTGGCCAAGGACTTTCTATGTTCTGGCTCTCCTAGACACAGCGCGACCTCACCCCCAATACCGGGAGAGACGAACCCCTGCAGATCCGCTCACTGCCTCCATGTGGCTCGGGACTGTACCCAACTAAAACTTGTTTGCACGTCTCCTTTGAGCATGGTAGGGTAGTAATCAAAGCACAGTGGGAACTCACACGAGACAAATGACGATCTCAGGTCGATGAACTAACCTGTACACATGTCACCAGGGAACTGCTATCGGACGTCTGGTATAATCCCAACTAGCAGGTTGCCGGCGAGTCCTGTCCGGTGTACTCATAACCCAATGAGCACCTGTATACATCTTAGGTGAACCAACTGACACCAGTGGCTTGTGAGACCGGCCACCGCCCCTCGTCGGGGTCTCGACTGTATACACTAGTCTACTCCGGAGTATCGATGCCCTGTCTCGAAACTCCCACGACTAGGGACCTTTTAAGGATGTGCTTTTAGACTCCAGCTCTCACTTATATGATCGCCCTCATACTGCTGGTAGTCAAGCAAGAATCCTAGGGGCTCTATCAACGTGTAATAGCGACTCGTAAGGTAACCTAAAGCAGTACACGATGATAAAGATAAACCAGATAGCATACTATCATCTTGAGTAAGGCTGTCCTACTGGGACAGGTCCCCCCCTCAATCGTTGCAATCACGTGCCTGTGATCTAATAATTGACTCTGAGGGCACTTTCTCCAACAGAAACATGCCTTGAGTTATCCAGAGTCTGGTTTTAAGCATAAGCCGGACAACTCCCCGTACCTTAACATCGTTAGGATATGAACTGTTCTATATCCAATACAGAAACAGAGGCACTGATTTAATTGAACCAGATTCAAATCATGCAGTTGTTCCCAGTGCATGTCAACTAAATGGAAAGAGGCCGATCAGCGTTACTCAACTTAGGAATGCTTCCGATTATGAGTAACCCGAAAGAGAAGCAAGTTCTCTTAATCATTACTATCAATTGAATACCACACACAAGTATCTACATCTTCGATCACCTTGAAGAATCCCGATACTTGCAACACCTGGTTCTCTACTTTATTCATATACCTATAACTTCTCAAAATTCGGACCCTGTGTTTCCGCGAAATACCTGTCTAAAAAGTAGAGAAGTCATAAGTAAACCAAATATAGTACGAGAACCAACCCCTTTGTCCTTATGGACGCTAGACAGCATACAATACTCTGTACAAGTCCCTTGAGTCTAATAACTCAATCCCTGTGTATCGTAGGTTGAAAACTGTACTATGGTTATGAAGAATTACACTGCTGTTTAATGCTCCTCTCCTAACCATCCACTGATATAGGTAAATGTCATAGACATAATTTTAAAAAGATATTTCACACACTATGAAAATAGACGTACAGCTATCTCAATTTGAAATTGGTGTACAACAGCGGATATTCAAAACCAAATATTTGCTGTCCGGCAAACAACCCAGGTGACTTCCTCAAATATCACCGATTACAACGAATCCCGATATAATGAGGATGATCACCCAATTCCCAACAATTTACTCCCACTCATCATCTGTAAAACCATACAGATGTGAGAATCATACCTGGTAAATACATACCCTGGAGCAAGTGTCTAATTGGGAAATCAGTTTTCCATTAACAGTACACGGTGAAACTGAAACATTGAAATGTTTCGATGGGGTATCCTGGTATTCCTAATAATGCCTCTTCCATTATCCAGATTCACAACTGTAACCGTATATTTCTTTGCCACCTTTCCAAATCCCTTTATATGTCTTTAGTCATTACCTTCTGCACACCCCTTTAGGCCAAAAGGTTTTCTTCCTTCCCTACCGTTCGGCACCAGCCTATGGTTTGGAAGAAGACTATCCAATAAGCATAATGGGTGTACTGTCCTAATCCTAGGAGCACTCGCAATGCGAGAGAAGGTGAAGATAAAAGACAACCGAATAAACCT
Organism: Agapanthus africanus; assembly: GCA_030015575.1. NCBI lineage: Eukaryota > Viridiplantae > Streptophyta > Magnoliopsida > Asparagales > Amaryllidaceae > Agapanthus > Agapanthus africanus. The sequence goes on from CM057341.1 coordinate 618,924,736, forward strand.
TATTCCTATTTCTCCTAAACCAGAATCCATCCCCGAACTGGAACAAGTTCCTTTCGAGTTCGTATATAACCATACGATGGAGTATCCAATAAACTGTGGATCTTCGTAGTGATACGGAGTGTTCTGGAGAAATACAAAGGTGATTTAGGATTGGCGAAGAAATACTTGGTTTGGTCGTGAATAGCAGTCGCAATTTACTTTGCCCTCTTACTAATCCCTTAATATGTCTTTACTTAATACCTTCTGTACACCATCGTTATGCTAATTGGTTTTCTTCATTCCCCACCGTTCGGCATCAGCCTAAGGTTTGGAAGAAGACTATCCAATTTGCGTAATAAGTGTACTATCTCCTAAACCAAGGAGTACTCGTAAACTGAGAGAATGTAAAAGGAAAAGACAACTGAATAGTCTTGTTCGTTTTCTCCAGAACCGGAAACTATCCTCGAATTCCTTCGAGTTCGTATCTAACCATACGATGGTTTTGTCCAATGGAAGTGGACGTTCGTAGTAATACGGGGTGTCCTGGAGAAAAGGGTAAAAGTAGGAGTGGCAATGAGGTATGCAACTCTGACAATCCAAAAGTCAGTGTTTAAGAAGGTTCGGTCAATTTTGGTCACTGAGTCATAGTCCAGGGTCGGGTCAATGGTCGCTGCCAAAGAGCGAGAGAAAAGAAACACTCAGCATGCACTCTAACCTAGATCAGAATGGTTACCAATTTATCTAATCTGGAAACCTCCCACTGTACCGTCAAATTCTCCTCCAAACCTGAAAGAAGAATTAGTCGGGATCACCCGAGGAGTAAACCAACTCAACAGTGGGAATTGGGATCCAACTATCATCGCATGATAACGTGACGGACTACGCTCACGTTATCACACTCCAGAAGGTATGCGCATATCTGGCAAGTTTCAGTTTCTTTAGAAACTCCCGATGTGATTTTTGCCCCATGCTCTTATGACCTTGACGAAGGTCAACAAATCATAAGTCACATGTCAAGTTCTACCCGTCATTGTCCAGGTTAATTTGAACCCACCCATACAAGCCCTTAACGAAGGTCAACAAGGCTATACGACTGTCCCAAACCAACGCATCTATCTATGCAGCAGAAAGGTAACAAGCAGCTACCATATACTATGCCTTGACGAAGGGCAACAAACATAGCATGAATACTACGTGCTACCCGTCTGAAACGACGGAGGGCTACGAATGGTTTCTGGTGAAAAACCTTTAACGTAATGAACTTGATATCGTTGAAGGAACGGATAGCTTTTTAGAAAAATATAGTGACGAAAACCTTTGCTAAAGAGGTCACTCCCAGTGAAGGGATCTCGGCTCTTTCCCCGTAGAATGAGGTGCAGGATATTCCAACTGAATACCACGATGCAAAGCAAAAGTAATCGGCTATAATGAAGTTATTGCCCTGACGAAAACTTTTGTCCAAGGGGTCACTCCCGGTGAAGGGATCTCGGCCCTTGCCTCGTCGACTGAGGAGCTGGATATTCATAACCGAATACCACTGTGCAAAAAAAAAGTGAACGTCCTTGCAATAACAGCTTTTTGAAAAGTGTTCCAACAACATCAGAATAGGTTTGTTTTTAACTTGCATTGATCCGAATCAACGCAGTCCCATCAATTGATCACACCACAAAGAACGAAAATAATGGCGTATGTATATGCCATCCGCATTCGCCACTGGGTCCCGTCATTACCCGTTAGGTTAGTTAACTAACGATAGAGCGGGGACTGGACTAGCGCGGATGCAAAACATATACAACATCTACTAGTATATATATCAATATATAATATTTCGCTCAAGGCGTGATAAAATGCAACATCACAGAAATGTAATAAGCATTACAGAACAATACAGATATCTGGGATCCCTGGGTTTCACAGAGCCGCTACTGAAACCCGACGTTCCTCTGGTCATGTGGATAGCCTGTGCAATGAAATCCTAAACCCCTACGGGCGCGGCAAGTTACCCGCCAAAACCTGAAGCGAGGCAGCCCCCTTCAGCAACGTGAATGGACCACCCAGCACTTCACGGAATCCGGTAACTTGGGCACCCCTCCTGGGTCAACCTGTACCCCTTACGAGTGCGGCGAATAGCCCGCCAATTCTAGAGTGAAGCCCCCTCCGTCTCAATACCATGAGATGCGGGCCCGTTGCCTTCTAGAACCCGGCTACCCGTGCACCCCTCCGTGGGGTATTCCTAGTACAGAAAGTAAAATATACATACAACGGGTACATCGACCTCAACCTGGTCGTGCCACAAAAGAATAATATACAAACGGGCAGTGACGGCAGTCCACATGTCGGACGCTCGCCCCGCAATATCAAATGTACATAATACAACAAAAAACTGTACTAGCATTGCATCCAGGCTATACCCCACGACCAATCCACAATATCACAGCACAACACAGAACATCAACATGAATGTCACGTTCGTAAATCCGTCTAACCGGGTTATAGCAGTTAGACAGGATTTACCGATCAAATGACATTCACGGTCGCAGATATAATGTAAATACTGTGAACTAATGTGTTTAAAATATTCGATCGATCAAATTTACCCAAGTGGGCCCCAAGCACTACTGTAGCACATAAAGAAATTCTGGGCCCAAAAAGAATATCCCAAGAACCCTATTTTCAACCCAGAAGCCCACTGGAAAAAAATAGTGAACTGAAGCTTAATTCCTACGGCGGAACCGCGGCCAAAGTGGGGTTATGGCCAAGGTTCCGCGGCCCTTTTAAAGGATCATGTCACCAAATTTTTCCAGTGATCTTACAAAACCCTGAACATCATTCTGCAACAACCTGAAAAATTTTTGGAGCCAAAAAAATTTCGACAGAGAACTGATATACATGAAAATGCGGTTTTGGGATTTTTGTTCGATCGAAGCTTTAAACATACTAGAGCAAGCTAGACTCGGTTAATGGCGTGGCTCTGATACCATGTAAGTGCATGGCGGCACCCCGGCCGTCAATCCGACGCCGGAATGCGGAAACGATAATTTTCTTTAACTGTTAAACCGGCACCACCGTGCACAAAAGTCCCGGATCGGGCAATTAATCTAGTCCTAGCTAACTAAAGAACCGGGTAGAGAGATATACCGAGCGATCCGTTTCCTTCAGTCTTCTCGTCGTCTTCCCGATCTCCCGCGGAATCTCCGGTCTCCACCTCCTCGCCGGAAGGGCACCACATCGCCGGCTTCTTTTACGGGCTCCCACCTCTGGACCGAGGCAACTCGGGCATGAAGTTGGCGAGTCGACGTGCCCAACGGTGCTGTAGGTTAACTGTAGAATGCTTTGTCTCTTTGGGTTGTAGGAGGTTGCCATATGGTGGAGGTATGAGATATGAGCTTTTGGAGGAGGAGCTAAAAATGATTTTGCCAAGCCAAATGAGTGTAAATCCCACACCCAAAAATTGGGACAGCCCCCTTTCCCTTTGGCCGGCCATGACAAGGTGAGAATGAGAGGAGTGTGAGTGGCTAAATGAATATGGGTGTCTCCAAAATAATCTAGAGAGAGAAAGGGTTATCATTAACAAAAGAAATGATCACAAACGAAGTCCAATACTCCACCAACCATCACCCTTCATCATCATCAACAATCATGACTCTAAAAGTCAAGCCATCATGGTCAAAAGAAGTCAAATGATGGTGCAACCATCATGAAGCAAGGATATGCAAATAACACCCTCCACAAATGCTTATTTGCACAAATGCAAATAAGCCCTCTTTCCACCAAATTTCAGCCAATGGAAGATACAAAGAAATATGGCCGAAACGGAAAACAAGCTGGCAACCCCCAAAAACCGATCCCGTAATAAATTACAGGAAAACCCCGCTACTGTATATACATACCCGCATTTGTATTCCGACCGAAATACAAATGCAATGAGACTACACTGTACTATACTAGGATCCGGCTTAAACCAAAGCCGGCTAGTATTACCCGTCCGATCATGATCCGTACAATACCGCACATATCTGATCGAACCCTGCCATATCTCCATACGGCCTTTATAGTGTTTCGCCCGAAACTTGAGAAACTGGTCTGTGGGGGACTCTAAAGACTCGTCAATACTTTGGTTGTGGATTTAACCACTAGCACGTCAGAGGTATTAGCCAATACGTAACGGGCTACCAGGTATTGACCAAAAGGGACGTCGATGAGCGAACTCATCCTGACACCCTACTGAGCCTGTCAGTGACAATATTCGTACAGTCCGGTCCGTTCGTCTATGAGCATCGCATGGCGGGCCTAGGGGGTTGGTAAAAGTCAGACCCCTAAAAGCGGTACAAGTCGTGTCGGAGTGTAGCCCAGAACACCCTGCGATACTACTGGAATACCTACCAGCAAATCTCCTGCCTCGGCCGAGGGCTTTGTGTAATGGCTCTCCTAGAAACAGCGCGACCTCACCCCCAATACCGGGAGAGACGAACCCCTGAAGATCCGCTCACTGCCTCCATGTGGCTCGGGACTGTACCCAACTAAAACCTGTTTGCACGTCTCCTTTGAGCGTGGTAGGGTAGTAATCAAAGTACAGTGGGAACTCACACGAGACAAATGACGATCCTCAGGTCGATGAACTAACCTGTACACATGTCACCAGGGAACTGCTATCTGACGTCAGGTATAAGACCAACTAGCATGTTGCCGGCGAGTCCTGTCCGGTGTACTCATTACCCAATGAGCACCTGTATACATCTTAGGTGAACCAACTGACACCAGTGGCTTGTGAGACCGGCCACCGCCCCTCGTCGGGGTCTTGACTATATACACTAGTCTACTCTGGAGTATCGATGCCCTATCTCGGAACTCCCACGACTAGGGACCTTTTAAGGATGTGCTTATAGACTACCAGCTCTCACGTATATGATTGCCCTCATACTGCTGGCAGTCATGCAAGAATCCTAGGGGCTCTATCAACGTGTAATAGCGACCTGTCTGGTCACCTAAAGCAGTACACGGCGATAAAGATAAACCAGATAGCATACTATCATCTAGAGTAAGACTGTCCTACCGGGATAGGTCCTCCCTCAATCGTTGCAATCACGTGCCTGTGATCCAATAATTGACTCTGAGGGCACTATCTCCAACATATTGCACGGCCGCGGTTCCGCGGCAGAAAGGCTTGTTTGGCCGCGGTTCCGCGGCCAATTGGTGGGATCAAGAGTTCCACTTCTCAGGGTTGCTTCATGTTGCTTTTTTCCTTCTGTTTTCTTTACTTGGTTCTTCAGAATCTCTTCTACTTTCTTCTAGATTTCCAACAGTGCAGAAAGATGTCGACTTTTGCCGTGAGCTTCGCGTTGAAGTCTTGAATCTTGTGCTGCCCTTGTGCTTTGTGCATTTGAACTGTCTCATGATTTTTATTTGTTCCTTAAACTGGTAGGCGACATCATACAGATTCATCTATTGTGGGTCGTAGTCTCACATTTGTAGCGTCTTTTCATGAATTTCACTGTAATGATCTGAGAACCTATAACCTGCAACTATTTAGAAGACATGGATCAAAAGCACCTATTTATTTGTAATGTGATTAAGAATGGGCGATATAATAATGCAAAATTCTGATATGAACAAATACCTCCAAACTTATCTTTTGCTCGTCCCGAGCAAAGCCAATTTTATTCTCGAAAAATCCTAACCTCACTTTCGCAGGGAATCGCGATTGCACTGAGCTCGTGCAACAAGCCGTTAAACCTCTAGGTGTCCCTAGTAGGAGGAGTGTTGTCTCATGAGGGTTTTCAGTGGATACTACCTACAAAATCCGATCAATTTGGCCTGTTGACTCTCATTCTTCAATTCAGTATTCTAGTAAGAAATTCTATTATCTTCAACTTCTCAACCCGTATTTTTCACTCACTTTTCATTTAACTTAAGATCGTATATGTTCTGCAAATTTATTAAGCTTTCAACATCTTTTGAATTTTCCTTCTAAGTTGCAATCTTCACTTAGGAATTTTTATCATCTCTACTGAAGGTATAAGCTCTATCTTTCATTCCTATCTCTCATGCAAACCCCAATCATATACCCTTACATGTGTGTAATTATCACCCCTACACTTGGAAATTCAATTCAAGCTATCATACTCTTGTCCATCGTCCAAAGTACGTTTAGTTGGTGAATTTTAGATGAAATTGCTCACACATTCTTCATGCGACCGTTAATACTTCTTGAGGTACTAAACGACCGATTACAAAATGTGCTTGCGTATTTAGGCATAAATCCCCGTCTTGCAATACCTAAGGCTTAGCAGTGACTCCCAAACCAGTTGGTCTAAGACACTAGGTGATAAAGCACCCTCGCTATATTTTTTATTTATGCTGCCTTAAGTAAGTACAAAACCAGTATTCATTTTTTTTATCTCTTTATTCACACTTATACTTTTATTTTATTTTCCTTCACACTAAGGATTTTGGACAAGTGCATTTCAAGGTATCCTCTACTATCTCAAGTTTCAAGGTGCGTGTATGTGCAAGTTGTAGGGTATATATTTTCAGAATTTAGACTTAAGGTTCAGAATTATTTTTTAGACTTATAGTTCAAATAAAAATTTCAATACTCTTCCTTTATTTCGACATAGCCCAAGAACCGAACTCAAAATTTGCTTATTTCTAAATAAACTATAAGGACATATATTTTCTACAGTTAAACTTTAATAAAGGTTATTTTTAGGGTTTTTATTTTACTAAGTTTAGGATTTAGTTTTACCTAACTAGTCATCCGTTTTGTTGAACTTAAGTCAAATATGGCCAAAATTGAATTTTTCAATTTTTATAATTTTTAAAAATTTTCAATTTTTTTTTTGATTTTATTTTTTATAATTTTTTTTATTTTCATTTTTTTTAGTTTTTATATTTTTTTTATAAAGATGCAATACGGAATTAAATATGCAAAGAAAGAAAAAAAAAATATGTACAAAAATAAAAATATCCAGATGCAAAGATAACTATTTATAATCCATCTCCACCCCCAAACTTATCAAAAAGCAGTGCCCTCACTGCTCATGACATCGCCCTCCCCTCGAACGTGAACGAGAACGTTCTTCTCTCGCCAGCAGGGTGGTCATGCCATGCTTTGTGACTCGCTGATCCAGGTTGGTCACCATCCCTATCAATCTGTCTATCCCCCTAGTGGCTCTCCTAAGTAAACGTGCTTGTGCTGCGGGGGTAAGCTCTTCCTCACTCGCGGTCGAGCTAGAGCTGGGTGTCTTAGCGGGCACATCCTCGGCCGGCTCAGTGTGCGACCATACATCATTTAAGCGCATGTAGGACGTGGATACGCCCTCAAGAAGAGGTCTAATAGGGATCCCTCCATGCATATAAAACTCAAATTCCTCCACAGAGAGGAAATGGCGACACAGTTGTGTCACTAATATAGGACATGGATAATTGGCAGCCCTCTTGCCCGCACCAATCGAGTGAACTAATACCGTGCACATATCATAGCTGGGGTTCCTAGTCATCAAGGTGTGCACGATATGAAGGGATGGTGTGAAAAATGTCGTATTGTGTGAACTACCAAAAATATTATTTTGTGCCTAACGGCACACAGTTAGTACATTCACAAAGAGGGTTCTAGACTGGATGCCTTTACGTGGCTCCCTCGAACAATCATTACCCATCAAGGGTAGGTAATCCTCGAATTGAAGGGGTTGGTCATGAGTAGGTAGTCTAGGTATTAAGGTGACTTCATGGATGAAATCCTTATCGATTATTATTTCCCTATCCCCCCAATCAACCTAATATAATCGTGTTGTGAGAGGAAACCATCCTCCATACACTCGTAAAATCGGGTGACAAGATCTGGAAGCGCGAAGGAGTTTGGATGGTTAAAAAGTAGGAAGTTCCACCCACGCCTTCGGATCTCTCACCGAAATAGCTACCGTAGACCGTGTGTGCAAATATTTTTGAAAAGTCTCTTTCAAATTGCAAAGTGGGTGCCATCACATCGAATGCAGATATTTCTAAAAATTTTAACAGAGAGTATCGGAGAATGCAAACCTCCTCTGAAGTTTTTAGAGGGAGAAGACGAAAGACGGTGGCGAAAGCGCGGCGGGAGGCTGCAATCAGCGGCGGAAACGCGGCGGCGCGGGGAGATCTCGCTGTAGAATGTTGAGCGGCGGCTAGGGTTTTGAAGAAATGAGAAATTAGGGTTATGAAAGTTCAGAGGAGGGGTCGGGTTCTTTTTATAGGGGTTGTTTTTGGTTATTTGCAAAAAGGACCTCTCAAAAAGAGGAATTTATTTGTAAATAAATATTTTTATTAAAACTGAAAATTTTCAAAAATTACCCCAAAAATTTGAATTTTTTAAATATTTTTTTATATTTTTTTTATATAATTACAAGTGTTACATACCCCCAAACTTATTTGAAACAGTGTTTCTACTGTTTATGGCTGGATAACTGAAATTTGGGTGTAGATGGAGGAAGATCAGTCAATGTAAATCGGCTCCTGCAGCAGCAGGAGCTCCTCCGAAGGGTCTGCGGTGAGGAACGGATTAAGCCTATGTCCGTTCACTTTAAATAGTGAACCGTCCTTCGGATTCTCTAAGTCGACCGCACCGTGTGGATATACAGTGCGTACTAAAAATGGCCCTTTCCATCGAGATCTGAGCTTGACAGGATGGAAATGTAGCCGGGTGTCATAAAGTAAAACCTGTTGACCAGGTTTGAATGATTTGCGCATAAGGTGTTTATCGTGGAACACCTTCGTTCGGTTTTGGACGACAATCGCGTTCTCGTAAGCTTCATCCCGAAGCTCGCTTAATTCATTTAATTGCAGCTTTCTATGGCTGCCCGCATCTCCAAGAGATAGATTCAACTCTTTTATCGCCCAAAATGCGCGATGCTCAATTTTAACTGGAAGGTGGCAAGCCTTTCCATAAACAAGCCTATACGGAGACATGCCATGATTGGTCTTATAGGCAGTGTGCCCAAAGGGCATCAGTAAGTTTTGAAGACCAATCCTTACGGTTTTTGGAAACCGTTTTCTCCAATATCTGTTTAATTTGCCGATTTGAAATCTCGGCTTGCCCACAAGTTTGGGGATGATAGGGCGTTGATAGCTTGTGATTAACGGAGTATTTCCGCATTAAGTACTCGAAAGTCCTATTACAGAAATGAGTTCCATTATCGCTGTTGATTGCGCGGGGGTGCCCAAACCGAGAGAAAATATTTTCTTTGAGGAATCTAACGACAACCTTGTTGTCATCAGTCCGGCTGGGCACAGCTTCGACCCACTTAGAAACATAATCAACAGTAAGGAGAATATACACGTTCCCAAAAGAATTGGAAAACGGTCCCATAAAATCTATCCCCCAAACATCAAAAATTTCCACAACCAATATTGGTTGGAGTGGCATTTCGTTTCTCCTAGATATCCAGCCCAAGTGTTGGCACCGGGAGCACGTCTTGCAGTAATCATGTGCGTCTTTAAAAAGTTGTGGCCAGTAGAAACCACACTGCAAGATCTTTTCGGCTGTCTTTTTAGGGGTAAAATGCCTGCCACGCGCTTGATCGTGGCAGAATGACAGCACGCTCTTAAATTCATTGTCGGGGACACACCGACGAATAATTTGGTCAGGACAGTATTTGAATAGACAAGGTTCATCCCAGTAAAAATATTTTACCTGGGATAGGAATCGGAGTCTGTCCTGATTCGACCATTCATTTGGTAAAAGTCCGGTGGCCAAATAATTCACAATATCTGCGAACCAAGGTTCGCATGATACAGTCAAGAGCTGCTCATCTGGAAAAACGTCTTATATAGGAAATTGAAGCGTCGACGAAGAAGGGAGGTGTGAAAGATGGTCGGCGACTACGTTTTCGCATCCTCTCTTGTCTCTGATGACAAGGTCAAACTCTTGTAGTAAGAGGATCCAACGCATCAGCCAAGATTTCGTGTCCTTCTTTACAAAAATATGGCGAAGAGCTGAATGGTCAGTGTGTACGATGACTGGAGAGCCTATTAAGTAGGGCCTGAACTTTTCTAATGCAAACACAACGGCTAAGAATTCCTTCTCGGTTGTTGTGTAATTTAATTAGGCCTCGTTCAAGGTTCAGCTAGCGTAATAAATTACATGCGGCATCTTCTCGATGTGTTGTCCAAGGACAACACCAATGGAAAAATCAGATGCATCGCACATAATTTCAAATGGATGCGTCCAGTCAGGAGACGAAAGAATGGGAGCGGAAGTAAGTGAGTTTTTCAATGACTCGAACGCCTTCATACAGCTCGAGTCAAAATCAAATGTGGTGTCCTTGGCCAGCAAAAGAGTCAAGGGTCTAGCTATCTTGCTAAAATCCTTGATGAACCGGTTATAGAAACCGGCATGGCCAAGGAAGGCTCGAATGTCTCGGACGCATTTGGGAGGAGGAAGATTGGAAATGACTTCAATCTTCGCTTTATCTACCTCAATGCCATTTTTCGAGATGATATGTCCTAAGACAATACCTTCTCGTACCATAAAGTGGCACTTCTCCCAATTTAAAGTAAGGTTCTTATCCTTACACCAGCTAAGGACTGCGTCTAAATGTAGAAAACACTCATCAAAAGAGTCGCTTAAAATGGAGAAATCATCTATGAAGATCTCCAAGAATTTTTCCACCATGTCTGAAAAAATACCCATCATACACCGCTGGAAGGTAGAGGGTGCATTGCATAACCCAAAGGGCATGCGACGGTAAGTAAACGTACCGAAAGGACAAGTGAATGTGGTCTTGTCTTGATCCTTTTCGGCGATGGGAATTTGATTATAGCCGGAGTACCCATCCAAAAAGCAATAAAATTCATGCCCAGCCAATCGTTCTAGCATTTGGTCAATAAAAGGTAATGGAAAGTGGTCTTTCCGTGTCGCGGTGTTGAGTTTTCTATAATCGATGCATACTCGCCACCCAGTTTGGGACTCGCTGGTGCCACCTAAACGGTAGGTAGGCGGCGGATGTGTGATATTTGGAGTTGATGAGTTGTGACCGTTATGCCCGATTTCTTTGGGACAACGTGAATGGGGCTAACCCACTGGCTATCAGAGATAGGGTAAATGATACCACTATCAAGACATTTTACAATCTCCTTTTTAACAACCTCCTTCACGAATGGGTTGAGTGTCTCTGTAGATCCCTGGCTGGCTTGGCATCATCCATCATATGAATATGATGTTCAACTATTAGGGGACTAATCCCCTTGATGTCCGCCATAGTCCAGCCAAAAGCTTACCGATTGCTTTGCAAGACCGTTAAAAGGGCTTTCTCTTTCTCGGGGGCTAGAGATGCCGAGATGATAACAGGAAGGGTCTCATTCTCACCTAAGTAAGCGTATTTAAGGTGAGACGGAAATAGCTTGAGTTCGAGTGTTGGAGGCGAAACAATTGAAGGTAAAATCGGTGAAATTGTCTCAAACTCGAAGGATTCCAACAGAGGTTCAAAATGAGTTTAAACAACTGAGTCGGATGGTTCAACTAATTCATCCGAAAATTCAAAGGATTCAAACTCGAGTGGTGATTGTTCAAGATCGTTCGAGAAAGTGAAACACTCATAGTCATTATCGGGCATGAAAACAGTATCAGATTTAAGGAGGAACGCACTAGTGGCGTCAAAATTGCTGTGATCGAACCGTAATTTCTCGAGCTCACAGTCCTCTTGAGTGATCTCTTGGATCGAGCAAACATCAAGTATATTAGCATTAGGTTCGGAGGGTTGATTCCCCAACTTAAAAATGTTGAGTTCAATTGTCATGTTTCCAAAAGATAGGTTCATTGAACCATTTCGACAATTGATCACCGCATTAGAAGTTGCAAGGAATGGTCGACCGAGTATCACCGGAATTTGACTTCGGGGGTTAGCTACAGGCTGTGTGTCCATAACAATGAAATCAACGGGGAATATGAAGTCCCCTACCTTAATCAACATATCCTTTAACTCACCTTTAGGATGGGTGATGGATCGGTCAGCTATTTAGAGAGTACAATGCGTGGGTTTTAGCTCTCCAACATCTAATTGTTCATATAACGAATAGGGAAGCAGGTTAACACTGGCACCAAGATCCAATAGTGCGCGATTGATGTTCTTATCCTTAATAGTTATTGAAATTGTAGGACAGCCAGGGTCCTTTCGTTTTTGAGGTAAAAGTTGGGTAAGAGCATCACTTACTGCACCGGCCAAGAAAACTTTCTTAGGTACCTGTGATTTTCTCTTCTTGGTGCATAAGTCCTTCAAGATTTTAGTGTAAGAAGGGACTTATTGGATTGCATCCAAGAGAGGAATGTTAATGCTAACCTGTTTAAATAACTCCACAATCTTCTCCATTTGTGGATTTGGTTTATTGGATCTCAACCTGTTTGGAAATGGAACATTTTGAAAATTGGTTGAGTCCAATGTTTGTGGAGGAGATTGCGGAGTTGGAACGGATCCCAGTGCTGGTGTTTTCGTGGAGTGAGATGTGGGTCCGTTCGGAGTAGTAGAAGAATTAGAGCCTTGTGAAGAATGGAGAACAGGCTCTGAAGATGAAGAAGATGAAGATGAAGAAGAAGAAGAAGCGGCGGCCGTGGTGTCATCATCAGTGCCAACATTGTTGTGCAACATCCTTCCAGATCTCAATGTAGTCACGGCACTCACATTATGGTTTTGTTGTTCATGAGCAGCATGTGCATTTTGTGGGTGACCAGGATTTGGCAGTGGTTGAGATGGAAGCTTCCCCTTCTCTCGCTCGCTTAAAGCAGCATTCAGTCGTGCAATTTAGGCTTCAATGGTTTTGATGCTTTGCCCATGTGATGCAGTGTGTTGCACCAAATACTGAATGGAAGACTGGATGTTGGTTGAGGATTGAGTAGATTGTTTTAAAAACGCATCCGGACTTCGTTCTAGCGAGGAAACCTTATCGTTATTTGGTGGAACAAAATTGTTTTGAGGAAAGGAATTGTTGGGTGCAAAATTATTCATTTGATTTTAGTAAGGGTGGGGTTGGAAAGGTTGCTGATATTGAGTTTGTTGATGAGCTTGTTGTTGTGGAGGAGGCCTTTGGAAATTGTTGTTGCCTTGGAATTGTTGTTGATTTTGATTCCAAGCAAAATTAGGGTGGTTCCTCCAACCAGGATTGTAAGTTGAAGAGTATGGATCATTTTTTTGTCTTTGCTGAAAGGCAGCATTGACTTGATCCCGTCCTTGAGCAGGTGGGTTGTAAGGACATTCTTCAGTCAAATGGGATGGATCCGAACAACAAGCGCATATAGTGCGAGGTAGTAAAGCAGGGGCAGGAGAAGGCGATGAGAACTTGCTCTCAATTGCTTCTAGTTTTCGTGTAATTGCTGCCATTTCGGCTTTCATTGCAATTGACATATCAAGTTGATGAACGCCTGCCCTAGACGGACCAGATGAAGTAGATGAAGTGGACGAAGCGGTTTGTCTAGTGCTTTCCCACTGAAGCGTTTGTTCAGCAAGATCGTCGAGAAATTTCCAAGCTTCCTCGTCCGATTTGGTTAGGAAGTGACCTTGACAAATGGTTTCCAGCAACTGCTTAGTTGCTGGGTTCAGTCTTTCGAATAAAGTTTGGCAAAGTTGCCATCTCTCGATACCGTGAGGAGGGCACTGAACAAGAAGGTCTTTGAATAGTTCGAAACACTTCCAAAAAGGTTCGGAAGGAAGCTGGGAAAATTGGTTAATTTCATTACGAATTCTCATGGTCTTGTGATGTGGGTAAAACTTTTTAAGAAATGCCTTACCAAACTCTTCCCAACTATTTATGGAATGCGATGTTGTACTATATAGCCACTTTTCAGCTAGGTCACATAATGTGAAAGGAATGACCCGTAGCCTTATAGCATCACCGGACAGTTGAGTGGTCTTCATCATTGCACAAACATTCTGGAATTTGTTAATGAAGGTATAGGCATCTTCGGATTCCAGCCCGTGAAATTTGGGCAACATGTTGATGAAGTGGGGCTTAATTTCGAAATTATCCCCATTTGCCGGCGGGAGTGAAAGACAAGTAGGAAGTGCGGAGCGGGTGGGATAGAAACGATCCTGGAGCGCGATCTGCTGTGGCACTTCAACAGGAGGTTGTTGCGGGTTATTCGCACCCAGTTGAGGTGGAATCAGTCCCGAGATAGGTAAAGGGTTGTTAGGATTGAATCCTGACATCTTCTTAGAAGATGATGAATATGAAGATGAAGGTAAATATGATAAAAGAGTGGAGAGAGTTTCGACTTTGGAGTCGAACGCATCGTCAGTAGCGACTAACGTGACACGGACTAAACGGACGCTAGTGTCCCTAGTCCAACCGGACATACACTAAACCAGTTGTAGTATAGTCAAACGTAGAATGTTAGGGTAAGAAAACGTCAATGGGGAAATGTGAGGATGAAAGGTGGTGCAATGGAATTCTAGCGACAAATGGCAATTTCTTTTATAAAAATTTTGTTTTGTGTTTTTTATTATTTTTTTATAAAGAGTTTTTGCAAAAATTTTTGTACGGAACTACGACACACTTTCAAACAATCACAATTTAAGCATGCACAATCAAGCCTAAAGCTAGGGTCTCCTAAGTCAACTAGACTGCTCCTAACTGGTCCAAAGCGACAAGTTGTGAGATATCCCTCAAATCGCCTCTTCACAGCCAATTGTGGCCAGGTAAGCACAAATGAAGAAAGGAGGGTTCCGCTCACGAATCATCGTGAGACGGGCCTTTTAAAGTTACCTTTCTCACTTGTCTAGCCTAGGCACCACAAAGTCAGGTTTAGATAAACGACTGAATGCCCACAACCTTTCTCTGTCCTAATGAGCGCGACACTCTTTAATTGGCTGAGTCTAAATATTTTTTAATTAGCTCAAAGGTGATGCATATGCTTTTTGTGATTTCTCGGGTCTTAGGAAGGGTAATGAAATTACCACCCAATCTTGATCGGTGTTATAGCCCCTTAGATTCCGTTTTAAAAATGCAAAGCAGTAACACAAAAAATCTAAAACACTTGCCAATTTTTTTTTCTTTTTATTTGCGGCGCAAAGAATCCTGCACAAAAATGATTTATTTGAGAGGGAGAAGAGGTTTTGCGCAAAGAACCCTGCAGGGAAATTTTTTAGTGGAGTGCAGAGGGTAGGATAGAAGACAAAAATACTCACAGAGAAATTTGGGGTGCTGACGTCAGCAGTTAACCGCGGAACCGCGGTCAAATGCTTGCTTATGCCGCGTTTCCGCGGCGGTTTGGTAGGTTTGGACTTCCAAAATTTTCCTGTGTGCTGTTATGGTTCTCCTCTGTCTGTTCACATCCTCTGTTTCTTGATTTGTTCACTGAGCTTGCTCCAGATTTGAATCAGTCCGTCTTCCTTTCCTGCACAATCACACAAAACCCAATAGAAAATAACAAGATGATTTTGTTTTCAATTTTTATATTTTTCATTTCAATTAACCCGAAATTACAAAAAGAAAATAACTACCGTTTCCACGGCAACGACGCCATTTGATTGTTTGTGATTTTAGTACGTGCGATTTAAATTTTAAGAATACCGTAATCAAGACGGTGTCGCTTGGTAGCTAGCCGGTTGAGTACGAGTCGATCCACAGGGAAATGGCGTTCTTTTCTTTAAGTTCTAACGAGTTAAGTCCTATTTTTGGTAGGTTTTTTTTAAGATCTAAGAACGAGATTAAATTGATTTAAAGTCTTGCTGGGGTTAGGAATAAGTTAGTTTGAAATATGAGTTCTTCTCACCGCTAACAATGCCCTAGTTAAGAATATAGGTGTTAGGGTAATAGTCAACAACGGGGATTAGCACTACTAGGAAGAAACATAGTTTCTTCCTTTTGGTCCTTGTCCGTCCGTTCTTAACTCTTAGCCCTAACCTCCGGCTAATTCAACCACAACCGGTCTAACTAGGGAATCACCGCTATCATGTAGGATAGGGTGCCGTAGTGAGTGGTGTGTGGTTGAATTAAAAAGAGTCCGTATTTTAAAAATTAAATGGGCAAAGAAAGGAGTGAGAGAGATTTCCTTCTCTCAAACCTTCCCTATCCTAACCCTAACAAGTGAGGAATTACTCACTCATTAGGAAAGTGACAAGAAAATTCATTTTTTATATTTTATTTTAAAAGACTATCTTTATTGCAGATAATAGAAGATAGATAAAAAAATGTAGGAATTAAATTCAGATAAAAGAGAATGCACGATAAAAATAAAATACCTTTATTGATGACCTCTCAACGATTACAATGGAAATTAAAATTTAATCTAAGAATTAAAAAGAGGCATGCCTAATTAGGCTTTCGGCTTTCCTATTTATAGATAGGAAAAAACCCTAGGTTACAATCTGATCCATACACGAATTTACAAGACTACCCTAAGAAAGCCGGGTCAAAGCACCGACACCCACCGACACATGCACCGACACGTGCATTGCACGGCCGTGGTTCCGCGGCAGAAAGGCTTGTTTGGCCGCGGTTCCACGGCCAATTGGTGGGATCAAGAGTTCCACTTCTCAGGGTTGCTTCATGTTATGTTTTCCTTCTGTTTTCTTTACTTGGTTCCTCAGAATCTCTTCTACTTTCTTTCAAATTTCCAACAGTGCAGAAAGATGTCGACTTTTGCCGTGAGCTTCGCGTTGAAGTCTTGAATCTTGTGCTGCCCTTGTGCTTTGTGCATTTGAACTGTCTCATGATTTTCATTTGTTCCTTTAACTGGTAGGCGGCATCATACGGATTCATCTATTGTGGGTCGTAGTCTCACATTTGTAGCATCTTTTCATGAATTTCACTTTAATGATCTGAGAACCTGTAACCTGCAACTATTTAGCAGATATGGATCAAAAGCACCTATTTATTTGTAATGTGATTAAGAATGGGCGATATAATAATGCAAAATTCTGATATGAACACATACCATGACTACGAAATCTGGCAAATGGATGTTAAGACCGCCTTTCTAAATGGTGATTTAGAAGAGTGCGTATACATGACTCAGCTAGAGGGCTTCGTAGACAGTGGGAGTAGCGAGAAGGTGTGCAAGCTGCTTAAATCCATCTACAGGTTAAAGCAGGCATCGTGGAGTTGGAACATCTGTTTTGATGTGGTAGTCAAAGAGTTTGACTTCATCAAAAATATAGATGAACCTTGTATATAAAACAAGGTGGCAGAGAGTAAGGTTGTCTTCCTCGTATTGTACGTGGATGACATACTCTTGATAGGAAATGATGTTCCTATGCTGCAATCGGTCAAGCTCTTCTTATCGCAAAGATTCTCAATGAAAGATCTAGGGGATGCCTCCTACATCTTGGGGATTAAGATCTATAGAGATAGATCTAAACGGATACTGGGATTGTCCCAATCCAGGTACATTGAAACCATACTAAAGAGGTTTAGTATGGAAGAATCCAAGCGTGGGAATTTACCCACGATCACAGGACTCACTCTCTCCAAAGAGATGTCTCCCAAGACTGATTTGGAGAGAGCTCGCATGCAAGGGATACCCTATGCTTCGGCAGCAGGCTCTATCATATATGCGATGTTGTGTACCAGACCCGATGTAGCATACTCACTAAGTGTAGTGAGTAGGTATCAAGCAGATCCAGGAGAGAGAGTCACTGGACAGCTGTGAAGAACATTCTCAAGTACTTGAGAAGGACTAAAGAGATGTTCTTGGTGTATGGTAACGGAGAACTCCAAGTGAAGTCCTTTACCGATTTGAGCTTCCAGAGTGATAAGGACAACAATAAGTCGGTCTTGGGATTTGTCTTTACCCTCAATGGAGGGGTGGTTTGTTAGAAGAGTTCCAAACAGGAAACCATGGCAGACTCGACGATGGAGGCTGAATACATCGCTGCCAACGATGCTGCTAAAGAGGCTGTCTGGATAAAGAAGTTCATAACTGAACTTGGTGTGGTTCCATCCATTGAGCGTCTAATACCTTTGTACGATAACAATGGAGCAGTGGCCTTGGCCAAGGAACCCAGGTCCCATCAGCGATCCAGGCATATTCTGAGGCGGTATCACCAGATCCGGGAGATAGTTGATCACCAGGAGATCGAGGTCAGGAGAGTTGACATGAAGGAAAACACGGCGGATCCACTCACCAAGGCCATTCCCCAGATACAATTTGAGAGACTCTTCGGGATGTTGGGTATGAGATACTACAACAACCGGCCTTAGTGCAAGTAGGAGATTGTTAGCATATGTATGCCCTAGAGGCCATTATTGTACATGTGATGTATATTATAGTGGATACTTGGATATATATAGAGAGGATTTTCTTGCTGGACATGATAGTATGCTATCTGATTGCTCTTTGTTTTAACATGTTGACTTGTATATGTGATACTGTCTTGCTTTCACATGTTGATAAAGCCCTTAGGATGTGTACTTGACTACCAGGACTATGATAGAGATCATACTAGTGGAGGCCAAGGGTAGTCTACAAGTACACCCTAAAATTGTTCCTAGTAGAGGGTGTATCGAGACAGGGCATCGATATTCCAGAGTAGACTAGCGTATACGCATCTTGACCCATATGATGGGCGATAGATGATCCCACATCCATTGGTGTTTGACATCAAATATGGTATACGGGTTGTAACATTTTAAATAAATAAATAAATAAAAATCCTTTAGATGAATTTTCTGATTATCGGTAAAATAAACCGTATTTTCCGTAAAAATTAACAACAATTATTTTTCATTATAGACTTAAATATACCTATTTAGGTTATGTAATTTCTAGTATTTGGTATTTAAATGGTCACTTGTAAATTTCTAGTTTACTAAAATATTTTCCGTAATTAATTAAATTCAAATATTTACATAAGTTTTTAATTATACATTTAATTAGTGATAAATACAAAATTGAATGGGTTAATTTTAAAAAAGTGAGACATGACATATTAGAATTAAGTTTGAAGCATGCTTTCATCTTCTTGATTTTTCATCAAATTTCTAGAGAATTCTAGGTTTAGTTAAGAAAATAAATAAAACAAAAATAATAAATGAAAAGACTTAATGAATGTAATAATTAGAGAACTCTCTACACACACCACTCACTTCACTCTCTCCCCCAAGCACTTGGTCGAGCCTCACATTGAAGCAGCCCCATTTTTTTTTTCCAAACTCATTCTCTCTTCAAAATTCATCAAAAATTCAAAAAAATCCAAAATAAAACCTCAAAAATCCAAATCCAATCTCTACCCATTATTCTTTGATCAATCTTGCTTGAATCCTTGGAGCAAACAGAGCATCTTGGAGGCTAGGTTGCATGTTTGATCTCATGGTTTGGAGGTATAGTCTTAAACCAAATTGATACTTGATATTTAATTACTTCAATTCAAATAATCATGATGCTTAATTAGGTTTTAATTTCAAATTTGAAAATTCAAGATTAGGGTATGTGATCAAGTGACGATTTTTATCAATTATTCATGGTTTTAATGGGGAGGTTAACATATTAATGGAATGCAAACCTAATCTAGTTACTAGTTTGCTAATTTTTTACTTTAAAATTTTGCTAATTATGCTAATTTTGTTAACTAGGTTTTTGGAAATTGATTAAATAATTGAGATAAAAATCTAATTAGGGTATTCATGAAATTATTAGCATTTTAAATTGTAGTTTAATACTTTATTTCATGCAAAACCAAGCTTAGTTGTTGAATTGTGAATTTTTCTTTAAAAGGTGTTAAAATTTGATATTTTTGCAAACTAGAATTTTGGATTTAATACAAATTGATGAGAATAAATTATAGAAATGGTTTATATGAATTAGTTATGATATTTAGTGAATATTATGGCCATTAGTTTTGTTAAAACATCAAGTTTCGAATTAAAACGAAAATTTAGTGCTTTCTAGATTTTCGGAAATAAATCGATTTGATTTATTTTGAGGTTTTGATGAGTTGCAATCTATTGCATATTATAATTAGTGATTTGTGAAACCACGATTGATGTGTTTGGGTTTTTCTCGAATAATCGGCGTTTGTACACCGATGTCGAGGGTTACCAGGTTCTTTTGCATGAGCGGGTCATAGGTTTTAACCTATGCGCGTTTCGTACACCGTTTTGGTTTTGTCCGCGATTTCGGTTTACGATATTATATATGTTTGCATATAGGACTTCGGACGATGAAGAATAGGATGGCGGCATCGTCTTCGGCAGACAAGGACCAGATAAGTAGATGTATATCTACGGGGGAAGTCGGGTGAATGGTGTATAGCACCCCCACAAACGTAGAATAAGGATATTATGTACTATTATTAGGAAGTCGGACGTGACCTTAGATTCTTGGCGAGTAGGGTACCATTGAAGAATTTAAGTTGGATTAGACTGATTTAGAAAGACTTAACCAGAGGATGATTGCCTTGGAGGGAATTCGTAGGTTTCATGTAAACATACACACACACGCACACACATAAACTTGACTTGGTGTATGTGTGTGTGTGTGTGTGTGTGTGTATACACAACATATACATATGATATGAGGATGTTATATGATTCTTGGGGATGAGTCGATATGATCGGGCATGATGCCGTGAGATATTTGATATTATAGCGGACCATTGGGCAATGAGAAAATATATACCTATACGATGAAATGTGTGATGACATTGGCATGTATGAGACTTAAATCAGTAACCAGATCATGATATTGTTTGACAATGATACCATGCGAATGATGATATATATAGATATGATGGCTGACAATTGATCGAGATGTGAATTGAGATATGGTATGGAATTTATAACAGATCGTTTGGGTGATGTGCGTTCATAAATGATGATTTGTGTTAATGACATTGGAATATACGAGACTTTAGAATAGTACCTAGATTGTGATATTGATTGATGATGATACCCAAATGAATGACCTATATATGATAGCTGAGCCGTACCCCGATTTTGGGATGCTGTACGATGGATTTTACCGTACGGAGTACAGATGTGATGATTGATCCGCACTCTTAACTTGAGGAAGTCGTACTTTGTACGTGACGCTATTGAGGCTGGATCGCCGACTGCTAGAGATATCGACTCAGACTTTAGGTGGACTCATCTTACCTAACGGCTTGCTTCTTTAGTTCAGTCTCTTAGTTGGTTAGATAGATACTGGTTAAGGCTCGAGTCATACCGATTTATTTCAAAACTAACGAATCGTGTGCATTTTTAAAGATAGCCTGGGGGATATTATGGATTTTTCAAAGGACACATCTTTTCTATAAAACCCTGTAGCCCCTACTTTTCTGAAAACCACGATTCGTGCTATTTCAAACGCCAAAATGTATTACTTGTAATTGGATAATGTATATTATTCAGTGCTATGGTTACTTCATCATTCTTCGTATGTTCATGTTGCTCTCATCGCATTTTATGCTTATGCACGTGTTTCCTTTAATAATTATGAACCCTGCTTGTTAGGACACCAGCACCATTACCGATGATGCGCATGTTTCACATACACTTGTTTGCCCGCTCACACACATCATCATCGGTAATTGCCATGTCACGTACACTTTAGAACATATTATCTCATTGATATAATCAGCTAAATGCTAGTTACTGCATAATATTTGCGTGATTGCTCTCATGTGTTAACTTAGAGATTGTATTCTTTACATAGATACTTCATGCATTCATTCATATATTATTCTGGGGCCTTATGCCGATATCCACTATTTACTTACTCTAGATTCTTGGATTTCGGATTTCCATGAGATTTCTGGATTTTGGAGAAAACCGCAGGAATTTTATAAAACTTTTATTATTATTTAAAAATAGAAATTTACGGTTTTCTCGTGTATGATGTGTGTGGCGTCCACCATGAGTTTTGTCACGACCCGAATATTTCGACTCGTGACCGGCACTTAACCACGCTACGTCTACAGGCGTAACGCGACTAAGTAAGCCAAACCCAGAAATCAAAACCATATAAAAGTAGCGAGTGTTGAAAACATTTAGTTAAAACATTTAGAAAACCTTAAATAGTTCAATAAGTTCTTTTAAAGTTGCGTCATCATTTAAATAATTTTGGCAGCATTTCCTTTGTAAAAGTAACCCCGAAATCGGGTATAAAACAGGATATGAGTGAAAATGAGTGGGCTTTGCCATGATGCATTCTCTCTCTCTCATTCTCACCAAGTCAACACTCCAAAAGAAAATTCAAATTAAAATAACCATCAATTACTAAATAAACTTAATTAAAGCCCCAAAGACTTAATCCTAATTATTAAACCCACCATGGTTGCTAATCATGGTATAACCTCATTTTAAACCCTAGTTTACATGCACAAGTGTGTACAAGCCTAGGAAAATTCTAGAAAAATATTTATTAAATTTGGAAAAATATTTGAAACTCAATTTGGTAAACTTTTTATTAAAAACCCTTTATTTAAATATAATTAGCCACTAAACACATCCTGAGGTGTTACAATCTCCCCTCTTAAAAGAAATTCGTCCCCGAATTTGGAAATATAAAGCTACGCATACCTTCAAAGAGATGAGGAAACTTGTTCCGCATCTCTCCCTCGGCTTCCCAAGTGATCTCTTCGCCACTCGGGCCGCACCAAAGCACCTTCACTGATGGCAAGGCCCTCGATCTAAGTTTCTTCACCTGCCGGTCCAATATCACGACTGGCTGCTCGGTGAACGAAAGGTCGCGCTCGAGCTGAACGGTCTGATGCTCAATCATGTGCGAAGGGTCATGTAGGTATCTGCGAAGCATCGACACGTGGAACATGGGGTGAACATCTGGGAAGTCGGGTGGAAGAGCCAAACGATAACCCACTGCGTCCACACGCTCGAGGATCTCGAAGGGACCAAATGAATCTGAGGCTAAGCTTCCCCTTCCGTCCAAACCTCATCACTCCCTTCATCGGAGAGACCCTCAGAAAAACGTGATCTCCAACTGCGAACTCTAATCTGCGGCGGCGCCTATCAGCATACGATCTCTGCCTGCTCTGAGCTGTCCTCATCCTGTCTCGAATCAGCTGTATCTTCTCGGTCGTCTGCTGTACGATCTGGGGCCCTAAAATACTGCTCTTACTGAGCTCTGTCCAGCAGACGGGCGATCTACATCTCCTCCCATACAGAGCCTCGAAGGGTGCCATCTGAATAGTATCCTGGAAACTATTGTTGTAGGAGAACTCCCCCAAGGGTAAATGATGATCCCAGCTACCACCAAAGTCTAAAACGCACGCTCGGAGCATATCCTCGAGAGTCTGAATCGTCCGCTCTGACTGGCCGTCGGTCTGCGGATGAAATGCTGTGCTGAAACTCAAGCGTGTGCCCAAAGACTCCTGAAGTCTCTGCCATAGTCGGCTAGTAAACATGGTGCCTCTGTCGGATACGATACACGTCGGGACTCCATGCAGTCGTACAATCTCGTCGATGTAAATTTGGGGCATACTGAGCAAATCCGAAAGTCGTCATCACTGGCAGGAAGTGAGCCGCTTTCGTCAAACGATCCACGATCACCCAAATGGAGTCATACCCTCGCCTAGTTCTGGGTAGACCCACAACGAAATCCATCGAAATTTGCTCCCATTTCCACTCCGGAATGGGTAACGGCTGTAGCTCTCCCGCAGGCCTCTGGTGCTTTGCCTTGACTTGCTGACAAGTCAGGCATCTCGACACAAAATCTGCGATGTCCCTCTTCATTCCGTCCCACCAGTAAACATCTCTCATATTGTGATACATCTTGGTGGAACCGGGATGGACGTTGTACACTGATCGATGTGCCTCCTCAAGAATCTCACGCTGCAACCCCTCAGCATCTGGTATGCACAGTCTAGTCCTAAATCTCAGCATCCCCTGATCATTGATCACAAACTCGGAAAATCTCCCCTGTCCAATCTACGTCCTGATCTCTGAACATCGGTCATCACTGTGCTGTGCCTCATGTATACGGTCAAGCAACTGTGGGCGTGCACGAACATGCGCAATCTGTCCTTCGATCGGCGTGAACTCGAACTGCACTAGGCTGTCGCATAATATCTGCCAATCTGCCGACGACTGCCCCTGTACTGCGCTCAAACAAGATAGACTACCCCCGGGCCTTCTGCTCAAAGCATTCGCTACTACATTCGCCTTGCCCGGGTGATGCAAGATCTCGCAGTCGTAATCCTTCACTAACTCCATCCATCGGCGCTGTCTAAGGTTCAGGTCTTGCTGCTGAAATATATACTTTAAACTCTTATGATCAGTGAATATCTGGCACGACTCGCCGTATAGGTAATGTCGCCAGATCTTAAGTGCAAAGACCACTGCAGCCATCTCCAAATCATGAGTGGGGTAGTTTTGTTCATGTTTCTTCAATTGTCGCGAAGCATACGCGATCACCCTGTCATGCTGCATCAATACGCACCCTAGCCCCACTCGAGAAGCATCACAATAGACCATAAATCCGCCTGATCCTGAAGGCAATGATAACACCGGTGCCGTAGTCAGCCGAGTCCGTAGCTGTTGAAAACTGTGCTCGCACTCCTCTGTCCAATCGAAAGGAACTCCCTTCCGGGTCAACCCGGTCAAAGGTGTAGCAATACTGGAGAAGTCCTGCATAAATCTCCTGTAGTAACCGGCCAACCCCAAAAAGCTGCGAATCTCCATCACTGATGTGGGTCTGGGCTAACTCTGAACGGCCTCGATCTTCCTCGGGTCTACACATATACCGTCTCGTGAAATCACATGCCTTAAGTAGTCTACGCTGTCCAGCCAGAAAGCACACTTGGAGAATTTCGCGTAAAGCTGGTGCTCCCTCAAAGTCTGCAGTGTAATCCGCAGGTACTTCTCATGCTCCTCACTACTCCGGGATACACCAAGATATCGTCAATGAATACTATGATGAACAGATCCAGATATGGCCGGAAAATACGGTTCATCAAATCCATGAATGCTGCTGGCGCATTGGTGAGTCCGAACGACATCACCAAAAATTCATAATGGCCGTAGCGCGTAGGGAAAGCTGTCCTAGGAATGTCCTCCTGTCGAACCCGCAGCTGATGATAGCCCGATCGTAAATCGATCCTCGAAAAGTATCCTGCCCCCTGAAGCTGGTCGAACAAATCGTCGATACATGGCAAGAGATATCTGTTCCGCACTGTCACCCTGTTCAGCTGGCGATAGTCGATACAAAGACGCAAACTGCCGTCCTTCTTCTTAACGAACAGGACTGGAGCACTCCAAGGAGAAACACTGGGTTGAATAAGTCCCTTATCCAGCAAATCTTGCAACTGACCCTTCAATTCTCGAAGTTCCGCCGGGGCCAACCAATAAGGCGGTATGGAAATAGGCCCCATGCCAGGAACCAAATCAATACAGAAAGAAATGTCGCACTCGGGCGGTAGCCCAGGAAGCTCGTCAGGGAACACATCAGGAAACTCTCTAACAACCGGAACCTGATCCAATGGAACCTCTATAGCGCTAGCATCGCAAACATAGGCGAGAAATCCCTGACATCCCTTCCTCAAAAGCTGTCCAGCGCGAAAAGAAGAAATCACACTGTGAGGGGCGGCACCACGGTCCCCCAACACGACAAAAACCGACTCTCCGGGAAAACATAATCTAACTGTCTTCTCACGGAAGTCCACAGAAGCATAGCACATGGCTAACTAATCTATACCCAAAAGAACGTCGAAGTCCAACATCTCAAGAAGGATCAAGTCGACAAGCAATTCTCTCTCGCCAATACAGACGGTACTGGATCGGAACACGTGCCTAGCAACAAACGACTCTCCCACAGGAGTGGTCATAACAAGCGGCTGATCAAGCAAACCGGACTCTCTACCCAAACTCGGTACAAAGTGTGTGGATACGTACGAGTGCGTGGATCCGAGATCGAACAACACGTGTACATCAATAGAACATACTGGAAGGATACCTGAGACTACTGCATTGGACGCCTGCGCGTCCCGATGCGTCAAAGCAAAAACCTGCGCCTGTCCTCCACCGGTGACTGACTGCCCTCTGCCTCGGTCATCTCGTCCTCTCTGAGCAACTCCTCCACGCTCATGACCTCTCTGTGTATGAGTCTGACGCGGAGCGACAATAGGTACAACTGGCAATGCCCTCTGGAGTGGTGAAGGTGGTAAGGTAACATGCGGTGCTGCTGTCTCCCTCCGGTGTATCTCAGGACAATCTCTGACGAGGTGAAGTAGACTGCTGCATCTATAGCAACCCCGCGACGACTGCTGACTCTCCTGTGGATATGAACTAAACATCTGGCCTCGTCCCGAATCTCTGCCACTCCTCGTACCTGAACGATACCTGCCGCGGCATCTGAATGTCTGTCTCCGTGCTGATATACCGGTACGAACTCTCTTCGGCTCTGGAACTACCGAAGTCTCAGCAAGGCACTCCTCGACTAATTGGGCTGCGTCTACCGCTGCTGCATATGTCTCGTAATGCTGCGCGCTGATCGCAAGGAACAGTGGTGTAAGCAAGCCTCGAACAAATCTCTTGACTCGCAACTCCTCGGTAGCCACTAAATACGGGGCATAAACTTCTAGCTCTGTAAACAGCATAGCATACTCTGCGACTGACATCTCCGGAGTCTGACGTAAGGACTCGAACCTGCGTGCTCTAGCATCTCTGACACTCAGTAGGAGAAAGTGGGCAAGGAATAGTGCCACAAACTTTGTCCAGGTCATAGGAGGAAGACCTGGTGCTCTACCCTTCTCAACGGATTCACACCACTTTCGTGCAAGACCTTCCAGGAGAAAGCTCGCGAACTTAACCCATCTCGCATCTGCGCATCTGAGGGAACGGCATATCCGAGCCATCCTATCAATGAAAGACTGTGGGTCCTCGGCTGTATCAGTGCCTGTGAAGACCGGAGGCTTCAGCCTCATGAACTCTGATAGCGATACTGTAATCACCTCCATGGCTGCAGGGGCAACTGGCTGTGCGGTAGATACCATCGCGGTCTTTGTAACAGGTGGAGCTACCTCTGGTCGCTGCGCTCGAAGCATCTCAACTAGCGATCCTATCATCTGGCGCATCTCCTGCATGCTGGATCCCACCATCTGGCGCATCTCCTGCATACCAGCCCCTAGCATGGCGATGTGATCTGTTACGGGAGGAACAACCTGCTCGGGAACAACCGGTGTACTGCCCGGATCAGTCCTCGTCTCTGACGAATCAACTCGAATCTCGGCCCTCACGGCCGCTCTCTGCGCCCTCGTAGTCTTTGGCGGCATAATGGCTGAAAGGAAATTAGAATCCGATATGAATACGGAAATCGAATCACAAGAATATATATACTCAAGAAGGAATTTAAATCAATAAGTCCTAAGGTCGCCTTGGCGGAGTACCGTGTTGTGAGTATGCCGCGGAACATACACACTCTACGCCACTCTGCTTCAGCTACCTACTCCATCATACCAAGGTCATCCTACACTCCGAAAGGTAAAACCTACGCTCTGATACCAACTTTGTCACGACCCGAATATTTCGACTCGTGATCGGCACTTAACCACGCTACGTCTACAGGCGTAACGCGACTAAGTAAGCCGAACCCAGAAATCAAAACCATTTAAAAGTAGCGAGTGTTGAAAACATTTAATTAAGACATTTAGAAAACCTTAAATAGTTCGATAAGTTCTTTTAAAGTTACGTTATCATTTAAATAATTTTGGCAGCATTTCCTTGTAAAAGTAACCCCGAAATCGGGTATAAAACATGATATGAGTGAAAATGAGATATAACGAACCCAAAATATTCCCAAACGGAAGCAATCACGCCCACCGGCGGAAACCATCATCACAAGAGTAATATACGACGCCGTAGCGAAGAATGAGCAATAAGTAAACATCACGGAATAATAAACTGCAATAAATAAACCGTCGGCTCCCACGAGCTCGACACTAAAATACAAAGAAATATACATCATCGTCCTCACACTGTCACTAAGTCCAGTACATATATGGTAGATGGAGA
Organism: Agapanthus africanus; assembly: GCA_030015575.1. NCBI lineage: Eukaryota > Viridiplantae > Streptophyta > Magnoliopsida > Asparagales > Amaryllidaceae > Agapanthus > Agapanthus africanus. The sequence goes on from CM057341.1 coordinate 618,952,639, forward strand.
ATACTAGATACAAAAGGGGTACAATAAAAGTAATCAGATACCACAACCCACCTAAAAGCAAAACAGTTCTCGCACCAACTGTAGTGGTATCTGTAGCCAAAAGATGCAAAAGGGCAGCCTGCCGCGACTATTCTGAGGGGCAACCTGCAAATACTGTGGCACAACGGGGGTGAGTTGCCAACTCGTGAATAGAGATAACATATAAAGGTAATCGCGAGCATGCACGTACTGTGCTACTCTATCATATGCCAGCAAGTAAGATCTATATGCGACAAGCAGTAGGTGCAATAATCATGCAAATGCTCTGTCAGGTAAAATAACTACAGGATGAGATACATGGTAATCAATGCTGAGCATGGGATAAATAACATCTACACGAAATATAACCGTGGAAAGGTAATAGGTGCCCAAAACTGCACCCCAAATCCCAAATAAACTCAGGTGCCGACACTCTCCTCGGCCCTCAAATCCTGTAAATCTATGAGAATCACGAGTGCCCAACATCGGCACTCAAAATATCATAAAATAATCGTGTCCAACATCGACACGCAAATCCTCATATATCGGCTCCGTAAGTCCGGATCAGCCTACGGGCTCCGTCTGCTGTATCGGCCCTCGGCCCCGGCAGTACGGATCATCCCGCATCCATCTCTCGACTCTGGTCGGTATCCTCCGGATAACCGCCAGGTCCAACCAATCACCGGTAGGTACTCGCCACCTCCAGGCTCAATCAGCAAAGTCCATCGATCATCTTGCCGAGGGGAACCATACCGGGTCCACCACGAACCCGCAAACGGATCATCCAACACCTCGAATCGGGTTTCAAGCACACGTCTCAGCACCGAGAAAACGCGTGGTGGACGCACCAAAATATCATATCACGAGGAACCGGGTTTTTCAAATAGTGCATCTTTTCTTAAATAATCCCACGGTCATCAAAACCAGAAATCACATGAAAATCCAACACCAATAAGTAAATCAAATGCGATGTGCTATGTACATCAAGCCATAATATGGGTACAAGGGGAAACCGCTTTTTAAAATAGTTCCAGTTTTTAAAGACATCATGCGGCTCCCAATTTCTATGAAAATCATATCGAATCATATGTGAAATGAACTACAGCAATATAATCATAGCAATTCTACAGTGAGTGTGTCATGGCAATTACTAACGGTGTGTGTGTAACATGCAGATCAGTGCTCGTGCAACATGAACTGTTAGTAATAGTGCAGTGTTCTATCAATTCTAAGTTTACATACATATAGCAGGGAATGCAGTATGCAACAACAGTATCCATGACAGTCAATGGGGTAAATGCAACATATAGCTATAAGGTCCTATCAGCCCTGACATATAACGCCATGCGGGCGATATCCCCGTAGATGTTAAATCTACTCACCGAAGTCTCGCGCTGAGTGTAGCCGACGACTTGCTTCCCCTTCTTCGCAGCGTCCGTCTCACTCGCCTGCGAATCTAGAATCACACAATATATCACATATAACCTCAAATCCACAAAAACGTGATATTAAGGTCAAACTAGAAACCCACGTCGCAAACCAAGTGCGCGTGTGCGCGATACGCTAAAACGTATGATTACGCGCCTGAAACTACCCCGACGCGTCGCGATACGCAGAAACCCCAAACCCACACACGTATCACGCGTGTCGCGAAGGTTTAAAAATACGAGAAATAGGTATTTAGCTCCAGATTTTTCTACAGCAACAATTAAATAAAATTATACATGTCATGAGTCTAAGGGTAGTAGCAGACACCTAAAGAGCCAAACCCAACCCCATTCCTTCCCCATCTGGCCGCAAATTGCGGCCAGAACTAATATTTCGGCGGCCATAGTACGGAATTTGGGGGTCGTCTTCTACACATGGGATCAGCACCTCACAACTATACTGCAGTCTTCTTAATTCTAATCTGAACTCACTGGGTCGATAGCAGTTTGCAGAAAGCAATTTTGCTCAAAAACGTTGAATTTGCATCAAATAGGAATCTGGGGGTATTTTAGTGCAATTAGGGGCTAAGCTAGGTTAACATGGACCTAACAACACTCCATCAACTTACTAAAACCAATTCATACATCACTTGATCAAAGTTCCCCCTAATTACAACATATCGCACTAAAACGCACCAATACTCACTAATCGAAGCTAAGCTACACTAATTAAGCAAACTAGGGGGTAAGTTCAAGAAGTATACCCCACACTCGACCCTAGGGAGCTGGAGGAAGAAGAAGAAGTAGAGGGAAGGAGCTGCAGTTGAAGTTGTGCTGTTGCTGCTGCTCACTGTTGCTGTTGCTGCTCACTGTTGCTGCTGCTGTGCTTGCTGGCTGCTGCTGTGCTTGCTTTTGCTGCTGCTGTGCTTGCTTCTGCTGCTACTGAGATGGTGGGGGTGTGAGTGTGAGAGTGAGGTTGAGAGAAATGAGCACAAGAATGAGAGGAAATGATAACTCCCAATGTCAACCCCTCCTTTCTCTCTCATCATTAAATGCAAGCATGGGCTTTGCCATGATGCATTCTCTCTCTCTCTCTCATTCTCACCAAGTCAACACTCCAAAAGAAAATTCAAATTAAAACAACCATCAATTACTAAATAAACTTAATTAGAACCCAAAAGACTTAATCCCCATTATTAAACCCACCATGGTTGCTAATCATGGTATAACCTCATTTTAAACCCTAGTTTACATGCACAAGTGTGTGCAAGCCTAGGAAAATTCTAGAAAAATATTTATTAAATTTGGAAAAATATTTGAAACTCAATTTGGTAAACTTTTTATTAAAAACCCTTTATTTAAATATAATTAGCCACTAAACACATCCTGAGATGTTACAAGTTTTCTCGGTTCTTGAGCTATATATATACCCGATTCGAGAAGGGGGATGCACCGTCTGCGGGTACATGGTGGACCCGGTACGGTACCCCGGGGCCAGAAGATCGCAAATGATGGCGTTGAGCCCGACAGGGGAGCACTACCGACCGGTTATTGTTGTTGTTTTTGGACGCGGCGGATATCCGGAGGTTACCGATCGTAGTCATGAGATTGGATGATAGGGGCCGATCCGGACTACCGGAGCCCGAGATACAGAGATATTGAGATTTGAGATACAGAGATATGAGATATTAAGATTTTGAGATATACCTATTTTGTGTCGATACTTGACACGGATTTCTGTTGATTTCATTGATGAGGTTTCAGTCTTATTATATAAGATTCATTGATGTTTTTCTTATATCAGATTATTCAGATTTCGTGCTTGATATTCTCATTCATGGTGTATTCATACATCAGATATGTGGCTCATTACTGTTTAGTGACACTGACACGATGCACTAAGTATTGCACTTATGCATAGATTATTACCCTGTCACTACTAGATGTCTAGCGTTATATATATATATATATATATATATATATATATATATATATATATATATATTATGACCTAGGAGATTGTCGTGCATGCGATTTCTACTCGCAGATGTCTTCTACTCACGAGTTGGCAACTCATCCCCGTTGTGCCAAATTTTCTTACAGGTTTCGATGTACAGGTTTCCTTGGCGGCTTGCTGGCATACCATTTCATTCAGAGTGATTGCTTGGTAGGTTGGTTCACTTGTATCGGGACCGCCGTTGTATTTTTATTATTTCATTTGTATCTAATAAGCTCCATCAACCAGACTTGTATTACGTGATAGATTTAGAAGTCCAGTTGTTTATTCTTTCGACCTTAGAGTCACGCTTGTATTATTATGGTTTTCTGATGGATTTGGTTTTCTTTTGAGTTTTGAGCCTCACCCTTCGGCGTTGTATATTATAGTGCATTGTGTGGTTGTTTCCGCCTTTTGGTGTAGAGCTAGCTCCCGCTTGGGGATGCTTTTTTTTATTGTTGCTTATGTATATATTCTTATTTATACCCGTTTGGGTCCAGTTTTTACAAAGGAGACTCTGCCGAAATTTCTGAGAAAATTTGACGTTGTTTAAACATGTTTTTCTTTACTTCTTCTTTTAATGGTTTAGATTTCGGGGCTTCGGCTTGCTTAGATTACGTTACGTCTCTAGACGTTTCGTAATTTAAGTGCCGGTCATGTTCTGTACCTTCGGGTCATGACACGGGTGATCAGTAGAGACTGGGTACACTGAACGGACTCGTCGAGAACTCCTAGTTGGTATTATACCTATAGTCAGATAGCAGTTCTCTGGTGACACTGGTACAGGTTAGTCTGTAGACCCGAGATCGTCATAGAGTCTTGTGTGATTCCCACTGTGCTTTGATTTCCACCTTACCACGTTCAACAGAACGTGCAAAATGGTGGCTTTTGGGTACAGTCCCGAATCACATAGAGGCAATGAGCAATAGGAGGGTATTCGTCTCTCCCGGTATTAGGGGTTGATGTTGCGCTGTGCTCGATTGGCCATAATGATAAGTCCCTGGCCCGGGCTGCTACGGAGATTTATTGATAAGTGTTATCAGTAGTTTCTCGACCCGTTATGAGCCTCACATCGGCATGACTTATCGGTTATTGGAGTCTGACGTTTACCATCCCTATACTAGATATGTGACATATCAGACGAAGAGACCGGACTGTACAGTAGTGTTACTGACAGGCTTTTGCAGGAGTTAGAGAGGGCTTGCTTGCTGATCTTCTGATCGTTCAATACCCGGGTAGCCGTTACGTCCAGCTAGTACCGCTGACAGCTTGTGGGTGCTTGATGTGATCATCACCTACTGCCGGAGTATTGAGGAGTCTTTAGAGTCCTACACAGAGGTTTCACTGGCTAAGGCAAAACGAAGTAGGAGCACATATGTGATATGTGCGGGACCGAGATTAATACGAGTATATGATACCATATTCTATTCTCAAGATATAAGGTGTCGATCGGTTATATGAGATATAGACGGATTATCGAATCAAATGTTGATTCGATAAGTCGATACAATATCGATCGGTTATATGAGATATAGCCGGGTTATCGAATCAAGTATTGATTCGATAAATTGATACAAATAATATTAGTCGGTCATATGAGATATGACCGGATTATTAAATCAAGTGTTGAATTAATGATTTAATGTATAATTATATATATTTGATATATTAATTTACATTAACTAATATTAGCTCACTTAAGCATTTCCTTTTCTCACATGTGCACAGTTAATATGTATGTGATATATATTAATTGTGTTTTATTTATGTGTCATGGTTGATGATACATGCAACATGGGTGTATGAGAATTACACCATAATAATGATAATGAAGGGTTTATTTATTTAGTGTAAATCAATTATTAGTTGGATAATGGTCATATGGCATGAAGCTTGTAGAAGCTTGGAGACCCATTGACTAGTCTACTAGTTTTGTCTTATACTAGATATTTGTTAACCCAACTATTATCTAAACTCATGGTTAAGTCTCTACATGAGATATATTAGATATTTTCTCACCCATGGTTGCCATTCACTTTTTCATCTTTTATTTTCTTCATCTTCATCAAGAGCAAGAGAGAGCTCTCTAGGTTATTGAGAGAAGAAGAAAAAGAGTGAGAAAATTAATTCTAAAGTGAGCAAAAATCCTACTTCATCATCCTCTACTAAATTAGCACTTTAGTATGGGGTGTTATCTTCACTAATCCCACATTAGTGAATGGGTAGCTTGGGTTATTGTCTCCTTGACGTAGATCATCTTCGGCTTCGAAGACTTCATGCAAGCTCGTTGCTTTCTTCTTATGGAGCCGTTCAAGAGTCCGTAAGATCACTACTTGGAGCGAAGGGACCACTACAATGAGCTATTGAAGTGAAGGACCGGTCTACAAAGGTTGTATTCTTAGTTCACTTAGATATCAAGTAGTTCACATTATGTATTGTCTAAATGTTTAGTTAAGATTCTAGGGTTAGGATTGTTTTGTACGACAAATTTTTGAAAATGGCATGGACGATGCCTCCCGAAACCTTGTTGTCATGCCAAGCAATTCTACATATTTATTTAATATATTAACTTACATTAACTAATGTTATCTCACAAATTATTCTTTTTCTTACTTGTATGCATATAGTATATATGCGATATATATTAATGTACATTTTATTGTGTCATGCTTGCTTGATACCACATGCTACATGGGTGTATGAGACTTACACTATAGTTAGGATAATCCTAGGGTTTATATTTATCTAGGTAATTCAAAAATGGATGGATATTTGGCATGGCTACAAGCTTGTAGAAGCTTGTGGAAAACATTGACCAAGTCCCCCATTTTTGTTTTACTAGTAGATATTTATTAACCTAACCATTATCCTCAACCATGGTCAATTCTCTACATGGGTTAGTGTATGACACTAACTCTCCCATGGTTTATTTTCTCACCTCATGAGTTCATTCTCTCTTGATCACTTCATCTTCTTCTTCATTGAGAAA